>JAKELP010000023.1:14252500-15452500 GCA_029929735.1 Mimosa pudica
TGAAAAGGCTTTTGCTTTGCTTTGCTTTGCTTTGCTTGGGAGTACTGAAAAAATTGGTGGGTGGGAAGATTGTAACATATATTCGTCGATCGTCAAATTACATTATTTTAAGGTTTTGTTTTGATTTTGAGTGACTTGTTCGTTAACTGCAATTGAAATCCCTTGTAACATTTGGAAGGCCAAGCAAAGTTTTTTTTTTTTTGTTAGGGTTTTGTTTTTCTCTCCCATTGATTTTAAAATTGAATCCGGCATTGCCATTAGCGTTCAAACCAATTACTTTCCTATTTTATTAATCTTAATTAATCGGATGATGATGTTGTATATCTCTTTTTTTGAGTTTTTAATCTGCTGTGTGCTGGGTCAGCACTTATGTCACGAGGAACTCAACGGGCTTAGATTAATTCAGATCCGCACCGGGAACCTCCACTTAAGGGTAAAGTGTTGGTCAAGGGGCAAGCTGCATTCCCAGAGCTCGAATTTGAGACCGGTTAAGCGGTGAAGTGAGGCTATCACTACGCCAACCGCGCTTGGTTGTTTAGCTCTTTGGATTTGATGTTTAAGGGTTTTGATAACATAATTTTTTGTTCCCTCATTTTTGTTGGTAAAATTAGATATTTGAAGAATTTATGACGTTTAAAACTATGTAATAAAACCTGGCCAAAAAACAATTGCGTATATAATAAAACAATGCATCCTTGGTTTATTGCGGTTGGGTTTTCTCCTACTACGTCACCAAAGACCAAAGTTAGTTGTTGCTTTAACATAACATTTTTAAAATGACAAATAAATGGAAGAGACAATTTCAGAGAGAGAATAGTTATAAATTTTACATTTCTATGTTCTATATTTCGGCAACTGATATATTTCGGCAAAGTCATTCACATAGATGGTTAAGAAATTGTATATTACTTGTTATCAAAAAGAAAAAAGAAATTGTATATTACTCAAAACAAAAGAAAAGCCATAACAAGTAGTTTTAATACAAGCTACCTAATTGACAAAAATATAAACAAAATAAGTTTGAGAGATTGGAAGACCAGCTTATAAGCCAGCCAATTAATCAATTCCCTTTCCATCAAGTAAGGCTCATGGCATGGGAATGTATGGGTCAACAATTCAACATAATCTAACATAAGGTTAATGAAGACGGGTGGTTGGTAGGAGATATGGTGATTCAAAAATAGGATCTTTAGATTTCACCTCCTTGAAAACTACAACCCTCCTATGCTCCCTTCGTCCTCTTCTCATCCTCTTCTTCATTACAGCCATTAAATTATAATTTTTACTTTCCACGTGAATATATAGGTCTTTTTTAGTCTCAAGTTTAAGCCTTCACATTTCAATAGCTTACTTTAAACATAAACTTTTAGTAGTCCTCAGAGTTTGCATATTTATACTATAGACTTTTGATAAGCCTAAAGAACTTATCAAACAACATAGTATGTGTATCATATTTAATAAAATTACTTATATAGTATTTTCTAGTATCATTCTAGTCAGTTAACTATTTCGAAAGTCTCATTTTGGTCAACGAACAATAAAAAGTCTCATTCTAGCCAATAAACAATAAAAAGTCTAAAGAATTTTGGTTTTGATTACCGTATATTCTACGGCTTTCTTCACAATCCTCCTTTTTGACAAAATGTTATGGCCAGCAACATTTTTGAGTTGCAATTTGCATGTCCTTCATTTTTTTTTGTTACCCAAGGGTATCCCACCTGAGTGTCAAGTGAGACTAATCCCTCTCTGTTCTGAAGTCCCATATAGGGGGTAGACAGCTGACCTGTGAGTTTGCTCTATTCGCAAGAGCTAGGGATCGAACCCCCAACCACTTGCTTAAGGGACGAGAGTACTTACCACTCACGTCAACCCGTCAGGTTACATGTCCTTCATTTTAACTTGCTTGTACACAAATTCTACTCAATGGTAATTCTACAAAATGATATGTTAAAAAAATAGCTCCATTTAAAATTGATGTTTGCAAGCCAGTTGTATGTACCCTCTATGGGACTTCAGATCAGTGAAGACTTAGTTTCACTTGACACACAAGTGGAGATGTAGTAACCGATTTAGGTTTTCAAATAAAAATAAATAAATATTATTCAAAAAATTGTGGATTTAACCACAATTCCACTAATTGCTCAACTGCCCACTTATTTCTCCACTCTCTCCATGACTCACTCCATGATCTCTCCCTATGATCTCTCTCCAAAAAACTGCCACAAGCACGTTAAATGACTCATCTCCTGCCTTATATACACATCAAACGACAAAAACAAACTACCAGAGATTTCCCAAAATTCTACTTTCTTTCATCTCTCCTTCTAACCCAGAACAAATCCTCTAAAAGCCTTTATCTCCTGGATTATCCTGATCTTCCATCATTCCAACATCCTGACAACACCATATTCGTCATCTCGGCTTCGGATTCGTTGATCCCGTATTATCACTCACCGGCTTCATCTATCAAGGTTTCACTCAGAATCATCCTGAAAATGAACCTTGCATTTCAGATTCATCTTGATCAAAAATTCTAAACCTCAAGACCATCCCGTTCAAAAATTCTGTATCCTAGAATCATCCTGGAAATGAATCTTACATTTAAGATTCATCTTGATCAAAGATCCTGAACCTTAGTATCGTCACGATGAAAGATTCTATATATTATAATCATCACGTAAATGACTCTTACATTTAAGATTAATCGCGATCTAAGATCCTGAACCTTAAGATCATATCGCTCAAAGATTGTGTATCCTAGAACAATCCCGAAAAATGAATTTTACATTTCGAATTCATCTTAATCAAAGATTATGAACCTGAGGATCATCTCGATCAAATATTTTGTATCTTAGAACCATCCCGAAAATGAATTTTACATACCAGATTCATCTCGATCAAACATCCTGAACCTCGGGATCATTCGGACCAAAGATTTTATATCTTAGAATAATCCTAGAAATGAAGCTTACATTTCATATTAATCCGGATCAAAGATCCTAAACTTCACAATTCACCTTAAAGGGTATTATCCGTGACTTAGCAAATCAAAAACCTCCTAGAAATAAAGATCTCCCCTCCAACAAAATCCATAAACACCCACCCTCCGGACCCCTTCTTCCAAATCTTCACACTCGAGACCAGATCTCGTATGCGAACACTTCCCGGAGCCCAGATTAGATGTCTTTCACTGTATGCACCTGTTTTCCAAGTCTTCCCACACGAGACCAGATCTCGTATGCGAACACTTCCTGGAGCCCTGATTGGGGGCTACGCCCCTAATCGTCTTATCTCAAATAATTTGAATTGCCTAATAAATATAATGAACAACAACTCAGCGTCAAATCAAATCAAACTCGAATTAAGCATTCCAATTAGGACACATACTTTAATCCTGATTATTCAAAGTTAAAGTCAAATCAAATATTTCTCATTTTCGAAACTCATATCCATGCCTCTATAACCTGAAATCCAGATATCCATAATTCAAAGATATTACATATAAACCTGAATACATGATTCTACTGCATAGGTTCATTTCGAATCAAATAATTCCAGATTGAACATGACCTATCCTAATAAAGTAATACACCTCTAATCCCGATGTCTAATCTAATCTGGATGCCTGATATAATCTTGATTTCTAATATCCTGATGTCTAACCTAATCTGGATGCCTGATCTAATAATAATTTCTAATATTTATGATGTCTAATCTAATCCGGATCCCTAATCTAATCCTGATGTCTAACCTAATCCGGATGTCTGATCTAATCCTAATTTCTAATAATTCTGATATCTAATCTAATCTGGATCCCTAATCTAATCCTGATGTCTAACCTAATCCGGATGCCTGATCTAATCCTAATTTCTAATAACTCTGATGTCTAATCTAATCCGGATCCCTAATCTAATCCTGATATCTAATCTAATTCAGATCCCTGATCTAATCCTAACTTCTAATAATCCTGATGTCTAATCTAATCCGGATGCATGATCTAATCTGATTCTAACTTCTAATAATCCCGATGTCTAATCTAATCCAGATGTCTGATCTAATCTGATCCTAACTTCTAATAATCCCGATGTCTAATATAATTCAGATGCCTGATCTAATCCTGACTTTTAATAATCTTGATGTCTAATTTAATTTGGATTCCTGATCTTATCCCGAATTCTAATCTAACCATGTTATCTAATTTATCATGTCATCAAATTTAACCTGTTATCTAATTTATCCTTTTATCTAATTTGTCCTGTTATCTAATTGATCTTATTATCCAATCTAACCTACTATCTAATTTATCGTGTTATCTAATCTATCCTTTATCTAATTCATCCTTCTATTTAATTTATCCTGTTTACTAATTTATCATGTTATCTAAAATTTATCCTGATATCTAACTTGTCTTACTATATAATCTATCCTGTTATCTAATTAATTTTTCCATCTGAATCATCTTATTATTTAATTTATTATGCAATCTGATTAGTCTCGATCATAACTTATACAAATCACACGAAACACTTAGTCTGTATAAATTCAGAATTCTTGATGACCCAGACCAATGGTCCTGAGCTAAGTATGATCATCTAACAATAAATTCACCAAAACGTCTAATACTCAAGACGTCAATATAATTTTTCACAAGCTCGTCTGAACATCCAGAATACACCAGAGTACATATGCAACAGATACATCACATCCTGCGAGACAAGCTCATATACCGAGAAAACAAAAAAAATAATCATGACCTTGAATCAAGCGTGTGGGGGAGTCCTTTCAAAAGTACCACCTGTTTGCTCACAAAATGCACCAGAAGCTTCCAAGGAAGTGATGTCTAATGGACCTCATCCCATACACCAGATGTTATACAATTTTCACCCAAATAATTGCAGCAGTACAAATGTCTTTCAAAATACTATATCTCTCAGAATGGTGAAAATACAAAAACCTCAATACTCAAAAGGGTCCTCAGATTTTGATAAAAAAAAGGGTCCTCAGAAGAGACCCTCAAACCCAGAGATAAAAATCCCGATCAAATCTTAATAACTCAAATCTTGCAAAGAAATACTGAACTTCGAAAACTAAATCTCGTGGACATGAGAACTTTCTCTAAACAAAAACTTATATCTCATTCATCTGAGAGTCTTTTAGTTCAGAAAATACCAAAAAATGTAACTTCATGTTCAAAAGATACAGTCAATTACCAAACTCAAAGGCTTATAATCAGATCAAACTTGCAAAAACAATCCCGGCCATATATTATCATGCACCCTGAAACAATCATCTCCACTACCAGATTTAAGTCCCACCAACTGGAACAACTCCCGATTGGTGAAACTTCCCGGAGTCGACGCAGTTGCCTGCACCAGATCTAAGTTCAACCAACGGGAACACCTCCCGATTGGCGAAACTTCCCGGAGCCAACGCAGTTGCCTGCACCAGATCTAAGTTCCACCAACGGGAACACCTCCCAATTGGTAAATCTTCCCGAAGCAGATGTCGTTGCTTAAAAGAACCATAAGTTCCATCAACGGGAATACCTCCCGATTAATGAAACTTCCCGGAGCCAAAGGTACACACTACCCATTTTTATACAAAATGAATGTTACCACTCATGTATAAGGGATACATACCTCCTGAAATCATCAATATTTTTCCATAAATCAAAACCCCTTTTGCAACACTGGGGAGTACACAACTCATCTAAATAGGTTTCCAGTATTGGGAAAACTTATAGTTCCCATCATCATATCCCTCGCTCCAAGACTAACCTGCAGTAACTCAGAAATGAAGGACTTGTCCACAAGAGAACTTCCAAATCCCAACAAAGTGGTCTTGTTCACAGAACAACCTCCCAGATCCTAGAAATAAATATCTCACCTAGATGAGAGATCCTCATATCGCGGAGACGCAAATCCTGATTACAGCTGGGTTAACCTCATCCCTTACATCATGAGTCAAAGCATCAAAATTCTCTACAGACTATTACACAACTTTATCTAAATCTTAGGAGTGGTACTTCCTAACTTGATACCTTTCAGTCATATCAATTCAAATATCAAAAACTCGCACAGAGGACGAATGTCAAGATGTTGCATAGACAATTCTCAGCCCAGGAGACCTGAATCTCGATTCCTTTACTGCGCGCGTAAAGACACAATAAATATGATCAAATGACCAGAACGAGACATAACTCTCCGTGCCCAACAAGAGTTAATCACGCAGAGTGGGGGAGTTAATGTAGTAACCGATTTAGGTTTTCAAATAAAAATAAATAAATATTATTCAAAAAATTGTGGATTTAACCACAATCCCACTAATTGTTCAACTGCCCACTTATTTCTCCACTCTCTCCATGACTCACTCCATGATCTCTCCCTATGATCTCTCTCCAAAAAACTGCCACAAGCACGTTAAATGACTCATCTCCTGCCTTATATACACATCAAACGACAAAAACAAACTACTAGAGATTTCCCAAAATTCTACGTTCTCTCATCTCTCCTTCTAACCCAGAACAAATCCTCTAAAAGCTTTTATCTCCCGGATTATCCTGATCTTCCATCATTCCAACATCCTGACAACACCATATTCGTAATCTCGACTTCAGATTCGTTGATCCTGTATTATCACTCACTGGCTTCATCTATCAAGGTTTCACTCACCTTTGTAGGCATCAAGTTTATATTTCACTGTAATCCTTTTTTTCTCCAATTCATTGTACTTCAAATGGTCTTAATGACCCCTCTTGTAATTCCCCCAATTACTTAATAAAATTCAGAGAGCATTTTAATCATTCTTTTATTTATGTATGCCTTATTATTTTTGAGCATTACAGGAGACACCATTGGAATAAACAAAAAAATTGATGTTTGCACATTGTTATCAAAACAACATTGAAGATTAGCTAAGACTATATCAACATTTCTGATAAAAAGTTATAGTTAACATAATATACTTGAATCATATTTTGGATGAAGCTAATAACTATTCCAAAATCCATGCTACTCTCCCGTTAATCTTTATGAATAAATGATAGTGGTGTTGTGTTACCTAGATTTCGTATAATCTAAATAACTGTAATAACATAAACATACTATGATTCTAATAATGATTGATTAACATGATATATGAATAAAATATGGATTATCTATTTCGAGGTATAAATTGACCTAGAATAATCAAGCTCGTGGGCTGGATTCGATGATATGAACAGTATTAAGAATTAAACATAGTAATCATGGATTATGAATTAGGAATAAAAGAGATAAATCAGAGATAAGATAAACTATGATAAGTAATCAAGAACAACTGAGATATTATGAAATATAAACTGGAATAGTAAAGCATAAACAGAAATTAATGGATAGAACCAGGCGAGCTTTATTGAATAGGATAATCAGAGTACAAGTTGAATAGCCGAATACAAGGAATCTCTCAATACAAGAAAGTAAAAAGTGATTCTATTCCTGCTCTCAGATATTCCGTACCCTAAACCCTAATTAGACCTCTCTTATATAGGCTAAGGGGTCCCATTTATTTCTCCCCGACGTTATGCCAGGTGTCCACTTCGTAGAGCCGTTTAGCTGCCAGGTCTTCAGCATGCCCGAGTCTTCAGCCCGAGCTCTCCGCCTGATATTTCGGGCAGTTATTTTCTTCTTATCTCTTAACGTCAGTCCTGGACTCCACCTTCCGAATAATCTGCAACATGTGTTTCTTCCTCCAATTTCCATCTTCTCAATTCAGTTAAGTAGACGCTAAAACCGTTCTACCTTCTCTGGTATTTGGGCTCAGCCCAAATCACTTCTCTGCGAGCCCAGGGGAATACATTTACTCCCCCAGCCCCCACGTGGCAAGCTAAGCGAGGTTCGTGGGGGTGGTTTGAATTATGCGTCAGGTCTGGGTGAGCAGTTATTGGGCGGTTAAAGGCGGTTTCATCCGATGCTTTTTGAACCGTAGGATCTTGGCGCCCATTTTAAGCTGAATGCATCTGGGCCGTTAGATTGACAGGTTTATTTTGGGTTTGAAAAATCCTGTCTTTAAAAGTCAGATCCCAGTCATACTTTGTCTTCAACCTCTCGCAGTCCTTTTCTGGCATTTTAAGTTTTAACTGTTTGAGTATTTGCGAGACGTCAACATCATCAGGTGATTTCTTTTTCTAGTATTTGTTTCGTGTTTCTTTCCTCAGTTTAGTTGACAACCTTTCGTTATTGGCAATGGTTCATACTCGTAGCAAGATGGCCGCGAGTTCATCATCTGTGATTGTTCCTCCCTCTCCAATGGACAAAAAAGGGGCTACCTTGGAGGCTGTCAATCCTATTCCTGATTCCCTGAAGGAAGTCACGCTGGATTCAGGTATTATGGACAATGACTACCCTTCAATCTTAACCTCTGAAGAACTGGCTTTGCTTTGTACTCAAAATAAGTTAGATCCGAGTCTGCCCATTAGGCTTCCAGAGGGCGAAGAACAACTTGACTGGTACAGTGAAAACTGGGCCACGTTGTGCGTTGACTATTTCCCTCTGCGCAAGATCATCCCCTTGCCCAAGCTTGTCCTGGATCTGTGCCAAGGGCATGACCTTGCCCCTTCCCAACTTATGCCTTCATGCTGGCTTATCCTCCTATCTGTGGAGGAATTATGTGAGAGGCTGGGAATGAAATTTACATTAATGGATCTCATGAAGTGCTACACGTTTCAGAGGAAATACCCAGGGCTTTACACTTTGCATGCCCGTAACAGGCATAACCCTCTGATTACGGTACCTGCTGATTTAGAGAAGAGATGGAGGGGTAGGTTTGTGTTTGTCCATAAGTCTGCTTTGGTAGATTCTGGTGTCAACCTGAGAACCCAATGGGTAAACATGGGTAAGAAATTTGTTATCTGAGTAATCTGGTTAAATCATTGGTCATAGCCTACTAATGATATTGCGTTTCATTTGACAGAATCCGTAGGTAAATACCTGAAGCCCACGGTGGAGGAGGGTTCTGATGACCGCATTGAAGCCTTCATGAAACTTACTCCTGAAGAGAGAAACTGTAATTCTATTTTTAATCTGGGTGAGTTAGCTTCCTCTTTTTGCTATTTGCATAAGAATGTTTTTGTATCTGGAATTATTGAGTTTAGCATTACCTTTTATAGGGATTAGGCAACTGCCAGAAAGTGCTCCTACTCCTGTAAAGGAGAAAAAGTCCAAAGCTCCTCCTCGTCCTTCTTATAGTAGGAAAAGGCAGAGAGCTATATCTGGATTCTCATCTGGTTTAAGTGATAAGTCTCCCACCAAATCTGCAAAAATTGAGTCAGCCACCTCTGATCCCATCAGCATCGAAACAATCAGAGATGAACATGTCATACCAAGTGAGCGTGAAGTGGTGTCACTTCTATCTGACTCGCCTAAGCAGAAGGGGGCTGTTGAATCATCTGTGATACATCACGTTACCAAACCTACCAGCCTTGACATGGTTTCTCTAGAGTTTGACAAGAACACTTCTGTCCATTCAGGGTATGACTCCGTTCACAAGGAATGCAGCAAACTCTTTTTCTCTCAGGATCGCAAGGCTGTGGTCTCGATGAAAACTGGTGGTTCTGAGCATGTTCATTCTCGTGAAGCTTAAAGGTAAATTTGCTTCCCTCTTATTTCATGAACCATCTGGGGTGCCTTGTGTAAGGTTCTCATTGTCTGTTTCTTTTTTTTATATATCAGTTGTATCAGCTAATGTAACATACTGTTACTAATTCGCTAATTAACCTAAGATCTCCCTTTTAATTGAATTATCTCTTTACTAACTATGATAGAAAAAGAATTTCCATAATAACAATGTCCTATCATAGTTAGAAAAAGAATTTACTAATGATTAAATATTATCCATGATATAAAAGAATTTCCTAATTCAACCTGAACAATATCATGGATAATAAAAAACTAACCATGTTAGAAAAGGTTCACCTAACATGGTTAGAAAAAGAAGTGAACTAATATAATCATATTAATTATCTAACTATGATAGAAAAGACTGTTCCTATTATTACAAACTTATCATAGTTAGAAAACTACTCTGCTTATATTACAATTCATAATAACAATCCTGAATCTATTGATCAATTTCCTAAAAATATATGCGGAAGCGAATGCAGACGTATAAATTGGCAATATACAATTCTAAATAAACTATACAATCTCCACTACCTAATTCCCTTTCCTGCTGCTTGCGTCTATGCATGAATACCTGCAAAAATGTCAGTAATCATGGGATGAGACAATTTGTCCCAGTAATCACCGCTTAACTCACTATAACAGTGAGATGTGCGGTAGCGATGGCGTCTAAAGGGTACCTCATTTTAAAACCAGTAATATATATATATCCATGTCAAATCTTCTTCCATTCATCACTCAAATCCCTCCATCAATTCCACATTAACTAAATATCATCTCTCAGTCTCCAATCTAATGATGCTACCATAACTCTCACACTCACCTATAGATGCATTGTGTCATCACGGGGCATTCAAGCATCTAATCTTCTCTATATGATTTGACATTGTGCCCCTCTCTATGATGAGGGGGCAAATTTCCCTCTCTGGCAATCCCCAGAGAGGGAACCCCAATTCTGTTTTCCATTGCAGAATGGGAACGGTTGGGCTCTCAAATGCCTTAACAACCGTAGGGGCGGTTGGGCTCTAAAATGCCAAAACAACCGTAGGTCACTTCTCTCAATAAGTCAACCTATGATCCCCGATCCAATCAAACCGAAAAGGATCAGTACAAATAACTGTCGATCGACCAATCGACAGTTATCATCGCGCGATGGTACATATATATATATATATCAGTGTCATGCAACGCTCACAATATCCAACAATCTCAATCACATTTAGTATCTCAATTTCAACATCAATAACATGCACTCTTACCATTCCCTTCAACGAGCATTAACTCCCGTGCGTTGCACGGAGGATTTCAATTCCAGCACAAAAAACTATTTACAATAGCCACACTATAATTGGTCTATAGCAGACCAAAAAGAAAGGGTGATTGAGGGGTGGCAAACATAAAATAGCTCTATGTGGTATATGACAAAATACAACAAAAATTAGCAAAAAAAAACACCAAGTTTCAATGCATTGCACAGAGCAATTTGATTTCTTAAAAGATAAGTGCTACAATACAACCACTACATTTGATTTATAGGAGATCAACAAAAATAGGATCCTGACGGTTGCAACTATGAAGAATGTGCGTACAAAAAAATACAACAAAACATAACTCAAAATAATGTAGTGTCCTTCAAAACACAATATCTTACACATAACAAAGCATCAAAAGAGCTTATATAGTGAATATAATTGCCTCATAGGATTAATCAAAAGTTGAGAATATAGTTACAACATGTAACTCTGCAGCAAAAAACCAAAATTTAACAATGGAGAAAATAATTGCAGGTCAATGTTAGATGGATTTGGAAATGTAAGATCGGAATTAACTAAATCATTCATTGAAATAGCACTGACCTGAATACAGAGCATAAACATGTATAGCTTGTTTGAATAATGACAGACATATAGTATTGTTTTTTAGAAAGCAAATCCTGAAACTAATGCATAAGCTTATACTATAAAACTCCACCAGATCTAACAATAACTACAGCAAGTGATAAAGCAGTAATCTGCAAAACTGATGCATAAGCTTTAAAAGTAATATGATAAATTGATGCAAAAGCTTATACTATAAAATATACATTTGTTGTTGTGCAAGGCAAACAACTAATTTGTCATACAGAAATGCAAAGACAACAAAGCAAACAAGATCATTGCTCTTATGTTTTTGCTAAGATGTAGCTTGACCTATCAATTAAAATAAAACAAAATTGAGTTATAATCCAAAAATAATTGACATGTAAGCTCTTTATTATTGTAATTTGTTCAGAACATAGACATGAGTAATTTGTGTTGTTCACTTCTTGATGATTGGCCACCAAGAGAATTTTAAGTCCTTCCATGCTTCTCCAATCTAATCGGTATAATTTTTCTATGTTAGGTCATGTATACTGATTTCTAAGTCCTTCCAGCTGATTTTTCTTGCATTGACAGTAAAACTGATTTTTCAACTCCTATCATGAGCTTCTTCTCTGTAGTTATAGCATTATTCAAGGTAAAAGCTCTTAACCTCCCAAGTTACATCATCACAGGTAAAAACTAACAGGCACACTTAGCCAATCATATAGTAATATAGCATTGTAATAATATAAAACTACATTTCAGAGATTAAATAAAGATAAATCGAAGACATAAAAAGCACAACAGACTAAAAGAATTGATTATATAACAATATTCAGCATTTTCATTTCATCTTGGTGACTACATGATACAAATTTGCATTATCAGCTTGGTTATTCAAGGAATTTGAGTAACGCACCTTTGGCTTCATGGAATTTGAGGATGACCTGAATGTGAAAGAGAGTAATACAATAATGAGATGAAATGACAGAATGAGGCCAATCAATGTTATAAACTCTCTATACCAACACCCTAAAACACTTAAATTATTCATTACCATCAAGCCACATCAATTATCTCTCCATTCTCCATCTTACTCAAGCAATAAAAACCAACATTTTAACAGGGAGTTCCAAAACTAAACAGATTGAAGCCTCAAACTTAGAAAAGAAGCTTTCTAAGTAAATATCCAATCAGGAATAGTTCTATGTTGGGTCATCTACTTCTCCAACCTTAATTGCAGTATCAAATACTAAACCATGGAAAGACATCAATCTCAAGAGCTATCTGTATCAATATACTGCACATACAAATTTAAAACCCAACATATAAGCTCCATGAAAAATCCTCATTCCCAAACTTGTTGACTCTTTGAACTACGCTTTATATAAGCTGCCACACCTATTTGTTTCCAGAGTTCTTCCCCTTATTGGCAACAAATAATGACCAGTGAGTAAATAAGCTCTTCTCAATGCAAAAGTATTTCATAATCATTCATTATCCAAAGCTATTATAAAGAATATAAACCTGGTTGAATGTAATAATGTTAGATCCCATGTAATCAGCCAAAAATTCAGTCCTCGCTAAGATCTAAAATGCATACCAAGTACAGCAAAAAAAATCACCTTTAGCTACAAATGCAAAAGAAAAGGATGAAAAATGTCAGAAGATGAGCATAAAGCTTTATAATATTACCCAAACAGGCATCAGAAGCTCATAACTCGTGAAAAGCAATATGAAGAATTCATAGCTATTGTAAAAAGCCATTTTTTTCTTTCTCAATAAAAAATAGAAGAAAACAATAAAAGAATAGGCAGCAGCAACAACAAACTTCTGCGAAAGATGTGGTTCAGCTAAATTTGTAGGTGAAAAACATAGTCTCACTACCCAACCTGTTGGTCGCAGACGATAAAATCTACCGATGCAAAATCCTTTAAACATCGAAAATCATAAAGAATAAATCACCTCCTTGCTAAAACCACAGTCAATCTTCACGACCAAACGGAAATCGTTGTGCAACGGGTTGATGTCGTTCAGAAATAGTTCTTCCATCCCCTGTAGCGATTTTTACCAGCCTAACTACAAAAAAGAAAGAGTCATGTAACCTCAATCTGGTGATATAGACTAAGTAGATGTACAATAAACAAAGAACAGAGAAAAACACACCGCTAGGTGCTAGGGAATGAGGTCCAAGAAGGTAAACTGAAAGAGTTTGTGTTATATTTGATTATCTGCTCAAAAGAACATTTTAAATAGTTAGACAAAATAGAAAGATAGGGAAAATCAAATTATTAGCACAGGACATGAAAAAGCAAGGAAATAAAGCGAATGGAATTCAAACCTGGATGGGGAAAGAGGAGGGGAGGGATCTCGTAAAATTTGAATTTGACAGAGGAAGAGAGTTCAAATTTGGGCACAGAGCCATATGAAAAGTTTAATCGTCGTATGAACTGACCAATGAGAAAAGGGTGAGAAAGGAGAAAAAATTTTGTGATAGATCGTTTCTACAGACAAAGCATGAGGAAGAAGATAAACAAAGGAATAGGTGGGTTTCAAAGTGAGAGAGGCAATAGAGGCAATGACTGACATCTGATTTTGACTAATAGAACTTCAAATTCAAATTTCAGACAAAAGTAAAAAAATGGCGGGCAAAACAAAATGAGCATTTGCAGAGGTCATTAAAAAAACGGATCGGATACTTGAGACTACGAATCGGGCAATGAACAGTTTTCTGAGTCACAACCCGAACAAATACAACCGGGTCAAGCAGTAAGAGGGAGACAATTGAGGGTTTTGCTATTTATTTATAAAGGATATCTCAATTCCAACTATGCAACTTATTTCTTCAACCTTGCTATCAACATCCCTAACTGAATACTATCTAAACCTCTCACATCATCACCAGAACAAACACTAGGCAGGATAATATATATAATGTTTCAAATTCCTTTTATACAAAAATAATCGTGTTTGAAAGGCACCCGATAGCCTGTTTTGTATGAAAATAACTTTTCAAAAATAATATATATAAAGAGGGTGAGAAAGGATTTTAAGAAAATCCCAGCTAACGTCACCCTCAATGTTATAGCAAAGTTAAGTGTGATTACCTGTCACCCTTAACACTCCGTTGTTTTTCCTTACCGTTTCCTTGTAGGTTTTCTTCAAATACTATCCTCTCAGATCCTCCTATTATTACATAAGGTAATAATAGTTATAAACAATCCTTCGTGTATATATATGTATAATGAATAACGTCTCTCCTTGGTTATGATGTTACTACCCATTCCCTTCATAAATATGTTATTCCTATGTTTTCTTTCTTTTGCTAATTAGCACATATTAGTCACACATATACAATAATCATCAATCAATAATGAAATCATTCTTCATCAAAGAACAACCAAACAAAACCATTTACTAAATCTGAAACTTTAATAACCATCATGCTCAGTTAGAGTCTCATAAATGCATACAAGTATCATCAATAGTTCAATTATAAAGCATGTCAATCAAATAGAATGGTCAGCCAGACATTGAAGCAACCACTATCTTCCCTTTTTAATACAACTTAAACTATTCCTTTAAACAGAATTTATATTAACAAAGAGTTCAATTTAAAGTTTACGAGCCTCCATTTCATCAAAACAGAATCATATCATAGTAGGCAAGAAAACAATGAAGTCCAAGGAAGATGATAGCTTAAATCCCATTGGACAAACAAGTTACCAACTAATCATACCCCTTATATTTTTTTCTTTATATTTTGAAACAAGTTACCAACCAATTCAGTTCTCAAACCTCAACGAGTAACCAAACAACACCCTTATGCACTGTAGATTCCTAATTTCATTTCCTTTAGCACAACTTCAACAATTCCTCTTTGAACACCATTTATAATCATATTCTAATACCAAGACTACCAATCAAAAATCAGATTCTAAAATACCTCCATGGAATTACATTAACCACCATAAAACTAATAAACTCCAACTACAACACATATAACAAGTTCATACATATACCTCCTCATAGTAAAACCAAACAAAATACAAGGAGACATAATAATCTAGCTACAATAAGTCCAAATTAAACAACCAAGCACAATGACTAAATCTGAACTTCAAAACCAGCAAGCAAAAGTCAGCCCAAAAACATCATCAATGTCACCACACAAAAGCCAAAACAGCAACTATCAACATCACATTCAATGAAAGTTCACATGCAACCTAAATGTCTTTCCTAAATTAACTTTATTATTAAATAATCATTCCTAAAGGCTTCCCTTATGTCCAAAACCGTACCAAACAGAGCACCAAGTTCAAGAACTTCCAACCTCTAATTCATATCCTAATCAAACCACAATTGACCATAAACATTCATCTTACATATATTAATTACAGCATTGTAGCGTTACATTTTTCCTTTTAAAACCATTCAATTAATGCAGCAAAAAGGAACAATGGATCTCCAATTTAACAACAAAACATTCCCTGTTACTTTCGAATGGCTAATTGCACTTTCAAAAAGTCAATTAAGCATATAAGCTTAAAAACTATATATCACCTTTCACCCAAAACTAACACACATGCCAACAGTCCATTTAATCAATAGAAAGGACATAGACATCAAATGTATACATCCATATCATGTTATATGGAATATAGTATGCAATCCAAAATAATACAATCATTTATACAATCACATAATCAAAGTTAAAGCTCTAAAATGTTCAATGAGTCATTGGGTTTGAAAACCCAACATATAGGCTTGTTGCTATCCTTTGAAAATAATCAAAGACTCTAATCTTGTTCAATAAATCAAAGTATTGAATCTGTAACTTCAATTTAAATAATTTATAATTCAAAACCCTAACTTTAATAACCTTCAAACATGCAAAGCTTTGTTATTACCAAAGTGAGCCCCTACAACAACAAATGTCAAAATTTTAAAACCTAAATCTCTTAAGGAAAATCATGGATTAACATCTCCAGGTCAGCCCCTCTCTCAAATCGCGCCAAAAATGGAGAATATGATGGAAATCAAAGGAGTAAACTCACCTAGTATTGAAGCCCGAGCTCGTAGGTCTGAACGGCGGCCATCACCGCCGTATAACGCCGTCGGGTCTCGCTGGAAGTCGGCCATTCAGACATGAAGACCAAACAGAAAATCAAAATGGAAAGAAAGAGTGAGAACGCCTAGTTGGAAAGGAAAACAGCTCAAAGAATCAAAAGAAATGGAAGAGCTTATTTCACCCACCGTCATTCGCCGTCTCTTCCACCGTACGCTGCCACTGAGCCATCGTTGAGGCTTATTCAACTCGGAGAAGAGTGAGGACGCGAGGACATAGATAAAGAAAAAGAGAGAAGCAAAGGAGAAGAAGGTTTTGATGCCCTTAGGCGGCTGACACCGCCGTGTGTCGCCGGAAACTCGCCGTCGCAGGGGAGGGGGAGGAGAGTCGGGTGAGAGGGTGGGGAGGACGGCTAGGGTTCGAAATTGAGAGGGGAGGAGAAGAGGATGGTATTTATATGTGTCATTTAGGGAAAATTACATTTAATTACCCTATTGTTTATTTTTTAATTACATTCCTAACCCAAAAGTTTGTATATATAATTGTACCTCCCTCTTTCCATCATCATATTATTTAAGATTCCAAAATACTTATTCATGAATGTTTCTAGCTCCAAATAATTCTTTTAACTATATTTCCTTAAAATCCAAAATTAGGATTTAATAACAATAAATCTCTCCATAAATTCCTCCCTAAAATTCAAATTTCCTAAATAATACTTCAATAATTTCCAATTGACCTTAATCAAAATTTGGGGTGTTACAGCTAACCCTGTTCATGGAGGAAGATTTAGCAATGTATAGGACTTTATCCGTTACTCGTGCTCTGAGAAATGAAGAGCTTGAACGAAGGCTCGATGAATCTGAGGTCCTTCGTCGAGAAGCTTCTGAGAGGGCACGTGAAGAAAGGGATAAAGCCTATACTGAAGTCGGGGTTGTTTCTGGAGAGAATGCTGATCTGATCTTGAAGAATGCTAATCTGATGGCTGCTTTGAAGCAAGCTGAATCTGAAAGAGATGATGCTATTGCAATCAGTAATGAAGTCACAGCTAGGAAGCTGAGTACTGCTGAAGAATGGGCTTTAAAGGCAACCATCACCACAGCTCAGGAGTTTATAGATGGAAAGTCAAACCTTTGGGAATTGGAGCTCTGGAAGAAGGAGTACGAAGAGAAGTATGGTCCTCTTCCTCAGAAATCAGAAGAAGAAGCTATCAGGCCGCCAGGTGGCGAGGAGGAAGAAGTCTCTTCTGGAGTCCCTCCAAAGACATCTGCTGAACCATCAAAAAGCACTACTAATTTAGAAGCTGGGAAAGCAGATGACCCAAAGTGATGTAATAGAATATAGTGTTGATGTCTAGAATCTAGTTGACTTTCCTTCTGAACAAACTATGTGTTTGAAAACTTGGTTATGGTTTTATTTGTTTCAGTTTAGTTAGCTTTGAACTTCGTTATGCTTAATCTTAGCAATGAATTTGGCTTTCGGGGTACAGTTCATTACCTGTCTCTGTTATTGAATTCTGGATTTGGTTATCATCTGGGATTTCCTTTGAAATCTTTGGAGGAATTTTGCTTTTAAATCTGCTAAATAAAAGTAAGTAAAGAGGTAATTAGCATAAAGGGGGTTAACAAAAGAATAACGTAAGCGCTACTCTTCTTCTTTTTTTTTTAGGAATAACTCATCATTCTTACTCCCCCTGAAAAGGTTAGAGACCGAATACAATATGTAATTAGCTATGAATAATTTGAATTGGTAAAGGTTTCTACCTTTTTTGAATTTGCAATCTGGAGTCAACCTGGACCTGAATGTCATCCATTTTGACCTTCGTGATTTCCTGGATTTTTGCAAAGTCATAAATAAGTATATGAATTTCCTGGGTTTATTTTGGAACTTAGAAATTAAATTTAGATTAGTTAGTACCTGAGAATCTGTGACTTCTCCCTTATTCTGGAGGACCTTCTGAGAAAGGGAGCTGAGATCTGGAAATTCTCGAGAATCACTCCGCGACAGAGGTGCTGATCTCGTCGTCACGAGGTCACACACAGAGATGCTGAGTGAGGTTTCACGGTCCAGGTGAACCTCAATTTTGAAGATCTAGAAATCTGGGAAACTGGATAAAAAGGTTGTTTCCTCTTATTGCCTTGATAAGAATTTGTCTTATCAAGGGCTAGGGCACTTGGCCCTTTCCTACCCTTCATGGATAGTATCTTTTGAGATGTTTAGCATTCCAGCTTATTGGCAGGACATTCCCTTGGGAGTCCTGAAGCTGGTAAGAACCTGGGCCTGTAATTTCTTTTACCAGGTAAGGCCCTTCATAATTAGGGCTGAGCTTTCCATCTGAAGCCTCGGGGGAGTTTGGGAACACTTTTCTTAGTACTAGTTCCCCCACCTGATATTGCTGCTCTTTGACATTCTTGTTGTATTGTTTAGCACTTCACTGTTGGAATGCTGCCATACGAATTAGAGCTTGTTCTCTGCGTTCATCAAGCAGGTCTAGCTCATACCTTAGGTGCAAAGAGTTTAGTTCATCCTGAGCCCATTTATATCTGAGGCTGGGGATCCCATACTCTACTGGAATTACTGCTTATGCTCCATATACAAGAGAAAAAAGGGTTTCCCCTGTTGGAGTTCAGGATGTGGTTCTATATGCCCATAAGACAGCTGGAAGCTCATCTGCCCAGTTGCCCTTTGCTTTACCAAGGCGTTTTTTCAAAGAATTCATGATCGTCTTGTTGCTAGATTCAGCTTGTCCATTAGATCGGGGATTTCTCGGAGTGGAGAACTTGAGCTGGACTACCCAATTTTCACAAAAACCTCTGAACCTAGCTCCAATAAATTGAGAACCATTGTCACAAACTATTTCCTTAGGAAGGCCAAATCTGCAAATAATATGCTTCCACACAAAATCCACAACTTGCTTTTCTTGGATCTGAGCATAAGGTACAACTTCAATCCACTTCGTAAAGTAGTCAGTGACCACTAATAAGTGAAATGTGTGGCTGTCACCCAAGAGGGGGGGGGTGAATTGGGTGAGGGAATAAAAACTTAAGACTCTTTTTCGAAAGACTGCTTGTGCTCGGTGATGATGATAATAAATAATGCTATGCACAAGTCAGTATGTTATGTGATGCAAAATAGAATGATTAAATATAAATTTATGCACACTCAAATTTATCCTGGTTCGGTCACCCAGACCTACATCCAGTCCCCAGGCTACACCTGAGATTTCCAATCCACTATTCTTGTTTAAACCGGGCACAAGAGAAGCCTTTACACTTTAGGTTTTACGAACACGGGTTCACCTAACAACCCACAGGTTTTACAACGGGTTCACCTGCAAACCTAACCGCAAGTTTTACGGGATCACTTGCAACCTTTACAACTGCAAGTTTTGCGGGCTCACTTGCAACCTATACAGCTCCCCCTCACACCTAGAAGGGTTCAGTCTTTACAGACAATGATTTAACAATGATTACAATACTGTTCTTCAAGCAACAAGCTTTAGAACAGGTTTGATAGGATGTTCACTCTATGAACTGATTGTGCTAAACACTTAAGCTCAACTAAGTGGGTTCACTCAATGAACAGATTATGTTACTCACTTAGGTACAATAATTGCTCTCAACAAATTCTCTCTAAGGATATTACAATTTAAGATCAGAGAATAGAAGGATATTTCAGATAGTAGGCTTGAGCTTCTTCATTCTATTTCTCTTGCTTATCAAACTCATCAAGCTCTCTCTTCTCTAGCTCTTCTTTTTTTTTTTTCGCTCTTCTCCTCAGAAATGAAGAACATCTCCTTTTATACCAGCCTCTGATTATCCAACCGTTGGAGAGGCAATAAGGCCGTTTGAATATAGCCGTTGGGGCCTTGTTTACGTTGTCCTCTTTAATGCACAGCAGGGTTGACTTTGCTTGCTCTGACCAGCTGTTCTGTCAACACTGTTCTGACAACACTGTTCTGGCAAAAGTCGTTCTGACATCTATACACTGTATGGTCTGACTCTTGCTTGTTGTCAGATGAGGACTTCGTTCCTCAAGCATAAGTCCAGGATGCTAAGAGACTTACTATCTGAACCTCTCTTGCTATCTGAAGTGAAGCTCGTGGACTCTAACATTCTGCTTGCTATCACATAGAGGAACTTCGTCTTCCAAGCACTTGTCCATGAATGATAAGAGCGCTTTGCTATTGGATGCTCTCTTGCTATCAGAAGCTCTCTTATGGACTCTGACTCTTGTGGGTAGTATGAGCTTTGACAGCTTGAATGAATCTTCAGATTATGTTCTCCTTATCTCTCATACTCCTCATGCTTGGTAGGTAACAATGTTGTTTGAATATCTGTTAACCTCTTGTTACCGTTGGAAAGTACATCTTTTTAAACGCTCCATTAAAGCTTAGCAGGGTTGACTTGCTTTATCTCTGAAAAGTAGTCCTGACACCTCTGCTCTGACAAAAGCATTCTGACTTCTAAGTATGTGACGTTTACTCTTGTACTCTTGCTGACGGATGATCATCGTTCATCCGGAAGTGGCAATCTTGCTCTGCAAGTGTTAATCTCTGAATCCCAATACCAAGAGTCTTTGCATCCGGAAGCTCATCTGCATCCGGAAGTGTGACTAAGTTCTGCACATACTGGTTAGTCCAACATAGCAATATATATAATCAAATATAGTAAGAACTGTACATGCTGTGGGAAGCTTGTTTGCTATGGGGAGTAGTCTTACTTAGACTATGATGTATTCGGAAGCACTTCTACATCCGGAAGTGAAACCACTGGATGAAGGATTTTGTTTACTATTACTCACTCTCGCTCAGTGTCCTTCAATCCAACAGTCAGCGCTAGTCACTACGCTATCGGATGCACTTTCACTTGACGAGGTAGACTCACTGACGCTTAGGGTTATATCTATTCTATCAGTCTGCGCCAGTCTAAGTCTGACAGGAAGCATTTTTACTTGACGAAGTGAACTTACTGACGCTTGGGGTGATATCTATCTTATCAGTCTGCGTCAGTCTAAGTTTAACATGAAGCAACTTCACTTCCGGTTGAATCATAGCTTAGTCTTAGGTTTTGTATAGCTAATGCTCATGGACTAAGTTAATTCCCTAGTGAGTTACTCGCTGCCGCTGGGGGATAAATCATTCATCCGCGTGCGCGAGTCCTAGTCTATCCGGAAGTGATTCCGCATCCGGTTGTGACTTAACTTAGGATTCTAACCATGTCATCTAATCCTTCCTAAGTGTTGATTATGTTCTCTTAAGCACTAGACCATATCACACCTTAGTCACCATCAAAACTTAAGATTCTAACATTCTCCCCCTTTTTGATGATGACAAACCCATAGATGACTAGAGAACATAATTAAACTTAGATCACTCCCAGAGCTATATTTCTTTCCCCAGTTCTCTCCCCAGATATCTAGACATCTTATCTTATCTCTCAGCTCTAGACATCTCATGTCTCATCTCTAGCTAGACATCTTATATCTCATCTCATGTCTCATATCTCATGTCTCATCTCTAGACATCTCATGTCTCGTCTCTCTCCCCCTTTTGGCTTCATCAAAATTCAACAAGTGCAAGCTAACCTTAGGGATGGGGATACTTCTATCGTCCTCCTAGTAATGGGCTTTCTACCTAATATTTCTCCCTATGTATCGTTAATAAGGATTTGTTCTAGACTATTCAATACAAAGTACGAGAATTAACAAGGGACAACAATAATGATTCATGATTCTAAATGATTGTATTCTCCCTAAACATTATGTAGGATAGCTAAACAGTGTGAGACAAAAGGAAGAAAATATTGATTCAGTATTCTAAGTGAGTTTACTATCCCTAATCATTATGCAAGATAACAGAACATGTTTTGCAAGGATTAAGTCTAGATCAAAACATACAAAAACAGTTCTCTTTTTGAAGGTGAAAATTCTTTTCAAATATAAAAGGACATTAAAAGTAATTTTGACCCTCTCGAAATGATTAACATGATATCAAATGAAAATTTGTGATTTTAAATTCATGATACCAAATGAAATCAAATGAAATATGTGAGTTTGAACTTGTGATATCAAATGAAATGATTGAATGCCAAGTGAAATTTGTGATTCCATATGAAATGAAACCAAATCAAATGAATTTTGTGAGTTTAAAATACCAAAAGTAATTTCCAAACAAATTGCATCACAGTATCTCAAGAGTTTATTATCGATGACAGCATGTAACTCTCTATTTTCAAGGGATCATTATCAAGTAATGTTCATCTACTTCTTTTCTATATTAAGATTAATCATCACAAGATCAAGAAAAGAAGCATATAAGAGAGGTATGTTATCAATTACTTTCCAGCGTGTCATATAAAGGATACAGATGTGTGAGCTGGGATGATTTTCTAAGACAGTGAATGATTTTGAAGTCAATGCAGACTGAGAAAAACATCCTAAATTGACACCCTTACCAATGCCGTGTATGCATCATATATAAGAGATGGTAAGGTGTAGATGTTACCACAGATGAGGAATCCTCATACTCTATTAGACTCATGAATCTGAATCATTCGCAGATAAGCATGCTTCCTGACATCTTCAAGAGGTGTGCTATCTCAAGTGGAAACCCCTAGCGCAAGTGCTTTGATGATTCGCTTCGGCAAGCTGAGCTACAACCACAAGCAGACATGACTGGGCAGTCACTCTACTCTTCCCATGGTTCAATAGTTGGTCTGCTATCGAAGGCGCTGATTGTTGCAAAAGCAACCTTGCTCAGACTTGATGATTGGTCCTGCATGTGCTTGAGGAAGCAAGTGCTTCCTGATGGTCAGTGAAAGAACTTAAGATTTAACATTGGAGACCATACTCAGGACATTCAAGTCAATCTGTGTTAATCAGCACAAGTTAATAATTTTAAGAAATCATGCTTGCTGATTGGTTTAAGAAAATATGAGCAATGATTATGTGAAAACTAATTTTGAAATTGTCTACACGTTCACATAGTTTCACTATCAAGACATGAACTCTATTTATACTCTCATAGATAAATATCATTGTGATAGTACAGCGAGTATCAAACAGGTGGCATATTTTCAGAGTTTCATAAGCAAGTATAGTTCAACAAATATGCCTCAAGGATGTTCATGTTAGATCATGAAGACATGTGAATTATTAACACAATGAAATTTTGAAAAATCTTCATCCTCACAAAAATGAAATACTGGAAATCTTCATGCTCACAGAATAGTTTGATTTTAAGACTAAATCCGGTTTACAAAAACAACCAAATTTCAGCATATGATCACGAGAATAATTTCCAAATATTAGCTCAAGTTCTTCTAGATATGCTCAGTGTGGTCACATTGTTCTTAGGATATCAACAAGCTTGAAATTAATACAGATTATAGCATGCTTGTGATACTATGCCATGTTTTACAGATCTAGCAGAGTTTAATTCAAGACATTTCCTAAGATTTCTAATGCATGTCAGACAAGAGAGAGACTATTCATTAAATTTCACAACAGAATGTGTAGGGGATAGAAATGCTCATGTGTATTGGCGAGAGTTTCTCAGGTTTAGTGTAGCCATTCCACACATCTTGATAAGGAGCATTTTCGTTGCCATTCTCTCTTGGTCATTCTCATTGTTCAAGCTTCAATAATCTGTGTCAACATTCTTAAACCACAAACTTGAACCGAGATCATTAGTAGATTGAGAACTTAAAGATGTAATTAAGAGGGGTGTATTGTTCTTGAAGTCATAGCTGCTTATGCATTGAAAAACTTGATGCAAGAGATACCACATGAAATGGAAAATCAGAAATAACTTTTGAATGCTATCATGAGGTATGGTTGTCATGTAAGTTTAAAGAGGATTGGAATCTGTTTTGAAAGTTTGCATTTTAAAAAGGATCTTTCAAAAATCAAGGTGAATGCATAAAACTATTTTCTTTCATGAGAGGCGCCCTTAAAAAGATTCGCTAAGCATATATGAGTAAAACGATTTAGACACCATATGAAAACTCTGAAGAAGGTTTTTTGGTTTTAGTGTCAAAATTCTGAAACTAGTTCTGAATCTTCTTAACAATGTCAGAAATCTTGGAACACAATGATTCAGCATGCACAAATTCAGAAGGTTTTGAAGAAGGTTCAGTTTCAAAGTGTCAGACTTTTTGAATCTGTAAAATCAGTATGCATTATATCAGAAAATGAATTTGATATGATAGGATCATTTTTACAGAAAATAAGGTCATCACAGATAAGGGAAATCATATCAGTTTCAGAGAAATAAAAGCTGTTAAGCCCATCATGCATTTACTACCCAAATGATTATTCAAGTAAAGAGGAGGGTAAGAATGATATCACCATAGCTCCATTCGCATCAAGCAGTAGCTTGCTTGATTTTGGTTGGCAATGCAAGGATTCTTCTATTTTCAGAGCAGCACCAAAATCTATGTGTGACGAATGCTCATCAAGACTTGACAAATTATTCAGATGAGGTACAACCCTGAGTCTTGCTGACGCTAATAGGATGGATTGGAGCTGGTACAGAGGGATGAATTAGCTTGGTGATCGCTATCACTGGCGTCTCTGGCCTCTTGTACCCATACTTCATACACAGCTCTTCACTCAGATTGGGTACTGGCGCAGAGGGAGACATAGGTTTAGCAGAGGGTATCCTCGCAGGTTGATCACTCAGCGCTATCTCAAGCTTGCCTCTGTGCTAGCAGACTGTTGGGGGCACATGAATCAGATGGCTTCCCCAAGGACGAGCCTTCCTGCTTGGGCAATCCGCTTCATTTCAATTTTCCTTCTGAGGGCAGCAGTGACATCCTGGTCAAGTCCGAGGGATGGCTATCTTAGCCTATCTCTCTCTGATTCTGCTCATGATCCTTGTTCATTTTAGCCCATAACTCATCTAACTCTGATTGATTGATCTGGACAAGAATCTGTTGAAGCTCCAGGGGTTGTACTATGGCTTTTCAGATCAACAGTCTCACCAAATCAACAGATCCTTCAAATGTTGATGCATCTCCAGACAGGGTTGCTGGGGTCTTGAGGTTGGCTTGACCTAGCTTTCCCTTTTCCCTTCTTGTTCACTCAGAACATTCTTAGGATCAGCAATTGACTCTTCTTCACCCTTGTCTTGCTGAACCTCCGGATTGCCTTTCCTACAAAATTCAGATAGTTCCTTCCTTTTGTATCCAAGTCTGGATCTGAAGGTCAGTTTGTAGGTTATATATAATTCACATGAACTTAGAGATTACTTGTTATGTGTATGGCATGGTGAATCTATCATGACTATATGCACAAGGATATACAAGGTTTTTGATCAAGACAGTCATGGACAGCATGTGGATTATGAACATTATTAATTTCTTTAAGCTTTCTTCTATGATTAATATAATGTTCACATCTTAGGGTGTTTAATGTAAAATCTCAATATGACCATCTAACATTAGCATAGGAGATTTTACTATCAAATGCTTCGTTGCTAAGTGATCCCTTGCTTACCCAAGGAGATCTTCTATACTTATCCTTGGTTCGAAGCACTTTCTTCTGAGAGGTAGGATTCAAGAGCCTTTTCAATGTTGATCGAGGAATCCACTCTCTCTTGTTCTTCTCAGGATAGTTGAATGGAACTCTGTGATAGCTCATCCTTGAGACAGAACCATTGTCCCTTGTGGTTTCCGACTGCTTCTTATGATTGTACCAGGGGGTTTCAGCAATTGCATCACCGCGAGTTCTCTTCTTTGGGGTAAGAGGAACTCTTGATCTTCCCTGCACAAGTAAGGCACTCACTTTCTGAATCTTCTAGGCAGAGATGGATACTCTCTTCACTGAAGCCTGCTTCCTCAATATCAGCTTCCAGAAGCTCATCAGTAGATGATTCACAAAGAGCATGAGTTGAGCTTTGGACAGCTGTGCTTTCAAGAGATGAGTTAGAAGCATATATCATATCAAGAGTATTCCAAATATCTCTAGCACTAGAGCAATGTTTGATCTTCTGGAAATCATTTTCAGTTAAGCCTTTGTATAAAATTTGCATTGCTCTAATGTTTAAGGAAAACAAATTTTTCTCCCTTTCAGTCCAGTTTCCTCTTGGTTTGAAATCAAAATCATTTTCAAAAATATCCCACATTTTCAAACTAGTGGACTGTATAAAACTTTCCATTCTTGCTTTCCACCAACAAAAATCAATATTTTCTAACACAGGTGGAATGGTATGATCAAAACCTTTGGAAAACATTTTTAACCCAAATCAGCCAAGGTCTTTACACTTGAGATCGTTGGATCCTTTAAACAAGTGACCTGCTCTGATACCAAATGAAATGTGTGGCTGTCACCCAAGAGGGGGGGGTGAATTGGGTGAGGGAATAAAAACTTAAGACTCTTTTTCGAAAGACTGCTTGTGCTCGGTGATGATGATAATAAATAATGCTATGCACAAGTCAGTATGTTATGTGATGCAAAATAGAATGATTAAATATAAATTTATGCACACTCAAATTTATCCTGGTTCGGTCACCCAGACCTACATCCAGTCCCCAGGCTACACCTGAGATTTCCAATCCACTATTCTTGTTTAAACCGGGCACAAGAGAAGCCTTTACACTTTAGGTTTTACGAACACGGGTTCACCTAACAACCCACAGGTTTTACAACGGGTTCACCTGCAAACCTAACCGCAAGTTTTACGGGATCACTTGCAACCTTTACAACTGCAAGTTTTGCGGGCTCACTTGCAACCTATACAGCTCCCCCTCACACCTAGAAGGGTTCAGTCTTTACAGACAATGATTTAACAATGATTACAATACTGTTCTTCAAGCAACAAGCTTTAGAACAGGTTTGATAGGATGTTCACTCTATGAACTGATTGTGCTAAACACTTAAGCTCAACTAAGTGGGTTCACTCAATGAACAGATTATGTTACTCTCTTAGGTACAATAATTGCTCTCAACAAATTCTCTCTAAGGATATTACAATTTAAGATCAGAGAATAGAAGGATATTTCAGATAGTAGGCTTGAGCTTCTTCATTCTATTTCTCTTACTTATCAAACTCATCAAGCTCTCTCTTCTCTAGCTCTTCTTTTTTTTTTTCGCTCTTCTCCTCAGAAATGAAGAACATCTCCTTTTATACCAGCCTCTGATTATCCAACCGTTGGAGAGGCAATAAGGCCGTTTGAATATAGCCGTTGGGGCCTTGTTTACGTTGTCCTCTTTAATGCACAGCAGGGTTGACTTTGCTTGCTCTGACCAGCTGTTCTGTCAACACTGTTCTGACAACACTGTTCTGGCAAAAGTCGTTCTGACATCTATACACTGTATGGTCTGACTCTTGCTTGTTGTCAGATGAGGACTTCGTTCCTCAAGCATAAGTCCAGGATGCTAAGAGACTTACTATCTGAACCTCTCTTGCTATCTGAAGTGAAGCTCGTGGACTCTAACATTCTGCTTGCTATCACATAGAGGAACTTCGTCTTCCAAGCACTTGTCCATGAATGATAAGAGCGCTTTGCTATTGGATGCTCTCTTGCTATCAGAAGCTCTCTTATGGACTCTGACTCTTGTGGGTAGTATGAGCTTTGACAGCTTGAATGAATCTTCAGATTATGTTCTCCTTATCTCTCATACTCCTCATGCTTGGTAGGTAACAATGTTGTTTGAATATCTGTTAACCTCTTGTTACCGTTGGAAAGTACATCTTTTTAAACGCTCCATTAAAGCTTAGCAGGGTTGACTTGCTTTATCTCTGAAAAGTAGTCCTGACACCTCTGCTCTGACAAAAGCATTCTGACTTCTGAGTATGTGACGTTTACTCTTGTACTCTTGCTGACGGATGATCATCGTTCATCCGGAAGTGGCAATCTTGCTCTGCAAGTGTTAATCTCTGAATCCCAATACCAAGAGTCTTTGCATCCGGAAGCTCATCTGCATCCGGAAGTGTGACTAAGTTCTGCACATACTGGTTAGTCCAACATAGCAATATATATAATCAAATATAGTAAGAACTGTACATGCTGTGGGAAGCTTGTTTGCTATGGGGAGTAGTCTTACTTAGACTATGATGTATTCGGAAGCACTTCTACATCCGGAAGTGAAACCACTGGATGAAGGATTTTGTTTACTATTACTCACTCTCGCTCAGTGTCCTTCAATCCAACAGTCAGCGCTAGTCACTACGCTATCGGATGCACTTTCACTTGAAGAGGTAGACTCACTGACGCTTAGGGTTATATCTATTCTATCAGTCTACGCCAGTCTAAGTCTGACAGGAAGCATTTTTACTTGACGAAGTGAACTTACTGACGCTTGGGGTGATATCTATCTTATCAGTCTGCGTCAGTCTAAGTTTAACATGAAGCAACTTCACTTCCGGTTGAATCATAGCTTAGTCTTAGGTTTTGTATAGCTAATGCTCATGGACTAAGTTAATTCCCTAGTGAGTTACTCGCTGCCGCTGGGGGATAAATCATTCATCCGCGTGCGCGAGTCCTAGTCTATCCGGAAGTGATTCCGCATCCGGTTGTGACTTAACTTAGGATTCTAACCATGTCATCTAATCCTTCCTAAGTGTTGATTATGTTCTCTTAAGCACTAGACCATATCACACCTTAGTCACCATCAAAACTTAAGATTCTAACAATAAGTAGGTTAACTTTCCAGGTGCTGCTGGGAGTTTTCCTACTATATCCATTCCCCAGCGCATGAATGGCCAAACTGGAGCAATGGAATGCAGGAATTCTGGATGTTGGTGTTTAGATGGAGAAAATTTCTGGCAAGCATCACATCTGGAAACCAGGGTGGCTGCATCCTGAGCCAAGGTCGGCCAGAAATAACCAGTACGTAATGTTTTTTGGATTAAGCTTCGAACTCCAGAGTGATCTCCACATTCTCCTTCATGGATTTCTCTGAGAGCTGTGTGAGCTTCCTGGGGACCAAGGCAGCGAAGCATGGGACCTGTGAAAGATTTTTTATACAGGACTCCTTCATCTTCATAGAATCTGGCAGCTCGAGCCTTGATCCTTCTAGCTTCATTGGTATCATCTGGTAAGGTTCCAGTTGTCAGGTACTTTAGTATGGGAGAACGCCAATCCCAAACTAAATTATTTGAAAAGACTGATCCTGCACGAATCGAGGTGGAGGGCTCTGGAAGGTGAATGATTGGGATAGCTCTGGTTCTGTCAGAGGGGATGGATGACCCAAGGTTAGCCAAAGCGTCAGCTCTTTGGTTATCCTCCCTTCCTATCTGAGATATTTTGAACTCTACAAAATGATTGCACAAAGCAGTAACTAGTTGATAGTATGCTAGCATTCTGGGATCTTTGGTTTGATATGTTCCCTCTACCTGGCGGGTCACCAGCTGAGAATCACTTCTGATTTCTATCCGTCTTGCTCCAAGCTCAATTGCTACCTTCAGTCCGTGGACCAAGGCTTCATATTCTGCTTCATTGTTGGTAGCTCGAAAGCTGCAGTGAAAAGCTTGCTCTATGATATCCCCGGCGGGAGATTGGAGTACCACTCCTAATCCAGTTCCCTTAGAGTGGGTAGATCCATCAGTATAGAGGACCCACAAGCCTGAACGGCTTTCATCGGTTACCGAGAATATTTCACGTATTATCTCTGCATCACCTTCTGAGCTGAAATCTGAGATAAAATCTGCTAGTGCTTGAGATTTAATAAAGGTCCTGGGTAAGTATGAGATGTCAAATTGACTAATCTCCACTACCCATTTGACCAACCTTCCTGATAAATCTGGTTTGTGCAGAACGTTTCTGAGTGGATGTGAGGTAATAACCACAATGAGGTGGCATTGGAAATAAGGCCTAAGCTTCCGAGATGCGGTGATCAGGGATAAGGCTAACTTTTCCATCGGGGAATATCTGGTCTCCGTGTCCAGGAGGGTCTTACTCACATAATACACAGGCAACTGTTTGCCTGACTCCTCTCGTACCAGGACAGCGCTGACTGCTTTATCTGATACTGACAGGTACAGGTACAATAGCTCTTCAGTTCCGGGTTTGGATAAAAGAGGGGGACTTGTCATGTAAGCTTTCAGGTCTTGTAAAGCTTTCTCACAATTCTCATCCCATATGAAGCTCTTATTTTTCTTGAGAACTTGAAAGAAGGGGTGACACTTATCAGATGATTTTGAGATGAATCTGTTTAATGCAGCTACACGCCCTGTGAGTTTCTGGACTTCCTTTACGCTTTTGGCTGAAGGAATGTTTAATATAGCTTTGATCTGAGTCGGGTGAGCTTCAATTCCTCGTTGGGACACAAGGTATCCAAGGAATTTACCTGAAGCTACTTTAAAGGCGCATTTCTCAGGATTCAGCTTCATGTTGTACTCCTTCAGGATGGTGAAGGTCTGTTGCAAATGTTCAACATGGTTGACAGCTTTCAGAGATTTGACCAGCATGTCATCTATGTAAACCTCCATTGTTTTTCCAAGTTGTTCTGCAAACATCTTGTTGACTAATCTCTGGTATGTCGCTCCAGCATTCTTCAATCCAAAGGGCATTACTGTGTAACAGTATGTCCCCCTTTCAGTGATGAATGAGGTATTTTCCTGGTCGTCTGGATTCATTTTGATCTGGTTATATCCTGAAAATGCGTCCATGAAACTCAGGAGTTGATGGCCAGCTGTTGCATCTACCATCGAATCAATGTGTGGTAATGGGAAAGAATCTTTAGGGCAGACTTTATTCAGGTCTGTGAAATCTATGCACACTCGATGTTTCCCATTCTTCTTGGGTACCACCACCACATTAGCTAACCATTCAGGGTAGTGGACCTCCCTGATGGCTCCTGTGGAGATAAGCTTCTCCACCTCATTATTGACAACTAGTACAGGACCCGCACATATGCGAGGGTTCACTTGTTTATCATTTAATTTATACTCCATTAACTATGACTCTCAATCACTTGTTTAAGGGACAATAGTACTTACTACTAACGTCAACCCGCTAGCTTCCTTCATTAGAGTTTTTTAAAGCAAATATGTGATCATCTAATTATTGAACATATTATACAATCAAAATGTAACAAATACTAATGAATGAATACATTGCACAATGTTTTTTTTAATCAGGTTCTCATAGATTTTTTCATATGTTTTGTTTTTTTGATCAAATTCATATGTTTTGTTGAGAGTAAGATTTTATAATCAGAATATTTTGATAGAAAATGTACATTCCACTTTATTTATACAGGTATTTATTATGTTAATTGGAAAAAATACTGAGTAACCAAATGTAGAGGTGGTGTTAGTGGGTAGTTATTTTTGAGCAAAGTATTAGTGGATGTGTAAGTAGTTTCATAAGTTAAGTTCAGTTGGTGCAAAAAAAAGTAGGAATAGTAAGAGAAATAGTAGGTTATCCAAATAGTTTATGATTAAAAATAAATAAGCAAAATCATGAGAAGTAAGATAGAAAAATAATTTGAAAGGTCATGAAAAAAAAGATTAATTTTGATTATTTTTAAAGGAAATAAAGGAGAGAATTTATAGGAGATATTTAAGGAGAGATTATAAATTAGAGAGAAATCTTAACAACGCACTAAAGAATCAAATGTCAGTTTTTTTATCTTAAAATATATAAGCACATTTTTTGTAAAAGAATTTATAGGAGATAATTAAGGGATTATAATTTAGAGAAAAATCAGAAAGGATTTAATAAATAATTATATGTCAGTTTGCTTTTGCTAAAAATAGATGGAGAGAGAGAGTGGTTATGATCAGTTTTTTTTCTAAAAATAGATGGAGTTAGTGGTTGGTTAGGTGAATGTTAATAGATGGAGAGAGAGAGAGAGTGCTTACGTGGCTTCTTAGAATTCCTGCTTTTAGCCCTCCCTTTATATATAAGATAGATCAGGTTTCTCTCTAGAGCAAATTTTCTTCTTCTTTGCCTTACTGGTTTTTTGGTGGGGGTCTACATTCAGGTGATGCATAATGACTTCTGGATCAATCCCAGTCATATCAGAATGTGTCCATGCGAAACAATCTTTATGTTGGAGCAGGAAAGTCGGGATTTGTTTTTTAAGTTCTGGGTCCAGACCTGCCCCTATGAGTACTCACCGATCTGGAAAATGAGGGTCAAGGACTTCCGGCGTGAGGTCCTCTACCTGTTCCCCCCAGGAAAGGTGTTCCTGGGGAGATTTCTGAGGTTGCTATGCAGGTTGTTGGGCGGTTGCCTTCAAGGCAGCCTGATAGCATTCTCGGGAGGTGCGTTGCTGACCATGTATTGCTTTAACTCCCCAAGGGGTATTAAACTTAATACATTGATGCAAAGTTGAAGGAACACCTTTCATTTTATGTATGAAAGGCCTTCCTAAGATGACATTATACGAAGATGGACAGTTCATGACGTGATAAGTGAATTTCACGTTCATTCCTGCTACTGTGGTTGTCAGGTTAATGATTGTTTTGGACTGGTCAGCAGCTCCATTCCTAAATACTAGAGTTGTGGGATAATAGGACATCTCGTCCTCCAGGTTCATTTCTTTTACTGTGGCTCTATACAGGATGTTAACTGAACTCCCAGGATCAATCAGGATTCTCTTTACCTGAAAGTCAACTATTTTGAGCGTAATGACCAGCGCATCATCATGGGTTCCAGGAACTATTTCTTCATCTGAGAATGTTATCGGCCCAGGTATGGCTTCCCCCTCAGCCAAGTGGAGCTCCTGAGGCTCCAGAGGGAGTTCTCTGGTGTGCCTCTTGGCTGTTGAGTATGTTACACCGCTAATGTCTGATCCACCTGCAATAAAGTTGATAGTTTTGTGCCCAGGTTGAGGTGTTTGTGGCTATTTTGAGGGTCCTGGCTGTGAATTTTCTGGAGGTTTTTTATCAGGTTTTTTCAGTAAATCAGTCAAATATCCTCTTTTCAAGAGTTCTGCTATTTGTATTCTGAGTGATATGCAATCCTCAGTTCGATGGTCATAATCTTCATGAAAATCACAATATTTGCTCTTGTCTCGCTGATCTGGGCTTGTCAGCATTTTAGGTGGCAATCTGACGGCATCTCCGAGTTTGTATAAGCCTTTGATGAGCTGGGTCGCAGACACATTGAATCCTCTTTGCGCGAATGTTGGAGGCAAGCTTTTCTTGGGCTTTTCTGCCTGCTGGCTATCATCAGGTTCATTTCTATTGGCTGTAGGATATGGTTCAGCTCTCCAGTTCTTTTTATTCTTCTTCTTCGAACTTTTACGAGAACCTGACCCATTATCCTTGCCTTCCTCATCAGGTTCACAATAGGAATATCTGGCTGCATAGTCTTCTTCCCAGCGCATCTGATCTTCAGCTTTGCGCATGACCCCAGCGTAGGTATCACATGGGTGCTTTGTCAATTCTTTGTAGAGGTCTAAGTCTACAAAGATTCCTTTACGGAAAGCGTTGATTGAGGTCTCCTCATCAGGTTTGTCTATAGTGAGCCTCTCTGTATTGAAACGGGTAACCCAGCTGCGAGTGGTTTCCCTCCGGTACATGTGCATTCGGTACAAATCAGCTGAGGTTTTCTGCATCTTAAGGCTGCTAGAAAACTGTTGAGTGAATTGCTCTTGCAATTGAGCAAAGGATGATATGGATCTTACAGGCAGTTTGATGAACCATTTCAGGGCTGGACCTGTTAAGCTCATACCAAATCCTTTGCACATGCAAGCCTCTCTGGCTGAATGTGATATAGGAGCTGCTAGCATCCTTTGTTTGAAGTGAGCCATATGCTCATCTGGGTCACCAGTTCCATCATATTGATTCATTGAAGGATAGGTGAATCTCTTTGGTAGCTGGGTTTCTGTGATCCACCTTGCGAAAGGTGAATCAGCATAACTCGTCTGGGCGTACTTTGGAGTTGGTTTTGGTGCTCCTGGAACCTGTTGAATTATCTATTTCAACTCTTCGATTTCACGTTCCATTCTAATGATTTCAGGATCTTTCTGGTCATGAGCACCATCTGAACCTCAAGATTTAGAACCTGAGTTCGATGTGCTAGCACTGCTGGAGCTTTGACTCCCGCCAGGATTTAGTCTGAACTTCTCATGTCGTGTATGAGAACGTCTATGATGGTCACGAGGAATTTTAGTTTTGTGCTTCTCGTACCTTCCTTCCTTGTGGCCCATAGTTTCTTGCTTTCTTTGCTGATGTTGGAACCCTGCTTGGTGAGGAATTTTTGTTCGTGGACTATGGAAAAGGCGAGTTTTACAGTTGCCTTTGTTGTTACGGTTTGGGTTGTGAGCTATGTGAGCAGCATAGTCTCGTATGTCTTTGTTCAGGGACTCAATCAAACGAGTGAGATAAGCTTGTTTTTCGTACAACATACGCACGTTTTGTGCTGGGTTATCTTCATGATCGAAATTTTGCTGGTCATGATCTTCCTCACGACCTTCTTCGTGATCATCTTGATGATGATCTCGGTGATCCTCTTGATGATCATCTTGGTGATCCTCTTGCGAGTTCTCCCCCTCACCCCTCTGATGTTCAGATGGTGTCTCAGGTTCAGGGATTTGCTCCTGATGATCTTCAGGAATTGTTTGCTCATGGTTGTCACCATTTGGAAGAGGGGGTTGGAATGGATCTCCGTATGGGGTTTGAGGATCATCCTCTTCCATTGGAACAGCGGGGTCTCGAAGATCAGACATGTTGAATTTCAGGTAAGAGAGTGACTAACTGTTTCTCCCCACGGTCAGCGCCAAAATGTGGCGCCTAGATTTCGTATAATCTAAATAACTTTAATAACATAAACATACTATGATTCTAATAACGATTGATTAACATGATATATGAATAAAATATGGATTATCTATTTCGAGGTATGAACCTGACCTAGAATAATCAAGCTCGTGGGCTGGATTCGATGATATGAACAGTATTAAGAATTAAACATAGTAATCATGGATTATGAATTAGGAATAACAGAGATAAATCAGAGATAAGATAAACTATGATAAGTAATCAAGAACAACTGAGATATTATGAAATATAAAGTGGAATAGTAAAGCATAAACAGAAATTAATGGATAGAACCAGACGAGCTTTATTGAATAGGATAATCAAAGTACAAGTTGAATAGCCGAATATAAGGAATCTCTCAATTACAAGAAAGTAAAAAGTGATTCTATTCCTGCTCTCAGATATTCCGTACCCTAAACCCTAATTGGACCTCTCTTATATAGGCTAAGGGGTCCCATTTATTTCTCCCCGACGTTATGCCAGGTATCCACTTCGAAGAGCCGTTTAGCTGCCAGGTCTTCAGCATGCCCGAGTCTTCAGCCCGAGCTCTCCGCCTGATATTTCGGGCAGTTATTTTCTTCTTATCCCTTAACGTCAGTCCTGGACTCCACCTTCCGAATAATCTGCAACACGTGTTTCTTCCTCCAATTTCCATCTTCTCTATTCAGTTAAGTAGACGCTAAAACCGTTCTACCTTCTCTGGTATTTGGGCCCAGCCCAAATCACTTCTCTGCGAGCCCAGGGGAATACAGGTGTTTCACATCTCATGTAGAAATGATAATGCTCCCTCCATTTTTTTAAAAAAAATTACCTTATCATAACCCTCACAACTTGTGAGAAGAAAAAAGGAAGGCAGAAAAAGGTATTTTGCAAGGATCATAACATTGTGTTTTAATGAAGACTATTTTCATTTCAATCATTTTCTTTCCTTTCTTGCAAAAAAATAGACCCTTAGTGTCATTTATATTGTGACCTTTTTTTATCCATGATCAAGGTATCCCCTCACTCGACAAGTGAGAGACTAATCCCCCGCTGATTTGTAGGCACCTCAAAGGGTGAGACAGCTGTTGATGATACTGAGTTATTGACTATTATTCTCTTTAATTGTGTCTAATCTAACTCTTGATGTTTCAATATATGTTGTTTTTATTTTTTTTCACCCAATCAGATTGTTGTTGCTCTTCCAAACCTATGATTTTTTTGATCTTGTCACCATTCCTTTCTTTCACACCATATGAGATTTAAGGCACATGAGTTTCTGATCTCTAACTTGTTCATGATCTTTTTATATTCTAAACATCAACACATGCCTTCAAATGAACTTAACCCAACACTTGTTGAAGGTGACCTAAAACTATATTCAATAATATATCAGATAACAAACTATATTTAAGACAATATATTTGAATCAGTGTTGTAAGAACCGATCCGGACAGGACGGTTGGACCAGTCTAACCGTCGACCGCTTCACATTTTGGCTCAACGGTTATCTGGTCCAACCTTCAGTTTGAGCGGTTTGACCGTGTTGAACCATGACCCGAAGTTTTTCCGGCTCGCCTTCAGACCCGACTTTTACAACACTGATTTGAATCATATTTTGGATTTGGCTAATAACTATTCCAAAATCTATTTTACTCGTGTAAAAATTTATGAATAAATGATACTAGTGTATTACCTAGATTTCGTATAATCTAAATAACTTTAATAAAATAAATATATCATGTATCTAATAATGATTTATTAACATAAAATGTAAAGCAAACAGGGATTATTGATTTCCAGATATGAACCTGAGTAGTAATATTAAGCTCTTAGGCTGAATTCAGTAATATGAACAATAATAAGAAGTAAATATAGTAAACGTGGATTATGAATTGGAAACAGTAGGAATAAATCAGAGATAAGACGAAATATGATAATTAATAAGAAATAATAGAGATATTATGAGATAAGGACTGGAATAGTAAAGCATAAAGCATAAACAAATATTAATGGATAGAACCTGGCGAGCTTTATTGAATTGAATAATCAGAATACAAGATGAATAGCTGGTTACAAGAGATCTCTCAATACAAGAAAGTAAAAAGTGATTGTGTTATTGCTCTCAGTTATTCCATACCCTAAACCCTAATTGGACCTATCTTATATAGCCTAAATGGTCCCACTTATTTCTCCTATCAGTTATGCCAGGTGTCGACCTGAAAGAGCCGTTTAGCTGCTAGGTCCTTAGCATGTCCGAGTCTTCAGGCCGAGATCGTCGCCTAATTCCTTGAGCAGTTATTTTCTTCTAATCTCTCTACGTCAGTTCAGTCTTCCATCTTCCGAAATTTCTGCTACACGTGCCTTTCCTCTAACTTCCACTTTCTCCATTCAGTTAAATATATGTTAGAACTGTTTCGCCTCCTCGGGATAATGGGCCAGGCCCAAATTCAATAAATGCGAACCCAGGGGAACACAACTAGTATGTTATTTTTTCTATCTCATGTATAAATGATAATGCTCCCTCATTTTTTTAAAAAAAAATTCACCCTTATCCTAACCTTGCCATAGGAGGGACTACTTAACACCTTAAACACCAAACACATTTCTAACATGGGAATCGATCTCACAACCACTTCTATGATTGATCCAACAACTACCTATACACGAGGAGGGGTAGGGTTGATGCCATTTGAGGTAAATGTTCAATGACAATGAATGATAAGACTCCCTCCTTTGAATCTGAATATAAGTTTTAATCGATTTTTATGAAAATTAGGGAAATTAAATAAGTTAATTAAATATAATATATGTTGTATATTGTTAAATTATATATTATTAACTTAAAAGTCCAACAAACTAGTTTGAAGTAAATACAAGGACAAATCAATTCACAAATAACTTATTTAACTTTTTAAAGATCTTGAAAAAAGTCAACTAAAATGTATATTTGATGTTTTATATATTATACTCCATTCTGTCCTAAAGATAAGAGGTAACACTACAAAGTTTCTGGTTTAAAATAAGAAAGGTAACTTATATGAAAGTCAAAGGAATAAATTTATATTTCCATTTCCCCCTTTTATACCTCTTGATCTTAAATCAAAACGCTGAGAACGGTATTACCCTTTAGATGACTTTTTTTTTGGTCAACTACCCTTTATATTACTAAATGCAAGGAGTGGAGAGAAAAAAAAATACATAATGAATGAGTAAACTGTAAGTGTAAGAAATGAAAATCTCAATAAACTTAAGCATTATAAATGATTCTAAGGACCTTACTTAGGTCAAGTTTCTCCATCCAAGTTCTCCATTTCTCCAATTACTGGCCGTTAGATTGAATGGATTATTGTTATAAAAGGACACGTGTCACTCCTATATTAAAAGAACTTGAAAACCTGGAGAAAGGAACTTGATGTAAGTTTTTCCCAATTCTAACATGTTTTAAAGGTTGACCATTTTTTTACCATAAAAGGTTGTCAAACAATACAAAACGTATAGCCACACCATGAATGCGATATCCACAACACATAACATAGCCAGAGCCAGAAGAGATCGGGTTCAGACCACAGCGTCGGTGGGTGTGAGCCATAAAAAGAGTTTAAACGACTTGCCTTCCTTTCCTTTCCTTTCCTTTCCTTTCGTTGTGTAATGTGTTATGTGTATGGTGAGACATCAAACATTTCACAGTGAGGCACAAAGTCTCTGTCACTCTTAACACCCTTTCCAAATCTCACCCCTTTATAATCATCCCCTCTTCCTTTCGCCTCAATCTCTCTCTTTTCCTTGTTGGGTTTTTGCTCTTTTTTTCAAATCCCTTTGTTTTGAAGCCAAACAATTCGAACCATGAAGAGGGCGGTGGCTATTTTGTTCATCGCTTGTGTGTTTGTTTTTGTCGATGTTACGCATGTTAGATCAGATGCCTCAGATCATCGGTACAAGGAAGGAGATCTGGTGCCCCTTTATGCTAATAAAGTTGGTCCTTTTCATAATCCCAGGTATACCCTTCTCTGGATCTGTCTCTTTTTTTCTCATAAGTTGGTAAATTTTGTTTCTTTTGCTTATTTATTGTGAATTCTCTGTTGTGCCCTTTTCTTCAGCTGGATCTAAGTTCATTATATACTGCTAGTGTTTTGATTTGCTTGATCCCACATGAATTGCCCTATGATTTTGCTCTCATGTTGAGTATGTGATGTCAAGTGTTGTACTCCCTCCGTTCCTAAATATAAGATCACTTTGGTTAATTTGAGGAGATTAAGGAAGACAATAAAATTACATGATCTTCCCAAAATCCCCTCAATTACTTGACTTTAAAAGGAGGAGGGGTTTTCAATGAAAAGAAGGAGTATAAGGGTAGTTTGGGCAAAACTTGAGATAAAATAGGAAGTGATCTTATATTTAGGAACGGAGGGAGTAATTTATTTGATCCCATTTTCTGTTATGCGTAGCTGGGGAATGTTGTTATCATGTTCTCGAGTGTCCTGTGCATAGATGTTCTATGATTTATTTTTTTGTTCTGTTCATTTGAACATTGGAATCAATGGACTTGTTTATGGGGTTGCTGAACATGTATGTGATATCCTAATGTTGGATCTATTGGTAAGACGTGAAATATTTTAGTTGATATGATGTAAATGGGTGATGAGTTAATGGCCAAGAAATGGTTGGATTGACTTTTTTGAATCAACTGTCACTCGGTCTGTTGAGTCTGTTGCTGTTAGGATTTGTATACGGTTGGATCAGATTTTGAATTTGATGATTTATATGAATGAGGTGTTGATATGTAATAACTATGGCCTTTTTCTCTGCAGTGAAACATACCGCTATTTTGATCTTGCATTCTGTTTACCAGGTTGGTTGTAGTCACCCAGAGTCATCCTTTTCCATTGAATTTTCTTGTTTTAGTTGTGGTCTTATTCGTTTGTTACTGGTTGCAGCAAATGTGAAAGAGAAAAAGGAAGCTCTTGGAGAAGTATTGAATGGTGACCGTTTAGTGAGTGCCCCTTATAATCTTGAATTCCTAAAGGATAAAAATTCTGTATCAGCGTGTCAAAAGCGTCTCAGTAAAGAAGAAGTGGCCAAGTTTCGGTCTGCTGTACGCAAGGATTACTATTTTCAGATGTATTATGATGATCTGCCTATTTGGGGTTTCATTGGAAAAATTGACAAGGAAGGAAAAGACCCTAGTGATTATAAGTACTACCTGTACAGGCAGATTCACTTTGAAATCTTTTACAACAAGGACCGTGTCATTGAAATCAATGTACGAACCGATCCAAATGCACTTGTGGATCTTACAGAGGATAGAGAGGTTGATGTGGAATTTCTGTATACTGTAAAATGGAAGGAAACTACAACTCCTTTTGAAAAGAGGATGGACAAGTACTCTCAATCTTCTTCTTTGCCTCATCATTTGGAGATTCATTGGTTCTCTATCATAAATTCGTGTGTGACAGTGCTTCTTCTAACTGGGTTTCTGGCAACCATTCTCATGCGAGTCCTTAAGAACGATTTTGTCAAGTAAGGACAATTCATTCATTTTTATCTTTTGTCATGCCTGTTGACTTTGACAATTTTGGGGGAGTCTTTTTGTCTTTGCCAATTAATTGCTTTTGTGTTCATGGTAGATATGCTCATGACGAAGAATCTGCTGAGGACCAGGAAGAGACTGGCTGGAAATATATCCATGGAGATGTGTTTAGGTTTCCCAAGTTCAAGTCATTTTTCGCAGCTGCTCTTGGTTCTGGCACCCAGCTGTTTACTCTGTATGTAACTTCTGGATCTTTTCAATATAATGGCTTAACACCAGAGGCACACCTCTGTAAAGTTATACTGTGATATTGTTGTTATGATTTTGTGAAAATTAATTGCTTTCATGCATGATTTGCAGAACCATATTCATATTCATTCTGGCACTTGTTGGTGTATTCTATCCATACAATCGTGGAGCTCTATTTACTGCACTTGTTGTCATATATGCACTCACCTCAGGGATTGCTGGCTACACTGCAACTTCATTCTACTGTCAGCTAGAAGGAACAAATTGGGTGCGTGCTTAGGATTTTTCTTTGCAATTTCGTTCTGTGCTAATTAATTGTAAAAAAGGGCAAACTCAGTTTTAGTCCCCACTCGGTGAAGGTGCTGGGGAAGGGAATATATTACCGCAGTCCCCATTCGGTCCTGTGCTAATTACTTAAAATTCAATTTTTTTTTATCTTATAGACTTACACTTGCCCTCTTGTCATGACAGGTTAGAAACCTACTTTTAACTGGATGTCTTTTCTGTGGACCTCTGTTCCTCACATTTTGCTTTCTGAATACAGTAGCAATTGTTTACAATGCTACTGCTGCTCTTCCATTTGGCACAATTGTGGTGATAGTTCTCATATGGACCCTTGTAACATCACCTTTACTTGTGTTGGGTGGGATTGCTGGAAAGAATAGCAAGTCAGAGTTCCAAGCTCCTTGCCGAACCACTAAATATCCCAGGGAGATCCCACCGCTGCCATGGTATCGAGGAACAATTCCCCAAATGGCAATGGCAGGATTTTTGCCTTTCAGTGCAATTTACATTGAACTTTACTATATATTTGCAAGTGTCTGGGGTCACAGGATTTACACCATATATAGCATCCTTTTCATTGTCTTCATCATTCTGTTGATTGTCACTGCCTTCATTACTGTGGCATTGACATATTTCCAGCTTGCTGCTGAGGACCATGAATGGTGGTGGAGGTATGAATTTGCTACTTGCCACAATTTTTTTATTAGTTTGCTGTTATGCGTGCCACAATTTTTTTTATTAGCTTGTTGCCTTCATTATCTGTTTTTTTTACAATTGACTCATGGTTGTTTCAGTAACTTTGGCAAGCTTTGGTTTGGTACTTGATTTCCTGATGGGTCCATGGGATGCTTTATTACATAAACATTGATATTCTTTTAGGAAAATAATTTTGTCATTATCAGATGTGATGATGTTCTATGTTTTGCCCCTTGTTTGTTTGTGTTTCTGCTATTGGTGGGCATGGAGTTGTTGATGATTTCCTTGAAATTTATCAGTTGACTCTTGTGTTTAAAACAAAGAGGCCAACCCAGTTCTAGGCTTCACTTGGTGAAGGTGCTGGGGGAGGGAATATTTTAAACCTTACCCTTGCTATATGCTGAGTTTAACCCACGAGCTTACTGTTGAGCCAAACTAGTCCCCTTAGTTGACTCATGTGTTTGTACATAAAAAAATATTTCTTTTGTAGTGATTTTAACCCACCAAGTCCATTAAAATGTTCCTCATTTTCACTGCTACCCTTAAAATTCTGAATTGGTGGACCTCGCTGCCATTTTTGCATCTCTTTTTACCATATGAATAGTTTCATTTCTGAAATTATGTTTAGAATGCCTGCCTTTATTTAGCATATGCTCATGTTTAAATTGAAACACTATTCGGTGTGAATGTGGAGCAAAGAAGGATATGAATTTGTACACCTTTTATTCATATTAAGCTTTTATTGTTTACACAAATAGTTTTTTTTTGTTCTATTCTCTCTCTTTGATCCAACAATTGTTTATGACAAAATATTAGATTTGAATCTAAGTCTTACATTGTTCAAGAGAAATTTATTATATGCTCACTGCCCATAACGTATGCTTATGGTTTCCTTACAGGTCATTCCTGTGCGGTGGCTCAACAGGCTTGTTCATCTATGCCTACTGTTTGTATTACTACTATGCGCGCTCTGATATGTCTGGATTCATGCAGACTTCATTTTTCTTCGGATACATGGCCTGTGTATGCTATGGCTTCTTCTTGATGCTCGGAACTGTTGGCTTCCGTGCTGCGCTGCTCTTCGTGCGTCACATATACCGATCCATAAAGTGCGAGTAACTAGACATTTTGTCCTTGCAAGAGTCCCCTAGAGCTGTTACTGTCACTTCATTTCATAGGCATTGTGTAGAAGATTACATTGGTTCTGTGGTTCTTATGTATAAGGGAAAGCTGACTGTGGGACTCAGCTTCCAGAGAAGCATGTTAGACCCCAAAATAGGTCCTCCTCGGGACTACTTTTGTACTGCCATCGCTTTAACCAAACTTTGCAATACTATTTTTTTATTCTGTTATGCACTTCCTTTACAAAGAGAGAACCTGTTACCTTTTTATTCACTTTTATATTGATAATATAGGCACAATCAGACTCCAATAAAACTTTTGTTGCATTCATTTGTCACTTTGGACATTTTTTATTGGGTTTCTTTTTCTTTTTTCCCTTTGGTGTCACTACCGTTTGGGCGACTTTGAAATTGGTCTGAATAAGGATTATATTCATAAGATAAATAGATTTGTCAAATGTCAAGCACCAAACAAACTCGTGGATGCCACGGCATGTGTGTCAACTTCTAAGAAGAAAAAGAGAGAGAAAAACCAAATCTTTTGATTTTAAATTGGATTGAAACCATGAAAAAGCATAACTGGCTTTATAGCTTTCACCTAACTCCCTCATCATTTTTCAGTGAAAAAAAACTCCCTCATCATTTTGAGTTACAGTTACAACTTAAAAGGGCGATATTCAAGTAACGGGATGGATGACACACATGTAGGGGCAGGTAAAAGGTTTTTCTATTCAAAACCAAACTGTAAACTACTTAAAATGAAAACTCAAACCGAAACTGAAAAACCAAAGTTAAGGTTTAATTTTTTTTGTATTTTCGGTTTTTTCTGTTGGGCTTCTTTCATATGTGGCCCAAATGAAAATTTAATAGGATAAAAGAGCCTAAAATTTGAGTATATGAAAGAGCATATCAAGGTGTCATCCACACTCAACATAACACCAACATAATCAAATAGAAAACTAAAGAATATACACTCATTATAGCAGCACAAATATTAAATTAAACTGAAGGATGTACGAAAAAAAGTAATCATAGTCTCAATCTAAAATCGTGCCTGTTACAAATGTTGTCAGAGTAACAAATTATTCAACATGAAAGATAAATGATAATGAACACAATTTGTTGAGCTCATTAGTCATCATTACTACAATAAAAATCTAGCATAATGACCTTTGCTAGTATAAGGCTTTGAGCTCTGAGCTCAATCACATAGATTCCACGCTGAAGCAAATGCAAGTTCAAGCAACTCTATATTAGCATAAATAGCAAATGTGAGAACGTCCTAGCTAAATTTCCATGAGTAAGAATATTTTTGAAGAAATTTAACCTCAGAACATGAAAAAGAGCCTAAGTAGAAAAAATTGAAGAAGATAGGATTGCACCTTCTTCTACCAACCAAAAATTGTGTCGCGTGACTGCGTCACAACAGAACTCAGAAGTGAAGTGAGGAAGGAAGACTTGACTGAGCGTGAGTGTGTGACTGAGTGACTCTGTGTTTGTGAGGTAGGGAGGATTGTCAAGTGTGTGAGTGTGACTGGGTTTCTGTCAGTGACTCTGTGTTTTTTTATTGTTGGGTGTTTTTTTTTAAAAAAAGTGGCTTATAGACACTGAAACCGAAAACAAAAAATGGTGTAAATGGAAATCAAAAATGAAACTAAAAACGGAAAATCAAAACCGAAAAACCGAAATTCATTTAGTTTGGTTTGGTTTTTGATTTAATTTGTCGTCCTCTGCAACCTGCATATATAGAATCCTCAAATTTATTTATTCGTTTTTGATAAAGTCAAACTTATTTATTTGAGACTTGAGAGTAATACAAGAAAACATGGCAAAAATGGTATCCGCATCTCATACTCCTTTTCTGTTTTCACTTTAGTTCTCCCCTTAATCTTCTATTCTTCATATTTAAACTCCTTGAATAGACAAAGTTTATGTTTATACAATACATGTATTTAAGCTGCATATGGATAAGTTCTAATTCAGATTTCACCATCCCAAAGTTCGTCCACGGACTTGTAAGGCCCATTTTTGGAGACAAAAAGTTCTCCCTCAAAACCCCTGCGTTGTGGGATCTGACTGATTTTGTCTGATTCCTCTTGGCTTAGCTCCCAATCAAATATCTCCAAGTTTTGTTTCATCCTCTCCTTATTAAAGCTTTTCACAATAACGCACGGCCCCTTGCTCGTATATCCATCTTAGTGCTATCTGCATACAGAGTCAAAAAGAGCAAAACAGATAATAATTCAATAATTGTCGTTACACTATTCATCAATCTTCATTTCAGTTCTACAGATGGATCCTCAATTCATTGCTCTATTTTGCATTTCCACACAACGCATGATATTAGAGCATTAAGTGTAAAACAACTTCATCTATAATTTTTAGACAACATTCCTTCCTGTGTTTGGGACCTTGGAAGCAGGGAGATTTCCTATAACCATTTTATAATAATTACAATCTGTTAAAATAGCGTCATGCAACAAATGGGGGCACATGCCTGAGAAAAATATCTGCAAGTTTCTTAGATAGTCCTATTTCAGAGGTAATATGTGTGTGGTAGTTAGCAAGTTGTTTTTTATTACCTAAGGGTATCCCCACCTGCGTGTCAAGTGAGACTAATCTCTCGCTGTTCTGAAGTCCATTATAGGGGGTAGACAGCTGGCCTGTGAATTTGCTCCATTCGCAAGAGTTAGGGATCGAACCCCCAACCACTTGCTTAAGGGACGAGACTCACGAGAGTACTTGCACTCGCGCCAACCCATCAGGTTTAGTTAGCAAGTTGTTTTAACTTCAAGCCTTTCGTTCATACCATTTTAAAAAATATATTAAGTGTGAAAACATTTTAGACCAAATGGCAATAAGATAGCTGCATTTGTAAATATTTAGTTAGACATGTGATGAGCTGCGATACTAAACCTAAGCAGTACTCTTATTTCTAGCCTCAGCAATTTCATTGATGATTGAATTCTCCATCACAACTTTGGAACCATAAGGTGTCCCATATGCTGCTTGTGGCGACCATGCACTCACACAAATCCCTTTCTGCTTGCAAAACTCTATTAGTTTCCCCTGATGCCATGATATGTTCATTTCCACCTAACACCACCATTCAACGCTCTTCAATACTAAGTCAAAAATGAATGAGCCAATAAAGTAGAATCTTCTTTATACATATACTACAACTTGTTAAACGTTACACCCTTCATTCCTAAATATAGCCGTTTTAACTTTATTGAAAAATATTGAAGTTGTAAAATTGATCCTTTAAATTGTTGAAATTCCCCCCTCCCCCCCTCAAAACTACCTTACTCTACTTATGAACTAACATGTATTCTAATTACTTGTGATATATGTTATAATTTAGTGGTCCAAGTTACTCTGTTAACTTTCACAAAAACAAAATTGGATTTATATTCAGAACTAGGCAGTAACTTCTTAACTAGTGATGAACTAAAAAAATAAAGAAATCAGTTGTGTCTTTATTGGAAAATTTGTAACATGAATTCTAAAACAAATCATGAATTTATGCACGTACAAACACACCTGATTAACTACAGGAGGGATTGCAGCATTATCTAACAGTTGGGTGAGCTTCTTGGTGCTAAAGTTGCTGACCCCAATAGACTTGGCTAAGCCCAATCTGTGGCATTCCTCCATGGCCTTCCATATTCCTTCCATGTCAAATGGAAGCACATCCTCCCCAGTGAAATTGATTCCTTCAATCCCTGGTCTCAACCTCACTGGCCAGTGAACTAGATACAGATCCACAAACTCAAGTCCTAGATTTCTGTACAATCCCAACCCAGAAAGCAGAACAATGTGATTAAAGGTGAAGTAATAGTGAGACCTCAATAATAAAATAGAAACAATGTCAATAAAAAACCAATAACAGAACGCACAAATATGAATAGATCAATATCAAATAAAATACTTTTGGTAAAAAAAAATATATCAAATAAAATACTTACGATATTCTTAGTAAGTTGAAAAATGAATAAGCAATAGATAATGCGGGTCTCCTCATACTTTGCAAATGACATGGTGATCCTCCATTCTTAAATATAAGATCTATTTACCTAATTTGAATAAACTAAGTTTTTTAAAATCACATTATACTACTGTGTAAACAAAGGATGAGTGAAATAGTCTGATAATTATTTTCCTGAAAGATAAAAAAATTCTCCTACAAGTTTACCTAATAATGACCCTAATAATAACATAATATTATTCTACTCTAAAGATTTCCTAATACTATAATTCACAATTATGACTAAGATATACAAATAGTCAACTAATACAAAATAAGAAATATTAACATTATTTTCATAATTTCTCACACTCGCCCTCAAGTTGGACTATGGACCAACTTGCCAATAAATCTTCATGATAATTCTTCAAACAAATCTTCATTCCTCAATCCTTTTCAACGGATCAATTATTATGCCTCCAATGGTGAGACTTCTCTCAACAGAGAAGGAACAACAAACACAACCAATGGAGAGACATAAATAACAAAATCATGTGGGTCCACCCCACTGAAAAACAACTTATGTATGGGAACATCCCATCACAACATGCACATGTACGTGGGGAATGATCATCCCATCGTACTATGCTATTTCCTTCTTTCGAGCGTTAGTCCTTCAGGTCTGCCTAGGTTGTACTCCTTGCTGGGTCGCTCCTTTAGGTTTTCCTAAACCATACTCCTATTTGGGTCGATCTTTCAGGTCTCAAATACCAGTCTTCCAGGCTTTTACTTCTTTGAGTCTCAGAGGTCGGTCTGTCGGGTTACTTTTTGAGTCTCAGAGGCCGGTTTGGCTTGTACTCTATTGAACAAATGAGGTAGAGGTCTTCTCTTAGATGCCACCTTGGTGAAAAGAGTGAGGGAGCATGGTGGGATTGTTGTGGGCAAAACTAATTTGGATGAGTTTGGAATAGGCAGTACCATTGAAGCTTCTGCCTTTCAGGTTTGTTTAGGAAGCCAAAGCAATATAGGACTCGTCTCCCTGATGTTTGTTGATTACTATGCTGGCAGTAGAGACGGGAAGATTGATGTGCCATACCAGGTAGCTTCCGGAAAGATTGAATCGTTGAGGGATGGAGAAGATGATGAGATGGCAGGAGCTTTGATATGGACGATGAGGTGTCAAGACATGTAGGATATGGGGGTAAAATTGATCATTTTGTATACTTCAGGGCAAAACTGATAAAAAAACTTGATCCCGGGCTAAAACTTCCAAAGCAAATATGATCTTTAACCCTATTTATAATACAAAAGTTTCCTAAAAGATAATAAACTTCTCCTACAAGTTTACCTAATAATGATCCTAATAATAACATAATAGGGAAAAACTTACATCAAGTTCCTTTCTCCAAGTTCTCAAGTTCTTTCAATATAGGCCATTAGATTGAATGGATGAGTGTTATAAAAGGACACATGTTACTCCCATATTAAAATAACTTGAGAACCTGGAGAAAGGGACTTGAGCTAAGTAAGGTTCAACATAATATTCTTCTGATCTAAATATTTCCTAATACTAAATTATGACTAAGATATACAAATAATCTATTCATACAAAATATGAAATATTAACATTATTTTCATAATTTCTAATAACTACCAAAAACACCATAACCATCCACTTTCCTTTTTACCCCTCTCTTGCTTTTTTATTATAGATGAGCATTCATAGATATAATAATTTAGAGAAAAAGTGAGAAAGCCGACATAGAAAAATGTCTTATAACAAGTCCACCTTAACAAATAGGTCCTACAACAATGTGCGAGAGTATGATCCTTCCAATGAACTTGAACTCCAAGATCAAAACCTAAAAGCTCACTCTCACTGACCCTCTCATTTTTTCTCAAATCTGAGTATCACTCTTTGACTCTTGCACGTATACAGCACATCACTCCTTCTCCAGTCAATCCTATCTATCTTATGTGGAGGGTAATTTCTACTCCTACTTCACATGACCTAACAAAAGCACACATGTGCTTGAGAATGTACAAAATAAAGTCATACATTACAAAACATACCAAAAACCGAGGAATATTGAAGTAAAGACAAACCGAAGAGAGGTATTTAGAGCAGGAAGAACAAGATCTGGATAAGCATCAGTGCTCCAGAGCTTAGTAGTGATGAACAATTCATCTCGACTCTTCACAAGACCTTCCTCCAAAGCTTTAGCCACAACTTTTTCAAGAGCCTATTGTTATTATTAATAAAACAAGTACCACATCGAAAATATTAAAACATGAATTAAAACTATATAATGATAGGAAGGCATAACCAACATGCATGCACAATGAATTCACAAAACCTGTTCAGTCCCATACAAAGCAGCAGTGTCAAAATGGCAGTAGCCGGTGCGAATGCTTCAACGAGTATGGCGGTGACGTCATCCAGCGACGAGAAAGTAGTATTCACCGTTCCCTTGGATGACGAGAAAGTAGTATTCACCATTTCAATTCCATTCAACATTCCCATCCCGATGGCCGACATCTTGTGACCAGAATTGAGAACTACAATAAGTGGCACTTGCTTTGATTCTGCCATGGTAGCTGGAATTGTTGATTGTTGAAGGAACCAAGTAAGTAGTTTGATAAAAAAAGATATTGTGAGAGAAGTTGAGTTGAATTGCAGTATTTATAGTGTGACTAGTGAGTGAGTAGTGTGACGACGCGACAATATTTTCCTCTTAAATCAAATCCACACAGGTTTAATGTTGACAATGGTGACTTTTATGTGCAAGTCGTGTGTTCCAGTTGCATAAGGTGACGACTGACGACTTGAGGTTGGACCGGCGAACTAGAAAGTTAGTTGACCCTTTATTTTCTAATTTAAGAAGCAAATTAGACAGTTAATCTTGACATATTATATGCAAAATGTAATAAGGTTATATAGTAATTTAGAAGTAAAATATCTTAGTTTTAAATAAAAAGATGATTATTAAAAGTTTAAATTGATGTATCCCACATTCTTGATTTTTTTTTAAAAAACATTATGTGGCACTTATTATTAGGAATGAGGGAGTAAATACTCTTTTTTAGTAGAACAAACAAACTTAATACTCTCTCCTTACTTAATCAGATAATGTAGCCCGTCACTATACATAAGAGCAGGCTAACTAAAGAAGTGAAATAAATTATTTAATTATACCCCAATTAATCAGATAATGTAGTCTATCACTATACATAAGTTTGAAAAAATCAATTAATCAATTTATATGTAACATATTTATTTTTATTTTATAATAAATTCAATTAGACCATACATTGTCATCATTATGAAAGATGACATGAAAATTCTAGAAGCTCTAAGGAATAAACTTGATCAACCAACTTGGAGGAAAATTATGGAAATGATGAGAATAGATTAGTAACTTGCATAAAGAGATTGAAAATAATAAGAATGTATTAATCATGGTTTGAAAACTTAGATTGGCCCACCCGCTTTGACTGGGAAAACGGGCCCAGGGACAAAACAGAGGGTTGATAGGGGTATTACCCATTAATGAAATCCACGCGGAATATTCAGGGTGAACCCGATAGTCAAACTAGAATGCCTTTTGAGGTGCAGATTTTTCCTGTTCCAAATATATATATTTGTGCATTTTAAAAATATACATATAATATTTTGAGATTCGAACAAGCATTCTTATCGTTACAGGTTATAGTCCACTTAACAGCTCAAACAACTACCTATTAGTAGTTTAAAATATGATTCTAATAATTTTTTTAAAAAATGATTCTAATAAATTTTTAGTTTATAATGTTGTATAAGATGATGTAGTGTAGAATTAATATTGAACTAATTCATTTGTTTAATACAAATAAAAGTGTTGTATTTTTCTACAAGTAGATATTTTTAATAAAAAGAATTAAAAAAAAATTTTGGGATCTCGTCCTATTCTCAATCAGGGCAGGACAAAGATCGACATAGCACATATGCCCTCTTAACTGCACATTTTGATTTTTTTTAAAAAAATATTTTCGTTCTCTAAGACTTTCATTCTCAGCACCCCCACTACGCTTTAGTTTTATATCTAGTAGGAGAGAGTGGAAGATGATAGGAGAAGAAAAGATGTAGATGAAGGAGAAGAACATTACTAAAATAAAAGGAAAGCACAACATGAAGTTGAGTTAGGAAGAAGTCTGTGATCAATCGCAGAATTGGAAGAAGAATATGGAAGCAGTTTTGTGTGTGCAGCTTCTGTGCGGTAGAAGGTTAATGTATAATGAGGAGAGGAGCTAGGGTTTTAAGACTCTTTAAATCTTAGTTTGGGCTTGAGCCTTTTTTGTGTAAGAAGACGATACGCTGAGTGGGGGAGAAATGTGTAAGATCTGATACCAAAATCTATATTCAGAGACTATATACCACTCCAAATTTGGAGAAACCTAAACCAAAAATAGGTTGTAAAAGGGAAGATCAGATGAAAAATATCTCCCTTACTATAATGGACAAGTATATTGTTAAAGAAGAAGGGTGACCTGGCAACATGAAGATCACCTGCTGCCTCAAACGCCCCAGCAAGAGGTTGAAACCCTTCACTAAGTTTTTCACAACGAACAATTCGTTCCATGTAGACACACCTAGTAATGAAGAGGCGGACATGTGGAAACCGAAGAAGTTCAAAGAGAATCTCTTTAAACTGAGTTAATTTATTCTCAACAAGGTTGGTCATAAAGGTTCTGTCCAACAAAACCTTGAAAGGCTTGCGGAATCCAAATTGGCCAGTAAAAACTCTGATAATCTTCCTATGCTTACGCCTCATAGTAGCCCAAATAAGCTCATGCTCCTCTAAATGAAATCCATCAAGAACATTATCCTCATGTTTGGTGTCTTCAGGGGTCTCCTCCTCCATTGAACCAGAAGGAGCCTTGCGCTTTCTTCTCTTACGTTTGTTTTTCACACGATGAGGCTCTTGCACAACATTGGTTTCAGGGGTCTCCTCATCCATTAAACCAGTGTTCAGCGAAGAAGAGCGCTTTCTTCTATTACGTTTCTTTTTCACAGGATGAGGCTCTTGCACAACATTGGTTTAAGGGGTCTCATCCTTATATGCAAAAGGGAAGATCCAGCTTGGGCCTTTTTTAAGCTAAGCTAAACATGACAACTTATATCTCAATTTCAATCAATTGATATCCATTATGCTTTATTGTTCAATGACTTGAGACATCCTTACTAGACAACAAACAACAACAAGGGCTTATTGAGACATCCTTATCTAGAGCTGAAATTTAAAAAAATAAAATAATTGAACCACATGTAGAATTTTGCATTCTACCATGATAACGAAGAAATTGAAACATAAATAATAAAATTCATCACGGTAGAAATCTAAATGCCATTTGGAGAGATTGATCATTACATTATGAACTACTCCTCATCCATAAATATAAGATCAATTTCAAATTTCAATTTGTTCTATAAGCACCTTTCTAATTTTTCTCAACTTTTCCCAATAAAGCCTAATAATGTTTTGACAAAAAAAAGCCTAATAATGTTTATGTATAATAAACAAGAAAGTGAGAGAGAATGAGAATAAAGGTATATGGTTTGGGTAGATTAGTAATATCATGTACTAATAATTACCTTAACTAACATATTTAATCTAATCAAATTAGGAAAATGATTTTATATTTAGGAATGGATAGGATGGATTACTGATTCAAAACTCTACCATTGTAGAAAAGGGTAAATCTTATTTTTCTTACTAACAAATCATGGTAGAAAAGAACAAAACTACTTTAGAAATGTATACCATGATTTTTTAGGAAACACTTATTTTCTTGAAAACTTTTAACAACGTAACATGGTATAAAATCATTTATCAACTTAAAATGTTTCTAAAAAAATAGATTATTTAAAAAAATTTCAAAATAAAAAATATGAAAAAATATAATATATTGGGATCTACTCTATTAAAAGATATTAGGATAGTTTTGTATATCAATTACTAAAAAAAATCATAATTGATTTTTAAAAATGGGCGAAGGTGCAAAAATGATACTAAACTTTAACTAAAATTGCATTTCTAATACTAAAGTTTCGCGAGGAGCAAACATAATACCCAACTTGGGGTCTGGGTGCAAATATAGTATTTTCACTTGAGGGAAATAAAATTTAGATATGAAAAGACTGTTATGCAACTATTCCTCCTTCATCAAATTTTTATATAATTAGGGGTATAAGAGTCTTTTCATATCGAAATTTTATTTTCCTAAAGTGAAAATATTATATTTGCACCTGGACCCCCAAGTTGAGTACTATTTTTGCTCCTCGCCCGTGAACGCCCCGGCCTCACCGAAGAAGATATCAATTTGCTGACCGAAGGGGTCAATTTTGACTCCAGCCCTTCTCTTTGACTTGTTTTTATGTCTATTATCACTTGGAATTGCCAGGGAGCTTTAGACAAAAAGTTCCCTTCTGTTTTTAAAACTTTAGTTGCTAATTATAAGCCTGAAATTTTTGTTTTAGTGGAACCAAGGATCTCTGGAAGCAAAGCAGATAAAGTTATCCAGAAACTCAGATTCTCCCACTCTCATCGCGTGGAGGCGCACGGATTCTCTGGTGGTATTTGGGTTCTCTGGTCCAATAATGTACAGGTGACTGTCCTCCACTGTCATTTCCAGTTCATCCACATGAAGGTGGTATATCTTGAGTCCAACCTGAGTTTCCATTTCACGGCTGTTTATGGGAGTCCACATGCCCAGTATCGGAGGCTCTTATGGAGTGACCTTACCTTGCACTCCCCTCCACCATCCTCCCCTTGGCTGCTGGCGGGTGACTTCAACGCCACCACAGCCCCGGAAGACCGATGTGGGGGTGCCTCTCGCCGGAACCACGGTTGTCCTGCCTTCAAATCTTTTATCAACCACTCTGGCCTCATTGATCTTGGCTTCTCTGGTTCCCGGTTTACTTGGAGACGCGGAGCCACCTTTGTTAGACTTGACAGGGCGCTTGCTACTTCCTCTTGGCTCACCTTATTTAGTCACAGCAGAGTCACCCATCTGCCTATGGTTCTTTCAGATCACCGGCCTATCCTTCTCTCTCTGGGAATCCATGCTCGTATTGCTCCTCGGGAGAAGCCTTTTAAGTTTCTTGCAGCCTGGCTTACCCATCCTTCCTTCAAGGATCTTGTTCGTGCCACTTGGCTGCCGGGTGACTCCATCCCCAGTAACATCCGGCGGTTCACCAGCGCCGCCATGGCCTGGAACTCAGAGGTTTTTGGTAGCATTGGTCTTCGGAAAAAACGTACATGGGCCAGACTTCAGGGCGCTCAGAGGAGTCTTGAGGATCAGCCCCACTCGGACTTTCTTCTCCGACTAGAACAATCTTTACGGGAGGACTTTGAGACTACTTGTTTCCAGGAAGAGCTCCTATGGATTCAAAAATCCTCCGCTGACTGGTTCTGTTTGGGGGATAAAAACACTGCTTATTATCACATTCGAGCCATGATTCAACGACGCCGGAACCATATTCCCTCCCTCACTACTGAGCATGGTGTCTCTGTTACTGATGAAGCTGAGCTTTCCGCAATGGCTACTTCCTACTTTCAGCACCTCTTTACTCCGGACGGGCCACCTGACCTTCGGTTAGCCATTCATGGTGCCTTTCCCTCCCTTGATGCTGCTGATCTTCTGTTGCTTCAATCTGATATTCTAGCCTCCGAGGTAAAGCAGGCCCTTTTTGATATGAAGCCTCTTAAATCGCCGGGTGTCGATGGCCTCCATGCTCTCTTCTTCCAGAGCCAGTGGGATATCTTAGGCCCCGATATCTGCTCCTTTGTACAGCAAATTTGGCTAGGAGCTCCCCTCAATCCAGAGTTCAACAAAACTTTGATAGCTCTTATCCCAAAAACCCAAAATCCGAAACAGCTCTCTGAGTTTCGCCCCATCAGCCTCTGCTCTGTCGTTTATAAAGTGGTTACTAAGGTCCTTGCTAATCGCCTTCAACGCCTCCTCCCCAAGCTTATTAGCCACTGCCAAACGAGCTTTGTTCACGGGCGCAGTATCATCGAGAACATCATCATCACACAGGAGGTGGCCCACTCTATGCGCACAAAAAAAGGGGCTGAAGGATGGATGGTTCTCAAAATTGATTTGGAGAAAGCTTTCGACCGACTACACTGGGACTTCATTGCCGATACCCTCAATGACGCTGCTCTCCCTTCTCTTTTCAACCAGGTGGTCATGTCCTGTTTGACTTCCTCTTCCATGCAAGTTCTGTGGAATGGGAAACCGGGTTCCAGCTTCCGGGCTCACCGGGGTATTCGGCAAGGCGACCCACTTTCTCCATATATCTTCGTGCTATGCATGGAAAGGCTATCTCACATGATCACTAAGGAAGTTCGTGGTGGCACATGGAAGGCTATTCGAATGGGGCGGCGTGGTGTTCCCCTCTCACATCTCTTCTTTGCCGACGATCTTATTCTCTTTTGCAAAGCTGAGATGTCCCAAGTTCCCTTAGTGCAGCGTGTGCTCCAAGATTTCTGCCAGGCCTCTGGTCATAAAATTAGCAGCTCCAAAACGAAGATTTTCTTCTCCCGAAATGTCCCCATTGACTTGCGGACTGAGATCAGTAGCCGTTTTCAGTATGAGCAGGCATCTAATCTTGGCAAATACCTCGGTGTCCCTTTGCTCACGGGCCGCGCCACCTCCTCTACCTATCAGTATATTCTAGACAGGGTGCAAAGTAAGTTAGCGGGTTGGAAACAGAAGTCCTTGTCCTTGGCTGGCCGTATCACCTTGGCCAAGTCGGTACTTCAATCCATTCCTTTCTATACTATGCAAAGCACACTGCTACCTGCCAAATGCTGTCGGGATATTGAAAAACAGCTCAGGCAATTCATTTGGGGGCGGACTGCGGATGCAAAGAAGATTAGCCTTGTGAAATGGGAGGAACTCTGTCAACCTCTTGCCAACGGCGGCGCTGGCCTTCTAAGGCTGGATTCCCAGAACAAGTCCTTCATGGCCAAACTCATTTCCCAGCTTCAATCCCAGTCCACATCCCTTTGGGCTAGAGTGATCCGAGGCAAATATGGTAGCAGCGGCATCCTCCGCTTCCCCACCACCTCCTCCACGTTTTGGAAGGGCATTGGCCGAGTTTGGCATGAAGCGAATTTTCATATTAAATGGCATCCCGGGGATGGCACGCGCACGAAATTCTGGGAGGACTTTTGGGTAGGTGATAATGGGCCCCTTAAACTTTTGTCCTATGCTCCCATTGATAGCCTTTCCCTCCCTTCTACAGTGAAGGAATACATGAATGAAGATCTCACTTGGCGGGTTGATTTGTTCAAGGACCTCCCCCCCCCAACCTTGTTGAAGCCATCATAGCCACGAAACTTCACCCACCTGATACCCCGCCGACATGCTATTGGCACCTCAACTTGAATGGTCGGTTCTCCACACGATCAGCGTATAAGTACTTCGAATCGACTAATTGGGATGATACCGATAGACAATGGCTAACCTTGTGGAAGCTCCCTATGCCCCAACGGGTCAAAACCTTTGCATGGCTCCTCCTCAAAGGTAAACTCCTCACCAACGCCGAGCGCCTCCGGCGGAAAATCTCTACTAGTGACCAATGTAGCCTCTGTGCGAATGGCACTGAGGATTTCGATCATGCCTTGAAGCTTTGCCCTCTTGCTTCCCGAGTGTGGAAGGAGATTTTACCGCCTGCCATCTTCCATGATTTCATGAGCACTCCCCTTCGGAACTGGATGCAAGCTCTGCTGATACACCCACGTTGTCATGTCTCTTGGACAATTGGCTGCTTCATAGCGTGTTGGAAGCTCTGGGAATCTCGCAATTTGCAGCTTTTTACTGATATGCACCCCACTGTACATAGCGTAGCCTCTCTCATTAGATCTGCTATAGCAACTTCGCTTAGCAGTTTTTTTCCTTTGTCTTCACTACTGTAATCTACCACCATGTTATGAAGGCTTGCCTTCCTTGTTATAGTTGAATAAAATTCCCACTTCATCCAAAAAAAAATATTAGAAATGCAATTTTGGGTAAAGTTTAGTATCATTTTTGCACCTTCACCCTTTAAAAATCCCTAATGTTATGGCAACTTAATATAAAATGATATAAATTTGCTCAATAAGCACAACATTTGAAACTCGGTCTTCCTCCGTACCTTCTATAACATCCTAGATTTTTAAACAAAGAAAAAATTAGTAAATTCTTGAAACTTAAGTAAAAGGAATGATGAGCTACTTATTGTCGAGTGTAAATTTAATATTTCAAAGTTTAAGCATTGAATTTAGAAAATTTAACATATTTATAGGGATTTGTTATGATTCTATTTCCATTGTAGGAGAAAGAAAATAATTTAGTATTAAATCTAAATTTAGGAATATTTATGAATGTAATATTAAGAAGATACTAGTTTAGGAATTTTAATTTAGAATGTGATCTAGAATGAAAGCGAATGATTTTATCAAAAAAAAAAAAAAGAATGAAAGCGAATGAAGCTAACATGGAAGATACAGTTTGGGATTTTCTAAAACATTAAGGTATCTTTTGAAAATGTAAGGGATCATAATTAAATTTATTAGTTTAATCCAGAGATTAGAAATTTAGAGTTTAAATTTAAAGGTTAATAATTATTTTAAATGACGAGAAGGAAAAGAAAGAGATTGAAATGACACAAATGTGAGGATTTTTGGACATTGGGTATGTCTGGTGATAATTTGAAAGGTGTTACTCTTGCATTGTTATCAAGTGTGTTCATTGGAGAAAGCTTCATCATCAAGAAAAATAAACTAAAAAATCCAGCTGCAGCTACAGGTGTTAGGGCTGGTGAATATCTATTATTCTATCCATTATTGATTTATTCTCTCATATTTCTTCTTGGAATCTATGATGAGTGATTATTAGGGGCATTTTCTTGAATTTCTGATTTTTGTAGGTGTTGGTGGGTATTACTATCTATTAGAGCCATTATGGTAGTTGGGATGATCACAAGTAGATCATTTAATAGTCCTGCTTATATGTGCTTCGCTTAATAAACATGTATTGTTTTGATCCAATCATTGTGAAATGAACATTCTTAGTATTTTTAGTCTTATTTTCTTTTTATATATAAAAAAAGAAATGAACATGGAAATCAATATAACTACACAAACACTCAAATCATTCCCCTCTCTAAAATTCTTATACAGTTGTCTGTCCATTTTTCAACACCAATTATCCCATCTTAATCACTAATTTCTTACTATCATATATCATCTTATAAAGTTGACTAGAAAAAGTTGGCTATAAAATGTTATAATCTTTACCTAAATACCCACAAAAAATTCCTCACAGTAGAATGCTGGGCCAATATACTACTGCCAGAATTAATTTTCACTCTGTATATAACTTCTGGATCTTTTCAATATATTGGTTTAACACTAAAGGCACACCTCTGTAAAGTTATACTGTGATATTGTTATGATTTTGTGAAAATTAATTGCTTTGATGAATGATTTGCTGCACCATGTTCATATTCATTCTGGCACTTGTTGGTGTATTTTATCCATACAATCGTGGGAGCTCTATTTACTGCACTTGTTGTCATATATGCACTCACCTAGGGGATTGCTGGCTACACTGCAACTTCGTTCTACTGTCAGCTAGAAGGAGCAAATTGGGTGCGTGCTTAGGATTTTTCTTTGCAATTTGGTCCTGTGCTAATTAATTGTAAAAAAGGGAAAACTCAGTTTTAGTCCGCACTTAGTGAAGGTGTTGGGTAAGGAATATACTACTGCAGTCCCCAATTGGTCCTGTGCTAATTACTTAAAATTCAATTTTTTTATCTTATACACTTACACTTGCCCTCTTGTCATGACAGGTTAGAAATCTACTTTTAACTGCATGTCTTTTCTGTGGACCTCTGTTCCTCACATTTTTCTTTCTGAATACAGTAGCAATTGTTTACAAAGCTACTGCTGCTCTTCCATTTGGCACAATTGTGGTGATAGTTCTTATATGGACCCTTGTAACATCACCCTTACTCGTGTTGGGTGGAATTGCTGGAAAGAATAGCAAGTCAGAGTTCCAAGCTCCTTGCCGAACCACTAAATATCCCAGGGAGATCCCACCGCTGCCATGGTATCGAGGAACAATTCCCCAAATGGCAATGGCAGGATTTTTGCCTTTCAGTGCAATTTACATTGAACTTTACTATATATTTGCAAGTGTCTGGGGTCACAGGATTTACACCATATATAGCATCCTTTTCATTGTCTTCATCATTCTGTTGATTGTCACTGCTTTCATTACTGTGGCATTGACATATTTCCAGCTTGCTGCTGAGGACCATGAATGGTGGTGGAGGTATTAATTTGCTACTAGCCACAATGTTTTTTTATGACTTTGATGTTATGCATGCTATATGATTTGACCGTCATCTGTTTTTTTTTTTTTATCAAATGATTGTTAACTGACTTTGGTTGTTACAGTAACTTTGGCAAGCTACGGTTTGGTACTTGATTTCCTGATGGGTCCATGGGATGCTTTCTTACATATAAACATTGATATTCTTCTAGGCAACTAATTTTGTCATTAACTGATGTGATGATGTTCTATGTTTTGCCCTTGTTTTTTCTGCTATTGGTGGGCATAGAGTTCTTGATGATTTCCTTGAAATTTGTCAGTTGACTCTTGTGTTCAAAACAAAGAGGCCAATCCAGTTCTAGTCTTCATTTGGTGAAGGTGCTGGGGAGGAAATATTTTAAACTTTACCCTTACTTCATGCTGAGTTGAACCCACGAGCTTACCGCTGAGCCAAGCTAGCCCCTTAGTTGACTCTTGTGTTTGTACATAAAAAAAATTCTTTTGTAGTGTTTTTAACCCACCAAGCCCATTAAAATGTTCCTCATTTTCACTGCTACCCTTATAATTCTGAAAATTCTGAATAGGTGGACCTCATTGCCACATTCCTCCAATGAAAATAGGATTCTGCAAGAGCGATAGCTTTTTTGCATCTCTTTTTACTTTATGAATAGTTCATTTCTGAAATTATGTTTAGAATGCCTGTCTTTATTTAGCATTTGCTCATGATTAAATTGAAACACTATTCGGTGTGAATGTGGAGCAAAGAAGGATATTAATTTATACACCTTTTATTCATATTAAGCTTTTATTAAGTTTATACCGGTAGTTTTTTTTGTTCGATTCTCTCTCTTTGATCCAGAAATTGTTTATGACAAAATATTAGATTTGAATCTAAGTCTTACATTGTTCAAGAGAAATTTATTATATGCTCACTGCCCATAACGTATGCTTATGGTTTCCTTACAGGTCATTCCTGTGCGGTGGCTCAACAGGCTTGTTCATCTATGCCTACTGTTTGTATTACTACTATGTACGCTCTGATATGTCTGGATTCATGCAGACTTCAATTTTCTTCGGATACATGGCCTGTGTATGCTATGGCTTCTTCTTGATGATCGGAACTGTTGGCTTCCGTGCTGCGCTGCTCTTCGTTCATCACATATACCGATCCATAAAGTGCGAGCAACTAGACATTTTGTCCTTGCAAGAGTCCCCTAGAGCTGTTACTGTCACTTCATTTCATAGGCATTGTGTAGAAGATTGCATTGGTTCTGTGGTTCTTATGTATAAGGGAAAGCTGACTGTGGGACTCAGCTTCCAGAGAAGCATGTTAGACCCTAATACTATTGTACTGCCATCGCTTTAACCAAGCTTGCAATTTCCAATACTATTTTTTTTATTGTGTTATGCACTTCCTATACAAAGAGAGAACCTGTTACCCATTTCTTCACTTTTATATTGAAAATATAGGCAACAATCAGACTCCAATAAAACTTATGTTGCTTTCATTTGTCAATTTGGACATTTTCTATTGGGTTTCTTTTTCTTTTTTTCCTTTGGTGTCACTACTGTAGGGACGACTTTGAAATTGGTCCAATCGGGATTATATTCATAAGATAAATAGATTTGACTAATGTCAAGCACCAAACAAACTCGTGGATGCCACGACACGTGTCAACTTCTAAGAAGAAAAATGAAAAAACAAATCTTTTAATTTTAAATTGGACTGAAATCATGAAAATGCATGACCGGCTTTATAGGTTTCACCTAAGTCCTTAATCATTTTTCAGTTAAAAAAAACTCCCTCATCATTTTGAGTTACAGTTACAACTTAGAAGGGAGACATTCAAGTAAAAGGTTGGATGACACTGTCACACCCTAAAATTCTATGGCGTGACCGGCACGAAGTTTAAGGTCTCTAAACTTCGTAAGCCATTTTTATTAACCAATATTTCTAAATATTTATCATTTCACGCATTTAACTATATCATTTTCGTCTTAATGTCTATAAAGATAATTACATTAACTAATTGAATGTATAGATAAGTATTATTATTTACAATAATAATAAGAATCAAATTTTCTTTATACGGTTAATTATACCTTCCTTTGTCTTAAAACACGAACTGTTAATCAACATTCTTCAATCTGAAATACAAAGCAATATGTAAATACATGCAATCTCACTACATGACCTTTTTATTTAAATCCCGTAAAGATGAGTCAGCAAATAGATAATATGATTTGGCCAACAATACAATAAATAAAGATTAGAATATAGAAACTTTAGTTTATTATCACCATACTTGTAATATAAAAAGTATTGAAACCCCAAAGGGAAAAATTTGCATAATATAAAATATAACCCCTCTCAAGTATTGTAAAATCCATATGAAATCTCATTATTATGAAAACTGGTTTTCTATAGAGGAACTGACACAAGCGAAATAACAGGCGTGGACACACAGTCCACGAGGGTAAATCACCAGGCGTGACACGAAGTCACGAAAACAGGCGTGATAAAACCACGAAACAGGCGTGGCAAGCCACGAAACAGGCGTGGTAAAACCACGAAACAGGCGTGGTAAAACCACGAAACAGGCGTGACACGAAGTCACGAAAACAGGCGTAGCTCGAGTCTACGAAAAAGGCGATCAGGCGTAGCTCGAGTCTACGAAAACAGGCGATCAGGCGTAGCTCGAGTCTACGAAAAACAGGCGCAACCCGAAGGTCACGAAAACAGGCGTGTCTGAAAGACACGAATACAGGCGCAGGTACAAGACCCACGAGAACAGGAGCTATGTGTCTAGTTCCTCAAAAATAACTATATATTTATACAAAAATGAATAAATTGATTTGAATGATAAAAACTCCTTTAGAATGAAATAAAACAAGATCTCTTCTCATTCCAACAATGGTCCAGTCAATGTACTTGTTCAAAAACATTTTCGTACTTTAACTAATCAAATATACACCATAATACCAAACTTTAAACTTTCATTCTTACTACATACTCAAGGAAAATCTGTAATATCATTTCAATACACGGCAGAGTTATACTAAACTGAGCCGAAAGAGAAAGAACATCATCAATAACTTGCATCTTTCTCATTTCATTTTTTTTTTCAATCAGTCACCAAATATAAAACAAACTAAGAAAATCTCATTCATTAACTTGTATAACCACACTTTAAACACGTATGTTGTTTCAAGAAATCCAATCCATCAATTAAAAATTTCAATAGCTTTATGTACTCATTCATACCCTCAAATAACTAAATCCGGAAAAATAGGAAATATAAATTGATTGGCAACCCATATCCCACCACCCATGCCAAGAGGAAACAAATTTAAGGAGAACCACACCACAAATAAAATGTCAAAGTAGGCTTAACCCATTTCCTAGACTTTACAACTTGAATTCTATACTGCTAATCAAAATCCCTTTTTTATCCATTAGAAATCTAGTCAATAAGAGAGTGTATAGAAAATCTCCAACAACCAGAATTTTACATACATATATGTGTGCGTCATCCTAATAAGAACTCCAATCAATCATTAATCATTGACATTCAAACTAGACACAGAACCAAAATTTCCTAACTTACACAACTCATACCAACTCAATATACTTGAATCCAAACCTATAGCCAAATCAGCAAAGTAGAAGAGAAATATTCAGAATTGAATGAGAACATGTGAAGCACCTGAAAAATAGAATTAACAAAATTCAACGGGGTTACTATCATAACAGAATTTGCCTTTGTCAAGTGAAACTCCAATGAGTCATTTAAGAATTCATAGCATTAACTTACTGTCTTAGCATATCATGTTCCTATTTAGTTAACTCAACACCAATACTTCTCTTTCATCAGTATACTTGTGCCATTACAGGGCAAAAACAATGAATGTTCAATTTAACACTCTACTTCCAGATTTGTACTGTTCTAAATTACCATTTACTAAAACATCAATCAATCCATAAATCAAACAGCCCATCAAGTTCCAGAAATTTCCAAAACTAGCAAGATTCAACATAAAAGTATCACAACAACCTAAATAAATTCTCGAACAGCATTTTGATACTACTCAACACTACTTTTACACCTCAAAGTATCTCTATCATTCACAGAGAAAAATAGCAAATTTAATACACCATATCTATACATTCATCAAAGAGGAATCAAGTAACACCAATGACCAACCACAAAATCAACAATACTTATACTTCACCAAGAATGGTAAGAAGAACCAAGTCATTTTCAATTGAATTAATCCAAAAACCACTAGTATCTCAATTACCTTTGCAACACCTTAAGTCACCTAGCAAAAACCATAATTTTCAAACAATTCCTTCTCATAGGCATTTTATCAAACACATTAAGTGCTTTCTAAAATCAAATGATATTATTAATCTCTTTCCCTGCCACCCTCTTGCCAATATTTCAAAGTTTCAGCTCACATTTATAACATACTCAATTCATTATAAATTATAAAATAGAGAAACAATATTGAATCCAAAATACCCATTCATATGCATTACTCCCTTATAAATCTAACATGCATCCAAGGACATTTACAAGCTTCTTCTTGCACGTTCAAACTAATATCCAAAACATGACTTTATCAAGCTTTACTTATTAACAATTTAATTCATAGATCCCTAAAAACAACCTAACTTATAAGTATGCCAAAACTCAAGGAATCAAAGGGACTTTAGAAATCCCTAAAAGAAACCTTACTTATCAACACTTTCAAATACTAGTAAGTCTAGAACTGCATAGAAAGTTTTGATATTGAAGTTATCATGCAGAAATCTATATCAACAAAATCAACTCTATTATAATTTTAAACTTCATTATTCACATTGCCACTTGCCTCAGATACAAAATCATTACTCTTCATGGCCGAATACACACACATGTTTCATGCGTGCACTCAAATCACTTTCAAACAGTGTCTATGCATCTATTACTTTATCCAAGATTTTTAACACCCTCGCCTCCTTCCAAACAGTTCAATTATACCAAACCTCCAATAATATAAAAACCCCTTTCCACCAAACTAAACCATTCCTCCATACAATAAAGAAATTACCAAATCAAAACAGAAAATGGATTTTTCGAATCAGCACCAACATATCCTTAATCAATTAATTGTACAAAAAAAACATCTTTCACAGTAAAGTAATGCAATAAAGCTAATGAGATAATCCTACACACAAAACTCAAAGAATCAAGGGGGATTTTCGAAATCCCAATAGATCCCCAACTTGCATAAGCTCCTGAGTAAGAAAAACTTCACATAAGCTCAAATTTAATTAACTCATACTGTTAGAAACTCTTACTAGGCTGATAAGATCCAAACGGAATGCTCAAAACGGCCAAGGGACTAAGAATTTCGAAAATCAAACAAAACCCTAACTTTTCAACACTTACTTTGTCCCAAAATTCATTCTAACCCGAAATTAAACAATCCCAACCCATAGACCACTTAGAAATCACCTTAATTTGCTTCTCAAACAACCAATTTCATCCCTGAAGATACTTAACTTAAATTGCACAAACCCTAGGATTTTTTTTTTTCAAATCAAGAACAAAAAGGGAAGGGAAAAGAAGGCACATTACCCAATGTCAATAAGCTTTCATTAGCCTCCAAGTTTTCCGGAGAACTCACCGGAAAAACGAACAGACCGCCGGCCACCATAAACCCATCTCTTCATTCTCTCTTTATCGCTACATACACACATGCACTGATTCGCAAAAATGAAAGGGAAAAGGAGACGAAGGAAGCTCTTCCCTTGCTCGTGCGGCGGCGGCGGCGGCGGCGCCGCCCTCTGCCGACACGGATGAAGTCGCCGGAGAGGGGTGGAAGGAGGAAGAGGAGTGAAAAATGAGTGTGTGTGTGTGTGTCCGCCCCCCCCCCCCCCCAGAAAATGGCAATAATAATGCTAAATGAGGAAGGAGGAAGTAAATTGCATATAATGGAAAGATATTTTCTGCAAATTACTATACTTCACCAAACATTTTAAATTCCTTCAATTTAGCCCCTATTCTGTAATTTTCAATTTAGTCCCTAACATGAAATATTTTCTTAGAACTTAATATTCATCTCAAATTAAAAATTTCCTACCACATTAATTTTAATTATGAATTTATTTCTCACCTCCTTAATTCCTATTTCTAGTTATAATCTCTATTGAGATTTTTGGGATGTTACAGACACACACATATAGGGGTAGGTAAAAGGTTTTTCTGTTCAAAACCAAACCGTAAACTACTTCAAATGAAAAATAAAACAGAAACTAAAAAATCAAAGCTAAAGTTTGATTTTTTCGGGTTTTCTGCTTTTTCTATTGGGGTTTTTTTTATATATGGCCCAAATGAAAATTTAATAGGATTAAAAAGCCTAGAATTTGAGGATATATGAAAGCATATCAAGGTGTCATCCACACTCAACATAGCACCAGCATAATCAAATAGAAAACTAAAGGATGTACAATCATTTTAGCAGCACAAATATTAAATTAAACTAAAGGAAGTACAAAAAGAAGAGATCATAGTCTCAATCTAAAATCGTGCCTGTTACAAATGTAGCGAGAGTAACAAAATATTTGACATTAAAGATAAATAATAGTGAACACTATGAGAACACTATTTGTTGAGATCATTAGTTATCATTACTAAAATAAACATCTAGCATAATTACCTTTGCTAGTACAAGGCTTTGAGCTCTGAGCTCAATCATATAGATTCCACGCTGAAGCAAATTCAAGTTCAAGCAACTCTATATTAGTATAAATAGCAAATGTGGGAATTCCCTAGCTAAAGTTTTATGAGTAAGACATTTTTCCGAAGAAATTTAACCTCAGAACATGAAAAAGGGCCTAAGTAGAAAAACTGAGGAAGATAGAATTGTAGCTTCTTCTAACAACCAAAAAGTGTGTTGCGTGACTGCGTCGCAACAGAACTCGGAAGTGAAGTGTGAGGAAGGAAGGACTCGACTGAGCTTGAGTGTGTGACTAAGTGACTCTGTGTCCGTGAGGAAGGGAGGAGTGTCAACTGTCAAGTGTGTGAGTGTGACCATGCTTCTGTCAGTGTGTCTGTACCTGGACTTTTGAGTTCTTTTATTGTTGCATATTTTTTTAAAAAAAAAGTGGCTTATTTTTGTTTTTCTGTCCAAAACCTTCTTTCATAGAAACTGAAGTCAAAAACTGAAAATGGTGTAAAATGGAAACCAAAAACAAAACGAAAACCAAAAACCAAAAAACCGAAACTTATTTAGTTTGGTTCGGTTTTTGGTTTAATTTGTCGTCCCCTACAACCTGCATGTATAGAATCCTCAAATTTATTTATTCTTTTTTGATAAACTCAAATTTATTTATTCAAGACTTGAGAGTAATACAAGAGAACATAGCTACAAATGATATCCACGTCTCATACTCCTTTTCTGTTTTCACTTTAGTTCTCCCCTTAATCTTCTATTCTTCATATTTAAACTCCTTGAATAGACAAAGTTTATGTTTATACAATACATGTATTTAAGCTGCATATGGATAAGTTCTAATTCAGATTTCACCATCCCAAAGTTCGTCCACGGACTTGTAAGGCCCATTTTTGGAGACAAAAAGTTCTCCCTCAAAACCCCTGCGTTGTGGGATCTGACTGATTTTGTCTGATTCCTCTTGGCTTAGCTCCCAATCAAATATCTCCAAGTTTTGTTTCATCCTCTCCTTATTAAAGCTTTTCACAATAACTTACACCCCTTGCTCGTATATCCATCTTAGTGCTATCTGCATACAGAGTCAAAAAGAGCAAAACAAATAATAATTCAATAATTGTCATTACACTATTCATCAGTCTTCATTTCAGTTCTATAGATGGATCCTCAATTCATAGCTCCTTTCTGTCATCTCAACACAACACATGATATTGGAGCATTAAGCTAAGTGTAAAACAACTTCTTCTATAATTTTTAGACAACTTTCCTACATGTGTTTTGGGACCTTGGAAGCAGGGAGATTTCCTATAACCATTTTATAATTAAAATTTGTTAAAATAGCATCATGCAACAAATGGGGGGCGCATGCATGAGGAAAATATCTGCAAGTTTCTCAGACAGTCCTATTTCGGAGGTCATAGGTGTGTGGATAATAGCAAGTTGTTTTAACTTCAAGCCTTTGGTTCATACCATTTTGATAAGACCTATTATTTTAGACCAAAATAAGGTTTTTGGTTTGAAACTAAATGACAATAATATGACTGCATTTATTTGTAATTTAGTTTGACATGTGATGTACTGTGATACTGAACCTGAGCAGTACTTTTGTTTCTAGCCTCAGCAATTTCCTTGACGATTGGATTCTCCATCACAACTTTGGAACCATAAGGCGTCCCATATGCTGCTAGTGGTGACCATGCACTCACCCAAATCCCTTTCTGCTTGCAAAACTCTCTTAGTTTTCCCTGATGCCATGATATGTTCATTTCCACCTAACACCACCATTCAACACTCTTCAATACTAAGTCAAAATGAATGAGCCAATAAAGTAGAATCTTCTTTATACATATACTACAGCTTCTTAAATGATACTCCCTTCATTCCTAATATAAGTCACTCTTACTTCATTGAAAAAGATCAAAGTTGCAAAATTGATCACTTTAAATTGTTTTAAAAAAAAATTCCCCTCGAAACCAGCTTACTCTACCTATGAACTAACATGTATTCTAATTACATGTGACATGTTATAATTTAGTGGTCTAATTTGTTTTCTTAACTTTCACAAAAAAGTCAAGTTGACCTTATATCTAGAACCAGATGTAACTTCTTAACTAGTAATGAATTAAAAAAAATGAAGAAATCAATTGTGTCTATATTGGAAAATTTGTAACGTAAATGCTAAAACAAAGCAAAGCATGAAATTATATATGTAGAAACGCACCTGGTTAAGTGCAGGTGGGATTGCAGCATTGTCTAAGAGCTGGGTGAGCTTCTTGGTGCTAAAGTTGCTGACCCCAATAGACTTGGCTAAGCCCAATCTGTGGCATTCCTCCATGGCCTTCCATATTCCTTCCATGTCAAATGGAAGCACGTCCTCCCCAGTGAAATTGAAACCTTCAATCCCGGGTCTCAACCTCACTGGCCAGTGAACAAGATACAGATCCACATACTCCAGTCCCAGATTTCTGTACAATCCCAACCCAGAAAATCGAACAAAGTGATTATTAAAGTTGAAGAAATAGTGAGACCTCAGCAATAAAATAGAAACAAGGTCAATAAAAAAAACCAATTACAGAATGCACAAATATTAATAGGTCAATATCAAATAAAATACTTAATAGATAATGCAGGTGGGACATAGATAGAGAGAGAGATAGAGAGAGAATAGAGAAAAACAAGAGAAAAGAACAAGAACAATTTCATTCGCATCTCATAATAAGATGAGTTACAGACCTACAATATTTATATACATACATGTTGACATCATCAAGTGTAATTAACTAGAAAACCAGTTAACATATGACCTTTACAATTACTAAAGGGCATTCAGTATTCTAACATGTATCAACACGTCTCCTCGTACTTTGGAAATAACATGATAATCCTCCATTCTTAACAAAAGCACGCATGTGCTTGAGAATGTACAAAATAAAGTAATAAATTACGAAATATACCAAAAACTGAGGAAGATCAAAGTAAAGACAAACCGGAGAGAGGTGTTTAGAGCAGGAAGAACAAGATCTGGATGAGCATCAGTGTTCCAAAGCTTAGTAGTGATGAACAATTCATCTCGATTCTTCACAAGACCTTCCTCCAAAGCTTTAGCCACAGCTTTTCCAAGAGCCTGTTGTTATTATCAACTATATCATAAAAGACAACTCCACTCATTTTTCAAATTTCATTGGTTACTTTTGGAGTTATAGACTCAGAACACTGTAGATAAGCACAAATGGGCGGGAAAACAAAAATGAGTCGAATATATTGATTTTGTTTTGATATTGTTTTAAAAAGATAATAACAAGTTTATTAATTAAATAATGCCAACAAAACCTGTATACATCCAGTGCATTAAATGCTTTGCGTGGGGTGTTTTAATCCCACAAAAAAGTGACCCTCTCTGATGTCCCTCTCTGATTTGTGTACTTCACATGGCAAGAAGAGTGTTGAAGAGTGTTTGGGAAGGAAGAAGAGTGTTGGGGAAGGAATAGTTCAAAATTCAAAATTCAACTTCCCCCCAATAAGATCTTGAAGAGCATGGCTGCCTATAAAATGGCATATCATCCCCAACCCAAACTCACCAAAAACCATCACATACCTCCATCACTATCAATGTTCCGTCCCCAGTGTTTCTTCTACATGGCAAGAACGAGGTTGTGACACTTCCTACCATGCAGATTTCTTCCTCCCAAAAACTCTATCTCTGTCTTGGATTTGCTGGTGGTAATTTGTTTCAAAGCCCTATTCAAATATTCAAGTAGGAAAAGGAAAATGATAGGTAAGAAAGTGTCAAAAAAATTAATGCATTCCATGTCTTTATTCACACTTACCAATTACAAAGCATCAATTGATTATTTGATGGGGTTGGTGTCTGGTGACATGGCATAGAAAGGTGGTGGGGTTTCTGATCATCTTAACTCTTTTTTCCAGGTTCTTTCTTGTGGGTGTGCTGATGGAATCTGTTAGGCAGTTCTTAAAAGGAGACACAAAAGTGAGAAGGAAGATAATCAAAATCTGAAAGAAGGAAGAAGCTATATAATGAAAATAAGGAACAAAAGCCCTATTCAAATATTCAACTTGATAAAAAATCTGAAGTAGAATTTTATAGCAAAACTTGAAATAAGCCCTTGCTTACATTAACAATGATTAATGCATTTCCAGCAAAGAAGTTTAGCAACAAATCAAATGAAGGTGAGGAGCTAAGATCATGGGAAAATAAAAGAGATAGAAGAAGGAGAAAAAACCCACTTCAGTGAAATCGGAGAGTGAAGAGGGAAAATAAAGACAAGAAATTAGCGATCCTTAACCTCAATAAACTTGCCGGAACAACGACTTCCACCAGCGACAAGGATGAAGCCTCCCTCTTTCCCTCTAGCACGAAGACTGATCGAATGGTTATGGTGAGGGCGAACGGGTTATCTGGAGAAAGGGGAAGAACGAAATGGCTAGAACAAAAGGACAATGCGATCTATGCAAGATGAGAAGAAGAAATCTTGTGAAAATGAAAAATGACTGAATCCAATCTGGGTAACAGTGGCGCCACTTGTGACCAACTGATGAGAGGGATGCATTGCAACTTCAACAATTAGGTTTTCCTAATTTGTTTGGGCTTGGGCCCTTTTCAAATAAAAACAAATATTAAAGACCCAAAAATTTCAATTATCTTTACCAGCCCAAATATTTCTAATGACATTTATTAAAAAATGACAACAGAACTTTTAAAATACTGGAAATGCAACATGCAAACATATTGTTTTGTTAGGAAACTTTACTACTTATATTATTTGCGAATCATTTTTAGAATTTATAGTTGAATCTCCAATATTGTGATTCTATTGAGTGTTTTGAAAGTTTAAAATTATACACACATATATACAGAAACACATATATAATAATTAATATTCACTTCGTTCCTAAATATAAGATTGTTCTCAAATTTCGAATTTGTTTCTAAATATAAGGAACTTTCTAATATTTCTCAAATTTTCCCAAATAAGACCTAATATTGCTTATCTATAATAATACCTAGGGAGAGTGAGAATATAGAATATGGTTAGGGTAGATTAATAAGATTGTGCTGATTACTATTTTAACTAGCAACTTTAATCTAATCAAATTAAGAAAATACTTTATATTTAGGAACGGAGGGAGTATAATATTTTGACCTTTTAACATCATTTTAGCTCACATACTCCCCTTCAATGAAAATGTATTTTAAGCTTAATTAAAAAAATTATAGTTAAATATAATAATTGTCAATTAAATTATATTATTTTGATATGAGTGGTTCAACCCGAGTTGACCCTGATTGAAATTTTGACCTTTAACCAGTGTCTTGCTTGATTTATCATTCGGTTCAATTTTTTGAACCTTGATTTATACTGATGATCGATGTCACGTGGGGAAGAGAGTTTATTAAACAGGGAGAAAAGATGTGGGAGACAACTCAAATTTAAAAATAAAAAAATGGGTATGATGTAATAATTAAAGAGGATAAAAGAAAATGCTCAAATAGAACTTAAAACAATTAGTTTGATATTATACTCTAAAGCATGATGCTTTTCATTTGTTTTGTTCGTCACTGTAGTGTAGTGCTTTCCTTTCTCTGTTCAGGAAGTAGCAATTAAAATGATGAGGGACTTAGCTTGGTCATGTTAATGAAAATCTTTTCTTCTCTATTCCAATTCACTTACTTAATACAGTTCTGATATTTGTGAGTATGTTTATTCTACATAAATACTCCAATTCCCAGTATTCCATAACTTTCACATTAGGCACATATAGAAAAAATATACTCCATTACAGTGTTGTTGGTGTATAATTGAAATGAGAGGCATGCATGAAATGCAATATTGTTGTGCAATTGCCGCGCTTAGCGCGGCGGGAGAGGCACCTAGTTAAAACAAGTACCACATCGAAAAGAATAAAACATGAATTAAAACTATATAACGATAGGAAGGCATAACCAACATGCATGCACATTGAATTCATATATATATATATATATATATATATATATATATATATATATATATATATATATATATATATCAACAACACCTGTTCAGTCCCATACAAAGCAGCAGTGTCAAAATGGCGGTAGCCGGTGCGAATGGCGTCGACGAGTACGACAGTGACGTCATCCAGCGACAAGAAAGAAGTATTCATTGTTCCCATTCCGATGACCGGCATCTTGTGACCAGAATTGAGAACTACAAGTGGCACTTGCTTTGATTCTGCCATGGTAGATGAAATTGTTGATTGTTGAAGGAACCAAGTTAGTTTGATAAAAAGATATTGTGAGAGAAGTTGAGGTGAATTGGAGTGTATTTATAGTGTGACTAATGAGTGAGTAGTGTGGCAACACGTATGTTGTTTGACCTGACGCATTATTGGACAAACCAAGCTTGTGTTTTCTATTCAATATTTTCCTCTTAAATCAAATCCACACAATTTCAATGTTGACAATGGTGACTTTTACTTTCAAGTCATGTTTTCGAGTTGCATTTGTAAGGTGAGGACTTGAGGTTGGGCCTGCAAACTAGAACGACAATTGACCATTTTTTTTCTAATTAAAGAAGCAAATTATACTGTTAATCTTAATATATTATATGCAAAATGTAATAAGTTAACATAATAATTTAGTAGTAAAATATCTTAGTTTTAAATAAAAAATATGAATATTAAAAATTTAAATTGATGTGTTCCACATTCTTGATTTTTCAAAAAAAAATTTAAGTGGCGCTTATAATTAGGAATGAGGGAGTGAATACTCTTTAGAATAGATAAACTTAATACTCTCTCCTTACATAAGAGGAGGCTAATTAAAGAAGTGAAATAAACTATTTAATTATACTAGGGTTGTTTAGCTAACCCGAGAACCCGGGCAACCCGACCCGACCCGGTCCAATCTAGTCCTTCCTGAAAAGAGCAATCTAAGCCCGACCAGCTTTTGGACTGGACCGGGTTCTGACCCGAACCTCGGGTAAAACCGGGCTTCAGGCTAGCCAATCAGACCAATGAGTCTGGTCCAACCCGGTTGTAGCATATATATATTTATATAATTTTTTTATAAAAAAATCAATACATAAACGTGGCTGAATGAGGGTCGTGTATTCAAAGATATTTTCCTACTTCACATCAGGATCTGAATTTTCTAAGCCCCATTTTCTAAGCCTCTCTAAGCCACCCTTTATCCTCACTCTTCATTTCATCCAATGGCTCACAAATAGACACATATAACATTAAAAATAAAGGAAAAATAAAAGAAATGCGTCTGATCCCTCCCCTTTCTTCTCAATTCCATGACCACGTGACCACCCACCCACACGCAGCCGCCACCCCTTGACTCCATTAATGGCACACCAAAAGCTTCTCCTTCTCCTTCTCATTCTTCTTCTTCCTAACCATACCGATTCCATTTTCGTGTCTTCTCTATGTCCTTCCACATTTAAACAACAATGGTTTCCTTCTCTTTTTCACAATCTCTCTCCCTCCGCCGCCACACCTCTCTCCCCCTCGGTAACGACGTCATCACCTGCAACTTTAATCTGCAGCTCGGACAGAATTTTGGAGGTCACATGAAGTGGTCAAGAGGGAGATCTGGAGGGCCCACCCGAACTGGACGCCGACGGCAATGGAGGTGACGAGAAGGCGGCGGTTGGACGGCGGTAACCACGGTGGTGACAAGAAGGCGGCGGTGGACAGTGGTGGTTATGGAGGGTGAATGGGAGGAGCCGATGATTTGGGGAAGATGGGATGGGAGGAGGAAACATGGTGAGGTGAGAGAGAATAGATATGGTGAGGTGGGGTGTAGAAGACAAAGATGTATGTGTCAGCTTGTGAGCCATTGGATGAAATGGAGAGTGAGGATTAGAGGAGGCTTAGAGAGGCTTAGAAAATGGAGGCTTAGAAAATCCAGATTCTTCACATCATATCACCACGTGACCTTCTTTACTCATCTCCTTTTGTCTTCTTTGGCCAAAAGAACCTTTACTAGTTTACTTCATCTTCTATAATGAGCTTTTACATTAGTTTTATCATCTATGAGAAAATTTCTCTTTAAATTTTCTCTATGCTTTGATTCTTGACTTACAAATATAGGAGGCCACTGCTCAGAACTCCATCTCTCTTGCACTCAGTAAACCTTTAAAGCAGCCACCGCTCCTTTCGCTGTCGTCACCATTCATCTCGTCATAGTCACCACTCACTAACAAATTTGATGTATTTAGTGAACTTCCTTATAACAAAGATAGAGAGTATCTTAGGGATGTATCGAGTGAACTACATTATGCATTAATTCTTAGAATTATTAGACATAGTGAATTTTGAGGACAAAATTCTTAAAAGGTGGGTAGAATTGTAACATCCTAAATTTTTAATTATAAAATAAATTAATAAATACCCCAAAATTTAATCTTGCAAATGAATTTAGAAAATTCAACATTTTGTTTTTATAAATCTGTTAGGATTAAGGAAGAAAATAATTAAGTATTAAATTTAAATTTAAGAATATTTATGATGATTATATCAAGGCATCATTTTAGGAAAACATTATTTAGAATGCTGAAGAATATTAGAATTTAGTTAACATAAATAATTATGAAAATGCTAAATTTAAATAAATAGAGAATTAGAAATAATATAGGCTAAACTTGAGTGTTCTTTTTGGTAATTATCTTGTGAGCCCTAAGACCTAATATCTCATCTCTTATAAACCTAATCATCTCTCTCATGTACAAAAGTGTTGTACCTTTCCCTCAGATAAATATCACCATCATCATATTTTTCTCCCTCCTCTATTTGATAGTGTCTTAAACCTAGTGGACTTCCTTTGTAGTTTTCTCATTGGGCCTAACCCTAAGTTTTCCCTTTTGTATATATATTCCTTTTACTTCCTTCTTCTCGAGCCGTCACACGCACAAGCACACAAGCACAACATTTCATCTTCATTGTCTCTCACGTTCTCCTTCCACCATGAGTTCAATATTCCCATTAACACCACCACTCTCTTCATAAACCAAATTTCCACTCATCCCACTCTCACTTGCGAGTTTTGCTCACTCTCTCGCGGTCTCATCATCCTCCCCATCACCGCCGGAAATGGCAGCGACGAATGACGGCTTACGGCGGAGGAAACGGTGCTGGCTTCCATATATACACAAGGTTCAAGTTTAGCATCATTTTCCGGCGAGAAATCCGGTGAAGCTCGACTCAAATCGTCCACACAAAACCATACTCGAAAATTTGTTATTTACACTTGAGCACGTGGGAGCTTACGTTTATTTTGGTTTGAATGCAAGGAGGTAACTACTTAAACTTGTTTTCGTGTGTGTGTATGTTGGTAAGCATATAGGTTAGTTTATGAATTTGTGATGTTTATTATATGCTTTATGAGAATTGATGATTTGTTTGGTGCACACCGGTTAATATGATTATAATTATGCCATTCCGGAATGAGGTTCCCTGTAAAACCCCCAGGGACTAAAATAAATAAGACAAAATTGTTACCTGTTCAATAGGGTTGTTAGTCCCTTTGAACCAGTTCAAGCGAGGGTATATCGACCATCGAGTCGTGAGTCCCTATTGAACTAAGATATTACGGTGTGTTGCGTTTGATTTAATTGTTATTATCGATGTTTTATTTATTATTATTGATGTTTAAACCTTGCGATGTTTTGAGCTGTCTGTATATTCGTGCTGCTGTAATTTAATTGATTGTTACTTGAAATAGTCATAAATAACATGTACATGCAACACAACATGTAGCACACACCACTTAATACATATTATCACACACCACCTTGCGGACATGCACATGCACGTAGTGCAAAAATGTACGTAAGCGAGTGGTAGTATTTGCGATTTTTGGGTCTACCCCAATCGTTGTAATTACAGGTTTTAGATCGGGCAGGAGTCATGGGGAAAGGATCCGGAGACTGGGGAAACTAAACATTAGCTACATTGGTGTTTCCGCATTTGTTCGTTTTAATTGTGTAATGATTTACTGATCCTGTGCATTTATCTTCATTGGATTACTGTATAATTTATGCTGGATAACTGTAATTATTTATTAATACATATTTATGTGCTTATTTGTAAATAATTGTGAAGGAATTTATTAGGTACTATTAGATTTGTTTAAATATCTATGTTAGATAAAAATTAATTAACATGGATATTTCAGATTTGATAATTTTATATAAACGATTTTCAATTATTAATTTTATATTCGATTATAAAATAACTTATTTTAATTTATTTATTTCCAAATTACATGAAATCTTTTTCTAACCATGATAGGTTATTTGTGACTAAAATTATTTTTCTATCATGGTTAGCCTATTAGCTTATATTTTATGGAAAATAAGACAAGTTGTTTCTCCAACTATGTTAGTCATTATCTTAACCTCAATTCTTTTTCTAACATAGTTAGTATTATAATTATTGTAGTTAATTAAGTTAAATTCTTTTTCTAACTATGTTAGTATTATTAATGAGTAAATTCTTTTCTAACATAGTTAGTAATTAAAAAAAATAGCGTAAAAATGACTATAAAACTGTGGTTGTTACAATTTGGTATCAGAGCATATAAAAGACCTGGATGTTGCATTGTCTGCATTTGTTGACTTGGTTTATTCATTGTGTAACATTTTGTATCTACCAATCCTAGTCATTAGACTAGGGGTAGATGGTCAAGGGATAAGGAAGTAGATATAATCGTGTTTGTAACCATGACTGCAGCATGAATTACAAACAGGGTGCTTCTACAACCAAGTCTCATTTTTTTATATAGTTTAATTTCACTAAATGAGTTATATTGTTTTTGCAAAGTATAGAAACGAAATTTTCAAAAGGATTTACATTTGAAAAATAGAAAATATGTGTATAAGATTGATTCTAATTGTGTCATGCATCACATTCATTAGTAGTAAATGTGTGATAGTTTCTGGATCCTTTCCTTGTTTATATTTACTATATAGGAAAAATCTTATTGGGTAAATTCCTTTTTAGTTCTTTATTACATCGAATGAATTCTCTTTAGGGAGTAAATCCCATCCTTAACTTGGTGGGAAAAAGTGCATAACAAATTATTTGCTGCAATTCTTGCGTGACTTATGTTATGGATGTGTTTAGTCCGCTGGTGGGGTGAGTGATAAGGTTGAAAAGGACCTACTTAGGCAACATAATTGGTTTTAATGATCGAATAGTAAGCCTGTTAAAGGAGCTTTTGTGATTACAAGTAAAAATTATATTGATTAATTAGGGGAATTTTGAATGTTTTTGAATTAATTCTTGTGTTTTCATGTTTTTGTGTTGAAGAGTGAATTATAATTTATTCTTTAGTGTTTCCTCATTGGTAGGAGGAAGTTTAAGCCAAATAAATGGTGAGGAAATATGTACGGTTTTATGGACTGTTAAAGATTTTGGATGTTTGTTATTGATTGTCAGGGATTTATATAGGTGAAAATTTAGTTATTGGTTGAGTTTTAATTGGATGATAGTTAGTACAGGCATGGTTGTTTCTGTTAGATTCTTGGTAGTGAATTGGAATAGATGATTAAATATTTGGAATTTGGAATAAGGTTCTCTTTTACAAAGTATTTTTTTTTTTGATGCTATGTAATGTGATGTGATATCTTGATTGGCTATTAATGTTGTAGCAATAAGAATTTAGTTTGGTTTGAATAGCTATCTATAGCTTATACAGAATCTCAACAGATTTAAAGTAGTAAACGTCATAATTGGTTTCTTAGTTTGGGAATTCAAGAGTTTATTGAACTTCTTGTTTTAGATTTATAAGTGCTCATAGAAAAATTTGTTAAGCTAAATTGTAATATCTAAGTTGGTTGATTTTAATTGAGTTAGAATTAATTAATTAAAAATGTGAGGATTTAAGCATTTTTTTTATTTATGGGATAGATATTGAAATAGAGTGAATGAGTTTGATATTATAATTGAGTTTGATATAGGATCTATAGTTTGAGAAGTATGGTTGTTAGAGTGACTTTAATTGGTATGGATGGTAGGGGTTAATGGTTACTTAATTTGATAGTCGTAGATATATTTTGAACGACATTAAATAGAGGGATTGTTATTATTTGAAGTATAGTTGAAGCTAAATTTAAAATTAAAGCTTCTTTCAACAAAAAAAAATGAAGCCTGTATCTTTTAGAGTACGAATTATTTGGAATTAAAAGATAGAAAATGACGATTTTAATCATTAAGGAAATTGTGGGAAGTTAGAGAAGGTGTCAAGTACTTCAAAGGAACTTAAGCTAACAGGAAAGGAGTAGTATCCTTAGTTTTGAGGGAGAGATTATGAACTTATTCTATGTTGTTTTATCTTGAGCCAGTAGGAATGTAGTTGATTTGGTGATTTATGAGATTAAGGATTTGCATTTAAAATGTTCGACATATTTGGATATTTAGAATATTGTTAGTCTAAATGAGAAAATTTGAGAGAACTATATGAGTTTACTATGATGATGAGTTTAATTATGACTTTTGGTAGAGGAGAAATCAATTAAGCTTTGAATTTGAAAAGACAATGTTGGTTTAGATTTCGATATATTGGTGATTTCTATGGTTTAATAGTTTTGCTAGTTTTACTAACTTTTGGGTGTGACTTTAGTAAGTGCGAATTGATAATCGTTAATTAGAAGATATTGTTGACTAGTTGAAGAGGGTTATGAATTTTATGAACAAGATTAGGGCATGGAATTTTAAAGAACATTGAGATTTTTCTTGGGTTGTTAGGCATATTGATATGAATACTAATGAAGAATTCATTCGGTCAAAAATTGTTGGAATTGATATAGACGAAATAATGATATTGAAATATGACTATTTAGCTTCTATAAACTAAGTTAGATGCATTTGAGGGGAGTATGTGACTATATGGATTGAAGTATAATATATTAGTTATGAATTGATAATTGAGTCAAAGTTTTGATTAAAGGTGAAATAGGCAGATTTAGGTTTTGTATTAAAGTTAGTTAAGAGGATTACTTGAGATTGAGCCATGGTTTGATGATTTGAACATAATGGATTGACCTTGAATTATGACTAAGTGAGATGATTTATAGAAATTTGAGGTTTTACAGTGGTTTAAGGAGTGGATAAGCTAGATTTATCAGGAAATTAAGAACTTTTGGATAGGAATAACTTTTACGCTTGTTGATGGAATTAAAATAGATAGGTATTATATTGGTAAACAATCCAGGAATAAAGTTGTTTGAATAGATTTATTATGAATTCATGAATTTTTGGAGATAGATGGAACTTTCTATTGATTTTAAAGACTATTGAAAATTGAGTTTGATCGTATTAATTAAAGGTAGATATTGTGTTTTATTAAGAGAATATGGGAAAGAGTGAGTTATTGTTAGACTTTTGTTGAGGAGTTTAAGAATTTGTGATGAATTTTGAAGTTGTGATCATGAGACTAAATGGATTAAGAAGTTATTTGTGCTGAATATTTTATGTTGGAATTAGAGCAAACGTTTATAAATGAGTGGAATGAAAGACAATTGATAATGATTTTTATGATGATGTTGATTTGGAATATGACAAGAGAGAGAGAGAGAAATATTGGATTTGCAATGTGAGGTTAGAAAATTTGATCCTTTACTGAAAAGGCTTTTAATGAGGAATGTTTGTTTTAGAAGGTGTAAAGAATGATTTGATAATTAAAGGTGTTGTTAGTTTTAAAGTACATTGAGGAAAAGTAATAATTTGATCAAATTGGAGGATATTTCATAGTTAGTGGATTGATATTTTCATAGGTTCTAAGATTTGCTTTCATATCTTAGGAAATTGGTCTAAGAGTTTGATATTGTATCTTTTTTTTATTTATGATGGAATATACTTGTAGGTGATTAAAGAATGACTTTCCCTGTTGAAGTAGTTAAGAAAATTTGAAATTATTGAAATAGCAAAATGTGATGTTGAGGATTCGAATGAAATGCAAGATTTTGATTATTGTTAACAGGGGAATGTTTTAGAGTTAGTGACCTAACTAGGGAGTAGTTGATATCGCTTAATAGATAAATGAGCAAGATATGAGATTTTTGTCTTAATTTGGAAGTGATATGATAGTGCTAGTATAGGAGATAATCTATATGTTGATAAATAAGGTGTAACAAAGGGATAAAGTTGCTTAACCAAGCGCGGTTGGCGTAGTGGTAGCCTCACTTCGCCGCTTAACCAGAGGTCTCGAGTTCGAGCTCTGGGAATGCAGCCTGCCCCTTGGCCAGCACTTTGCCCTTAAGTGGAGGCTCCCGGTGTGGATCTGAATTAGTCTGAGCCCGTTGAGTTCCCCGTGACATAGGGCTGGCCCAGGACACCGGATTAAAACTCAAAAAAAGGGATAAAGTTGCTTGAAAAATTAAAAGGTGAGAGAAATGAAGCGTATTATTTTGAGTAGAATCTGTAGCTTTACTTTTTTTTAATAGACTAACAAATTTGATGTATTTAGTGAACTTCCTTATAACAAAGCTAGAGAGTATCTTAGGGATGTATCGAGTGAACTACATTATGCATTAATTCTTACAATTATTAGACATAGTGAATTTTGAGGACAAAATTCTTAAAAGGTGGGTAGAATTATAACATCCTAAATTTTTAATTATAAAATAAATTAATAAATACCCCAAAATTTAATCTTGCAAATGAATTTAGAAAATTCAACATTTTGTTTTTATAAATCTGTTAGGATTAAGGAAGAAAATAATTAAGTATTAAATTTAAATTTAAGAATATTTATGATGATTATATCAAGGCATCATTTTAGGAAAACATTATTTAGAATGCTGAAGAATATTAGAATTTAGTTAACATTTTAGGAAAACATCATTTTAGACACATATAACATTAAAAATAAAGGAAAAATAAAAGAAATGCGTCTGATCCCTCCCCTTTCTTCTCAATTCCATGACCACGTGACCACCCACCCACACGCAGCCGCCACCCCTTGACTCCATTAATGGCACACCAAAAGCTTCTCCTTCTCCTTCTCATTCTTCTTCTTCCTAACCATACCGATTCCATTTTCGTGTCTTCTCTATGTCCTTCCACATTTAAACAACAATGGTTTCCTTCTCTTTTTCACAATCTCTCTCCCTCCGCCGCCACACCTCTCTCCCCCTCGGTAACGACGTCATCACCTGCAACTTTAATCTGCAGCTCGGACAGAATTTTGGAGGTCACATGAAGTGGTCAAGAGGGAGATCTGGAGGGCCCACCCGAACTGGACGCCGACGGCAATGGAGGTGACGAGAAGGCGGCGGTTGGACGGCGGTAACCACGGTGGTGACAAGAAGGCGGCGGTGGACAGTGGTGGTTATGGAGGGTGAATGGGAGGAGCCGATGATTTGGGGAAGATGGGATGGGAGGAGGAAACATGGTGAGGTGAGAGAGAATAGATATGGTGAGGTGGGGTGTAGAAGACAAAGATGTATGTGTCAGCTTGTGAGCCATTGGATGAAATGGAGAGTGAGGATTATAGGAGGCTTAGAGAGGCTTAGAAAATGGAGGCTTAGAAAATCCAGATTCTTCACATCATATCACCACGTGACCTTCTTTACTCATCTCCTTTTGTCTTCTTTGGCCAAAAGAACCTTTACTAGTTTACTTCATCTTCTATAATGAGCTTTTACATTAGTTTTATCATCTATGAGAAAATTTCTCTTTAAATTTTCTCTATGCTTTGATTCTTGACTTACAAATATAGGAGGCCACTGCTCAGAACTCCATCTCTCTTGCACTCAGTAAACCTTTAAAGCAGCCACCGCTCCTTTCGCTGTCGTCACCATTCATCTCGTCATAGTCACCACTCACTAACAAATTTGATGTATTTAGTGAACTTCCTTATAACAAAGATAGAGAGTATCTTAGGGATGTATCGAGTGAACTACATTATGCATTAATTCTTAGAATTATTAGACATAGTGAATTTTGAGGACAAAATTCTTAAAAGGTGGGTAGAATTGTAACATCCTAAATTTTTAATTATAAAATAAATTAATAAATACCCCAAAATTTAATCTTGCAAATGAATTTAGAAAATTCAACATTTTGTTTTTATAAATCTGTTAGGATTAAGGAAGAAAATAATTAAGTATTAAATTTAAATTTAAGAATATTTATGATGATTATATCAAGGCATCATTTTAGGAAAACATTATTTAGAATGCTGAAGAATATTAGAATTTAGTTAACATAAATAATTATGAAAATGCTAAATTTAAATAAATAGAGAATTAGAAATAATATAGGCTAAACTTGAGTGTTCTTTTTGGTAATTATCTTGTGAGCCCTAAGACCTAATATCTCATCTCTTATAAACCTAATCATCTCTCTCATGTACAAAAGTGTTGTACCTTTCCCTCAGATAAATATCACCATCATCATATTTTTCTCCCTCCTCTATTTGATAGTGTCTTAAACCTAGTGGACTTCCTTTGTAGTTTTCTCATTGGGCCTAACCCTAAGTTTTCCCTTTTGTATATATATTCCTTTTACTTCCTTCTTCTCGAGCCGTCACACGCACAAGCACACAAGCACAACATTTCATCTTCATTGTCTCTCACGTTCTCCTTCCACCATGAGTTCAATATTCCCATTAACACCACCACTCTCTTCATAAACCAAATTTCCACTCATCCCACTCTCACTTGCGAGTTTTGCTCACTCTCTCGCGGTCTCATCATCCTCCCCATCACCGCCGGAAATGGCAGCGACGAATGACGGCTTACGGCGGAGGAAACGGTGCTGGCTTCCATATATACACAAGGTTCAAGTTTAGCATCATTTTCCGGCGAGAAATCCGGTGAAGCTCGACTCAAATCGTCCACACAAAACCATACTCGAAAATTTGTTATTTACACTTGAGCACGTGGGAGCTTACGTTTATTTTGGTTTGAATGCAAGGAGGTAACTACTTAAACTTGTTTTCATGTGTGTGTATGTTGGTAAGCATATAGGTTAGTTTATGAATTTGTGATGTTTATTATATGCTTTATGAGAATTGATGATTTGTTTGGTGCACACCGGTTAATATGATTATAATTATGCCATTCCGGAATGAGGTTCCCTGTAAAACCCCCAGGGACTAAAATAAATAAGACAAAATTGTTACCTGTTCAATAGGGTTGTTAGTCCCTTTGAACCAGTTCAAGCGAGGGTATATCGACCATCGAGTCGTGAGTCCCTATTGAACTAAGATATTACGGTGTGTTGTGTAACATCCTGAAAATTTATTACATGATTAGAAAAGGTTTTTAGTAAAAATCATTATGAAATTTGGAATTTTTAGGAATTTTTGGGGATTTTTGGATATTTTAGGAAGTATTGGGGAAATAAGTGTCTAAAAAATTAATTAAACAATTGATGAAATAGAGAAATGAGGGTATGGTGAAATCTAAAATATTTTGAAGGTTAAGGAAATTGGAGGTTTGATTTAGTGGATTTTAATTAAAGGAGGGTATTCTGGTAATTTAATCCCAAACATTTGTACACCACACATACAAAACACTCAAGCCAAACACTCCCTTCCCTTTCCTTTCTTATGTCTTGGCCGATACACCCCTCCTCCTTATCACTTCCATTTTCTCAAATCAAATCCACACACACACATACATTCGGCCTCTCACCATCACCATCATCACCAAATCCTTCTCCTTCTTCATGCTTAATCGCGTTCTTCTTCCTTCCCTCTCTAGCTTCACCATCATCGACCTCACCATCATCCTCACTTCCTTCGTTTTCTTCACGTCTTAGCAGCGGCGGCCGGCGAGCTCGAACGGCGATGAAAGGCAGCGGACGACGGCAGGACAGTAAGGTTCGACCATTTTTGTTGTTGTTGTTGGTTCTTCTAGTTATTTTCCTCTCCAACTTCGTTTCCCTCACTCCTCCTCTTCGTTTCCCTTCGATCTCCGGCAGTATAGGCGGTTTCCGGCGACGGCGAACTCCGGCGAGTCATGGAGGACCAAAAATCGAGTTCAAGTAACTTCTTTTCTTTCATTCCTGCACTCTTTTTTCGTTTTTGCTGAGGTATATGAGAGGAATCCGAAAATGGGTTTTGGGATTTGGGTTCCATAAACAAATTTATATGAAGCTAAGGTTTGGTTGAGATTTGTTTGCTTTATAAATCTTGAATTTTTCTTCCTTTGTTGCTGTTTGAGCGCACCTTGATGTGTGTCTGTACATGTAGTGCTCTGTTTTGTGCCTTAGGGAGTCATACTTCAATCTAAAGAGTTAATGATTTCATTTGATGTTGAGTGCATTCAAGGTGTTTGTGAAAAAGTCTAAGAGAAGCTGGATTTGTTGGGAACTTTGTTATTACTCGGTAGCCTTGGTTTATGTTTAAAATCTGATAAGATGTGATTATGGTGTACGTATGAAGTATGTGTTTTTTTTTAATATATTTGAATATTTGTTTGGGTGCTCTGTATGGTTGAATATTATGTAAAGTACTTCACTTCCTTAGGATGCCAAATTCTGTTATGTTTAGTTAGGCTGGGAGAATGAAGTATTTATTTGTATTCAAATGGACTAAAGCTGATTTTTAGAGTTGGTTATCTTGGTTAGTTGTTTGAGTGGTCCTCTGACCTGAAATTCTCCTTTGCTTTTGTTATGATTTGTCAGGAATTTTATGTGTTTTGGTAACTTTTAGGATTTTTTTATGCTCCCTTTGTTTGGTCTGTGTTCAAGGAAATAGAAGGGGAAATAGAAGGGGGCTTGGAGTAAATTATATGTTAATTAAAAGAAGTTAGAACAAGTGGGTGGATTTGTAGGTTACTTATGCTGCTGAGATTGTTGTGTATGGGCATTATGCTAAATTTCTCATGATTTTTAAATTGGGATGAAGTGTAGTAGATAGCGTACATGCTTTTGCAGTCGTTTTGTTTTTCTGTATTATTTCAAACAGAATTGAGAATGAAGAGGATTCAAAGAGGTAAATGTATTTTAGAAAGGGGGACAATAACTAATGACACGTGTGTGTGATGTGGTGTGTGCGCAATGGTGTATTTATATGTGAATGTTTTGATTGAAATGGGCATGGGTTAATAAGTGTGGTTGCTACATTGTAAATGCATAAGGATATTGTATTTCATTTGTGGTTGCTGATTTGTTTAATATAGGACAACAAAGTAAAGGAAGGAAAAATTAATTACTAGTATGGTGACATTAAAATCTAATGTTATGAAATAGAGTTCTTAGGAGTTTTATAGAGGAATATTACTCCTCCTTCAACATAGGTGTGTGTATTCGGTTAATTCTTTATTTTATAAAGAATGAAGATGGATTTCTATGGAATTAATTGGATTTTTATATTAAAAATTACACAAGGTTATTGTTTGATCCAAATATAAGACAAGTGGGAAATATTCTGTTTCTTCTCTTTATGGTTTCATGTGTTAGATAAGAAAGTTAAAATGAATTAAATTGAGGCCTTGGATTGGATTTTTACTTAATGTGCTATTAAGGTCTTCCTCATTAGTGGATTGATTGTGAAGATAAGAACTTTGAATATAAATCATTGTGTGGATGGCTTGGTGTGCTTTCTTTGTTAGTTCTTGAGTGGGGTATTAGTAATGAATTGGTTCTTTTTAATGATGAACTTGATGTTTAAGTTAGATTGGAATAAACAATGACAATGAAGAAGTTTTGAGAACTAACCTTATCCAAAACATAATTATATGTAATGAATTTTATAAAAAGTCCTCTTGAGTGGACATTTGATTATATCCATGTGTGTGTGGTTTTAGTTTGTGCAAATTAAGTTGATTTTGATGGATTGATCGTTTGGTTGTTAGCCTTATTGGATCGAGAAATATTTGAAATGTGCTTTTTAAGGATTCTTGAGATGTTAAGATGTGAATAATCAAAATGATTTTGTAAGGGTTAAATTAAAAAGAGGGAAAATGGGTAGTAACATTAGAACCGAGAGAGACGTGCTATTTATTATACAGATTTAAGTATAGTTGTTTACCTTCATTATTACTTTTATGTAATAATAGGTGAATCTACTAAGGAATGAATGGTAAGGAAGAGCAACTGCGTGTTAAAGGGCGACAGGTAATCACACTTAACCTTGCTATAACATTGAGGGTGACGTTAGTTAGGGATTTTGTAAAATCCCTTCTCACCCTCTATATATATATTATCTTTAAAAGGGTATTTTTATACAAAACAGGCTATCGGGTGCCTTTTAAACACGATTAATTTCATATAAAGAAATTTGAAACTCTGTATATCTATTATCCTGTTTGGTGGTGGTTATTGTATTGGAATGGTGTGAAAAGTTTATGATTATAGTGTTAAGATAGTTATTTGAGGGATTTATATAGTTGCTATCAAGGATAGTGATAGTAGGTTGTGGGAAAGAGTTTAGTTGTTGTGAAGGAGATAGTGAATGAAATTGAGATATTCAAGGATATTTGTGATTGAGATATGAAATGTTGTGGATGAGATATTAAAAGGAATATGTGAGCATTGCATGACACTGAATTTTGTGTACCATCGCGCGATGATAACTGTCGATTGGCCAATCGACAGTTATTTGTACTGATGATCCTTTTCAGATTGATTAGACCGGGGATCATAGGTCAACTTATTGAGAGAAAGAGACCTACGGTTGTTTGGCATTGAAGAGTCCAACCGTTCCCGTTCTGCAATGGAAACAGAATTGGGGTTCTCTCTCTGGGGATTGCCAGGGAGGGAAATTGCCCCCTCATTATAGAGAGGGGCACAGTGTCAAATCATATAGTGAGGATTGGATGCTGGAGATGAATGCCCCTTGATGGCACAATGCATCTATAGGTGAGTGTGAGAGTTGGCGTAGTAGTACTGATGGATTGGAGATAGAGATGTTGACGTTATTGTTTGGAAAGTGAAAGAGAAATGTGAATGATTTATGGAGAGAAAATCTGGAATATATGTATTATTAATTTTTAAACTGTGGTACCCTTTAGACGCCCTCACTACCGCACATCTCACTGTTATAGTGAGTTAAGCGGTGATTACTGGGACAAATTTGTCTCATCCCACGATTACTGACATTTTTGCAGATATTCATGCACAGACGCGAGCATCAGGAAAGGGAATTAGGTAGTAGAAATTATATAGTTTATTTAGAATTGTATATTGTGAATTTGTATAGGCCTGCATCTGCTTCCGCATGTATACATATTTATTTATTGTTTAATACCAATTAGTTTTGTTTAATAACCATGTTAGGCAAATCCTATCTAACATGGTTAGCAATAAATTATCCATGATAGCAGTTGTGCTGTATTAGTTTATTCTTTTCTATCATGGATAATATTTTAATCATTAGGATATTATTTTTCTAACTATGATAGAGATATTAATATTATTGAAATTCCTTTTTCTATCATAGTTAGTAAAGAGATTATTGAATTAAAAGAGATGTCACAGGTTAATTAGGGAATTAGTAACAATATTTTACAACTTGGTTATTAGTATTTGGTATACGATAACCCTGGACTGTGCTGCTTTGCATGTAGATTGGCAATATACATCCTTAGTATTCCCTTCCTTTCGTGCATGAATATCTGCCATTTTGAGAGGAATATCACTCATCCCGTGGTGGGGAGAGAGTGATCAGTGCAATTGAATAGGTAATGTGGAGAGATTGAGAAGAATATAGAAAGAATAATGAAATAAACAAAGATACTAATAAGAATTTAGGAAGAATAACGAAATAAGGATGATTCTCTGGGGTCTTGATTATGGTTATGTGCTAGCCATAATCCTAGTCAAGGCATCATGAGATACCTTATTGGGTTAAGAGATTAAGGAAAATTTGAAAATAATAATTAGTAATGAATATAATGTGAATAAGAATTGTTGACCTTGTATTGTAGTTGTTTAGCAATTTTTGAATTGTTTGGTTAGTTGATGAATTAACTTGTTTTGTTTGATTGTTTCAATTGAAATTCTACTAAAATTGTTATTTTGTTATTATTTGTGTATGTTAATGTCCAAATTAGTTGTATTAGTTGCTTTATTCTGTTGATAGGTGATTAATTTGTTAACTGATGATCAAGTTATTCTATCCAAGTGATTTCAATTAAATTCTTATTATAACTTTTATTGATTTTATTTTTCTTCTTCTATGTTTCGATTATCTTTCAATTAGTAATGGTTGGAGATTCCATCATCATGGGTAGTAAGGATTGTTGCCCATTTATATTAAGCGGCTGGAGGCTTCCTCACTAAATTTAGTGACTGGAAGCAGCCCCCTTGATTATAGATGTTGGTAGCCCTTACTACTTCATGAGTGGATGTTTCCCATCATTATTAATCGAAATAACGGTAAGTTGTTTGTTTAAAATTGATTATTGTTTTAATTGAAAAGGTTTTGCAAATTGATATTATGTGATTGAAAAAGTTCTGGTTGATAATTGTTGGTAAGCTTGTTATCATTTGGTTTTTGTGAAATTCATCTTGGGTGTTAGATGTCATAGATTATGTTTTAAGACCGATAAAACAATGGATATTGTCTTTACCTTTATGATTTATGTTATTGATACTCATCTATATGAAGTAAGAAGTATTAGTCATATGTAGATATTAAGTTATTTCTGATTATTTGGTTGAAAATCTGATTGTAGTTAATTGTTACTCACAATCCGTTTTGTTAGGAATAATGATGATGGTGCGATATGTACTATTATGCTTGTATGTTTAGGCTTGGGTTGATTCTATTGTATAATTGCTTGTGTTTGTTAGGTTCATGGGAAAGAATATATGATATTAGAATTGAATGAGTATAATCCCTTCACATGTTTTACCTATGATTATGAAGTCGTGTTTTTGTGTTGGTTGGAATTAAGTTTGATTGAGGGAGACATATGATCTTTGTAATCGTAATGATGGACCTTTGTGGATCTTTCTTTGGGGTGTGATTTCGGGCTAGTGTTTCATGGCCGACTGGATTGAAATATATAGGAGATCCTTACATATGCTCTACTTGGTAAATAAACTAGGATTGTTTTTTTTTTTTGTGAAATTTGATTCTTTGGTATGAAATCTTTATCAAGAAACTCAAAATTATAAAAATCATTTTTGCAATGAAAATATATGCTTAAGCAATGGGATTGAAGAAATCGTTTCTCTTACTCAAACTAGGATTATCTGTTGAAGAAATCGTCCATTTCTTTGTGTCTAATGATAATTTCTACTAATTTCGAGGACGAAATTATTTAAGGGAGTTAGAATTGTAACATCCTGAAAATTTATTACATGATTAGAAAAGGTTTTTAGTAAAAATCATTATGAAATTTGGAATTTTTAGGAATTTTTGGATATTTTAGGAAGTATTGGGGAAATAAGTGTCTAAATAATTAATTAAACAATTGATGAAATAGAGAAATGAGGGTATGGTGAAATCTAAAATATTTTGAAGGTTAAGGAAATTGGAGGTTTGATTTAGTGGATTTTAATTAAAGGAGGGTATTCTGGTAATTTAATCCCAAACATTTGTACACCACACATACAAAACACTCAAGTCAAACACTCCCTTCCCTTTCCTTTCTTATGTCTTGGCCGATACACCCCTCCTCCTTATCACTTCCATTTTCTCAAATCAAATCCACACACACACATACATTCGGCCTCTCACCATCACCATCATCACCAAATCCTTCTCCTTCTTCATGCTTAATCGCGTTCTTCTTCCTTCCCTCTCTAGCTTCACCATCATCGACCTCACCATCATCCTCACTTCCTTCGTTTTCTTCACGTCTTAGCAGCGGCGGCCGGCGAGCTCGAACGGCGATGAAAGGCAGCGGACGACGGCAGGACAGTAAGGTTCGACCATTTTTGTTGTTGTTGTTGGTTCTTCTAGTTATTTTCCTCTCCAACTTCGTTTCCCTCACTCCTCCTCTTCGTTTCCCTTCGATCTCCGGCAGTATAGGCGGTTTCCGGCGACGGCGAACTCCGGCGAGTCATGGAGGACCAAAAATCGAGTTCAAGTAACTTCTTTTCTTTCATTCCTGCACTCGTTTTTCGTTTTTGCTGAGGTATATGAGAGGAATCCGAAAATGGGTTTTGGGATTTGGGTTCCATAAACAAATTTATATGAAGCTAAGGTTTGGTTGAGATTTGTTTGCTTTATAAATCTTGTATTTTTCTTCCTTTGTTGCTGTTTGAGCGCACCTTGATGTGTGTCTGTACATGTAGTGCTCTGTTTTGTGCATTAGGGAGTCATACTTCAATCTAAAGAGTTAATGATTTCATTTGATGTTGAGTGCATTCAAGGTGTTTGTGAAAAAGTCTAAGAGAAGCTGGATTTGTTGGGAACTTTGTTATTACTCGGTAGCCTTGGTTTATGTTTAAAATCTGATAAGATGTGATTATGGTGTACGTATGAAGTATGTGTTTTTTTTTAATATATTTGAATATTTGTTTGGGTGCTCTGTATGGTTGAATATTATGTAAAGTACTTCACTTCCTTAGGATGCCAAATTCTGTTATGTTTAGTTAGGCTGGGAGAATGAAGTATTTATTTGTATTCAAATGGACTAAAGCTGATTTTTAGAGTTGGTTATCTTGGTTAGTTGTTTGAGTGGTCCTCTGACCTGAAATTCTCCTTTGCTTTTGTTATGATTTGTCAGGAATTTTATGTGTTTTGGTAACTTTTAGGATTTTTTTTATGCTCCCTTTGTTTGGTCTGTGTTCAAGGAAATAGAAGGGGGAAATAGAAGGGGGCTTGGAGTAAATTATATGTTAATTAAAAGAAGTTAGAACAAGTGGGTGGATTTGTAGGTTACTTATGCTGCTGAGATTGTTGTGTATGGGCATTATGCTAAATTTCTCATGATTTTTAAATTGGGATGAAGTGTAGTAGATAGCGTACATGCTTTTGCAGTCGTTTTGTTTTTCTGTATTATTTCAAACAGAATTGAGAATGAAGAGGATTCAAAGAGGTAAATGTATTTTAGAAAGGGGGACAATAACTAATGACACGTGTGTGTGATGTGGTGTGTGCGCAATGGTGTATTTATATGTGAATGTTTTGATTGAAATGGGCATGGGTTAATAAGTGTGGTTGCTACATTGTAAATGCATAAGGATATTGTATTTCATTTGTGGTTGCTGATTTGTTTAATATAGGACAACAAAGTAAAGGAAGGAAAAATTAATTACTAGTATGGTGACATTAAAATCTAATGTTATGAAATAGAGTTCTTAGGAGTTTTATAGAGGAATATTACTCCTCCTTCAACATAGGTGTGTGTATTCGGTTAATTCTTTATTTTATAAAGAATGAAGATGGATTTCTATGGAATTAATTGGATTTTTATATTAAAAATTACACAAGGTTATTGTTTGATCCAAATATAAGACAAGTGGGAAATATTCTGTTTCTTCTCTTTATGGTTTCATGTGTTAGATAAGAAAGTTAAAATGAATTAAATTGAGGCCTTGGATTGGATTTTTGAAATGCGTGGCTGTCACCCAAGAGGGGGGGGTGAATTGGGTGGCGAATAAAAAACTTAATAATTTACCCTTTTTGAAATATTTACTCCTTGTGCTTAATGAGAGTGACGATGGATCATCCCAAGCACAAGTGAGTATACAGTGGTGTGGTGCTTGGTGTGAGATTTAAATAAGCAGAATATGCACAAGCGAGTTTATCCTGGTTCGGTCACTCCTAGACCTACATCCAGTCCCCAGGCTCCACCTGAGATTTTCAATCCACTAACCTTCTTGTTTGAACCAGGCACAAGAAAGCCTTTACACTTTAGGTTTTACGAACACGGGTTCACCTAACAACCCACAGGTTTTACAACGGGTTCACCTGCAAACCTTACAACCACAAGTTTTGCGGGCTAACTTGCAACCTATGGAGATTTAGAAAACCTCTAAATGCTCCCCCTTACTATTGTAATATAACAATTCTGTTCTTCAAGCACAAGCTTAAGAACAGCCTCTGTTAATTAGAGGATTTAATGATATGTTCACTCTATGAACTGATTTTGATAATCACTTAAGTACAAATGACTCTCTCTAAGAGTAGATGATGTTACTCACTTAAGTACAATTGAATGACTCTCTAAGAATGTTACAACTTTAGATCTGAGAGTAGAAGATGAGAGGAATGTAGAAGATAATACATCAGATAATATTCTCTGTTCTTCCCATTCTCTTCTGAATGTAGATGTTTCTTTTATACTCGGCTTCTTGGGCGGCAGGTTGAATATGATCGTTTGAATATAGCCGTTAATCCCATGTTACCGTTGAGAAGTACATCTTCATTAATGCTTAGCAGGGTTGACTTGCTTTATCTCTGAAAAGTAGTCCTGACACCTCTGCTCTGACAAAAGCATTCTGACTTCTGAGTATGTGATGTTGACTCTTGTACTCTTGCTGACGGATGATCATCGTTCATCCGGAAGTGGCAATCTTGCTCTGCAAGTGTTAAGCTCTGAGTCCCAATGCCAAGGGTCTTTCCATCCGGAAGCTCATTTGCATCCGGAAGTGTGACCAAGTTCTGCACATACTGGTTAGTCCAACATAGCAATATATATAATCTAATATAGTAAGAGCTATACATGCTGTGGGAAGCTTGTTTGCTATGGGGAGTAGTCTTACTTAGACTATGTTCTGACTTAGTGTATTATTTACTTTGAACGTTAGTCCTCTTAGTCTATGATGTATCCGGAAGCACTTCTACATCCGGAAGTAAAACCACTGGATGAAGGATTTTGTTTACTCTTACTCACTTTCGCTCAGTGTCCTTCAATCCAACAGTCAGCGCTAGTCACTATGCTATCGGATGCACTTTCACTTGACGAGGTAGACTCACTGACGCTTAGGGTTATATCTATCCTATCAGTCTGCGCCAGTCAAAATCTATCAGGAAGCAATTTCACTTGACGAGGCTGATTCACTGACGCTTGGGGTTATTCTATTTTATCAGGCTGCGTCAGTCAAAATCCAACAGGAAGCAATTTCACTTCCGGTTGAATCATAACTTAGTCTTAAGGTTTTGTGTACCTAATGCTTATGGACTAAGTTATTTCCCTAGTGAGTTACTCGCTGACGCTGGGGGATAAATCATTTATCTGCATGTGCGAGTCCTAGTCTATCCGGAAGTAGATCCACATCCGGTTGCACTCATACTTGGGATCCTATGTTATCCTTTTGCTTTCTAAGTACTTGGCCTATTCCTTTATATTTTAGTCTTCATCAAAACTTAAGATTCTAACAATTTTTACTTAATGTGCTATTAAGGTCTTCCTCATTAGTGGATTGATTGTGAAGATAAGAACTTTGAATATAAATCATTGTGTGGATGGCTTGGTGTGCTTTCTTTGTTAGTTCTTGAGTGAGGTATTAGTAATGAATTGGTTCTTTTTAATGATGAACTTGATGTTTAAGTTAGATTGGAATAAACAATGACAATGAAGAAGTTTTGAGAACTAACCTTATCCAAAACATAATTATATGTAATGAATTTTATAAAAAGTCCTCTTGAGTGGACATTTGATTATATCCATGTGTGTGTGGTTTTAGTTTGTGCAAATTAAGTTGATTTTGATGGATTGATCGTTTGGTTGTTAGCCTTATTGGATCGAGAAATATTTGAAATGTGCTTTTTAAGGATTCTTGAGATGTTAAGATGTGAATAATCAAAATGATTTTGTAAGGGTTAAATTAAAAAGAGGGAAAATGGGTAGTAACATTAGAACCGAGAGAGACGTGCTATTTATTATACAGATTTAAGTATAGTTGTTTACCTTCATTATTACTTTTATGTAATAATAGGTGAATCTACTAAGGAATGAATGGTAAGGAAGAGCAACTGCGTGTTAAAGGGCGACAGGTAATCACACTTAACCTTGCTATAACATTGAGGGTGACGTTAGTTAGGGATTTTGTAAAATCCCTTCTCACCCTCTATATATATATTATCTTTAAAAGGGTATTTTTATACAAAACAGGCTATCGGGTGCCTTTTAAACACGATTAATTTCATATAAAGAAATTTGAAACTCTGTATATCTATTATCCTGTTTGGTGGTGGTTATTGTATTGGAATGGTGTGAAAAGTTTATGATTATAGTGTTAAGATAGTTATTTGAGGGATTTATATAGTTGCTATCAAGGATAGTGATAGTAGGTTGTGGGAAAGAGTTTAGTTGTTGTGAAGGAGATAGTGAATGAAATTGAGATATTCAAGGATATTTGTGATTGAGATATGAAATGTTGTGGATGAGATATTAAAAGGAATATGTGAGCATTGCATGACACTGAATTTTGTGTACCATCGCGCGATGATAACTGTCGATTGGCCAATCGACAGTTATTTGTACTGATGATCCTTTTCAGATTGATTAGACCGGGGATCATAGGTCAACTTATTGAGAGAAAGAGACCTACGGTTGTTTGGCATTGAAGAGTCCAACCGTTCCCGTTCTGCAATGGAAACAGAATTGGGGTTCTCTCTCTGGGGATTGCCAGGGAGGGAAATTGCCCCCTCATTATAGAGAGGGGCACAGTGTCAAATCATATAGTGAAGATTGGATGCTGGAGATGAATGCCCCTTGATGGCACAATGCATCTATAGGTGAGTGTGAGAGTTGGCGTAGTAGTACTGATGGATTGGAGATAGAGATGTTGACGTTATTGTTTGGAAAGTGAAAGAGAAATGTGAATGATTTATGGAGAGAAAATCTGGAATATATGTATTATTAATTTTTAAACTGTGGTACCCTTTAGACGCCCTCACTACCGCACATCTCACTGTTATAGTGAGTTAAGCGGTGATTACTGGGACAAATTTGTCTCATCCCACGATTACTGACATTTTTGCAGATATTCATGCACAGACGCGAGCATCAGGAAAGGGAATTAGGTAGTAGAAATTATATAGTTTATTTAGAATTGTATATTGTGAATTTGTATAGGCCTGCATCTGCTTCCGCATGTATACATATTTATTTATTGTTTAATACCAATTAGTTTTGTTTAATAACCATGTTAGGCAAATCCTATCTAACATGGTTAGCAATAAATTATCCATGATAGCAGCTGTGCTGTATTAGTTTATTCTTTTCTATCATGGATAATATTTTAATCATTAGGATATTATTTTTCTAACTATGATAGAGATATTAATATTATTGAAATTCCTTTTTCTATCATAGTTAGTAAAGAGATTATTGAATTAAAAGAGATGTCACAGGTTAATTAGGGAATTAGTAACAATATTTTACAACTTGGTTATTAGTATTTGGTATACGATAACCCTGGACTGTGCTGCTTTGCATGTAGATTGGCAATATACATCCTTAGTATTCCCTTCCTTTCGTGCATGAATATCTGCCATTTTGAGAGGAATATCACTCATCCCGTGGTGGGGAGAGAGTGATCAGTGCAATTGAATAGGTAATGTGGAGAGATTGAGAAGAATATAGAAAGAATAATGAAATAAACAAAGATACTAATAAGAATTTAGGAAGAATAACGAAATAAGGATGATTCCCTGGGGTCTTGATTATGGTTATGTGCTAGCCATAATCCTATTCAAGGCATCATGAGATACCTTATTGGGTTAAGAGATTAAGGAAAATTTGAAAATAATAATTAGTAATGAATATAATGTGAATAAGAATTGTTGACCTTGTATTGTAGTTGTTTAGCAATTTTTGAATTGTTTGGTTAGTTGATGAATTAACTTGTTTTGTTTGATTGTTTCAATTGAAATTCTACTAAAATTGTTATTTTGTTATTATTTGTGTATGTTAATGTCCAAATTAGTTGTATTAGTTGCTTTATTCTGTTGATAGGTGATTAATTTGTTAACTGATGATCAAGTTATTCTATCCAAGTGATTTCAATTAAATTCTTATTATAACTTTTATTGATTTTATTTTTCTTCTTCTATGTTTCGATTATCTTTCAATTAGTAATGGTTGGAGATTTCATCATCATGGGTAGTAAGGATTGTTGCCCATTTATATTAAGCGGCTGGAGGCTTCCTCACTAAATTTAGTGACTGGAAGCAGCCCCCTTGATTATAGATGTTGGTAGCCCTTACTACTTCATGAGTGGATGTTTCCCATCATTATTAATCGAAATAACGGTAAGTTGTTTGTTTAAAATTGATTATTGTTTTAATTGAAAAGGTTTTGCAAATTGATATTATGTGATTGAAAAAGTTCTGGTTGATAATTGTTGGTAAGCTTGTTATCATTTGGTTTTTGTGAAATTCATCTTGGGTGTTAGATGTCATAGATTATGTTTTAAGACCGATAAAACAATGGATATTGTCTTTACCTTTATGATTTATGTTATTGATACTCATCTATATGAAGTAAGAAGTATTAGTAATATGTAGATATTAAGTTATTTCTGATTATAGAGAGGGGCACAGTGTCAAATCATATAGTGAAGATTGGATGCTGGAGATGAATGCCCCTTGATGGCACAATGCATCTATAGGTGAGTGTGAGAGTTGGCGTAGTAGTATTAGTTGATTAGAGTATGAAGATGTTGATTTGATTTGGGTTGAAGGTGATTGTTGGACTTGAGTGAGCATGGAAGAACCCTATATATATATATATATTACATTCTGGTTTTTATATCTGTGGTACCCTTTAGACGCCCTCACTACCGCACATCTCACTGTTATAGTGAGTTAAGCGGTGATTACTGGGACAAATTGTCTCATCCCACGATTACTGACATTTTTGCAGGTATTCATGCACAGGCGCGAGCATCAGGAAAGGGAATTAGGTAGTAGAAGTTATATAGTTTATTTAGAATTGTATATTGCCAATTTGTATAGGTCTGCATCTGCTTCCGCATGTATACATATTTATTTATTGTTTAATACCAATTAGTTTTGTTTAATAACCATGTTAGGCAAATCCTTTCTAACATGGTTAGCAATAAATTATCCATGATAACAGTTGTGTTGTATTAGTTTATTCTTTTCTATCATGGATAATATTTTAATCATTAGGATATTCTTTTCTAACTATAATAGAGATATTGATATTATTGAAATTCCTTTTTCTATCATAGTTAGTAAAGATATTATTGAACTAAAAGAGATGTCACAGGTTAATTAGGGAATTAGTAACAGAGTGTTACACAAATTAGCAATGATTCAAGGTTGAGTGTTTGATTAACAACTAAGATTAACAACTAAAGATATAAAATGTACCGAAAATGTATATGTGAAAATTAAGAAGTGGAATCTCCTCCTTCAAGTCTCAATTTGTGCAATCTCAATTGATAGGCCTCATGTGACAATTTCCTCTTAATTAACTAGCTTAAATCGGCCAAACCTCTTAAATCTAAGAAGCTTTAGCTAGTTTAAACTAATTAATCAAGATAGTCTAGCCTTGAACTTGATGTATTTCCATAGGTGAGATAGAAATCAAAACTAACTTCTATATAAAATTCACTTCAAGAAACAATTAAAATGTAAACACATATGATTGTTCTCATGAAGCTACAACAAAATTAAACCTATCACACATGAAGTTCAAGATCTAAGAGCTAGGTTTACAAGTTTGAAGGATAAATGAACTCCACATGGAAATCTCCACACAAAATCCTAGATCTAACATACCTAAACAACTTAGACATGAAAGATCTAAATGATTACAAACTTGAAAACCTAGAAATGGAAATTCTCACACAAGGCCGATTACATTGAAGCTCTCTAGCACAAATCTTGACTTGAAGGAAGGAGAGGAATGCTTAGCCAAGCATGGAGATGGAAGAAATGAAGGAAGTTGCGTGAGATTCCATGGAGAATGATGAAAATGGCGTGAGGATGTGTATGGAAGGGAAGAGAGAAGTTGAGAGAAAATGTGATGAAGAGAGAGAATAGATGTAACAACCCAATATTATCACTTTTTTTATGCTATTTTTTTTCAAATCCATAATTAAAACTAATTTGAAGTCTAACTATGTTAGAAAAGAAATTTACTCATAATAATAATAACATAGTTAGAAAAACGACTTTTCTAAATTTTCAAAAGATATAAGTTAATAGGCTAACCATGATAGAAAAATAATTTGAGTCACAAAAGAACTATCATGGTTAGAAAAAGATTTAATGTAATTTGAAATTAATAGATATAATTTTACAATGAAATATAAAATTCACAACCAAAATCATTTGAGAAATTATCAAAACTGATTTATCCATGTTAGATAAAAATTGACTAACATGGATATTTAAATAAATTTAGCAATACTTAGATTAAATTCGTTCATAGTAAGTTTCAAATTAACACGCAACCCAATTATCTAATGTAAAGTTATTTACAGTGATTATTTACAGTAATCCAGGGGAATAAATTCAAAAGAAATACAAATTAATGACAAGAATATGGAACATAACATAACAGCATGTTATATGAGCCTAAGCTTAGTTCCTAGGTCTCCAGATCCATCTCATCACTCCTGTCTCGATCTAATACCTGTAAAATGTTAAACCATGAGGGGTAGACCCTGATGTCGTAACTAACAACTACTCGCCTACGCACATTTTTGCACTACGTGCATGTGCATGCCGGCAAGGTGGTGTGTGCTAATGCCGTGTTTGGTGATGTGTGCTACATGCTGTGTTGCATGAACATGTTATCTAATTTCAATTCCAAGTATCTATCAATTACCAAATTTTACAGCAGTACAATTAATCATTTACTGACAAATCACATACTCAAAACATCACAAACTCAAACATCAAGAATAATAATAATAATCACAACAACAATAATAATCATCATCAAACACAATACACAAGTACACCGATAATATGACAGTTCAATAGGGACTCACTACCCTCGCTTCAACCGGGGGCGCTCTCCCCAATAACGTTTTTCTCTTTATTCATTTTTCTTTATTCATTTTAGTCCCTGCTGTACGGGCATGGGAACCTCATTCCGGAATGACATAATTATAATAATATTACTCGGTGTACCACAACCAAATCAGAAATTCCAATCAAAGCGTTCCATAATCACACCAGAGATAATCAATGCATATAAACTACCTAAATGCTCACTAACATACACACACACGCAGACAAGTGAAGTAGTTACCTCCTTCCATTTAAACCAAACATAAACAACGTAAGCTCCCACGTGCTAACTTCTACAAGCAATAGTACCATACAAACAAATAATTAAAAATTAATCAATTGTATAATAATTAACGTCACTCTCGTTCCTAGAAGTACTACCCCTCCCTTAATAATATTGTTGTTTCAAATTCTCCTCCTTCTCCCAAATAAGCATATACGAATCAGCATGAGCATGTACAAATCGCGTATAAACAGGCTTCACAATCAGCATATGTGGGCAATGTATTCCAATAAATATATACTACAAACAATGGCTAAATGTTGCTGCCATTGATTATCATTGTTGATAATATTTTATCATTTAACATACTTGCATTAGCAACCCAAATCAATGTCCTCATCAAAACAGAGAAAACAAGGAAAATTAAAATGTCTTATACACATGATCTCAAACGAAAAATGAAGCATGCAATACTCATTTTATAATTCAAATAAGCCTATAAAATCAGAAATTTGATGCAACAGATTCTAAAGATTCTCCAAATCCATTGTATTGTTCAAACACCCAAATATCAAGTTTTAATTCACCTTGACTTCCAAAAAAAATCTTGAGTTACATCCTTGACTAAAAACATAAAACTTCAATATCCAGAACAAAACTCAAATCTTAATTTTATCACCTTAATCAAGTCAAAATCAAAACAAAAATAAGTATCACCATTAAAAATACTAGTTCCACTTTTAACATCAATACATTTTGGATTATACAAAACTGAATAGGATTGAGGAACAAAGAAAAATAAAAACTTCATAACAAGCAACCCATTTGAACAGAGCCTTACATTCACTCCAAACATCTAGAATCAAAGTTTATAAGGAACTTAATCCCTTTCGTTCTCCCTCCTCAAACTCGCCCAAAGCATGTATGACAGATTACAAATTGCAAATAGGAAGCTCACCTAAGTTCAAATATGTTGTTGCAGGTAATGTTTGGGTCGAACCCGCCGGACTCCTCGCCGGAAAATGGCCACCGCAGTGGTCGGCCGAGAACAGAATCCAAGGGAGGAGGGAAAATGTAAGAAATCAAAGTTAAAAACAAACATAGCTCAAGAAACACAAGAAAGGAGGGAGCTTTACCTATTCACGTCGCCGGCCGCCGCTGGTACGCCGGAAACGCGAAGAAGATGGAGAAAGAGGGCGAGAAAGGGAAACCCTTAAGGAAAATGGATGAATATCAATGAGGGACTCCTTCCCTTGCTTCCAGGCGCCGCCGGCGCCGCTGTGCGTGGCCGTCGAAGATGACGGACGGCGGAGAGACCGCGAGAGAGTGAGGAGAAGTGGAAGGTGAGAGTGAGATATGAGAGGGAATTGGTTTATGAGGAGAATAGAGTGGTGATGTTGATGGGAATCATGAAACTCATGGTGGAGGAAGGAAGGAAGGAAGTGCTCAAATTTTGGTGTGGTGAGTGAAGATGATGAAGGAGAGGTCAGAGGTATTGTGCGCCGCATGAGGAATAAGGAAGGGAAGATGGAAGAAGATATATATATACTATAGGGAAATCTAGGGTTTAGGACCCAATATGAAAATTACAAAACAATAACCTCAATTAGCTACCAAGTTTCTACTCATATTATTTATTAAATTTAGTCTTCTATACTCTCAAAATTAATCTCTAATGCTTTAGAAAATATCATATCATAACATTCTAAATAAAGTTTCCTAAAATGATGTCTTCTTGATACAACCATCATAAATATTCCTAAATTTAAATTTAATACTTAATTATTTTCTTTCTTGATCCTAACAGATTTCTAAAAACAAAAATGTTAGAATTTACTAAACTCATTTGCAAGATCAAAATTTGGATGTTTATTAATTTATTTTACATTTAAAAATTTGGGATGTTACAATAGAATGTGAAGAAGTGTGTCAAAATGAATGGGTTAGGGATTAAATAAAATGGGAGATTGATTAATGAGTTGGATTAGCTCATTAATGAGCTGTCAATGAGAGGTAATGAGCTGTCCAAAGAGATATTTTGATGGTGTATGGAGGGTTAATGGCCGAGGCCCGAGAGGGTGAAGCTAATGAGAGGGAGGGGTAATTTCGGTATTTAGGTAAAAGTGTGGATGAATATGGTCTTGATCTTGGCTACATGCATTTCTAAAGGTCTGTAACATCCTGAAAATTTAATACAGGATTAAAGAGTGTTTTGGGAAATGATAAATGGAGAAATTAGGAATTTTGGAATTTTTAGGATTTTTGGAGATTTTTGGAAATTTTGAGTAATTAATGTGCACATAATTAATTAAGAAATGAAGAGTTTGAAATATGAGGGAATGGTAAAGCTAAAAATATTTTGAAGTTTAAGAAGATTGGAGGCTGGTTTAAGTGGTTTTAAATTAAAGGAGGACATTATGGTAACTTCCGGTATGAAATAATCCATTTCTGACCAAGAAAGCTCATGCCAAACGCGCCCCTGCCCCCTTTTTGACATAAAACCCGTCGGACCCTTCTTCTTCTTCCTCATTTTCCCTGCGCGCGCGAGTCCGTCCCCTCCCCTTACCATTTTGCTTATTTTTCTTCACACCCACAAGCATCCATTTGGCTTCTTAGTTCATAAAGCTTCCTCCTTTCCATTTTTTTTCTTCTCTCCTCCTCGGGTCCGTTAAAGTCGAGTTCGAACGGTGGCTGGCGATGGTTTTCGGCGGCAGCCTTGGCGTTCCGGCGACGTGAACGGCGGGTAAAGGAAAGGTTTGATTTTTCTTTTGGTTCCTCATGTTGTTCTTCCTTCTACAACTTCACAATACATTTTCCTTAGCTCCTCTTCCCTTTTCAGTTCGGCCGGCGAGTTTGGGGTTGTTTTCCGGTGACGGTGGTCCTATTTTTCCGGCGAAGGGAGTTGTGTTGAAGGTGGGTGGTAGTTTCTCTATCTCTTTTTGTGATTTCTTCATGTTCCAACTTCATTTCTCATCTTCCTTTCCTTCCTCTTGCTCTAGCTCGGTCACCACCATAGGAAGGGTGTTTTCCGGCGTACCTGGGGGCGGCCGGCGGCGCGGTGGGGACTCTTCCTTGTAGTTTTGAAATCTGTAAGCTTTTCCTATCCTTGTGGCGTTGATTTTCGCACAAAATTTCCTCTTTTAAGTTAGGGTTTGGACATGAGTTAATTATTGAAGTTTTAACCAAGGATTTGTGCAAGAATAAGTGATAAATTAAAGATATTTGGGAAGTATTTAAGCTCATTAAAGTTGGAAGTTGAGTTTAGACCTTCTTGGCTATTTATTTGGCTCTTTAAGTAAGGGTTAGCTAAAGGAGGAGGCTTTGGACTAAATTGGTGATTATGTGATGCTTGTTAAGGATATATTAAGATGTGGGAAAGTTGATTTTGATTGAATGGATGTTTAGGAAGGAGTTTGGAAGTTGATAGGGCATTTTTGGACTCTTTAAGTTAGGGCTATGTTAGTGGATGATGTTCTGGAACAAATTGGTATTTATGTAGTGTTAGTTGAAGTTGTTTGGTGATGTTGGAAGGTTGATTTTAGAGGGATTGGTGTTTGTAAGGAATTTTGTTAGTTTAAGTGTTGATTTGAAGTGGCTTTGGTAGATTAAAGGTTGTTTATTGATGTTGGAATGCTAATGTTGACTAGATTGAGGTTTGAAGGGAAGTTGGATAGTTAAAGTATTGATTGAAAGTGATTTAGGTATTTTAAAGGATGGTTTGGTTATGATGGATAATGTTATAAATTCTTCACGAGATGGTGAAGGTTGAAAGTGTTAGTATTGTAAAGATTTGGTAAAGAGAAGTTGGAGGAGGAAATGATATGGATGTGGTTTTGATATTGAAGTATTTTTTTTATACTTTTATTGTTAATGGAAGTTATTTAAAAGGTTGAGTTAAGTCACTTACAAAGTGTCTTGACCCATTTTAAATTGTGGCATTATTGTAGACGGTGATCTTTCAAGCGGACTTTGAAGATAACTGTTATCTGCGTATATCTGCTGCAGTGAAGTTTAGCAGGTAATCACGCTTAACTGACTGTGATACTGAGGGTGATGGTAGTTGAGGATTTTCTAACATCCTCTTCTACTTATATATATATATATATATATATATATATATATATATATATATATATATAAAATGAATTCAGATTATGTTATACTTAAACGTGGGTTATAGGGTACCTTTCAACTGAACTGTACTTTATATATATTCATATTTATATATAATCTTTCTTATGTTGCATGACACTGGTTATTAGTACCGTCGGCCGATGTAACCTATCGATTTGCGCAAATCGATAGGTTAATTGTACGGGTTCCTCGGATTGTAAAGGAACCAGGGATTTTCACATTGATTAGAGTGGTCCCTTTTTATGCTTTTCGGATTGTAGACCGGGCACAGTGTCACACACGTTTATTTTTGTCTATTGAGAGATGGATGCATCTGTTCTGTATATATATATATATATATATATTTGTAAATGTTATATGCTGTATGCAGGTTTTGAACTGTGGTACCCTGTAGACGCTCCACTACCCCACTTCTGAGTCTCACAGTGAGTTAGGAGGTGATTACTGAGACATGGTTTTTGTCTCACCCCATTCCCTTTATCTTTTTCAGGTGATCATGCCCAGGGGGAGGCGCAGAGGAAGGGGAAGGGGCCGTCTGGCCCATACTGAGTTAGTAAGTAGGCCAGAGGTGATTCCTATAGGGACTTATATCGCCATTTCGCTAGGCTGCACCAGCTTCTGCATTATTGAATGTTAATTGGAATGAATTGTAATATTTGAATGTCGTAGTACTTATTATGCGACATGTTATGTGAAGTGTTTGTGATATCAAATATTGATACTGTTATTATGATAGTTCAGAGATTATTATGACTGCAATGACAGTTGTACTCTACCAGTATGCTGATGACTTATTGATATAGGTGGTTGTTTGATGGATTGTGGTTAGGGAGTACTTTTACCTAACTTGAGTATATAGTATATTGATTATTTATTGTATGACTTTATGTGTCCTTGTATATAATCATATTAGATGGGCCCCGCTCTGATATGGTTTATGCTTGTGTAGTTTGGTTAGTTCTTTTTCTAACCATGTTAGGTGATTCTTTTCTAACATGGTTAGATTTATGATATTGTGTTATATGTGTGATTTATTAGGTGATGATGGCCCTTTTGCTAACTATGTTAGAAGATTCTCTTTTTTAACATAGTTAGATATGTAATCTCTTATTAATAGAGAAATTCTTTTGCTAACTATGTTAGGTGATTCTTTTACTAACATAGTTAGACTCCATTGTTTGGATTGTTTTGATTAGCAGTGAGTTAGGGTAAAATTAATATTATATTAGTAGGAGGTACTTTACAAGGTCCCTCCTTTTTCTCCAATTGATTGTGCTTACTCTTTTGCCCTTAATGAAGCTTTCCATTCAAATTTGAAATTGGAGCCAAATTTACTCCATTTGGAAAGATGCTTCACAAATGTCTTTTTCCTCCTTTTACCAAAAATGGTAAAGTTGTCTTATGTCACATGCCTTGTCATCTAGCCTCTTTCTTGCCACATAAGCTCCACCTAAGCTCCACCAAGGGTGTGTGGGGCCCACGTGGGACCCCCCTACAATAAAATATCATCAAATAGTTAAAATGACCAAAATACTCTTGGTTTCTTAAAATGCAAGTAATAAGGCTAATATTCACCAATTAATTCCAATAAGCATGCGCAATAAAATATGCCAATAATGATCAAATATATCCATTAAGTCACACTAATTAAGCTCAATTGCACATGCTTAAACATGTAAAATTAGGTCTAATCACTTATAAGTCAAATAAATTAAAGATTTGTTTGACACCGTTTAAGAAATAATGGTATCTAAGTTAAAAAAATCAATTAATCAAATTATATGTAACATAATTATTTTTATTATATAATAAATCCAATTAGACCATATATTGTCATCATTATGAAAGATGACTTTAAAATTCTAGAAGCTCTAAGGAATAAAAGTGATCCACCAACTTGGAGGAAAATCATGGAAATGATGAGAATAGATTAGTAACTTGAATAAAGAGATTGAAAATAATAAGAATGTATTAATCATGGTTTGAAAGCCTAGATTGGCCCACCCTCTTTGACTGGGAAAATGGGACCCAGGGACAAAATAGAGAGTTGATAGGGGTATTACCCATAAATGACATCCACCCATAATATTCTGGGTGAACTCGACAGTCAAACTAGAACCGCCTTTAGAGGTGCAGATTTCCCTATTCCAAATATATATATTTGTGCATAGAAAAATATAGTCATTTGTATCATGAATGAGAATGAATATATGTAACATTTTTTGGTTAACCACTGTCTGGTAACCCGACACCTATTGACAACCGTCTAATCCGGACTCTAGGGGTAGGAGTGTTACCCACATTAGTAAGGTCATCATCTCTCCTATTGAGAACGCTTCTCGTGATTCAAACATTTGAACACGCGTTCTCATCCTTAGAGTTTTAGCCCACTTAATAGCTCAAACAACTATCTTCTCAGTATCTCTCAATACCAAGTGGGTTCCTCCTCCAAATCTTTCAACTCCTCTTCGTCTAATCTGTCAATTTCATCGAACGTTGCTTCTACATGCTTCACAAGCTCTGGAACTTCATTCTCATCAACATCCTTGTATCCTTCACTATCTGTTTCTTCACAGTTTAAGTGGTAATTGGGTTCCGTGCCCAACAGGATATGTTCACTAGTGTCCTGATAAGGCCAACCAATATCTGTTGTCTCATACTCTAACTGGTAACTGTGTTTCGTACCCAACAGACTATGTTTAATAGTGTCTTGTGGGAAGTGTCAAAATGTCTGAACTGTATATTTTTCCAAAGGGTCTCTTTTGTTGACCGCATAAAACCTGTGTGTGCCACCCTTCATAATATTCTGATTAATATCACTTTGTGCCCGACAAACATTCTGTGTCATCTCCTTCCTTAGCTTTGTTCACTCCATTCTTGATCCACCTTTGTCATTAGTTGTAGGCACCCGTAAACCCAGAGGGTGCTTTTGGTTTTCCTTTGAGACACACATTTATTTTTGGTTTAAGTAAAGGCAATTATATCCGGAAAATCATCAAACACTAAGAATCGTGAAAAGAGAGAAAAGAGAATGGAAAACCAAGAGTCATTAAAAGAGGAGTTAGTAATAATTTTAGTTAACAAACAATAAATGGTATCGAATTGACCAACAAATAATAAAAAAGTATCATATTGGCCAAGAGCGTCATTTATTCCTAACACCGTCAATATTCCTAGTGGAAAATTACAAATGGTATTAGAAAAATGTTTTGGTCTTATCCAATATTATTCATTTTTGTTGTATGTTTGCCAATCTGATACCATTTAGTTTTTGTTGGCCAAATCAATATTTGCATAATTGTTTGTTGACCAAAATGATTATTAACCCAAAATTTGATGCCCAGTTTAAAGAAAACACTGGGGTTGATTATACAAATTAATATTTGAATTAATCACAAAATGTTCAAAGTGTGATTATACAAATTTAATGAATAGGAAAATTAATATTGTACGTGAGGTTCTCATTGAATTGAAATTCATAAATTGTTGGGGGTAAGTTTGATTGGTTGAGTGAAATAGTGTATGTTTTGAAATGTTCATATTGAATTGAAGAATTGGTTGACACATTCTTTTCTTTCCATGTTTTATTGTTATAATTATGTTACAAATACAACTGCTGTTTTGTGATCAATTCAAAATGATGGATACTAATGAGTAAAATAGGGCTAAAGAATGATTAAATGAGAAATACATTAGAATAGACATATGGATTTTCATGTTTAGAAAATTCTGATTTCTATACTCTTACTAGATTTTGATTTGCCGTTCTATTTAATTTTTCTGGGTTGCTTGGTTCAATATGAAAATGCAATGGAGTTATATATACTACTATATGAAGAATTCAAGTCATATTTGTGTAGTCAACATATGATCATGAACAATGTGTTGTTTAGGAATTTTTCGTAATATTAATGTTTGAATCTCTTGTGGTTGCTTGCATTGCTCAGCTCTCATTGATTCTTCGTAATATTTGTGTACTATATACTTGTTTTCTCATTGATTTCAAATATGATCCTATGAATTTAAGTTGAAAACTTAAGTTTTATTTTGAATATTACTGCTTTTCCTTCAGTTGAATTGCGATCCTTGGAAGGGCGTTGTTCTCTTCTCCTCTTGTCTTGTTACGGTTTTGCTTGCTTAACCAAGATATATGGGGTTTGGGTAGTGTTACTAGCAATGAGAGCGACGTTAATTAATATAAATAAGGATAATTGTTTATATTCTATATTGTATGATACAATATTAGAAAAATCTAGTATGAGAGGTAGTTGGAGAAAATCGACAAACAAAGATAAGGAAAAACAATGAAGTGCTAAGTACTACAGGTAAATACTTCTACTTGTTTACGTGTGTGTGTTTTAGTAAGTATGTAGTTTTGTTGATAAAAATGTGATTACTGCTGATGTCATAAACTTATGATTATTGTATGCTTAATTTGGATTTTGTATTTGTTTTTTAACACCGAGTAATATAATTAAGTCATCCCAGGCAGATGAGGTTCCCTGCTGATACATAGGGAATAAAGGAGATAAAGAGAAAAACGTTATTGGGAGAGGGCCTCCGGTTCAAACAAGGGTATATCAACCAGTTAAATCGAGAGTTTTGAGTCCTTATTGAACTGCCATATTACCGGTATTTTTTATTTGTGATTATTATTTGTGTTTTGGTTCAAGCAAGGGTATATCAACCCAGCTAAAGCTTGAGTTGTAAGTCCAAAGCACTTTCCTAATTTCTTCTCATCTTGATTTCTCCAAATAAGTTATGCTTCCAAATCTGTCCTCCTTTCACCCCTAGATCTTCTTTCCTGCTTGTCATCTTCTCATAGAAATTCAAGAAATCTATCTCAGCCTTCAAAAGATTCTTTCAAAAGATGAACCAAGCCCTAAACTCTCAAACCTATCACAGTAGGCAATAGGATCTTTGATCTCTCTACAATCTATTACAATGAACAATAAATCGTTCTTTCTCTATCCCTGTTGTAATAAGCAATAGAAATCTTCTCAAACCCTTGGCAAGAAACCATTGTACCCACTCTCACACTGAAAAAAAGATGCTCCCACAAAGAGAGAAAGAATCATGATGATTCACTAAACCAAAGCCAAGACTTAATTCCTAGAAGAAGCTCGCCGGAAAAAAGTCGCAATGGTTGTCGTTATCAAGAGAATATGTGGGAAGCCAAGACTTCACCCTTGGAAGAGAGAAAACTGAAATTGATAGAAAGAAAACTGAGGATATACTCGGGATAGATTGATATTTATTTTTTAAAAAGGAATATAAATAAATATCAAAAATGAAAAGAGAGTAACTAAAATCTCAAACCACATTGTGACGAACCAAAGATCAGTTGAGAGAGAGCAAAATAATATAATTTTTTTATATATAATACTTTAGAAAAATGTGGGAGCAGTTTATGAAAAAAATAAATAAAAGAAAATGTCATACTCATGACCATAACAGTGAAGTGAATGGTTTTTTTTATGGATATACATCATTGATACAAGTATAATGACAAGAAATGACTATAATAGCACACATAGGAAAACAAGACATTGGTAGTGCCAAGGTGATAAGAGAAAGGATAATTATATAGGGTTGAGTCTAGGGTTTTTCATAGTTGGGCTTTTTAGGATGGTTCTTTTTTTTAAAAAAAAAAAGAAAAACAAATACAACATCACTTTTACTTAAATTTAAATTCCATTTTAATTATACTTCAATTGTTCTCCTAATATAGAAGTCATTTACAAATTTAAAATTACCATTAACGGTATTATTTTAAGTTTTATACCCTATATTCAGTGTTGTAAAAACCAGACCGGAAGGCAAGTAGGAAAAGTCTTCAGGTCATGGTCCAACACGATCGAATCGTTTAGACTGATGGTTGGATCGACGGTTGAACAGATAACCGTTGAGTCGAAATATGAAACGGTCGACTATTGGACTGGTCAAACCATCCGGTCCAATCTGATTCTTACAACAGAGCCTTTATTCTTTAATTTTAAGTTTTAAATAAAATTATTTATTCTTTTCAAATTCATAAATCACCCAATTCTTCAAAATAAAAGTTTAACATCACACAAAAGTTCTAGCTACCTAAAAAATAAGGGATGCTACACCTAACAATCTAAATGACTAAAGTAAATCCACAAATCCACCTTCTTCCATTCATATTTAATTTGTTTACCTATTTTTATATTTCAATCCACTAATAATTTGTTTTGATTAAATTTTGTACCAATTTTGGAGTTTGGTGAGTCTTAACATAAACACTTTTTAAGCTGGCAAATTTTAATTTTTTCTCATTTGTTTTTGAGATATTGTTGGAAGTTTATAATATAAAAACTGTCATAAAAAGATGGAACACATGAAAACAATCTCTTCCGACCCCTTTTTTGGTTATCCGGTGGAATATAGAATATCTTACTATTCTCATTCTTTGAACACCCCCTAATTTTATATGTTTGAAAGTAAATTTTTTGCTTTGCTACTTGATTTTCCCCTGGGTCTTCAAAATAACTTATTGGGGTTAAACCAACTTTTAGTCCCTATAGTTTCCTATGATTTGGGTTTTAGTCTCTATAGTTTGAATGTTGTGGTTTTAGTCCCTATAGTTTGCACCGTTTAATACAGTTAGTCCCTATAGTTTCAAAAAGGTGTTAGTTTGTGCTTATGTGTCGTTAACACTATTAGTTTTACTGACTTGGCTGAATGAGTGGACATGATGACTTGGAAATGTACTATTAAAATAAAAAAAAAACATAAATCCATTTTCACCTCTCCTTCCTGCTTTTAGTTCTCGGATTTCTTCCTGGGTTATGGATCTTATGGTCAACCACTACCTGGACCTGGTTACACATCGGCCCCACCGCAACCTCTCGAAGGCTACCCTCCACCGCCGCCACTGGGAACTCAGTTACCCTCTGCCGCCTCATGAGGGAGACGTTGTGAGTAGCAGATGCAAGTCGTCCCTCAGAAGCATGCCGCCCATGATGAGTGGTGAGTCGATGCTCATGATGCAGAAAGAAGGTAGGATTGAAGGGATTTAGCTACAGGTGTGGAGATTTGTTCTGCGCTGAGAAGAAGAAATTGTGTGTTCTGAGCAATCTATGATTTTTTTCTTGATTATTTTTACTTTTTTTTGTCTTGTTATGAATTGATAATGATAAATTATTGAGATCTATGATTACAAACGAGTGCTATTAGCAGATTCATTGTCCTACTATTAACCATGATTTTTTATGAACTCTTTTGGTTGGGTTAATTTTGCTGGAATAATCGAAACAAAGAGAGAGGGGAAAATGGCACAATGATGAAAATTTGACTAAGTTATGGGGGTATGATTGTCATTTTATTGTTTTTTCATTTTTTTAGAAAAGTTAAAATTATATGTTTTTTTATTTTTTAATAATGCATTTCCAAGTCACCATGTCCACTCATCGTGCCAAGTCAGCAAAACTAACGGTGTTAGCGACACATAAGCACAAACTAACACCGTTAGGTCCTTTTGAAACTATAGGGACTAACTGTATTAAACGGTGTAAACTATAGGGACTAAAACCACAGTTTTCAAAACTATAGGGACCAAAACCCAAATCATAGGAAACTATAGGGACTAAAAGTTGGTTTAACCCAAACTTATTGCGTAAAACATTGATCTTCACCCAGGTGAATTCACCACATTTTTCATTTAGACACATTTCTATGCATTATACTATGAGTAAAGGAAGAATGTACGTGTTATGTTCTGGATAGTATCTATGACACAAACTATTATGACACACACACACACAATGATGTATTTATCTCTCTCACGCACTCTAATTATTCATATTCACTCTCTTAATGTATAGGTATCTAGTTCAATTCAAATATTTAAGCTGCTTATGGAGAAGGCTTGATTCAGGTATCACCATCAAAGAGTTCTTCCACAGACTTGTAAGGCCCATTTTCAGACACGTATATTTTCCCCTCGTACGTCCTGCGTAGTGGAATCTGTTCGATTTTGTCTGATTCCTCTTTGCTTAGCTCCCAATCAAATATCTCTAGATTTTGCTTCATCCTTTCCTTGTTAAAGCTTTTGACAATAACACTGGCCCCTTGCTCGTATATCCATCTTAAAGCTATCTGCATGCAGAGTCAGAAAGTGGAAAAAGAAGATTATGGTTCATGAATGACTCTGATTTCATTTTAGTTCTTGAGATGGACCCTCACTGTCTCTATCTATTATCTCAAAAAGAAGATTGTGGTTCAAGTTCACTATACTTTTAGGCTACTTTCTGCAAATTTTGTGGCCTTTAAAACTGGGGTTTCCTCTAATCAATATATGATTCAAATCTTTCAAAACAAGTTTAGGCAACAATGGAAGAACTATAGGCAGATGCAAAAGAAAGTAAAAGTTACTCCTATATGAGTTGTGATACTGAACCTGGGCAATACTCTTGTTTTTTGCCTCAGCAATTTCCTTAAGGACTGGATTCTCCATCACAGCATTGGAACCCCACTGTACTCCATATGCTGCTAGTGGCGACCATGCACTCACATGGATCCCTTTCTGCTTGCAAAATTCTCTGAGCTTTCCCTGACGCCATGATGTGTTCATTTCCACCTAAAATCACCACTCTTTTTATCACCAAGTCAAAATGAACAAACCATTACAGTAGAATTTGTTTATGCATACACCACAAAATTCTTAAAATGATAAACTAATGAACAAACATTGAATTGGAAAATAAAGAAAAGAAATCATCTGTGTTTTTATATGAAAATTTTTAACAAAATGGTAAAACAAAACATGAATCTATACATGCACATATATAGGCACCTGATTAACAGCAGGAGGGATTGCAGCATTATTTAAGAGCTGAATGAGCTTTTTGGTACCAAAATTGCTGACCCCAATGGACTTAGCTAAGCCCAATCTGTGGCACTCTTCCATGGCCTTCCATGTTCCTTCTATGTCAAATGGAAGCACATCTTCGCCAGTGAAATTGAAACCTTCAATGTCAGGTCTCAACCTCACTGGCCAGTGAATCAGATACAGATCCACATACTCTAGTCCTAGGTTTCTGTACAATCCCACCAAAGAAAAGCCAAACAAGTCCTTTTAGAGTTCAAGGAACAGTGAAACCTCATCAATAAAATAAACACAAACGGCCAACTTAAAATAATATAAAACAGAACGAACAAATATCAACATGTCAATATCAAATAAAATATGACATTCACAGTAAGTTGTACTGTGTATAAGCAATAAATAATTCAGGACACTTCTTACTTAAAAATTAACAAGAAAGTTGTCATCTGTAACTTGATTTTCGGTCCGACGTGTCTAATTGAATATGAATAGAGATCCTTTAAAATAAGCTTGTAACAACTCCCTATACCAAAACCCAAAAAGGCTCATTCTCACGAGACCCTCAACTAAACTAAATGGGACCAACTCAATTTATGTCTCAAAAATAGATTGATACTCTTAGCACATTTTCAGCAAATTAAAACACTCCTCTAATCAATTATACCAATCATTTAACTTCTACTCCAGTTTCATTTCACCTAACAAGGGCACAATTATTTATTCATAACTAAATGAAAATTTTCTCTAGATTATTTTATTTGACTTACAACTCAAATACAATCTAGTAATACATAAAATACTCTATGATTAAGTGCATGTCTTATGTATAAAATAGTGCAAGCCTCCTTTCCCTTCTTAATATCTTCAAATAAAATCAACTGTTCTAAACTCAAATACAATCTATCTAGTAAATATAAAGAACAGAGTGAAATTGAAGAAAAGACAAACTGAAGAGTGGTATGGAGAGCAGGAAGAACAAGATCTGGATGGGCATTAGTGTTCCAAAGCTTAGAAGTGATGAACAAGTCATCACGACTGTTTACAAGACCTTCCTCCAAAGCCTTAGCCACAGCTTTTCCAAGAGGCTGCTCAGTTCCATAGATAGCAGCCGTGTCGAAATGGCGGTAACCAATGCGAATGGCGTCGACAAGAGTTCCGGTGAGTTCCTCCGGCGGTGGAAGTGGAACAGTCGCCGTTCCCATCCCTATCAAAGGCATCTTGTGGCCTGAATTTAGCACCACATGTGGTACCACTTGCTTTGACTGTTCCATAGATTGAATGTTTTGAAATCACAAAGTTTGATCAAGAAATTGAGAGAAATGGAGTAGTTGTTGTTATGATGAGTTTGTTGTGGTTATGCTGCGTCCACTCTTTGGATTTACGTCATGTCATGGCATGGAAAAGCAAGGATTGGTCATTGTGCTTTCTTTTCATTCCACTCGTAACTTTAATTGGTCCCATCATATCCTTGCCAATCAATGAATGGTTAGTGCGAGATCAGATGAGGAAGGTATCATTTACTTTTAACACAAGTTTTTTTCATGGCAACAGAAATCATTTTTTCCCAAGCATTAATAAATATGAAAGAGGGTTTGGGACAAAGTTGGAAAAAACACATTAAAATAAATGAGGAGAGAATGTGAGATGAGGTTTTATATTAAGGACCAAAATCATTCAAAATTTAGACACTTATATTAGGGACCGGAGGGAGTACTATAAATAAGATTAGGGATAACTGAGAAAGTTAGGTCGTATTGGTAATATTATGTGTTGCAACTAAGCTAACTAATATATCATTAAACGAGCATGTTCTACTGCAGAGTTTGGTTGGCAGATTTTAGATCACAAATCACTTTTCCTTTATTATATTGGAAAAAGCGGTTTTCCATCAACACACACACATATTTATATATCAGTGGTAATGAACTCATTTTAATTTCTATATCCTATTATCAATTATCAAATATTTAAATAATTGATTACTCAAATTTTGGGTTTATGATTTCCCATGCCGACACAATTATGCCTCTAAAATTCAACACAAGACCAAGATCTAGAGGGCTTATACTGCTAGACCAACTATGTGTTCAAGGCTCTACACCTATTTTAGTGAGAAACTGTTTTCTGTTTCTAGTGTGTGAGAAACTTTGAAAGACGACCTTCTTTCAATAATTTAATTGCTTCCTCCTCCTGCTAAAGCTAAAGATACTTTTGATAGGCGACAAAATTTTCAAATGGGAAAAGGGAAAGCAATTTGATGGGCTAATGCGACAAAATTTTCAAAATGGAATGGGATAATTTTTAGAGGATAGTCGGATATTTTTATAGGAAAGGCAACACAGCTCTAGAAGCTCATCAGCCTCTTTAGATTTCATCGAAGTCACCTTCCTTATTAGGCGCCATGAATGTTCAAATTAGTAACTTGAGTACTTAATTGCAAAAAATGAGATGATGTAATTTATAAATATGGATACAATATGCATGGGAAATCAGGGTATGTCTGGAGTCCAATATATAAAGCAACCCTATAGTTTGTACATGAGTAGAACTATAAGTTTGGAAGTGGCCATTCCCATCCCTATCAAGGCATCTTGTGACCTGAATTCAGCATCACACGTAGCATCACTTTCTTTGATTATTCCATAGCTTACTTAATTGTTGAAATCATGGAGTTTTCACGCAGGAATTGAGATAAATTAATTAAGTTGAAGTGGAGTGATTTTTGTTATGATGAGTTTGTTATGGTCATGTTGCATCCACTCGGTGGATTTATGTCATCCAGGATTGGGGTTTCTTTCAAATTCTACTGGTCAGTGGTTCAATTTATGTCATGCGAACCAATGAATGATTAAGCTGAGATAAGTAGGCACTTACTCCCAACACTCTTTTTTCCCCAAGGGCAGTTGTTGAAATTCTGAATTAATAATTCTTATGAATGTTTATCAATTATAGTTATAAATTATAAATAAGAGAAGGGGTGGAGATAAAGTTAACAGTAGAGTGTATTTATAATAGGACAAAGGTGCAAAAATAGCCATCGTAAATTTAAAAATGTGCAACTATAACTCTGGTAAATTGAAGGGGGCAAAAATGTACACTGTAAATCAAAATGGGGCAAAATTGGGCAAATGTGCAAAAATAGTCATCGTAAATTTAAACGTACGTTTTCCAGACGTGGTCCCACCATCAGTAAATGATGTGTCATACATTTAAGGGTGCAATATGTTGATTAGACTTTAATTTTTTGATGAGACTTTATTTTTTCAGATGATTACGTAGAAGTAAGGTGAATTTCACATGATTTGGGGTTCTATTTGATTTCTTATCGAAATGATTTGGAGGTTTAGAGTTCGTTTTTAGTGATTTAGGGTTCAACTGGATGCATTTTAGCTTTCACGTTAGATTTTGGAATTGACATGTCATTTACTGATGGTGGAGCCCACGTCTGAAAATGCCTGTTTAACTCGGCCTAACAGAGAGGTTACTTTTGCCTCATTTTGGTTTACAATGTATGGTTTTGCCTCATTTTAGGTTACAGTGTACAGTTTTGCCCCCTTCAATTTACTAGAGTTATAGTTGCCCATTTTTAAATTTCTGGTGGCTATTTTTGCACTTTTGCCCTTTATAATATTATATGATGTTAACAAAAGTTAACATTTTTAATATAACCAATTCAAGTAAATTATTAATTTTATATTTATGACTAGATAGAATATTTAATTTATAAAATATGTATACTACTCCCTCCGGTCCGTAATATAAGAGTTCATCTATCAAAACACGTTTTTTAAGAAAACATGTGAAAGTTAGTTGAGTGTCAGCAGTTAATGCCTTTTTTCCCAATAATATTGCTCACATTTATTATGATATTTTTAAGAGAGAGAAATATATAAGTATAATAAATATGAAAGATAGTAAGGGGCAAAGTAGGAAAAAAACTCATTAAATGAGGAGAGAATGTGAGATGAACTCTTATATTTTATGCCAAAACCATTAAATTTTGTACTCTTATATTACAGACGGAGAGTATATTAGATTTTATATTAGATTAAAAGTCAAATTAACTATTGTGGAGTAACAACTTCTTATTATTAGAATCTTTTTAAAAAGTCGACTATTTACGTGAAAAGGAAATAATTGAGGTTTAACCTTGATCATTTTGAAAGTTGGTGGCATTATTGCTTGAGGTATAACCTTGTTACTATTTTACTAACATTCTGTTTATAGTAGACGCAAACTCAACAAGAGAATTGGAAAATGATTATTTTCAACTACGAGTGTGGTAGGCCCTACGGTCTGACAACAAATCAATTTTCCATTCTTGCAATTAGAAAGCAGCTTTCCATCTATACCTATCTAGAACGGCTTCATGGAAATCAAAACTTCTATCTCAAGCAAGTCGTCTTACTCTACTCAAGTCAGTTTTAGCTGCTGTCAATATCCACATATTGTCTTGTTTCAAACTTCCTCTATATGTCTGTGAAAAGATTGATAGCAAATGTCTTGACTTCTTCTGGGGCATGGATGGTACATAAAAAAGAATGCTTTTATCTCACAGGAATCATCTTTTCTTTCCGCTCAATCAAGGAGGTTTAGGTCTCAGACCCATGGATTTAGTCAACAAATCGCTTCTAGCAAAACAGGTTTGGAGAGTTATTTCAACTGATCAATCTTCCATTCTTGCGACTACTATGGGAAATAAGTACATTGATTGGTCTAAAGATCAATGGTTAAGGAAGTCATACAATTCTTCTTGGCTATGGAATGACATCCTCAAGTGTAGTTCATTTATTACCAATAACCTTCAATGGCAAATTGGTAGTGGCTCATATACCTATCAACCACCCTTTATGGTGGCCCGTGCAAGGCTCTGTTGGAGAATCATCTAGGCCTCATATGGTTTCTGACTTGCTTACGCACTCCTCTTCTTCCTGGAACTCTACTCGTTGGAACATTCCTTTAGTTAGAAGTTTGTATCCTGGCACCTTGACTAATAGTATCTTGTCTATTCCAGTCTCAGTTGTTGGTGGTCCGGACTCTCTTATATGGACTAAAAGCTCGTCAGGCTTCTATTCGACCAGAGCAGGTTATGCTTTTCTTTTCAATGAAAAGTTCCCTAATCAGCCAGCTAATGATTCATTTTGGAAATTCCTCTGGTCTATTTCTCTACCTCATAAACAGTTACTGTTTATTTGAAAGAACTTCACAAAGCCATTCCATAGAATGATGTTTTGAGGGATCATCATCTTATGACTGATAATTTATGTCATTTTGGATGTTCGGAATAAGAGTCAATTCATCACTTGTTTTTCTCTTGTTCTGTTGTTAAAGCCGCTTGGTATGGCCTCTTCCCTTTTAGCCTGCCTTTGCACCTTCAAACTAATAACTTGCTTTCTTGGTTGAAATCGACTCTTCTCTCTCTCAAGGATAATGAGAATCTCTTAAAAGGTGTCATTACTCTTCTGAATGTGATTTGGAGGAGAAGAAATATGTCTGCTCATGGAGGTAGATTTCCTATTCCTCACGATATCATTAGAGATTGTACTTCTACTCTCTCTTTCTCGCTTTTGGCTATGAGGCCTCAGGATTCACCTTCATCATTGCTAACTCTTAGTCAGCAAGATATTGATATCTCATCACAATGACATGTTTTGGTTCAAAAATGGAAATTGCACCGTCAATCTTATTGTCGGATAATGATTTGTCTGAATGGATCCCTCGCTCAGGTCTTCACATGGCAACGCTCCTTTATTCCTAGTCATCTGTTTGCTTTGGGATGTTTCCGTTTTACTTTAAACTGGATTCATCATTCTCATTTTCCAAAGCAAAGTCTTACTGTATAGAATGTTGGACGACGCTCTATTGATTTCTCCAGCTGGGCCCCATCAATGAAGCACACGGTTGCTACTGATACTGCATTGCTGTTAAGACCTTTCTCATTTATTTCCATTCACTTGCTTCCTTCCCATATGTATCATGTTTTTAACTTTCCTTTTAGAGACATTATTAGAACTATGTAATACTCTCGCTAATTAATATCATTTTGCCTTTATATAAAATATATAAAGGAAAGTTAAAACTCATTATTAGAACTCATCTTGTTGATATATATATATATATATATATATATATATATATCAACAAAAAATCAACTCATTTTCTATATCATATTATCAAGTATTCAAACAAAAGACACTCAAAACTCAAAGTGTGTGATTTTCTCTCCTGACACAACTATTTTCTCTAGAACTCAAACTCGAGACCTGATTTAGCGGGACTTGCACATTTAAATCAACTATTTGTTGATGACTTTTACACATATTTTTGTGACAACCTTTTTCTATTTCTAGTGTATATGGAAAACTTTGGAAGACAATTTCATCTCTAGCCACCTTCTTCCATAATTTAATTGCTTTTTCCTCTTGCCAAACATAATTCTGATGGGCTTATGCGACAAAATTTTCAAGTGGAATGATTTTTTTTATGCTTTTTTTTTTCAAGTGGAATGATTTTGAGAGACAGATGGATACTTTTTAATATAGAAAAGCAATTTGATGGGTTAATGCGACAAAAGTTTTAAATGGAATGATTTTTTAGAGGATAGATGAATACTTTTTCAATAGGAAAGACAAAATTGCTATAGATGCTCATCGCATCCTCTTTAGATTTCATCGAAGGCACCTTCTTTATAGGATGCCATGAATGTTCAAATAATTAAAGTGATTCATTAATTGTGAAAATTGAGATGTAGTCTTTTATAAATATGGATGCGTAGGAAATCAGGTTATCTGGAGTCGAATAAAGCTACCGGAAAATGTAGATGAATAGAAATACAAGTTTGGACTTTGATCATAGCACACAACAAAGAGTATTGGACAAGAGGGGAGGAGAGGGCCGGATCCAAATGCCATTCTAAGTAGATCTATTAGCATGACATGCTAATTCCCCAAAATTCTATAGGGGATCGGATTTGAGGATTCTTTTAATTTTTAATTTGTTAGGATTCAGTGAATATTTTAGTGTTCTATTGTTTTTTATCAGGAATATTTTAGTGTTCTATAACATAAAATTTTATTGTATATAGCTTTTTAAAGCATTTTTTAGTAGTTCACAATTAAGGGTTAAAATAGACCATGCTCGAAAGTCATAAATAAGTCTGACCTATAGTATACTCCATTGGTCTAAGTCTAACTTGTAACCTATAATAAGCCTTTTTTAGGCGTGAACCTGTCTTTTCACATACTAAGTCTGGCTTGAAGTCTATTGTGATAAACAAAAACGTGACACAAATATGTAATTTATTTCAATTAAAAGGTATAGTATAATGATTCTAAGATATATATTTAATATATAAAAAGTCAAGACCAACTTGTTAGTTCTGTTGACAGCTTTTTAAAGGGCTTGGGCCCGGCCTATTTAGTTAAATAAGATTTTAAAAATTCCTGAGCCTAAGTGGTCTATCATTTCATGATATTTTTGTTAGATTAAATAATTTAGAATATTGTATTGTATTACTGAAAAATATATCAATACTAATTTCAACTTACAAATTTGAAAACGGGAAAATCCCAAATAAATCCCTCCCAATACTCAAAAGGACAAGTGAGGAATCTAAACTTTCAAAAGGACTATGAAGGAACCAGCACCTACCTGTAATTTTAAAATTTTGCAAAAAGACAAAATTGTCCCCATCCTAAAACACAAATTGCGAGAAGAGGGTGGGTGTTAGGGTGGGTTTAGGGTGGGGTAGTAATTTGTGTTTTAGGATGGGGGCAATTTTGTCTTTTTGCAAAATTTTAAAATGACAGATAGGTGCTGGTTTCTTCATAATCCTTTTGGAAGTTTAGGTTCCTCACTGTTCTTTTGGGTATTGGGAGGGATTTATTAGGAATTTTCCCTTGAAAAAAAGTCCAAAGAATATATTTCCATTGTTTTTATCAGCATCCAGTGCTTAGAGTATCTCTCTCTTAGTCTCTTGTCAGGTATCACTAAATGTCTCGACTAGTTACTGAATCGCATGAATATAATAACTCAATGGGGGTTACTATAATCACGAAATTGATTTCAATCAACAATGTGAAAACCACTTGAGTGAAATTATTTATTTCATACTCAAGTAATGCCCCACTTGGAATTGGGCAAAGGACCCCTCCTATTCCCTTCCCCATATTCCCTCGTATTCTCTAATCTGCACCATTCATTTAATCCAATGGCTCACAATCCACCCACTCTCCTATACCTCACCCTACACTATCTCTCTTCTTATCCCCAAAATTTTGCTCTCTTCCTATCCTCATTTTCTTCTTTCTCTCAGTTTCCTAAATTAATATCCCAAAACGAAGCCGTGGTGCGATCTCTGACGAACCGCTGTGGTGCCATGGTGCCGAACTCTGCCGTATCTCCGGTCAGTCGTCGTCGATCTCGTGCTCCGCCACAGATACAGAGACATTTAATTTTCCTCTGTTTCCTGCTCTATTTGCCTCGAGATGCGAAAGTTAGTCATGGATTCCATTGATTTTTTTCGTTGGACTGATTTTATGTAATTTTCTATAACCACCTTCGGCTGCATGGGCGGCACCGCCAAAGGTGGTTAGATCGAAGACATTGGGAAAGATTTCGTTATGTTTAATGTCGATTAGTTGTTATGAGATGATGAATTTCAATAAGAGGAATAACTGTTTTTTAGGGTTAATTAATTAATTGTGTTGTTGATTATGATTCTGACTTGGCTTGAAGTTTAGGTGTGCCTTTGATTCTAGATTTGTGTTTTGTATGGGGGGTTCCTGGATTAGAGTGACTACGTCGTGGGAGATGGAGAAAGATACGAGGGAGAGGGAGAGGGAGAGGGAGAGGGAGAGGGAGAGGGATATGGTGTGGCGGGTAGGAGAGTGTGTGAGATGTGAGTCATTAGATCAAATGGAGGGTGAAGATTAGAGAATAGGATGGAATAGGGGAGAAAGGAATAGGAGGGATACCTCAGCCCTTAGAATTGGGTTTGGACTTAGGAACATAATCCAAACTAGATATACTCTAAAACATTTGTTTGCCGGGCTTGGTGGGTTACATGTTATGGATCAATTATCATTTTCTTCTTCCTATCCTATAATTTAAGGGGCTAACGCCTCTATTTGAGTGTTTATATAGAAATCCGTTTTTCAGACATCACCAAAGACAGCTATTTTTTTTAACTGAAACAAAGACAACTAACAACTATGCATTCCAGCTGAATTATAAATAAGGCAGTTTTTAGTCTTATTAATTTATCAAATGAGGATTTGTATTATTGATATTTGATATTACATCGTACCCTTTACAAATATAAAAGCCAATTGACCTTTTTTTTGACCAATTTATGAAACTTAATAAATTATTTCAAAACTAAATTGTGTGACTTTTTTTGCTTATTTATAATACAAAATAATGAATTTTAATATAAAATTTATGAACTTATAAATATCAGAATTTAGTAACATATTTGACATCTTGATGAAAAATGAATTTCGAACGTCATATCATTTATGATTATATCAATTTGTATACACCAAATCATATTAACATTAATTATTTAATTGATTGGTGTTTGATGATTGATTGGTGTTTGACGAGTGATTGATTGATTATTTGATGATATGATTCATGCCCAAAATAAAAGGAAACAAATTATGTAATTTTACCAGCCGTGCAAGAAAAATTCGTCTGATTAGCAGTTAGTGTTTTATTCTCTATTGATTACTTGTTATTAAAATATAACAATAAAAAAACAATATGATTTATCAAAGTTTCCATAATTTCTATGCACCAAAAAAAGAAAGTTTCCATAATTTCTACTGTCTCTACGTGTTGATTGCTGTTCCTTCCATCGCTACTTTCAATAAATTGATATATATACAACCCTAATCTTTAAGCCACAACGTAACCTATCAATGGGCATAAACCTCAACGACATGTCTAAGATCCAAAAAGTTGCTGGGGACGACGATGACTCTGTCGCCGTTCAGGCCAGTGGAAGTAGTGATACTGTCAAATGTACGCAATTTACTCTTACTTTTTTTGTTTCTATTTAATGTTTTTGTGGTTGAATACTTGATTTTTTTGCAACTTCTTTTGAATCTTTTTTTATTTTTAACGTGCCTTTCTTTTTTCCTCCAAAAATTTTGTTTCCTGCTTGAGTCGGTTAACGAATTAACAGTTTTTACTAATCTTTTATTTTTTTCTATTTGGGTTATGTATATTATAGCACAACAAGAGAAGATGAATAATTTTGAGACGAAATCCGAGGATATTGACAATGAACAGCTTAAACTCCCTGAGTCTGCAGAATATGACGCCATTATTAGGATGCCTACAACTGAATTTGCAAAGATTTTCCAACGTCTATGTATAATTGATGATAATGATGCTGGTAATTTTTATTTATATTGGATGGGGTTTTTACTTTTCCCCCCTAACATTTTAGTTTTGAAACTTTAATTGACGAATAAGTGAGACCATATTGAGGTATATGTTGTAGGTGTAATTTCGGTCCCTAACAAAGATGCTGCAGAGTTTTTCCCTAGGGGAAATAAGTCAACGGTAAAAATAATATATCAGCACATGGTAAGACGTATTACAATTACAAATATACAAATATTAATTTGTATTTTTATATAGTTTGTTTCAAGTAATTCCCACCTTTATAATTAATTTTAACATTTTTTTATACTACAGCCTGAGGAAGCAATTGCGATAGAGATGAATAAACCTGCATCAACGACGTTTTCTCTAAGGCAAATGAAACCCATGGCAAATAAGCTCACAATATTGTCTAACAACGTGACCATCAACCTGTCAAATAATCAGCCACTTCTAATTGAGTATGACATTGCTCAGATGTTTCATGCCCATTTCTCTTTGGCCACTATGGATGAAGAGGACGAAGAAGAAAACCAAACTTGAAGCTTAGGATTTTATGGAGTCCACTTCTTGGAGGTTTTGAGTTAAGGAGTGCACTACATAACATCTATCGATTAACCACTGAAATAGAGAATGAATTCGTCGCATAGTTGGTGTTTATATCTATACTGTTTTTAGGAATGTTTGTATCAATTTTCCTTTCTTGGTTTCTTTTCTGCTGTCTTTTCTTGTGGCTGGAATATTTACTTCATTATTTTTTTATTTTATTACAATGTTATGTCATATTATATCTTTCCTCCAAATATTCAATAAATTGAATTTTGAGTTCAATAAGATTTATTGCCTTTTTACAATTTATTTATAAAATCTAAAGAAAGCTTAAAGGGCCAAGTTTCATAGAAGCTTCCCCACCAGTCTTACAATAAGACCTATTAGATTTTTTTTGGGTAGATTAAGATTGTGAAATAAGTTATCAAATTCTGACATATATAATATATTATTATATTATTCATTATTTTATATGTCAAATAAACTAGTTAATGGAAAATATTATGTAAATTAATTTATAACTAACTTATATATTTTGCTTTTTCTAGAACTTTAAAAAAAAACAAATTAGGTCTTATATGTAGGACCAGAGGAAGCATATATTATTATGATGTTGATCTTATGCATGTGTATGATTCTTAAATATGAGGAAGTACTGCATTTTTAAGTAATGCAATTTTTAGTACTCTTCATAAGATTAAGATAAATGTAAAATAGGGAACATAGAAGAAGAAATTTTATAAAAAAATTTATAAAAGAGTAAAGGGGGATTCTCTCTCTCTCTCTGTCTCTAAATTTATTTTTGTCAATAAAATTTTCGAATGAAGATCGATTTATAGACTCCAAATAATTATATATTGATCTAGCAATTTTGTCATATATACGCAAACAAAATGGTATACAGTATCAAAATTTCAAAAAATACATATATAAGTGTATTTACTCCCTCCGTTCCTAAATATAAGATCAATTTTGAAATTCAATTTGTTAATTATAAGGTCACTTTTTAACTTCTCCCAACTTTTTCACAAACTAACACTACAATGCTTATCTATAATAACAATTAACAAGCAAAAGAGGGAAAATGGGGATAAATGTATATAGTTGGGATAAATTGGTAATATCATGTGTAAATAACAAACTTAACTAATTTTCTTAATCTACCAAAATTAGAGATATATTTAGGAACACAGAGAGTATTTCAGTATTTGGCACCCAAGAATGTTCTTAATCTAACAAGTTAACTTAAGTCATGTCATAAACAAATAAAACTTGATTTCATTAGTTATGAACTTGGCATCCACGAATATTCGAAGATTAATAAAATTTTGGTTAAAAAAATGAAACTTAACTTTGAAATACTGAATATGAAATTTTGTAAGGCCCAAAGGTCGAAGATGATAATAATGATGCATACAGATACAGAGTTTTTGGTACTACACCATAATTGGTAATGGTGGCATCAAAGAACTTATTCCTTAACATAAAAATCACGAAATCCCAATAGGAAGATTATTTATGGTTGGATGGATAGATCACATAGCGAATGTGAATCACACATCACCATCCCATAGTTCTTCCAATGTGTTGCAAGAGCCAGTTGGAGAGAGCCACATGTCACCTGTGTATTGCCTGCGCTGTGGGATCTGCTTCATCCTCTCCATCTCTTCCTCACTCAGCTCAAAATCAAATATGTCTATGTTCTGTTTCATCCTCTCCTTGTTGAAGCTTTTCACCATCGCACTTGATCCCACTTGGTATGCCCATCTAAGTGCCACCTGAGGTAATTGTGAGAAGTGATGGTTCATTCCTTTTAATTTGAACATGCAATCTGAGGTAACTATTAGTAGATTGATAAAATTACTCACATGAAGCAGTATTATTTTACATTTTTTCACATATCATTTGGTCACACCTTTTTTTATCCTATTACCGGACATTCGAACAATAGACTTGAACTCACAACCTTAAGGGATCTAGCGGACCTCATATACACCACTTTGCCATCTATGTGTTCCAAAAAGTACTAGTTAATTAATTTGGATCAACTTATGCGAACTAAGATAATTGTTAGATGGTTGATAAATTACTGGCAGAAAGCATTAGTATTTGACTTCAATGCTGAAAAGTGCTAGTTCATTAGGTGATTTCGGTTACCTGGGCTATGGTCTTGTTTTTGGCAGAGGCAATTTCTTGCATGATTGGATTCTCCATGACTGCCCCTGACCCCCAAAATACCTTATAAGCTCCAAGCGATGACCAAGCACTCACATGAATGTCTTTCTGCTTGCAGAACTCTCTGAGTTTCCCTTGCTGCCACGATGGATTCATCTCTATCTGCAAACCAATAGGTGACATTTCTCATAAACACTGACTGTTCATTATGCCAATACATTACACTAACAGATCATGAACAGAGTTATATCACATGGTTATAGTTTGGATTACCTGAAGAACTGCAGGAGGGATGGTTGCAATTTGTAGGAGTTGGGTCAGTTTCTTGATCCCATAATTGCATATTCCAATGGATTTTGCTAATCCCAGTCTAAAGCACTCTTCCATGGCTTTCCATGTTCCTTCTATATCAAAGGGAAGTAAATCCTCCTTTGAAAATTTCACAGGATTTTCCAGATCATGTCTAAGTCTCACTGGCCAATGAATCAGATAAAGATCCACATAGTCCAAACCCAGTTTCCTGGCCATTCAGTTCACAACAATTAGTGAGAACACAAAGAACAAGCACACAAACCTTATGTCACCTAAAATAATCTGAGCAAGCTAAAGAAAAGAGATTGTAATTAGTTACTTTAGTGAGTTTCTGAGCGATGGGAGAATAAGATCAGGATGTGCATCTGTATTCCATGGCTTTGTAGTGATGAAAACTTCATCACGGCTCTTTATGAGACCTTGCTTCACAGCTTTGGCCACAGCTTGGCCTAAGGCTTCCTCTGTTCCATAGACTGCAGCACTGTCAAAATGGCGATAGCCCACTTCAATGGCATCAATGAAGATGGAGACTAGGGTGTCATTTGGAGGAAGATTATCTGCTGAAGTTCCTAAGCCAAGAACTGGCATTTTGTGGCCGGAGTTTAGTATCACATCTGGTATTATTCTCTTTGACTCCATGTTTTCTCCTCCTTGTTCTGTATAATGTGAGTAGAAATTGTAGGCACTTGCTCTAGTGAAGTTGCTTAAGGTTGGAGAAAAAGATCAGTGGCTATGACTGTAATATTTGGTAATGATCCTTAAAGTTACTTCCATTTTATAAGAAGAAAGGTAAATGGTACATTAGGAAGGCAATATTTGTGTCCACTCAAATTTGGATATTTTGGCTGAGCTTTCAAAAACATTTAGAGGAATGATTGATATACACATGGCTTACGGGGTCACATAATTTGACATCAAGAATTTTACATTTAGAGACCGGTTTTCTTTATATTTTAAGGGATTTGAACAATAAGTTCTCCTCTTTCCCTTGTAAGACGTACTTGGGAAAGAGGAGAACTTATAAGAGCATTTTTGGATATTTCATGTCTAATATTATTGTCATATTAGTGAAAATATGATCACATGGTAAAAGTTGGTATCATTTTACCTTGGAATAGTTATATACTATTTTTTGTTTCTTGACCAATAGTTATGTATCATTTTTGGTCTTCGCCCTATTCTTAAATATAAGACTTTTCTAATTTTTTTTTCAAGTTTTTCCTGAATTACCTTTGAGATGTTCTTCAATTATAAATAAGATCGTGAGTGTGAGAATAAATATAGGTAGTTATAGCATTTTGATAAAACTATGTGATTTTAATTTATTTGACTAACATCGTTAAATTAGACAAATAAGTCTTATTATATTTAGGAAAGTACGAAATATTATATTCGTAAACAAAAGAAATTAAGATAAAACTCATTCTTATATATTTTCTCTTATTCTAAAAGCTGATTTATTGTCACAAAAAAAGCTGATTTATTGTCACACAAAAAAGCTGATTTATTCAATTTTGCATGTGTTTCTGTTATAGGCCCGTCCAGAAATATTGATGAGTCATATCGGCATCAAACGTTGGGTTATAAAGACAACGGGGAAAAGAAAGAAAAGAGGAGCAGGGAGGAGAAGCCACGTAGAAAGAAGTTAAAGAGGAAAACAGTTAATTTGAATTATTATAGTTGAACTTTGGACACGTCCACGTGAAATTGATAAGGACAACCCAGTGCTCTCCTACGATTGGACGAAATAGAGAAATCACGAGGTCCTGTGATTGTAGTTCTTCATGTAAACCGAAAGGATAATTCGACCTATGTGGTTTCAGTAATTTTAAATTAAATAAAAAATAATATACACAACGTAGATACCATTTAAATTAAATTTTAGAATTATGATAGATATTATTTTCAAGATTTTTCTTATTAAATCTGTTGATGTTTTTATAATTAAGTTGAAGGCTGTCATCTACCGAGAGTTTCTACCTCGCTCACACTTTGCATCGAAGAAGTGGATTCTTTTTTTATTGACGATCAAGGTATCCCTTCACTCGACAAGTGAGAGACTAATCCTCCGTTATTTGTAGGCACCTCAAGGGTGGGACAGCTGGCCTATGAGATTTAATGTTTCTCCATACCCAACGCCAAGGATCGAACCCCGGATAATTGGTTAAGGGTAAATGAGTCATTGCCACTGAATGATTTGCATGGAAGAAGTGGATTCTATACGTGGGTGGCGGATAATAAAAACGAGATGGCTCATGGCTGTGTTAAAATTGTTAAAAGAAAAAGGGAAGATTGTGTGACGGGTGCCTTTTAAGAAGAGAGTAATTTAAGTTTTCTTCGATTAATTGCAAACGCTCTTGTACTCTATGGGAAAAGGGGTGCACACCTATAACAGTTACACATTTCAATTTGGCTTAGAAATCACAGCATTCTCCTTTTAAAGGTGTGAGCCTAATATCTCCTCTTGGTCCCTTCCTAGGAATGGAACTTTTAAGCTGAATGTTGATGGCTCCTTTGACAAGCATACTAACATTGGGTGCTATTAGTTATGTTTTGCGTAATCATGCAGGTTCTGTCATCTTGCATAGAGGTACACAGGTAGCAGCCAGCTCAGCCTTTGAATGTGAAGCGGTGGCTCTAGTGAAAGCACTGAAGGATGTGGAGGATGGTCCCTTTTCTGTCATGGAGGTTGAGTCCGATTGACTGGACTTAGTCAAGGTTGTCGGGGATGGACATATGTGCCCTTTTTGGCCTGCTAGGAAATGGGTAGAGGAAGCCCGAGGGCAGCTGCAACGCTCTCAATTCCCTTTCTCTCATATTCCTAGATCATGTAATTTGGCTGCGGATTGGGTAGCCAAATCTGCTGCAAAGGGGTTGGTCTGGGGATCTAATATTGTGGCTCCCCCAACCCCTCTCTTTCTTATCTGTGTTGCTGATTTAAAGCTAGTTCAGGATGTCCGGTGAGAGAGGGCATTGGCTGAAACTCTCTATTTTGTTGTAATACTTAATTGTAAACTGCTTCTCTTTCAGTTGCAATGAAGTGCGTTTTCCATTGTCCAAAAAAAGGTGTGAGCCCGTGAGGTGTTATCAAGTATTCAGTTAAATTAGAGTTTCGGCCAAATTTGACACTGTAAAATACCTAAATATATTTAAATAAAAAAAATACCTAAATATATTTAAGTTGATAGGTATTGGATAATTATTTTTTTTACAAAAAAACATCGCAAATTCGCAATGGTTGCCTGATATTGTGAATGTTAGTGTGGATGTGTGAAAGAAACTAGCTTATTCTTACTTAAAATGAGAGAACACAAATACATACATACATACATTATTTTAGGTTACTGTAACATCCTAGCTTTTCCTACCATATTTATAGCAACTTAATAAAATTTATAACCACTGTTTTAATATTAGAAGTCCAAAAATGAGAATAAATTAAAACTTTTTCTTTTAAAAAAAATTAGATAAAACATTTTCCTTTGTAAACTGAGCATCTACCACCTGGACAATTTAATATATCTACATTTGAATTATACTTTAAAGGGTTGAATCTTACAATTTGATCTAAATACAAACCAGCTATCTCAGATGATAGCTTTCCTACTTGTATTCAATACAAGCTAATAGCTTGTTACAAGAATTGATCTCAAAAGATCCAAACCTAGACTCCGGCAACTTCTAAGCACATACGGGCCTAGCAGGCATCTCCAATTTATATGATAAAATTCTTTGTTCTCTATTCTTCTCCTTGTTACCTGCAGTTTTTTTTTTTTTAAAGCGGTGAGATTCAAAGAATCTCAATAGCAATTTATTTCATTCATTATCATTTGTTTTATAAGACTGCATTCATATGAGTGATATGATTCTTATATCCTTTTCGCGTATATAACGCCTCCACTCCATAGCAGCAATAGCTTCACTGCTATGTAGCTTCTGACACACAAGGTGCGACATGCACCGACCAACATTTCATATAATGATACCACTCATTATATTTAATGTTGATCTTTACCTGCAGGAATTTCAAATTCACCAATACAGAATGATAAAATTGACAAAGAGGGTGCGACCCTCTGGAGTACTCCAAAATCCATAAATCATAAATAATATCACATAAGCATATAAGGTATAAGAATTCAATACTCATATTTAATGCAGTAAATATCAAAATTCATAGCATGCTATTTATATGACTGAAATAACCCGCTACCTGGGCTTTCGTCAATATTTTCTCAATAATGCACGCTGACTTCTCCACTTCCTTTTCAATGCTTCCAAGTGTTTGGTGATAACTTATTTCTCCTATTAGTACACCATGTAATAATGGAGATAAGTAATTACTCATTGACATAATAATTAACGTCTCTCTCAATAATAAAAAATGTATTGCTACCCAATCCCCCTTTTTCACTTGATTTTATTTATTTAATTCCACAATAGTTGACTGAGTAAGGTCTAGTATGTCTTGATGATGTTTAGAATTCTTACTAGCACAAATCCAGAATAGGCACTTAGCAATCAATCGATAATTAAATCATTCTTTATCAAAGAACAAACAAACAAAATCACTTACCAAATCTGCAACTTCAATAACCATCATGTTCAATTAGGTTCTCATATAAGCATACATGCATCATCAATAGTTCCTTTATAAAGCATGTCAATCAAACACAATAATCAGACAGACATTGAAGCAACCATTATCTTCCCTTTTCAATACAACTTAAATGATTCTTTTAAACAGAATTTATAAGTGGTCAAAACATGTATTCAACAATAACAGTAAAATACAGAAATTTATACAAAAGCATGCAGCCATACCACCCTAGCCATGTCTAATTTAAACACTTTTATACCCTGAACAAATGGAAAATACCAAGAAATTGCATAACAATTATATTAAGTTTTCCACATACACATATACACAATTTATTGAGATTACCAATTCATACCAGCAGCATCTCAAGAGTAGGAGTAACAGTTTTAAACTAAATTAGTCCAGCCATTAACATATAATGAACAAAAGACTTTAACATACACATGCATTAACAGGAACAGCCCCACTTATTCACATAATACATACTAGTCACCATTTTAATCAACTAAATATCAAATTCAAACACTCATAACAGACATCTATTCAGCCAGTATAGAAAATGAACACAGAACATCCCAAATCAACATTAAAACACCGAAACATACATTAATATACTTGAAAATCAGAATTGAGCATTACTACATTCAGCAAAACAAGCACATCAATCTCTTCCTAATTCCATTCAGCTATAGCAGTAAAAGAAAATGCAAAACATCACTAATCACATTGTCTAAATTCAGCAAGGAAAAACAAAACTTCATGCCTATACAATCATTGTTTCTAACATTAATTCATCACATACACAACCTTGCACATGCAACAATTACATTTATATGCTCCATCAAAGTCAATACAAACTTACACCATAAACCATAGTCATTTGGCCACTGCAGAACACAAAACAAATGACATCATACTGATTTGAAAACATCCAATAGACTAACATGCAAACCAAAATGCAAAGCCAAGAAATATGTGACTTTAATGCAATATTTAACAAGTAGGTTCTAAAGTTATTATCATAGATTCCTTTCACATGTTCAAGCCTCAACATTAAAAATAATAACAAATCATACTTCCAAAATACTAATAACCCTTTGGCCAAAACAGTATATTGATTCACAAAGTAAGAAGAACATGAAAATCATATATAAGTGTACATGTTTGGTTTGAATTCAGTCATGCTTGTATGAAACTTTTCATTTTCTCCCCTTTCTATAATTAATTCACATTATCAATCATCCTTATTACCAATTTAGTTTACCTACTGCAGAAAAGAATCAAGAGAATACCAGATTTAGTACATAAGCATACATATTACTTAATCTGGTAAAACATCCACATAAAGCTGAAATAACATTTCAAAATCAACCACTTCAACAAAATAATTACCACTTCCCAAATATTTAACATATAAGCTTGATAATATTAACAATCTTCCCTTCACTATCCTTAATCACAAGATAGAACATCATAATCCAGAAATCAAACAGAACAAGAAAAGAAAGGTAATTGAAATATAAACCAACCAATTCACAAAGAAATAACAAAACAAAAATAGGGACTTTGCAAGCTTTATCACAACGAAACAGAACTGAAACAAACATTACCATGATTTCATCAAATTTATCAAAACAAGAACAGAACACCCAAGCACTGTACAATCAGCCCAACGAAAGAGGAAGAATTGAAAATATGTAAAATAACAAAATCTAACAAATGAAATCTTTAAAGTAAAGCTCTAATTCATGTTTAAGACAAACAAATACCTCCCTCCAAGTACTTAACCAAACTGAACAGCAGCCAAAGAAACAAGAACAGAAATTCTTCAAATCCTTATCTTCAAAACACCCAAATCTTAGTAAAATCCCATGCATATTATACTTTTCTTATCTTATTGTTTTATCCATGCTGTCATCAATCTCAGCTTTCCCAAGCATTGAAATCAATTAAAACAGTACAAGAAATCGCCACCAATATAACCCAAACAATCATAAACAGGGCAACCCAAACACAAACAATCATTTTCAATATACTCATAAAAGCTTTCAACTTTATGAATCTAATCTTAGTCTCTGTCAATTTAATCTATTCAAGACTCTCAATTCCAAACTCAAAGTGATTTCCCCTCCCCCAAACCTTCTCAATTCGGATAGAGAAAGGGAAAGCTCACCTAAAGTATGCCACGCGTGGAACTCACTCCAGTTGCCCCCACTGTCACCGTTGCCGTCGATGGCTTTATCTCCACCGTCACAGGTGGTGGCTGACCGCGAGAAACCAGAAAAAAAATTGGAAGAAAGTAGAGAGAAGAGTGAGAAGTGAAGGTGACGAGAGAAATGGAGAGTGATATGTTGATGGGGAAATGAGAAATTGAGAACAAAGTGAGGTGAGATGGTGTGGTGGTGATGAAGAAATGAGAGTGATGATTTTTTTTTTGTTGGTGAGGTGAGAAAGTGAAAAGAGAGTGAAGGGTGATGGTGAAGATGATCGGTGATGGTGAGGATAAGGAGGAAGGAGTATATATATATATTATAAGTGGATGAGGTTAATAGGGAAAATAAAAATGAGTTAAAAAAAAATATTTATTAAAATGAAAGAGTGTGGTTAAAAGAGGATAGGGATAGTGGAGTTAAGATAAATATAAGGTTAGGTAAGATATTTTGAGTCCCAATATGATTTCTCTAGATATATTTTAGTTCCCAAATTTATTTCTAAAATTTTTTTAAAATACTAAATAATACATCAAGATTCTAAATATTGCCTTATTTATTCTATTTTAAAATTTGGGGTGTTACAATTCTCTCCCCCTAAAATAATTTCGTCCTCGAAATTTGAAGAGAATTACTATATCACAAAAAGAATCCTAACGTGATTCAAAGAAGATTGAACTGGTAGTGAAAATTTTCTTGAGGAGAATGATAATCAAACAAAGTGACAAGACATGAAAGATTTTCAACACATTTAAATGTTAGCCAACTATGACTAAACAAACATGTGCTTTAAGATGTGATTTGCAATACTGCTATACACCCACAACCAATCATGCATAATGCAACTAATCTTCAATATTCTAATTATCAACTAGAAATAAATAGATGATAGCATCATGCCACATAAAGAAACCAAGATGATCAACCAACATAGAGGAACAATTTGCAAGGCAAATCTTCAAGAATAATACAATTGGTAGGCTTGGGGTTTCAAGTTTCAATGATTGTGATTATAGAAAATGATGTTGTCAAGATTGATGCAAGACTTAATGATCATATTTATTCCAATATAACAATGATGGAAGAACTATCAATGGATTTCACTAGACTCATACAAGGTACACAAATCCGCACATACTACATCATACATTCAGCATGAGTTTATTAAAGGAGTCAAACAAATAGAGAAAATCACAACATATCAGAGTTTCCAATTTGCTTTGTCAAACTTTATTGTTTCCTTAAAGATTCTTTTATACTTAATTTTTCGTTTTGATTGGCTTACATAGCTTAAGTTTTTTTTTTTTTTAAGAATACACACACAAATAAAAGGTTTGTTAATACAAATTTAGATAGGAGTTTCACATTCAAATTCTGACTCCGATGATAGGATAATTCAAACATATAAGATTACTTTATTACACATTCCAAAACAATGGGAAGAAAAGCAACCACCTTATATCATTCCAACTTATTTTCATGAGATACAAATATTTGATATTTATGAAAAGTGAGGTATACATTTGTTCTAAACATCCAACCTAATGTTACAAGTCACATTCCCATTTTTCAACAACCTTCATAAGTATTCTTAAATAGTATTTTAAATTCACACTTTATAATCCACAAGAATCATAAATAGTTTCCATGTTTAATTAATTGCATTAATGGAAGTAGTCAGATATTGGTCATACTTCCTCTTTAATTAAAACAAATTATTTAATATAAATATAAGCATATTATTTCCAATCAATTCCATATTGGCAACAACACAAACATTTATTCAGCAAACTGAACTACCAAACAAGAATAAGACTGAAATTCAGTCGACACCAAAATTTTCATACAAAACATGTCATACATAAACAAAAATGATTATTATTCTTGTTTACTTGTCATATACCATTAAACAGATATATTTTTGTTAGCATAATTACTTCTGTCCAGTTTTGTAAGTCAAAATTAATTACAATCTTCATAGTTATCAATCAAATTTAGCATATAATTCTCCATGTAAAGAAAACAGGATTATCCTAACAAGGCATACCACATTCAAATCCGAGCAGCAGCCCTAATTTAATATTCGTTCAGCAACAAAAATTTTTTTTTTATAAAAACAATCCATATCCAGTCATGCAAACATCTAGACATATATCTTCCCACATCATCAACCATGAGCCAAAGTTATTACACAATCACCTACAAAATATAGTCCCAATTTTAAAGAAATCAATATCTTTCATTTAATTCAGGATCAAGTCACATTTATAAACACAAGTCATACTTCACAATCAATTTGCAACCAAACATTGCAATTATTTATAGGATAGTCAAATCACAGTTTGAAAATTCACATTCAAAACAAAATCAATTCACAATCAATAATCATTCATCAAGTTGGAGATTATAAAGCAACAAATTCAAGAGAATATTTCTTAGCAATAATCAACAAAATAAGTCATAATTCCACCAAGTATAACCCGAAAGTTTCCCAATCACACAGTTTTAATAACCATTCTTTTCAGTTACATATGATTAACTTCATCAAAATCAAGTTGTTCCACTTTTCAAGCACACATCAAATGGAGATTATAAACAATTAATTAATTTCAACAGAATTTCAATGAAGCACAATCAAACAAAACAACTTAATTCATCAATTAATCAAACAATTTAACAAGCAAGCAAAACAAACAAGAACAAGGCCAATATCTCTTATTTCACTTTACATTAATGATTAATTGTTTATTTTTCCATGTTATTTTAATCCCTTAATCCCAATAAGGTCCTTTGTGATGCCTCGACTATGATTATGTCCGGATCATAATTATATTCGAGACCCCACTATAGAATCCTTATTCCGTTAAACTCTCTTTTCATTCTTATCAATCACTCCTTATTTTCCTTTTTATTGTTCTTTTAGCTCGATTTGAATTTCTGTTTTTATATTGATCCTTATAATTTGTTTTACCATGATTTTTCCAGCAATATTCCATATGAATGTCACTTAATTTAATTCAATAATCCTTGACATAGTTTGGCATTGTCTATTTCTTATTGTTCTTTTGTTTAGTTGGATTTCTGATTTATATTTTATCTAATGCTTCAAGTTGTAATTAGTTCTCAATATTATATCGTATGAATATTTGTTTGTTTATCTCTGACTTTCTTTTAATAAGATTCATCCATAACTTAAATTGGCACTTTATATATTAATTTAAGAGTAACCCTATGAGATACCTCTAGGCCCCTAAACTCTATAAATCTCTAATAGACTACTACAAAATTTTATTTCAGTTATGATATTTTGAATCCTAACTTTTAAATTTCACATCTCCAATATGTGAATTCAAATTTTACAGTTATTTCTAACTTTGTCATTTAAGATATTCCTCTTTTGGCTCTAATGTTTTCTATTATTTACTTATTCCCTAGTGCACTTTTATTTTCCCTCTCTATCTTAATGCTAACATGGTTTTTCCTAGAATTCACCAAAGGTGTTCTAATGGTATCCATAAATATGTGATGTGCGAGCAAAGTATTCTAGCTAATCTGTGCCAGAATCATTGCTCTGATACCAAATGTAACATCCTAGCTTTTCCTACCATATTTATAGCAACTTAATAAAATTTATAACCACTGTTTTAATATTAGAAGTCCAAAAATGAGAATAAATTAAAACTTTTTCTTTTAAAAAAAATTAGATAAAACATTTTCCTTTGTAAACTGAGCATCTACCACCTGGACAATTTAATATATCTACATTTGAATTATACTTTAAAGGGTTGAATCTTACAATTTGATCTAAATACAAACCAGCTATCTCAGATGATAGCTTTCCTACTTGTATTCAATACAAGCTAATAGCTTGTTACAAGAATTGATCTCAAAAGATCCAAACCTAGACTCCGGCAACTTCTAAGCACATACGGGCCTAGCAGGCATCTCCAATTTATATGATAAAATTCTTTGTTCTCTATTCTTCTCCTTGTTACCTGCAGTTTTTTTTTTTTTTAAAGCGGTGAGATTCAAAGAATCTCAATAGCAATTTATTTCATTCATTATCATTTGTTTTATAAGACTGCATTCATATGAGTGATATGATTCTTATATCCTTTTCGCGTATATAACGCCTCCACTCCATAGCAGCAATAGCTTCACTGCTATGTAGCTTCTGACACACAAGGTGCGACATGCACCGACCAACATTTCATATAATGATACCACTCATTATATTTAATGTTGATCTTTACCTGCAGGAATTTCAAATTCACCAATACAGAATGATAAAATTGACAAAGAGGGTGCGACCCTCTGGAGTACTCCAAAATCCATAAATCATAAATAATATCACATAAGCATATAAGGTATAAGAATTCAATACTCATATTTAATGCAGTAAATATCAAAATTCATAGCATGCTATTTATATGACTGAAATAACCCGCTACCTGGGCTTTCGTCAATATTTTCTCAATAATGCACGCTGACTTCTCCACTTCCTTTTCAATGCTTCCAAGTGTTTGGTGATAACTTATTTCTCCTATTAGTACACCATGTAATAATGGAGATAAGTAATTACTCATTGACATAATAATTAACGTCTCTCTCAATAATAAAAAATGTATTGCTACCCAATCCCCCTTTTTCACTTGATTTTATTTATTTAATTCCACAATAGTTGACTGAGTAAGGTCTAGTATGTCTTGATGATGTTTAGAATTCTTACTAGCACAAATCCAGAATAGGCACTTAGCAATCAATCGATAATTAAATCATTCTTTATCAAAGAACAAACAAACAAAATCACTTACCAAATCTGCAACTTCAATAACCATCATGTTCAATTAGGTTCTCATATAAGCATACATGCATCATCAATAGTTCCTTTATAAAGCATGTCAATCAAACACAATAATCAGACAGACATTGAAGCAACCATTATCTTCCCTTTTCAATACAACTTAAATGATTCTTTTAAACAGAATTTATAAGTGGTCAAAACATGTATTCAACAATAACAGTAAAATACAGAAATTTATACAAAAGCATGCAGCCATACCACCCTAGCCATGTCTAATTTAAACACTTTTATACCCTGAACAAATGGAAAATACCAAGAAATTGCATAACAATTATATTAAGTTTTCCACATACACATATACACAATTTATTGAGATTACCAATTCATACCAGCAGCATCTCAAGAGTAGGAGTAACAGTTTTAAACTAAATTAGTCCAGCCATTAACATATAATGAACAAAAGACTTTAACATACACATGCATTAACAGGAACAGCCCCACTTATTCACATAATACATACTAGTCACCATTTTAATCAACTAAATATCAAATTCAAACACTCATAACAGACATCTATTCAGCCAGTATAGAAAATGAACACAGAACATCCCAAATCAACATTAAAACACCGAAACATACATTAATATACTTGAAAATCAGAATTGAGCATTACTACATTCAGCAAAACAAGCACATCAATCTCTTCCTAATTCCATTCAGCTATAGCAGTAAAAGAAAATGCAAAACATCACTAATCACATTGTCTAAATTCAGCAAGGAAAAACAAAACTTCATGCCTATACAATCATTGTTTCTAACATTAATTCATCACATACACAACCTTGCACATGCAACAATTACATTTATATGCTCCATCAAAGTCAATACAAACTTACACCATAAACCATAGTCATTTGGCCACTGCAGAACACAAAACAAATGACATCATACTGATTTGAAAACATCCAATAGACTAACATGCAAACCAAAATGCAAAGCCAAGAAATATGTGACTTTAATGCAATATTTAACAAGTAGGTTCTAAAGTTATTATCATAGATTCCTTTCAGATGTTCAAGCCTCAACATTAAAAATAATAACAAATCATACTTCCAAAATACTAATAACCCTTTGGCCAAAACAGTATATTGATTCACAAAGTAAGAAGAACATGAAAATCATATATAAGTGTACATGTTTGGTTTGAATTCAGTCATGCTTGTATGAAACTTTTCATTTTCTCCCCTTTCTATAATTAATTCACATTATCAATCATCCTTATTACCAATTTAGTTTACCTACTGCAGAAAAGAATCAAGAGAATACCAGATTTAGTACATAAGCATACATATTACTTAATCTGGTAAAACATCCACATAAAGCTGAAATAACATTTCAAAATCAACCACTTCAACAAAATAATTACCACTTCCCAAATATTTAACATATAAGCTTGATAATATTAACAATCTTCCCTTCACTATCCTTAATCACAAGATAGAACATCATAATCCAGAAATCAAACAGAACAAGAAAAGAAAGGTAATTGAAATATAAACCAACCAATTCACAAAGAAATAACAAAACAAAAATAGGGACTTTGCAAGCTTTATCACAACGAAACAGAACTGAAACAAACATTACCATGATTTCATCAAATTTATCAAAACAAGAACAGAACACCCAAGCACTGTACAATCAGCCCAACGAAAGAGGAAGAATTGAAAATATGTAAAATAACAAAATCTAACAAATGAAATCTTTAAAGTAAAGCTCTAATTCATGTTTAAGACAAACAAATACCTCCCTCCAAGTACTTAACCAAACTGAACAGCAGCCAAAGAAACAAGAACAGAAATTCTTCAAATCCTTATCTTCAAAACACCCAAATCTTAGTAAAATCCCATGCATATTATACTTTTCTTATCTTATTGTTTTATCCATGCTGTCATCAATCTCAGCTTTCCCAAGCATTGAAATCAATTAAAACAGTACAAGAAATCGCCACCAATATAACCCAAACAATCATAAACAGGGCAACCCAAACACAAACAATCATTTTCAATATACTCATAAAAGCTTTCAACTTTATGAATCTAATCTTAGTCTCTGTCAATTTAATCTATTCAAGACTCTCAATTCCAAACTCAAAGTGATTTCCCCTCCCCCAAACCTTCTCAATTCGGATAGAGAAAGGGAAAGCTCACCTAAAGTATGCCACGCGTGGAACTCACTCCAGTTGCCCCCACTGTCACCGTTGCCGTCGATGGCTTTATCTCCACCGTCACAGGTGGTGGCTGACCGCGAGAAACCAGAAAAAAAATTGGAAGAAAGTAGAGAGAAGAGTGAGAAGTGAAGGTGACGAGAGAAATGGAGAGTGATATGTTGATGGGGAAATGAGAAATTGAGAACAAAGTGAGGTGAGATGGTGTGGTGGTGATGAAGAAATGAGAGTGATGATTTTTTTTTTGTTGGTGAGGTGAGAAAGTGAAAAGAGAGTGAAGGGTGATGGTGAAGATGATCGGTGATGGTGAGGATAAGGAGGAAGGAGTATATATATATATTATAAGTGGATGAGGTTAATAGGGAAAATAAAAATGAGTTAAAAAAAAATATTTATTAAAATGAAAGAGTGTGGTTAAAAGAGGATAGGGATAGTGGAGTTAAGATAAATATAAGGTTAGGTAAGATATTTTGAGTCCCAATATGATTTCTCTAGATATATTTTAGTTCCCAAATTTATTTCTAAAATTTTTTTTAAATACTAAATAATACATCAAGATTCTAAATATTGCCTTATTTATTCTATTTTAAAATTTGGGGTGTTACAGTTACAAATGTGTCCAGTGTAGTAGTTGACTCAAATACACAACAACGGGCCACTATGACTCTATGAGGCAAAACATGTCGGAAGTCGGAATCCTCTGTCAATTCGAAGAAGAATATGAATTTTATAAGGATTAAAAATTCACCCTAAAATATTGTTTCTAGTGAGTATATCTAGTATCTTAGAGTATTTTGTAATACAATTCTGCTTTAAAAGTATATTTAGGACCAATTACAACCTCACCATTTAGTCCTTAAAATGTGCTAAATAACGGTATAATAACCAGCCCTCAAAGTAATTTCAAATTACAATTTTACTCTCAAAGTATTTTTATTTGTTAATTTTTTGTATCACAATTTCATTTTTCATATTTTTTAAGACTCATCATAGATTATTTTCTAAGCTTATCACATTCCATGTTTTCTATCCTAATCTTTATTTATATGATTCACTAAATTTACTTTATTAAAACCTTCATTGAACTCCTACGATATACTTGTTATGATATATAACATCAACTTATCACATGTTTGGGAAAACAAACATACATACATATGTTTTTTTATAATTAGATATATAATACCAACACCAATGCAAATAATGATCCATAAACCATACAATTCATTTACCAAACTCCGCACTACAATACACACTAATTAACAGCGTAAAACAGAAGATACAAAAGTTGAAATGCATGGCTATAGAGATTCTCACATATTATTTAAAAATTTGAATACAAACCTCAAACTTAACGGCAACTAATTAAGCATGGTCATGTGTCACACAGAGGACACATCATCAGATGATGGTTTAACATCACGTTCATCATCAGTAGGAAAACTAAGGTGAGTGAGTTGTGCATCAGGTTCCTTAGGAAAGGGTTCAAATGTTTTAGATTGATTAAGAGTAGATGGTAGGGTTGGATTTTTATCATTGATATTACGATGATAAGAAATTATTGAAACAGCGGCCAAGCAAAACCAAGCCAAGAAGAGGAATACAGAACCAGCAATTAACTTGTTCCAGAATTTGAAATATTGCCTCCAAAATTCGCGCTCGACATCATTATTGTCGCCGACGCCGTACTTTAGCTCACAAGAAACAGCAATACCAGCAACACTGCCCGTGGCTAGCAACACACTCATCACCTACATATATATAATCATCATATATATGCCAGAGCTAAGCGTTTTTGTTTGACAAGTTAAATTGAATTAAAATTTTGAGTTTATATGTGTGTGTGTGTGTGTATTTGTAGACATCCATTTTGGATTAAAATGTATTGAACATTCTAATCTGTTTTTAAATGAAACTCCGTACCGCATACCTTAAATTTGAGGTGCTATTTGCTATTGGGAAATAATTTAAAGGAAAAATTACAATATAATTATTTTATGATAAATACTAACACACACACACACTGAAGAAAAAGTAGTTTATATGTGTGCATATATGTATGTATGTACATATATTTATATTTGTAGACTTCCCATGAAGAATTAATTAAGATGTATTAAAAATTCTGAAGTATTTTTGCAATAATACTCGGTATCTTTAATTTAGGGTGTTCACCATTTCTAATGGAAAAATAATTTTAAAGAAAAATTCCAATAATAATTATTTTATCATACTGATACTATAAATTCAATTGAAGTACTTAAAAATGTTAAATACATGAAATCTTATTTTAATATACTGAGTTCTACTAAATAACTGTTTTATAGTTGAACTCAACCCTTCTGTTAATTAGAAATTCTCTTACGAGAGAAATAAGAACTGGAATAATGTGTGTCCGAGTGTCCGAGTGTTTGGTTTAGCTTTTAAGAAGTATGTTTTATATTTCAAGATATTTATTTCTTACAAAACTAAATAGAGGTATATACTTAAAACAAGTTAATTAAAAAAATAGAGTTGAATTTAGATTATGATGATGAGGTGAGGAAAGATGAAGACCTGATCGGCGTAGAATTCATAATGGCAGGGTATGAATCTCTCATGCTTAAAAGCGTAACATGCACCAAATGGTAGTTGCACCACACCGTATACTAGTGACATCACTGCTACTGCCATCATATATCTGCACAGTTTTAACCTTATTAATTTCAATGCTTCAACAAAAAATATTCAACTTTCAAGCTCTTCTTCTTCTTCCTTTTTTTTATATGGGTTAAACTCACTTTTAGTCCCTATAGTTTGCTCAGATTTGGGTTTTAGTCCCTGAAGTTTGAAAGTAGAGGTTTTGGTCCCTGAAGTTTGCTCAGTTTAAAGAGTTAGTCCCTATACTTTCAAAAAGACCTAACGGTGTTAATTTTTGCTGATGTGTCACTAACACCGTTAGTTTTATTGAGTTGGCATGATGATTAGACCATGTGACCTGGAAATAATGAATTTAAAAATAAAACAAAGAGTGTACTGAAATTTAAAAAGAAAAAGAAAAACACTCTGAACCCAGAACTTGAATCTTCTTCTTCTTCCACTGTCGGACAGTGCGGCGGCGTCGTCGATGAGTTACCAAGTTCATCCATTGATGAGCTTCTTCTTATAACTTTTTCAACCATAAAATACTAATAATTATTCAAAGCCAAATAAGAAAATGATGTGTACGATATGCTTTACTAAAATTACCCCTTTCCTCTTCCTCCTCTCCTTTTTCTCATTGACTCATTCTTTCTACCTCCCCAGTGTTGTTCCTCGCGATTTTCACACCATACCCACGGTTCCCTCATATTTATTTGTTTGTTTATTGTTTTTGCTTTATGTCTGCTGGTTCGTTTAAATTCACTTTTGAACCTTGGGTGTTTTTCAATCTTGCCTTTTGGGTTTGTTGGATCTAGAGTTCATAGTGTATTAACACTCACACACCTTCAGCACTGTACGGGGTGGAAGAAGCTGCACACAGATCTGGTTTTTTTTTTATATAAACAAATATGAATGAGTCTATTTGTCTAAGTTTTCAGAAAATACCATCCTTTCTGCCTGTACTTTTGTAAACCGCATTGCTAAAGCCGATCGGTAGCCTTATTAGATTTTATTGACACAACCTATATTATTTGTTCATTTTCACTAATACGTTCCTCTTCGCTTAAGAAACAAAAAATAGCATAGCCTCTTATAGATTTTATATATATCACGTAACATAAGAATTTAATTTAACGTAGTTTAAACGTATAGTCTCAAAATTCATAAAACGTTGTGTGTGTATTTTAAAATTTATTCTTTTTATTTGATTTCTGCATGTTTGTATCGTAAACAAATTGAATAAATTATCCTGAATATTTTTTATTTTATTCATATGATTTTAAAAGACAAATTTATACACACACACACATACATATATATAAATACCATACTGTTTCAAAAAAAATGTAAAAACGGTCCATATAATATATCAAAATATTAATCAAATTAGTTGACACGTACAATAGTAGAGACTCACAACTCTTAAGATTATAGGCTTGATTGTTTACATATACTTAATAATCTAACATTCAATATACTCCCTCCGTTTCTAAATATAAGATCACTTTGGGGAAGTTGATAAGCTCCTAAATATTAGATCACTTCCTATTTTATCTCAAGTTTTGCCCAAACTACCCTTATACTCTCTCTTTTCATTGAAAACCCCTCCTCCTTTTAAAGTTAAGTAATTAAGGGGATTTTGGGAAGATCATGTAATTTTATTGTCTTCCTTAATCTCCCCAAATTAACCAAAGTGATTTTATATTTAAGAACGGAAGGAGTATCATGTAAAGCTTGTAAACAAATCAAACTAATTCATGAACTATAACCTGTAGTGTATAATCTATCACAAACTCAAAGTGATATGCTAATAAAATGCTGGTTTTGTAAAGTATACGATGTTGTCCATACCTAAACGTGACGAAGTCTTGATATCCATAACGACGATTATAAGCTCCTAAATATTAGATCACTTCCTATTTTATCTCAAGTTTTGCCCAAACTACCCTTATACTCTCTCTTTTCATTGAAAACCCCTCCTCCTTTTAAAGTTAAGTAATTAAGGGGATTTTGGGAAGATCATGTAATTTTATTGTCTTCCTTAATCTCCCCAAATTAACCAAAGTGATTTTATATTTAAGAACGGAAGGAGTATCATGTAAAGCTTGTAAACAAATCAAACTAATTCATGAACTATAACCTGTAGTGTATAATCTATCACAAACTCAAAGTGATATGCTAATAAAATGCTGGTTTTGTAAAGTATACGATGTTGTCCATACCTAAACGTGACGAAGTCTTGATATCCATAACGACGATTATAAAGAAGGTAATGATGACTGTCAGCAACTATGGCCACGGATATTAGAGAGGTAATGAGACAGAGAATTCTAAGTATGAAAATTGAGAGAGCAGCTTTGGACACCATTGTTTCTTAGCTTCCTTAATTAATTACTTTTTCTTGAGCTATCCTTAATTCTTCTTCAACCCCTATTTTATACTTGAATACCTTAAGAGTTTTTCTGTGTGTTTTGCCCCCTCCTTTGCCCTCAATGATTTTGATTACTAAGTTATTATTTGTTATAAACTAGAAAACCGAGTGTGTATTCGTCTTTTCAAGGAGGCATTTCCATTCTGATTTTGGCTAAATAATGTAACTAAGGGAAACGCCCATTGCAACGTGAGTAAATGCATAATTGGTATAAACTAATTTAAACCCTCTGAGCCGCACCTATCAGAACAATTGACTAAGAGCCTGTTTGGATAGCAACTCAAAGTACATTCTGGAAACTAAACCTAGGTTTCAGACATTTTTCGCCAAACACTCAAAAATTTCAAAAAAACTATGTTACAGCAGAAAAGCTATTTTTGGCTCCAAAACCTCATTTTGGGAAAAACTCCCCATTTTTACTTCTCAAACTACAAAAATGAGTAAAGTACAAACTCACCCTCTTCTCTCTCCTCTCCCTCACTCTTCCTTTTTGGATAAAATTGTCCTTTTTAGTAATTGACATTCAAAAAGTTATTCCACTGACATTTTATCCAAACACTCTCATTTTATCAAAAACTATTTTCCAGAAAAGCTATTCTGCTTAAAAACTATTCTCAGAAACTAGTTTTTCAAAAAACTATTCTCTAGAAACTAAATCCAAACAGGCCCTAACTAACCCAAATTGACGTTTTACAACCACAATGCCTCTCTGTTTTTTTTTAGAAAAATTAATCTTTCTTTAGGTGGCTGTAGTACCCTTGCTAAGTGTAATTAATAGAAATTTTAAATAGTATATTTCTTGACTTTAATTTGATGTAGATGATTACACGTGGCAGCCGGGCGGAGGATGTCTACCATTATATAGCATGAGAAGTTTTTTTACCTTACTAAATATGTGAAAGATTAAAGAAAATGATTCACTGAAAATTTTCATAATTTATTATTCCATAGATTGGAAACATTTAATGTTAACTTTTGATATTGATTTGTTAATGAAATAAAAAACAATAAATGAATAAAATATTTTATCTGGGCTATTACATTATTCATAAAAATTCAATGTTGTTTTAGAAAAAGAAAGTTTAATATTTATTGTGCTAAATCATACGCGTTTTCTTTGCAGCTCTTCTCTTCCGCTTCAATCAGGCTGCCGCTTTCCAATGGTAGTCAATATAGTTCTTTAACTTGGTCGTTTAAATCTTAATAAAAAAAACACATGTTTTGTAATAGCTACTTAGTCTTGGCTAACCAAAACTGTAACATTTTTTATAATGAATCCCAGTATGACACAAACTAAACTGTGACAAATGTTGGAGAAGATAATCATAAAAATGAGTCAAACTTTAATTTAATTTGACTTAGAGTTAAAGATCAAATTTACCTCGAAAGTTTAAGGTAAGGATCAAATTTGCCCTGTAAGTTTTTTTGATCAAATTTGCCCCTTAAGTATACAAAATAGATCAATTTCACCCACACATCCTACATGTATGTGTTGCTACACCATCTTCCATGTCAAATGTGACGCCACCTCATCATCTTCTTCGTCCCTCCACGCCTAAAATGCCCCTTTTAAAATGAAAAAATATATTCCTTTTTCCTCCTACCTCCCCCTCCCCTCTCTCCCTCTCCTCCTCCTCATCTCTATCAATTGGTCCTCCTCCAAAAACATCCGATGTTTGGGGTCATTGAGAATAACAATGGTTTGCGTTTTTGTCCTCTGCCACAATTAGTACGGTAATTTAGCATTTGGCTGTTTGGGGTTAGAAGCGGTGATTGTTGTTGGGTTTTGAAAAAAAGATTTATGGACAATAATAGCTACTCATAGGTTTGTTTTGCTTGCACCGTTGGTTTAAGAAAAAAAAATACTCGATCTGTATGTGAACAAGTGAATAGGGAAATTGCAATTATTTTGGGAAGCATGAGAGAAAGAATTAATCACTTGTGGGGAACAAAAGTAGAAAACAGAGTTGACACGGCAAATAGAAAGAATTCTCCTCCGCCGGTGCTGGCGCCGGCCACGTCGTCATCCTCCGCCAGACCCGGCTCTAGTAAGACAGGAGTCATCGCCAGAGTTACTATTGACCACCCCAGTGCTATTCAGAAACCAATCCTTAGAAGAAGCAAATTGATTGTTATTGTTAGGGTTAAGGTGCATTTCTAGTACTCCACAATATGGCAAAGTGCACTTACAGTAATACACAATTTCGGGGTGCATTTGTGGTAAGCAAGAATAAATATCGTTGCACCTATAATAACTCCGTTAAATAAGTTATCTTTGACCGTTAAGAGTAACATTTGACTGTTAAAAGGTGACATGGGGAGGGGGAGTTAATGACGTGGCAATGACTGGACGGACATGTGGCAATGCATGCTGACTGGATTAAGTTGTCAGGCCAAATTAAATTGAAAAAAAAGGGAAAATTAATTAGAGGTCCCCCACAAGGGAGTTAATACTGGAAAAGTCCCAAAAGTTGAAAATATTAATGTAGGGTCCCTCCTCCCCCCACCCCCACCCTCCTCCCTCACCTGCCCCCCCTCCCCCGCCACCCTCCCCCTCCCCCGCCACCCTCCCCTCCACCCTCCCCCTCCCCCGCCACCCTCCCCTCCACCCTCCCCCTCCCCCGCCACCCTCCCCCTCCACCCTCCCCCTCCCCCGCCACCCCCCTCCAGCGCCCCCCACCCCCACCCTCCCCCTCCACGCCCCCCACACCCACTCCTCCTCGCGATCTCTCTCTCTCATCAGATCGCGAGGAGGAGTGGGGGGTGGGGGGCGTGGAGGGGGAGGGTGGCGGGGGAGGGGGAGGGTGGAAGGGGAGGGTGGCGGGGGAGGGGGAGGGTGGAGGGGGAGGGTGGCGGGGGAGGGGGAGGGGGGCGCTGGAGGGGGGGGGGCGGGGGGGGGGGAGGGTGGCGGGGGAGGGGGGGCAGGTGAGGGAGGAGGGTGGGGGAGAAGGGTGGGGGTGGGGGGGAGGAGGGACCCTACATTAATATTTTCAACTTTTGGGACTTTTCCAGTATTAACTCCCTTGTGGGGACCTCTAATTAATTTTCCTTTTTTTTTCAATTTAATTTGGCCTGACAACTTAATCCAGTCAGCATGCATTGCCACATGTCCGTCCAGTCATTGCCACGTCATTAACTCCCCCTCCCCATGTCACCTTTTAACAGTCAAATGTTACTCTTAACGGTCAAAGATAACTTATTTAACGGAGTTATTATAGGTGCAACGATATTTATTCTTGCTTACCACAAATGCACCCCGAAATTGTGTATTACTGTAAGTGCACTTTGCCATATTGTGGAGTACTAGAAATGCACTTTAACCCTTATTGTTATTATTGTTGACTGGAATAGGGAACAAGAAGAGCCTAATCTCCTAGAGGGATTAACAAAAGGGAACAAGCAATTTGGTTGTTGGGGGTGTTTTTGGACAGGAGGGTGGAGGAAGCGTGGAGGAAGGGAAGGAGAGGATGGAGGGGGAGGGGGAGGTAGGAGGAAGAAAAAATATTTTGTTTTTATTTTAAATGGGACATTGCAGGAATGAAGACGATGATGAGGTGACGTCACATTTGACATGGAAGATGATGTGACAACACATGTAGGATTTGAGTTAAAACTGATTTATTTTGTATAATTCAGGGGCTGATTTGATCCTAGAAAAACTTCGAGGGCAAATTTGATCCTCACATAAAATTTCTGGGAAAATTTGATCTTTAACCCTTTGACTTATATTGTAAAACTTTTAATTTGTTTTTCGTAGAATTGCTAATAATCAATTCATTGGAGGTTCGTGTTGATAATTGGTTAAGACATTTTGTTAATCCTTTATCCAAAGTTGGTAAACCATTACCCTAATTTGGAAATCCTTTACACAAATTCTGGGAACAAATAAAACAAAAGTGCACCTAGTAGAATGTTTTGAAAGACTACCAAAATAGGGTAACGAATTACCAAGTTAGGTTAACGAATTATCAATATGTTTTATCTAATTACTAATTTGTTTTATTTGCTCCCAGAATTATGAAAAGCATTACTAAATTAAGGTAATGGTTCACCTACTTTGGATAAAGAATAACCAACATGTTTAACAAAATATCAACATTGGAGCTCCAACAGTTGGTATTGTCAGTGGCCAACGACGAAGCCCCGAGTGATGGCCAATGATAGAGCTTCGACGACGAGCGTTGGTTGATGGCGGTGGATCCCTCAAATATAAAAAATAACACAGGGGCATTATTGACTATTCCTTTATATTTGAGTTTGTACAATTTGAGTTAGTGTGTTGTTTTTTTCATTTTGAAATTACTAGACCGATTGTGCCATTTTTCAATTTCAAATGTCTTTTTTTTTGCCAATTTTCTTTTATGTTGCAATGTTAAATATATTTTAAATTTGCGTACAAACTACAATTCATAATATTGAATATGAATATGCATGTATTTTATTGGGAAAATCTATTTATCCGTACCTATACTATTACTCATTTTTGATGTATTTTATTGGGAAAATCTATTTATCCGTACCTATACTATTACTCAGTTTTGATTTGACATGTGGATGTGGTTTTCAATCCCTTGATTAGACCATTAATTTTTCTCATTTTTTTCTATCACGAGTATTATATTAACTAGCATTTGTAGCCAATTGTGTATAAAAATTAAAATTAAAGCATTTAATTGTGATGAAAATACACATATGTACTAAATCAGAACTAAAAGTGCAGATACCTACAAATATATTTCCCTTTATTATTACATTTTAGTTTAACTTTCAAGCAAGGCTTATGTTTTAACATTTTCAGGTCTAAAGTTTTAATAATAGGGAAAATCACAAACAAGTTAGGGAATTAATCACAATCAAATCTTAGGAGTCAAGCTCCTTGAATTGTCGTAGGATTTGAATGTGATTAATTCCTTTATGAATGACCAAGAAAATTAATGACATCCAAATAATTAAACTAGATCGAAAAGAAACCCACAAGATGGATTCAACAACAACCCATATTCATATAGACAGATAGACCGGAGAAAATTGATGGCATCCAAATATGATTATTACATATATGTGCAATAAATTGTGAAATAATTATAAGACACTCCTGTTAACCTCATGAAATTCATGTCATTTTAGCAAATTTTCCTATACTTCCTACATATTTTGGATAAACTCATAATTGTTTTGAAGTATATAGGAAAATGTGTCAAGTTGGCATTGGATTAAAATCATGGTATTGTTGATTTGCATGTGAATATTTGACCATCTACTTGTCAATTTCGGCTTAGTATAGATTTTATGTTTATGTAGGTTGTTGAAGCTAAAAAAGTGGGCCACATTTGAGTTGCATTTGGAGAAAACCTGAGGTGTAAAGAAAAGTGAAAAAGAAGTTAAATGAAGCTAAAAACGCACATGGCTACAGCCAAGAATTTCAGGCAAAATGGTTGGCTGCAGCCAACTCATGTCTGAATGGATCTAGCTACATCCAAGAAAACAAACAGAATTTCTTGGCTACAGCTAACGCAGTGAAAAGAAAGACAGCGAAAATCAGCTCGAAATTTAGGTTATAAATAGACACAAAAACACAGTCAAAAGGCATCTTTTTGAGCTAAGTTTTCTTTGGGGACTCTTGGAAGCAACTCTTAGCTAGCTAGGGTTTGGTGGTTATGAAGGAGATTCAAGTGGAAATTGAAGATTTTGAAGAGATTCAACCTCAATTCCCTTGGTTTTTCTTCTTCCCCTTTCTTCCCTCTTGAACTTCATATTATGGCTTCCTCTATTTTTGGGATTTGTAATTTTCTTCCATTTATGAGTAGCTAAACCTGATGCTACCAAAATTTTGATAAAAATGTCCGCAAGTATACGGATCGTAATTTAGTAAAGTGGCAAATCAAGGTCGATCCCACAGAGACTCAGACAATTAATAATTAGGCATTAGATCTCCTATTTTCGTTCAAGTTGAGTAAATACAAGAGAATTGATTTTGATTACCTAATATCTAAGAAAATAAAATAAAACAAATATTCACACAGATGAAATTCACGAGTCAAAAGAACAACCTAGAGCTACTAATCCCTTATCTGCTTCTTAGATTTTATTCCCACTAAATTAATTATGAATTAATTCAACTAGCTAATCTAGAGTACTAGTGTCTATAAATGTCTTCCGGTCCACTTACATCCTTGCCTAACTTAATTACACAATGTCTTGCACTAATTTACTAGGCTAATTTATCTCGGTACCGCTCTAATGTGACTATGTAGGGCTTCTAGGTATATTCCTATTCTAGTCGCAAATCAGATTAAAAATTCAATCCTACACTATTTAATCTCATAGTCTATTTAAAATTCCCTCTTCCGAGTCCAATTCTAAATTCCCTAAACATGTCTAATGGTGATCAAGCACTAAACAAGTTAATCAATAATAGCAAGATTAAATAAACTAAATCAAATTAACCATGACTAAATAGTGGGAAATAAAATACTAAGTTACAAACAAGTTCATAGTACTCTAGGTTGTAAAGGAAATTAACCACACATATTGTCTATTAAAGTCATCACAAAAATCAATTCAAAATCTAAATTCAAACCCATAGCAATTGATCAAAAAATAAGGAGACAAAAACTTGCAACTACAGTGAACAGCAGGCCTCCTCCCTTTATCAATGCAATCAACGTTGATGATGATGATGCCTAAGGATAAACGAACCTGCAGCAACCTCCTTTTGTACGTGCGTGTGTATCTATCCTCCAAAGAACCAAAACTCAAGAGCTGCCGCAACTTGCTTTTCTTTTCTTCTTTCTCGTGAATTCTCTTTAGGCTTTAGGAAATTGGAAGAATTATGACCAGCCTCCTTTCACAAGCTCCTCTCTCCCCTTTTATAATGAGTGATCTCCTTAGTCAATTAGGTCACCAAAGATCTAGCCCAAGCCCAAGACTCATTCTTTCCTTTTTCTATTCTTTCCTTTTTCTTTTGTTTCCAAATCTTCATTGTCGTATTATAAGAGAAAGAAAGGAAATAGGAAATAATCATCCTAGCTCAATCATATAATCTCATTAATAAGAAACTTACCATTAAAATATTTCTTTTATTATTTCAAGTTTCCTATTTTATTTTCCAAATAATATATTTCCAATTCACATCAAAATCTCTTACTTGTTTAATTAATGACTCCCCAAATACAATAAAATATTTCCTAAAAACCACTAAATATGGGGAGTCATCACACCCCCACACTTGCATTAAATCTTGTCCTCAAGATTTCAAATTGTTAACACATTTGCACAAAAAATGACATCAAGGTTTTATCATCACAAAGTTGAAATCAATTCAAACTCTCAACAAATGAATCGTCTTAAAAATCTCTCTCACCATCCCCAAATGTAAGTAATAAGGCAATCAATTTGATAGAGATAAATCACAAAAGCATGACCCTCACCAGTCAAAGTGTTTACACTCTACTCTCAAAGTATATAGGGGTTGTGTTTCACTCAATTCCATCTATGTAATCCAGCTACCATAGGCTTGTTTATCATCTCGATATCCACTCTTATATCTCAATGCACACATAAATCAAAATGACTTTTAAGGGTTGTAATGAAAAAGGTAGGATAATGAAATGAAAATGATATGGAGGTATATTTGAAAAGTGCCAAACCATTTCAATTATAGTAAGGAATGAAGGACTCACATAAATTAACAAGCACATAGGGGTTGACTCTTTTGAACTCCACAATTCTTTAATTCTTTTGACTTTCATCTTCTTCTTTTTTTTTCACACTTTGTGTGTTTCTTTTTCCTTTTTCACCTTCACTTTTTTTTTTTACTTTTTTCTTTTCTTTTCTCCTTTCTTCAACACTTATATTTCCCCTTTTCCTTTTCTAATTCCTTCACCCCTTTCCATATGAATATAGTATAACACTTTTCAAAGCGTAAATGAAAGAAATAGATAAGAGATGAAAAATTGTATCAAAAGAATTCAAAGGCTTTATATGCAATCTTTGTTTTTAAAAGAGAAGCATGCTCAAAGGGGTTAAACAATGGAAATAATGTAAAAAGGATGGCTATTTGGCTAAACTGGCTATGAAACGAAGGCCTTAATCATTTTTGTGCATGCAAGAGATTTGAGTGTCAAAAGAGATTCAAGACAAGTTGTAGAGGGGAAATTACAATAGATGTACTCACTCATGAAAGAATAAAATTAAGGCTCAAATTCCTCACAAGGCTTTTTGACATACTAGGGTAATTTATCTAAATCAAATAGCTTGTCTTTTCACTTACATTCAAAGAAGATGAGATCAAAGTCTAATCAAATCCAATTGTTTCAAGTCCAAATCAATCCCAAAATTGGCAAAAAGATTTTTTTTTCAAGAAAGTTTTACAAAATGAAAGTTTGAGGACAATCTTTAGAGAACAATGATACTCTCATTACCCCCACACTTAAATGTCACATTGTCCCCAATGTGAACATGTAACACAAGTAGTGGAATTACAAAAATATCCATAGCAAGTGTAAGAATGATAAAGTTATTTCAAGTTCCATATCAGTCATGCAATTCAATCAAGAAACAACACAGTCAAGACTAATCATCACACACATATCAACAAGCACCATCATTCATTACCAAAATAATTCTCAGTCAAATAAAATCAAGAAAAAGTTAGAAGAATACTGCTCTTCCTCTTCTCGATTTCCACTCTTAGCTCCTAGTCCATCAAGATCAAGTTGAAGCATCCTTTGGGGTCAAAAGAAAAAAAATCCTACAAACTCAAAAACAAAACATCAAATACCAAAATCTTGGGTTGCCTCCCAACAAGCGCTAAGTTTAAAGTCTTCAGCCAGACTTTTCAAACAAATCTTAGTCATAAGTATCAAACACAATAATCACCTCATCTTCATTCCTTTTCAAACAGTATAAGTGATCAATCAAAGTAATGACTTGTGCCTTTTCAATCATAGACAATTTCAAAGAACAAGCAATCACCGATTTCAAAGGAATTATAATATGCTCATACAAACAATTAGATGTATGTCTTTCTAAGAATAATGAGCATCCAACAAAATCAATTCGACTCTCATCAGTAAGAGTCACACCAGTAATAGGAGAATCATCCAAAGCAGTTACAGGAACACTCACATCAACATATGTATCAGAATCACAAGCATTTGAATTCACACTTTGAAGATCAATTAGACACCCATCAGTTTCTCCTAAATCAGTTTCAGGCTCTAAGACAACCTCTAAATCTTCTTCAACTGCATGGTCATCTCTATCCTCAACTTCCTCATATTCAATCTCATTAGATAACAAAGGAGAACTATGATTAAAGGAGGGATTTTGTTTTATTTCTTCAAGGTCTCTGCACATTTGACTCACCTGTGCTACAATATTTTGTGCGCTAGATTCAAACTTAGTCTCAATTGATTCTAACCTTTTGAAACATCCCTCTTGCCATTTCAAACTATCCTCTAGCATTATCAAACATATATCGGCTAATCTTTCTAATCTATCAAGTCTTTCTTCTCTACTAGAGATTTCACTATTCTCAAAATTGTTTCTTTGAACATGTGCATAAGATATGAAGGGTGGGTCTATTGCATGTGAATAAGGATCTAAGTGTGGGTTCCAACACTCATCTTGCTCAAAATTCCAACTAGATCTAGAAAAATTATCAACATAAGTTTGTTGCCTAGTGAAATCATCTCCTTGATGACTCCTTAGTTTTACTATATTTTCACATATATTTTAATCATATTTAGGAGTCATCAATTCAAAATAAGGAGATTTTTGTTAGGAAATTAAAAAAAAGATTCTTGATGTGAAGTTTAGGAATTTATGAAGTGAAATAGAAAAGTAAAGTAAATAATATATTTGGGACAAATATTTTTTGATTGCCTTTTATGTGTGCAGATTCCAAATAAAGAAAGAAGGCAAAGGAAGACATAAATTAAGGAAAGAAATAGAAGGCACATGGAAGACACAATTTTGGGCTTGCATTGTGGGCTTTTTAATTAAACCCATATACACATACAGGAAAAGCAAATTGCAAGGAGTTGTTTGGGAATTTCCTAAAGGCACTCACACAAGAAAAAGGAAAGAAAGGCTGGAGGTGGTTTTTGTCTTATTAGGAAAAGAAGAAAGAAAGGGATGAATTAGGAAAGCTGAGAAGGAAAAAGGAAGGTAAGAGAGGCGGCATGTTTTGTTGACTTTTTGGAGGCGAACGCACACACATATTCACTCACGCATAAGGAAGTAATGGGAGCTGATTGGAGGCATATATATACATATACACATTCACGTTGAAAGGAGAGATTTTTGGGGAGTTCACGTACAGAGGGCTGGGCACACAAGAGTTCACACATACATACAGACACGCTGAAGAAGAAGCATGCAAGCTGAGAGCTGAACACAAGAGAAGAGGACGAAACACAAGTGAAGCACTGTGGGGAGTTTTGAATCAGAACTGGGAGCATTTGGTATTGCTACATTAGAACTTCATTTTGGCACTATGATTTCAGATTTAGTTTTAATGTTTGTTGGGATTAACTTGGAACCTATGTGTGGCTAATTTTCTCTTACAACCTAGGGCACTATGAACTTATTTGTGACTTAGATACTTTATTTCCCACTATTTAGTTTTGGTTAATTTTAATTACTTTATTTAATCTTGCTATTATTGATTAACTTGTTTAGTGATTGGCCACCATTAGACATGTTTAGGGAATTTAGGATTGGACTCGAAAGAGGGAATTTTAAATAGACCATGAGATTAAATAGCGTAGGATTGGATTTTTAATCTGATTTGCGACTAGGATAGACATATACCTAGAAGCCCTACATAGTCACATTAGAGCGGTACCGATATAAATTAGCTTAGTAAATTAGTGCAAGACATTGCGTAATTAAGCTAGGCAAGGATATAGATGGAAACCGAAAGACATTTATAGACACTAGTACTCTAGATTAGCTAGTTGAATTAACTCATAATTAAATTAGTGGGAATAAAATCTGAGAAGCAAATAAGGGATTAGTGACCCTAGGTTGTTCCTTTTACTCGTGAATTTCACCCTTATTATCATAGTTTCTTTTAGATCTAAATTAATCTTTTTCATTTGTTATAAAATCAACTTCATTGTCTTTACTCAACTTAAATGAAAGTAGGAATTCTAATGCCTAAGTACTAATTGTCTGAGTCTCTGTGGGATCGACCTTGATTTTACTACTTTACGAGCCGTACACTTGCGGATATTTTAATCAAAATTTTTGGTAGCATCAAGTTTTTGGCGCCGTTGCCGAGGACTCAAGGCAATTGGTAATTAGAATTAGAAATCCTTTATTAGTTTTCGATTGAGTTTTAATAAAAAAAAAATAAAAAAATACAAAAATACTTTCTGGTCTGGTTTGTTTTTGTGGTTGGAGCTTTGTTTTGCAGGTAATAGTTTTATGTCCTCCCGCAAATCCAAATCTACTAAGACACCTCGTAAGACTAAAAGCATCCGAGAGCTTTTGAACGCTACTTCATCTCACGTTCAGGAAGAAGTGATTGTTGAAACTGAAAGGGAAGTAATGGCTGAGGATGAGAATGATCGTTTGGGTGTCAATGACTTTTTGGGAAGGCAATCTATGGGCTATCAGTCGGGAATTAAAGTTCCTCAAATTCAAGCAAACAACTTTGAGATTAAGCCCACGATGCTGAAGATGCTTGAGATGAATGGTCAGTATTCTGGGAACAATAATGAAGATCCTAATCGACACTTGAGACAGTTTCTGGATGTTTGTGACAGTTTTAAGCAGAATGGTGTTCCGAGTGATGCAGTTCGGTTAATTCTTTTCCCTTATTCTCTTCAAGGGAAAGCAAAAGAGTGGGTAAACAATTTAGAAGGAGATGATGTGACTTCCTGGGATGTTTTGGAAAAGAAGTTTATATCACGGTTCTTTCCACACAACAAGATGGTAGATGCTAGAGCTGCTCTCACTAATTTTTCACAACAATATGGTGAGCATTTGTATGAAGCTTGGGAGAGGTTCAAATCGTTGGTGAGGCAAAGCCCAGGTCACAATATGGAGAAATGGGTATTAATTCAAATTTTTAGTACACGGTTGACTCCTGAGTCTAAGTCTGAATTGAATGTTGTTACTAATGAGGGAATTACAAAACAACCAGTGAACCGTGTGTGGACTTGTTTGGATGAGTTATCGGCTGACTTCATACAGAATAATAATGAGAGGAGACTAATGAAACCAGTTGAGAAAATTTCTGAGGATTCATCTTCACAGTTGATAGCAATGCTAAATGCTTTAAATAAGCGGTTTGATCACCTTGAATCTAAAGTTGAGAGATCGTCTGGTGGACATATGGGGGTTAATGCTATGTACACTTCATGTGAGTATTGTGGAGAGAGACACACTAACGGTCAATGTCTTATTTCTGAACCTCTTGAGCAGGTTAATTATGCAGGCAATTACCGTGGCAACTCTCAGAACAATCCATATTCGAACACATATAATCCAGGATGGAGGAATCACCCGAATTTCTCTTGGAGTCATGACCAAACTTTGAATCAAGCTTCAAGTTCAGGATCTAAACCAATAAATCCGCCGGGTTTTGAAACACAAGTCAAGCAATCTGCACTTCAACAAGATTCTGCGCATCAGAGGATAGATAAACTTGAAGACTTAATGAATAAAATGATGCAAGTGCAGCAAGGTTTTGTAACACACTATGATTCTTCTATCAAGAATTTAGAAATTCAGATGGGGCAACTAGCTGCTAATCTCAATAATGTGAATACTAATGGCTTACCAAGTAATACGGTGCCTAATCCTCGTAGAGATGGAAACGGGGAATGCAAGGCTGTGACTCTGAGAAGTGGTAAAGAGATAGGTGAGCTACAGATATCTTCTACTGCTGATGAAATCACTCCAGTTCGCATGGAAGGAGATGATGTGACTACACACAAGTCTAAGGGAATAGTTGAAGAGAAACTGAAAGGTGAACAAAAAGGGAAGAGTGAGATGTTGAATAAGCCCACCACTACTGAGATTCCTAAATGGGTACCACCTTTACCATTCCCTCAAAGGTTTCAGAAGAAAGCTTTAGATGAGCAGTACAAGAAGTTTTTAGGGATTTTCAAGCAGTTGCACATTAATATCCCTTTCATTGAAGCCTTAGAACAAATGCCTCAATATGCTAAGTTCCTTAAAGAGATGTTGAGCAAGAAGAGAAGATTCGGTGATTATGAGACTGTTGCTCTTATTGAAGAGTGTAGTGCTATTCTTCTTAACAAGTTACCTCCTAAGAGGAGAGATCCAGGGAGTTTTTCTATACCATGCATGATTGGAGAAAAGTTTCAAGGTGGAGCATTATGTGATTTAGGATCAAGTGTTAACTTGATGCCATTATCTGTTTTCAGAAAATTACAGTTGGGTGAGGCTCAACCTACTTCTGTGACACTTCAACTAGCTGATCGAAGTTTAGCTTATCCAAAGGGTATTATTGAAGATGTGTTGATAAAGGTAGATAAGTTTATTCTTCCTGCTGATTTTATTGTCTTAGATTGTGAAGAAGACGCAGAATTACCACTCATTGTGGGTAGACCTTTCCTTGCTACTGCTCGAACACTTATTGATGTTGAGAAAGGAGAAATAAAGTTAAGGGTGAATGGGGACGAAGTCGTTTTCAATATGAAGAAGGCTTTGAAATATAGAAGGGATACTACTGATTGCTTCAGGGTAGATATGTTGGATGAGGTGATACAAGAGAATACTGATTCTGTTGCTATAAAAGAACCATTTGAAGTTGCTATACTTGGAGTTTCTGAACTTGAGAATGAGAAGGTCTGTGAATGCAAGAAATTACTTGAAGCTTCTCCTCCCTACACTAGTTCATCAAGGCAGTTTGAGTTATTAGAGATGGATTCACGGCCAAATTCTTCTCTTAAACCTTCTGTTGAACAAGCACCAATTCTAGAGCTTAAACCCTTGCCATCTCATCTTGAGTATGCATATTTGGGTGAGTCTGAGACACTTCCTATCATGATTTCTTCTTCTCTTACAGATGATCAGAAAGAAAGGTTGTTAAAGGTTCTTCGTGATCACAAGAAAGCTTTGGGATGGACTATTGCAGATATCAAAGGTGTAAGTCCCTCGATTGTAATGCATAAAATACTCTTAGAAGATGATTATAAGAAATCTGTTCAGAATCAGAGGAGATTGAATCCTATGATGAAAGAAGTGGTTAAAAAAGAGGTAATTAAGTGGTTAGATGCTGGGATTATCTATCCTATTTCTGATAGTTCGTGGGTTAGTCCGGTGCAATGTGTTCCTAAGAAAGGAGGTATGACTGTGATTACTAATGAGCAAGATGAGCTCATCCCCACTCGTACTGTTACTGGATGGCGAGTTTGCATGGATTACCGTAAATTGAATGAAGCTACAAGGAAGGATCATTTTCCCCTTCCTTTTATTGATCAAATGTTAGACAGATTAGCTGGTAAAGAATTCTTTTGCTTCTTGGATGGATATTCTGGGTATAATCAAATTGCAGTTGCTCCTGAAGATCAAGAGAAAACAACCTTTACATGCCCGTATGGCACCTTTGCCTTTAGACGGATGCCCTTTGGTTTGTGTAACGCTCCAGCTACTTTTCAGCGATGTATGATGAGTATATTCGCAGATATGATCGAAGAGATAATGGAAGTTTTCATGGATGATTTCTCAGTTTTTGGTGAATCATTTGAGAAATGCTTGGTGAATCTTGACAAAGTATTGAGAAGATGTGAGGAGAAAGATTTGGTGCTTAACTGGGAGAAATGTCATTTTATGGTAACTGAAGGCATAGTTCTGGGTCATAAAGTTTCAAAGCAAGGTTTAGAGGTTGATAGAGCGAAAACATCAGTGATTGAGCACCTTCCACCTCCTTCTAATGTCAAAGTCGTGAGAAGTTTCTTAGGCCATGCTGGATTCTATAGGCGGTTCATCAAAGATTTTTCGAAAATTTCAAAGCCTCTTTCACAGTTGCTTGAGAAAGACACTTCATTTAACTTCAATGAAGAGTGTCTAAGGTCTTTTGAAGAGCTCAAGAGGAGATTGACTTCAGCTCCTATTATTGTGGCTCCTGATTGGTCACTTCCATTTGAGGTGATGTGTGACGCAAGTGATTATGCTGTTGGAGCAGTCTTATCTCAAAGGCATAACAAGATTCTCCATCCTATCTACTATGCAAGCAAAACTCTTGTTGCGGCTCAGGTAAATTACTCTACTACAGAAAAAGAAATGCTAGCTATAGTGTTTGCTTTTGAGAAGTTAAGAGTTTATTTGATGGGTACTAAAGTTATAGTTCATACTGATCATGCTGCTATTAAATATCTGTTAGGGAAGAAAGAGTCTAAGCCTAGGTTGATTAGATGGGTATTATTGTTGCAAGAATTTGATGTGCATATAGTTGATAGGAAACGAATTGAAAATCAGGTTGCTGATCATTTATCTAGACTTATGTATGCTTCTGATTCTGTGGATGATTTGTTGATTGATGAGAAATTCCCTGATGAACAATTGTTTGCTGTGAGTATTTCTGAGTTGCCATGGTATGCTGATATTGTGAATTATCTTGTGTGTGAAGTGTTACCTCCTGATTTGAATTTTTATCAAAGGAAAAAGTTTTTGCATGATGTTGCCTACTATATATGGGATGAACCATTTCTATTTAAAAGATGTTCTGATTCAATTATTAGAAAGTGTGTTCCTGAAATTGAACAAGAGGCCAATTGCATGTCATGCATCTGCTTATGGGGGACATTATGGGGGGCAAAGAACTGCATTAAAAGTACTTGAATTTGGTTTTTATTGGCCTTCTCTGTTTAAAGATGCTCACCATTATGTTTCCAAGTGTGATCGATGTCAAAGAACAGGTAATATTTCTAGGAAGCATGAGATGCCTCAATCTGGTATTCTGGAGGTTGAGTTGTTTGATTTATGGGGCTTAGATTTCATGGGCCTGTTTCCGTCTTCAAGAGGAAATAAATACATACTTGTTGCTGTTGAGTATGTGAGCAAATGGGCTGAAGCTATTGCATGTCAAGCCAATGATGGTAACACTGTGATCAGATTTTTGAAGAGGTACATTTTCTCAAGGTTTGGGACTCCTAGAGCAATCAATACTGATGAAGGAACTCATTTCAATAATAAGAGTTTCAAGGCTCTTTTGGCAAAATATGGAGTTCACCATCGGATGTCCCTTGCCTACCATCCACAAACAAATGGTCTTTGTGAACTGACTAATAGAGAGATTAAGAGAATTCTGGAGAAAACTGTGGGTCCTACTAGGAAGGATTGGTCTGATAAGTTAGATGATGCTCTTTGGGCTTATAGGACAGCTTTCCGAACACCTATCGGCATGTCACCGTATCGACTTGTTTTAGGAAAGGCGTGTCATTTACCACTTGAGTTGGAGCATAAAGCTTGGTGGGCAGTGCAGAAACTGAATATGGACCATAAGCTTGCTGGAAGTAAAAGACTCATGCAGTTGAATGAGTTAGATGAATTAAGGCTTCAAGCGTATGACAGTTCAAAACTTTATAAAGAAAGAACCAAGAGATGGCATGACCGCTACATAGTGAAACGTGCTTTTGAGCCGGGACAGTTGGTGCTCCTTTTCAATTCTAGGTTGAAGTTATTTCCTGGGAAATTAAAGTCAAGATGGTCTGGTCCGTTTTGTGTGATTTCTGCTTCTGATAAAGGTGTGGTGGAGGTAAAAGATGAAAGGACCGGAGAGAGCTTCAAAGTGAATGGGCAGAGGTTGAAGCATTATCATGGTGGTGATGTGGACCGGCAAGCAGTGGTTCACAAGCTGGTGCAACTTTCCTGAAATCTGACAAAATCTGGCTGAAGACTTTAAACTTAGCGCTTCTTGGGAGGCAACCCAAGGTTTTTGGATCTGACTTTTGTTCATTTTGTAGGACTTTTGGTAGCGACATAGGATGCTTCAGCTGACTTTTTGGGGGACTTGGAGATGAGAGCGCAAATCAAGAAGAGGAAGGGGAGTATTCTTCTAACTTTTACTTGATTTTACTTCACTGATATCTGTTCTGGTGATGAGTTTGAGTTATTTTGTGCATGTGGGTGATGATTGAACGTAATGGATGCACAAGAGGGGGGGGGGTGAATTGTGCTTCAAAAATAAATACTCAAAGTAAATGACACAAGATTTATACTGGTTCGGTCTACCTGACCTACGTCCAGTCCTCAACCACCCAGGCCGAGAGTTTCACTATAACTCAGGTTTTAAATCGGGTTCACCTGAAACCTTACAACCGCAAGTTTTACGGGCTCACTTGCAACCTTACAACAAGTTTTACACTGGCTCACTTGTAACCTATCTAACTGTCTCCCCCTCACACCAAGCAAGGGTTTGAAGTTTACACTTGAAGGCTTTTCTGACTAAGTTCTCTTACAGAACAAATGATGTTACACACTTAAGTTCAATAAATGCTCTTTTAACAGAAAGAGACTTAACTACTGTGAGTGCAGAATAGGTAGGTGAAAAATCACTCAAAGTGTTAAATGCTCTTCGTTTTTCTGGGCAGCTTGAATGAATAAGGATTTTCTCGCTCAAGAATATTTTAAGATCATTAACTACTTCATAAATGAAGTTGAGCTTCCTTATATAGTCTTCAAGCATTTTGAACTCTTGGTAGGTGGGCTAGCCGTTTGAATATGTCCGTTTTTCCCTTGTTACCGTTCGCCCATTTAATGCTTCATTAATGCATAGCAGGGTTGACTTGCTTTATCTCTGAAAAGTAGTCCTGACACCTCTGCTCTGACAAAAGCATTCTGACACTGCATCTCTTTGAACGTTCAGACATTCTGATTGCTTGCGGAAGCAACTTCTCATCCGGAAGCAACCTTACTGAGTGTGCTGCACTTGAACGTTAGTTTAGCAATATAATCATATAGTCTCATGCAGTGGGTGATCCTAAGTCTAAGGTGTATCCGGAAGCACTTCTACATCCGGAAGTAAATTCACTTGATGAGGGATTTAGTTCACCATGACTTGCTCTCGCTTAGTCTATTTCATTCCACCACTCAGCGCTAGTCACTGAGCTATCGGAAGCACTTTTACTTGACGTGGTGAATTCACTGACGCTTAGGGTGAAATCTATTCTATCAGTCTGCGCCAGTCAAGATCTAACAGGAAGCAACTTCACTTGATGTTGCATTTCCGCTGACGCTCGGGGTTATATCTAGTCTATCAACCTGCGCCAGTCTAAATCTAATAGGAAGTGCTTTCACTTGGCGAAGTAGACTTACTGACGCTTGGGGTAATAACTATTCTATTGCTCTGCGCCAGTCTAAGTCTAACAGGAAGCGCTTTCACTTGGGGAAGTAGACTCACTGACGCTTGGGGTAATATCTATTCTGTCGCTCTGCGCCAGTCTAATTCTAACAGGAAGCGCTTTCACTTGGGGAAGTAGACTCACTGTCGCTTGGAGTAATATCTATTCTATCGCTCTGCGCCAGTCTAAGTCTAACAGGAAGCAAACTCACTTCCGATTGAAACATAGCTTAGTCTTAAGGTTTTGTGTACCTAATTCTCATGGACTAAGTTAAATCCCTAGTGATTTACTTGCTGACGCTGGGGGATGAAAGCATTCATCCGCATGCGCAAGTCCTAATCTAACCGGAAGTAAATCTTCATCCGGAAGCACTCTTACTTGGGATCCTAAGTATACTATTGCTTCCTAGGCACTTGGTCTAATCCTTTATATTTTAGTCTTCATCAAAACTTAAGATTCTAACATTCTCCCCCTTTTTGATGATGACAAACTTAGCTTTATCGATTAAGTTCATATGAAAGGATTAGCTGAAGAATAAAAACAATAGTTCAGAATAAGTAACTTAGACAAATATTATTGATAAGCATAGGTTACAGGTCAGAGCATATAATTAGATAACATTTACAAGCAGCGAGCATATAGTAGGCAGATATGAGAACATGCATGAAAAGATGAACATTTCTAAGTAAACAAAAAAATTTGGGCTGGGGGTTGTTTCTTTGTTTCTTCTTTCTCTCCCTCTCGCTGAAGCTCTTCTTCATCAAGGAACTCCCAGGGTAGCAAGGCTAGTGGTCAATGCATCTCTCCCCCTTTTGGCATCATCAAAGAGGGTTTTCCATATTTGATCGCCGCAGCCTCCTCCTTAGGGATGGACTTCCTCTTCTTAGAACCCACTAACAGTTCTGCCATTCTACCAGAAGTTTCAGGCTGACCTTGAATATTTTCATCCTGCCCTAGAGCAATTTGCCGAGAAACTTCATGATGTTCTTGATGTCTTTCACGATGCCCAGATTTTCCAGAATGTTGATGGCTTGATTTCCCAGATTTGGACTTGTGTTTCTTAGATGAGGAGGGTTTCCTCGAAACTGGGTTTGCTTCAGAGGGTTCGGCCATTTTTGTGGGGTTGATGAAATGTTTATATGAAGAACATAGATGAAAATGAAGAATGTGTGAAATGAGATGTCCCTTTTATAGGTAAAGTCACTAAGGGCAAAAAGGTCATGCTCCTTCACATTATCACACATTGGGTAGCGTAAACGCCTTAAGTTGGAACGATATACCTGATGACACGTGTCGCTTCATATTGTCAGAGAAGTCGAAACGTCTCATTTGGAAGTTGAAGCGTTTTCTGAAGTGACGTGTCTTCTTGGACTTGTGCTGGCGCTCTCTTGGTTTGATCATCCAGCGTCAGTGTGTAATCATTCGGAAGTGGTTTTGCTTCCGGTTGCACTTACTTAAGATTCAACATTGAATACCTGCAAGGACATATATTGGCACTCCGATGCCTAAGTCAGTATTGTTGTAAGTGAGAAAAAAAATAATAATTACACTTCATTTGGGTTTACCATCCCCAAATCACCTCTAATGAAAATAAACTGGTCAGTCCCCAGAGGCTTGGTGAAGATATCCGCAAGCTGTTGTTGTGTGGGAACAAACTGCACCTTGACATCCTTCTTTTGAACATGGTCTCTGATGAAGTGATGTCGGACGTCAATGTGCTTTGTCCTTGTGTGCTGAACTGGATTCTTGGCGAGGCTAATTGTGCTTGTGTTATCACAGAGGATGGGCGCCTCAGGAAACTCCAAGCCAAGATCTCTCAACTGGTTTTTCAGCCATAGCACTTGTGCACAGCAACTTGCAGCAGCAATGTATTCTGCCTCAGTGGATGACAAGGACACGCAGGTTTGCTTCTTGCTGGCCCAAGACACCAGACAACCACCAAGGAAGGCGCATTGTCCACTGGTGCTCTTTCTATCTGTTTTATAACCTGCGTGGTCAGAGTCAGAATAAGCCCACAAGAACTCTTGGTTACCTCTGGGATACCAAAGACCAAGTTCTTGTGTTCCCTCAAGGTATCTCAGAATACGTTTAACACATGTCAAGTGTGATTCCTTGGGGTTGGCTTGAAACCTAGCACACATGCCTACGCTAAATTGAATATCAGGCCTGCTCGCCGTTAAGTATAGGAGGGAACCTATCATTCCCCTGTACATGGGCAGGCTGACACTTTTACCCTTGGCGTCAGCGTCGAGTGCAGCTGAGGTGCTCATAGGAGTATCATACTCCTTGCATTCATCCATCCCAAACTTTTTGAGTAGTTCTCTGCAGTACTTGGTTTGGGAGATGAAGATTCCGTTCTTCTTTTGTTTGATTTGCAGGCCTAGGAAGAATGTTAGTTCTCCCATCATTGACATCTCAAATTCACCCTGCATAATCTTAGAGAAATCTTCACAAAGCTTCTCGTTAGTTGCCCCAAAGATAATATCATCAACATAAATTTGGACAATTAACATATCTCTATCTTTGTGAAGGATAAACAGTGTATTATCTAATTTGCCTCTTGAGAAACCCTTGCCCAGCAAAAAGCTGCTGAGTCTCTCATACCAAGCTCGAGGGGCTTGTTTCAGGCCATACAAAGCTTTCTTTAATCTATACACATGTTTGGGGTTCTTATGGTTTTCAAAGCCAGGAGGTTGTTCTACATATACCTCTTCCTTAATATAACCATTAAGAAATGCACTCTTTACATCCATTTGATATAATCTGAAACCTTTCATGGATGCAAAGGCTAGAAGAATCCTTATTGCCTCAAGTCTAGCGACTGGAGCAAAAGTTTCTTCATAGTCAATGCCTTCTTCTTGGTTGTATCCTTTAGCTACCAGTCTGGCTTTGTTTCTAGTGATTTGACCTGTCTCATCCAGTTTGTTTTTAAAGACCCACTTGGTTCCTACTATGGATTGATGAGACGGCCTTGGGACTAGTTCCCACACTTGACTTCTTTCAAATTGATTCAGCTCTTCCTGCATGGCAATAATCCAGTCGCAGTCCTCAAGAGCTTGTTCAACTGAAGTTGGTTCGATTTGAGATAGGAATGCTCCAAACTCAACTTCATTTTGAACTTGTCTTCTAGTTCTGACACCAGAAGAAACATCACCAAGCACTTGATCAAGAGGATGATCCCTGTGATGTCTCCTAGCTATTGGCAGCTGTGCCTCCTCAGGCATGGGTTGCCCACTAGGTACATCACTGGGTTCACCTTCTTCTTTGGGATAGCTTGTTGTTGTTTCTTTTGGTGGTGAGGAAGATGATGGAAGATTTGGAAAGTTAAGTGCTTCATCATCTTCTGTGGATTGTCCCCATGTAGGAGTTTCATCAAATACAACATGCATGGACTCTTCTACAGTTTTAGTTCTTATGTTGTATATCCTATATGCTTTGCTCCTAAGGGAATATCCTATGAATATACCTACATCAGCCTTTGGATCAAACTTACCCAAATTTACCTTCCCATTGTTATGCACGTAGCATTTTGATCCGAATATTCTGAGATGGCTGATGTTGGGCTTCCTTCCTTTATATAGCTCGTATGGAGTCTTATCCAAGCCCTTGCGAACATAAGCTCTGTTGGAGATATAGCAAGCAGTGCTCATAGCGTCCGCCCAGAACATTTGAGAGACTTCTTTCTCGTTCAGCATGCTTCTAGCCATCTCCGTCAGAACCCTGTTCTTTCTTTCGACTACTCCATTTTGTTGAGGAGTTCTCGGAGCTGAGAAGTTATGTTCAATGCCGTTTTGCTCACATAGCTCAGTGAAGCTATGGTTCTCAAACTCTCCTCCATGGTCTGTCCTTATGGCTGTGATTTTGAGATCCTTCTCATTCTGCACTTTCTTAGCCAGGACAACGAAAGCATCAAAAGCATCTTGCTTAGAGGCAAGAAACAAAGTCCACGTAAACCTTGAATAGTCATCCACCACCACTAAAGCATATAGGTTTCCACCCAAGCTTTTTACTCTTGCTGGCCCAACCAAATCCATGTGGATTAGTTCCAAGGGCCTGCTGGTGGAGACTCTCTTCTTGGTTTTAAACGAGGATTTTGTTTGCTTTCCTCGTTGGCAGGATTCACAGATAAAATCATGCTTAACCTTAAAAGGGGGAATACCTACAGCTAGCTCATTTTTAATTAGCATGTCCAATTGAGTAAAGTTAACATGAGCTAGTCTCTTATGCCAAAGCCAGCTATTCTCGTCACTAGATATTAGACATTTTTCTTCTAGCTGTTGACATAAATCTAAGGTATATAGATTCCCATTTCTAATTGCCTTAATTTTGCATTTTAGGTTGGCCTTATCTATATTCAGATCCTGCTTATCAACTATTAAGCACTCATTTGAATCAAATATTACCCAGTTACCTTTGTCCGTGCTTTGACTTACACTTAGCAGGTTGTGACAGAGACCGTCCACTAGATATACATCTTTGACTGGTCCGACTTCTCCAACTCCAGTGATCTTGCCACTTTGATTTCCTCCAAAGGTCACTGTGGCTCCATCTTTGATCACCAGAGACTTGAACTTGTCTCTGTCTCCAGTCATATGTCTCGAGCATCCGCTATCGATGTACCAATTTTTGTTCTTGGATGCCTTGAGACACACCTAAAACAATCAAGCAATTTTAGGTACCCAACCTCTCTTGGGTCCTTTGTCATTAGTGTCTAGGACCCTTGGCCTAGCTTTGGGCTTATCCTTGTGCCTATATACATTTGGAGCCTTTGGCCTAGTGTTGGCTCTAGACTCTTGGGTTCTCCCAGTGGGATGATTCCAGGCTTGGGATCCTTGTCCTCTCTTGATTTCCTTTGCAGGTGGAGAATCCTTTGTAGCCCTGGTTCCTTTAGGGACCCACTTGTATGAGCTGTTAGCTCCATGCTTTTTAGCATTACAGGTGGACATCGAGTGTCCTTTCCTGTTGCAGTAATTACAGAAGCTGAAAGGTGAGGAGCTATGACTGGTGGCTTTATGGAAGAACTTTAAGTAAGGCTTTATTTTTGGTTCTTCCCACGTTTTCTTCCTGAGGGTATATCCCAAGCCAGTCCTATTCCTATATGCCCTTTGGTTCATTAAAAGTATATTCAGCATTTCTGAACCATTGGTGAATTTCTGCAGGGCATTTTGCAGCTTATTATTTTCTTCTGAGATTTTGCTGCAATTTGGACAGCTCTCAGGTGTTGGGATGTTGGGTTCTGCTTGAGGAGAACCCTGTCCATCCACCATTGGAGATCTTCTAGCTTCCGCTAGTTCCTCACTGAGTGAGTCCACCTTGGACTCAAGTGACTCCTTTTTGGTTTTCAAGAATTTATAGGCTTTACATAGTTTAGAGAATTCTTCATGAATCTCATTGTAAGCCTCTTGTAGTTCAGGAAGAGTTACCTCATGTTCTTCATTGGTGAGGTCAAGATCTGAAGATGCTTCCTCATCCTCTTCTCTAGCTACCAGGCAGAGGTTGGCAACTTCTTCATCATCACTTGCTTCCTCATCTGAGCTGTTTACCCAAATGGAGGAAACGAGTGCCTTTCTTTTATCCTTGCCTTTGGACCTCTGCAGGCTGGGACACTCAGCCTTGAAGTGACCAGGCTTATTGCATTCAAAGCACACAGGGACCTTCTCTTTCTTGTATCCCCTCTTCTGGCTGGTGTCACCTTTCTGATAGCCTTCCTTCTTCCTGAGGAATTTCCTGAACTTCCTCACCATCAGGGCCATCTCCTCATCGTCCATCTCATCGTCGTCATCCTCATCATTGTCCTTGATCTCTTTGCTGGGAGCAACGAGAGCAAGGTTCTTACTCTTGGATGAGGTTTGAGGAGCTCTCATAGCCAGCAAGGTTGGCTCATATTCAGCAAGTGAGCCAAAAAGAGCGGTGACGGAGCTGGTTGATTCTCCTTGCACTTCTTGCAGAATAGTGACTTTGGTGATCCAGTCACCCTTCAAGATTTTCAGAATCTTGCTCACCTGCTCTCTTTCAGGGATATCCTTACCAAGCGAGGCTAGATTATTGATGAGATGGGTGAATCTGAGCTCTAGATCTCTGATAGGCTCGGTGGGGCTTAGCATGGCGAATTTGTGGAATTCTTCCACCAGCATCTCAACACGTCTTGCTTTAACTCCCCTGGTTCCGGAGTGTGCAGCCTCAAGAGCCTCCCACATATCCTTTGCATTTTTGTGGTGGCTGATCCTGTGAAACTCTTTGTAGCTGAGAGCACACTGGATGTAGTGCATAGCCCTATGGTTGAGTTGGACTAGAGCATAGTCCTCAGCAGTATATCTGGCTTTTGCCTTAGCAAATCCTTCCTCATCTAAGGGAGTTTGATCCCCATGTTCGATCACGTCCCATAGTCTGATATCGCTTGACTTGATATAGGTTTCCATTCTGAACTTCCAGAATGTATAGTTGTGCCCATCGAAGCCTGGGGGCTTGTTGGGTTGTACAGCAACATCTGGCAGACCATACTCCGTATCCATTACTTAGATCTTTGCTTTCCGGATTCGTTGGAATCGAGTGAGAAAGACCCGCTCTGATACCAAATGAACGTAATGGATGCACAAGAGGGGGGGGTGAATTGTGCTTCAAAAATAAATACTCAAAGTAAATGACACAAGATTTATACTGGTTCGGTCTACCTGACCTACGTCCAGTCCTCAACCACCCAGGCCGAGAGTTTCACTATAACTCAGGTTTTAAATCGGGTTCACCTGAAACCTTACAACCGCAAGTTTTACGGGCTCACTTGCAACCTTACAACAAGTTTTACACTGGCTCACTTGTAACCTATCTAACTGTCTCCCCCTCACACCAAGCAAGGGTTTGAAGTTTACACTTGAAGGCTTTTCTGACTAAGTTCTCTTACAGAACAAATGATGTTACACACTTAAGTTCAATAAATGCTCTTTTAACAGAAAGAGACTTAACTACTGTGAGTGCAGAATAGGTAGGTGAAAAATCACTCAAAGTGTTAAATGCTCTTCGTTTTTCTGGGCAGCTTGAATGAATAAGGATTTTCTCGCTCAAGAATATTTTAAGATCATTAACTACTTCATAAATGAAGTTGAGCTTCCTTATATAGTCTTCAAGCATTTTGAACTCTTGGTAGGTGGGCTAGCCGTTTGAATATGTCCGTTTTTCCCTTGTTACCGTTCGCCCATTTAATGCTTCATTAATGCATAGCAGGGTTGACTTGCTTTATCTCTGAAAAGTAGTCCTGACACCTCTGCTCTGACAAAAGCATTCTGACACTGCATCTCTTTGAACGTTCAGACATTCTGATTGCTTGCGGAAGCAACTTCTCATCCGGAAGCAACCTTACTGAGTGTGCTGCACTTGAACGTTAGTTTAGCAATATAATCATATAGTCTCATGCAGTGGGTGATCCTAAGTCTAAGGTGTATCCGGAAGCACTTCTACATCCGGAAGTAAATTCACTTGATGAGGGATTTAGTTCACCATGACTTGCTCTCGCTTAGTCTATTTCATTCCACCACTCAGCGCTAGTCACTGAGCTATCGGAAGCACTTTTACTTGACGTGGTGAATTCACTGACGCTTAGGGTGAAATCTATTCTATCAGTCTGCGCCAGTCAAGATCTAACAGGAAGCAACTTCACTTGATGTTGCATTTCCGCTGACGCTCGGGGTTATATCTAGTCTATCAACCTGCGCCAGTCTAAATCTAATAGGAAGTGCTTTCACTTGGCGAAGTAGACTTACTGACGCTTGGGGTAATAACTATTCTATTGCTCTGCGCCAGTCTAAGTCTAACAGGAAGCGCTTTCACTTGGGGAAGTAGACTCACTGACGCTTGGGGTAATATCTATTCTGTCGCTCTGCGCCAGTCTAATTCTAACAGGAAGCGCTTTCACTTGGGGAAGTAGACTCACTGTCGCTTGGAGTAATATCTATTCTATCGCTCTGCGCCAGTCTAAGTCTAACAGGAAGCAAACTCACTTCCGATTGAAACATAGCTTAGTCTTAAGGTTTTGTGTACCTAATTCTCATGGACTAAGTTAAATCCCTAGTGATTTACTTGCTGACGCTGGGGGATGAAAGCATTCATCCGCATGCGCAAGTCCTAATCTAACCGGAAGTAAATCTTCATCCGGAAGCACTCTTACTTGGGATCCTAAGTATACTATTGCTTCCTAGGCACTTGGTCTAATCCTTTATATTTTAGTCTTCATCAAAACTTAAGATTCTAACAATGATTAGTCTTGACTGTGTTGCTTCTTGATTGAATTGCATGACTGATAGGGAACTTGAAAGAACTTTATCATTCCTACACTTGCTATTGATATTTTTGTAATTCCACTACTGATGTTACTTGTTCACATTGGGGACAATGTGACATTTAAGTGTGGGGGTATGAGAGTATCATTGTTCTCTAAAGATTGTCCTCAAGCTTTCATTTTGTCAAATTTTCTTGAAAAAAAAAACTTTTTGCCAATTTTGGGATTGATTTGGACTTGAAACAATTGGATTTGATTAGACTTTGATCTCATCTTCTTTGAATGTAAGTGAAAAGGCAAACCATTTGATTTAGATAAATTACTCTAGTATGTCAAAAAGCCCTCTGAGAAATTTGAGCCTTAATTTTATTCTTTCATGAGTAAGTACATCTATTGTAATTTCCCCTCTAGAACTTGTCTTGAATCTCTTTTGACGCTCAAATCTCTTGCATGCACAAAAATGATTAAGGCCTTCGTTTCATAGCCAGTTTAGCCAAATAGCCATCCTTTTTACATTATTTCCATTGCTTAACCCCTTTGAGCCTGCTTCTCTTTTAAAAAGAAAGATTGCATATTTTAGCCTTTGAATTCTTTTGATGCAATTTTTCATCTATTATCTATTTCTTCCATTTACGCTTTGAAAAGTGCTATACTATATTCATATGGAAAGGGGTGAAGGAATTAGAAAAGGAAAAGGGGAAATATAAGTGTTGAAGAAAGGAGAAAAGAAAAAAAAATAAAAAAAATAAAAAAAGAAAGAAAAGTGAAGGTGAAAAGGAAAAAAAAAGTCACACAAAGTGTGAAAAAAAAAGAAGAAAAAAAAAGAAGAAGAAGATGAAAATCAAAAGAATTGAAGAATTGTGGAGTTCAAAAGTGTCAACCCCTATGTGTTTGTTAAGTTATGAGATTCCTTCATTCTTTACTGTAATGGAAATGGTTTAGCACTTTTCAAATATACCTCCATCTCATTTTCATTTCATTATCCTACCTTTTCCATTACAACCTTTAAAAGTCCTTTTGATTTGTGTGTGCATTGAGATACAAGAGTGGATATCGAGATGACAAACAAGCCTATGGTAGCTGGATTACATAGATGGAATTGAGTGAAACACAACCCTATATACTTTGAGAGTAGAGCGTAAACACTTGACCGGTGAGGGACATGCTTTTGAGATTTATCTCTATCAAATTGATTGTCTGATTACTTGCATTTGGGGATGGTGAGAGAGATTTTTAAGAGGATTCATTTGTTGAGAGTTTGAATTGATTTCAACTTTGTGATGATAAAACCTTGATTTCATTTTTTGTGCTAACGTGTTGATAATTTGAAATCTTGAGGACAAGATTTAATGCAAGTATGGGGGTGTGATGACTCCTTAGTTTTACTATATTTTCACATATATTTTAATCATATTTAGGAGTCATCAATTCAAAATAAGGAGATTTTTGTTAGGAAATTAAAAAAAAGATTCTTGATGTGAAGTTTAGGAATTTATGAAGTGAAATAGAAAAGTAAAGTAAATAATATATTTGGGACAAGTATTTTTTGATTGCCTTTTATGTGTGCAGATTCCAAATAAAGAAAGAAGGCAAAGGAAGACATAAATTAAGGAAAGAAATAGAAGGCACATGGAAGACACAATTTTGGGCTTGCATTGTGGGCTTTTTAATTAAACCCATATACACATACAGGAAAAGCAAATTGCAAGGAGTTGTTTGGGAATTTCCTAAAGGCACTCACACAAGAAAAAGGAAAGAAAGGCTGGAGGTGGTTTTTGTCTTATTAGGAAAAGAAGAAAGAAAAGGATGAATTAGGAAAGCTGAGAAGGAAAAAGGAAGGTAAGAGAGGCGGCATGTTTTGTTGACTTTTTGGAGGCGAACACACACACATATTCACTCACGCATAAGGAAGTAATGGGAGCTGATTGGAGGCATATATATACATATACACATTCACGTTGAAAGGAGAGATTTTTGGGGAGTTCACGTACAGAGGGCTGGGCGCACAAGAGTTCACACATACATACAGACACGCTGAAGAAGAAGCACGCAAGCTGAGAGCTGAACACAAGAGAAGAGGACGAAACGCAAGTGAAGCACTGTGGGGAGTTTTGAATCAGAACTGGGAGCATTTGGTATTGCTACATTAGAACTTCATTTTGGCACTATGATTTCAGATTTAGTTTTAATGTTTGTTGGGATTAATTTGGAACCTATGTGTGGCTAATTTTCTCTTACAACCTAGGGCACTATGAACTTATTTGTGACTTAGATACTTTATTTCCCACTATTTAGTTTTGGTTAATTTTAATTACTTTATTTAATCTTGCTATTATTGATTAACTTGTTTAGTGATTGGCCACCATTAGACATGTTTAGGGAATTTAGGATTGGACTCGAAAGAGGGAATTTTAAATAGACCATGAGATTAAATAGTGTAGGATTGGATTTTTAATCTGATTTGCGACTAGGATAGACATATACCTAGAAGCCCTACATAGTCACATTAGAGCGGTACCGATATAAATTAGCTTAGTAAATTAGTGCAAGACATTGTGTAATTAAGCTAGGCAAGGATATAGATGGAAACCGAAAGGCATTTATAGACACTAGTACTCTATAGTTGAATTAACTCATAATTAAATTAGTGGGAATAAAATCTGAGAAGCAAATAAGGGATTAGTGACCCTAAGTTGTTCCTTTTACTCGTGAATTTCACCTTTATTATCGTAGTTTCTTCTAGATCTAAATTAATCTTTTTCATTTGTTATAAAATCAACTTCATTGTCTTTACTCAACTTAAATGAAAGTAGGAATTCTAATGCCTAAATACTAATTGTCTGAGTCTCTGTGGGATCGACCTTGATTTTACTACTTTACGAGCCGTACACTTGCGGATATTTTAATCAAAATTTTTGGTAGCATCACTCCTATACAATTTATGGTAGGTAAAAATGGACACTTTCCTGGTACATGATTATTTCCACAGTGATAACATCGATACTATTTATAATAATTAGGGTCCGGAAAGTCCATCTTTCTATTTTATCCAAAAAAAAACTCAAGCTAAAACTACATAAGAATTTCTAATTCTAATTAATAATTGCCTTGAGTCCCCGGCAACGGCGCCAAAAACTTGATGCTACCAAAATTTTGGTAAAAATATCCGCAAGTATACGGATCGTAATTTAGTAAAGTGGCAAATCAAGGTCGATCCCACAGAGACTCAGACAATTAATAATTAGGCATTAGATCTCCTATTTTCGTTCAAGTTGAGTAAATACAAGAGAATTGATTTTGATTAATATCTAAGAAAATAAAATAAAACAAATATTCACACAGATGAAATTCACGAGTCAAAAGAACAACCTAGAGCTACTAATCCCTTATCTGCTTCTTAGATTTTATTCCCACTAAATTAATTATGAATTAATTCAACTAGCTAATCTAGAGTACTAGTGTCTATAAATGCCTTCCGGTCCACTTACATCCTTACCTAGCTTACTTACACAATGTCTTGCACTAATTTACTAGGCTAATTTATCTCGGTACCGCTCTAATATGACTATGTAGGGCTTCTAGGTATATTCCTATCGATTAAAAATCCAATCCTACACTATTTAATCTCATAGTCTATTTAAAATTCCCTCTTCCGAGTCCAATTCTAAATTCCCTAAACATGTCTAATGGTGATCAAGCACTAAACAAGTTAATCAATAATAGCAAGATTAAATAAACTAAATCAAATTAACCATGACTAAATAGTGGGAAATAAAATACTAAGTTACAAACAAGTTCATAGTACTCTAGGTTGTAAAGGAAATTAACCACACATATTGTCTATCAAAGTCATCACAAAAATCAATTCAAAATCTAAATTCAAACCCATAGCAATTGATCAAGAAATAAGGAGACAAAAACTTGCAACTACAGTGAAAAGCAGGCCCCTCCTTCCTTTATCAATGCAATCAACGTTGATGATGATGATGCCTAAGGATAAACGAACCTGCAGCAACCTCCTTTTGTACGTGCGTGTGTATCTATCTTCCAAAGAACCAAAACTCAAGAGCTGCCGCCACTTGCTTTTCTTTTCTTCTTTCTCGTGAATTCTCTTTAGGCTTTAGGAAATTGGAAGAATTATGACCAGCCTCCTTTCACAAGCTCCTCTCTCCCCTTTTATAATGAGTGATCTCCTTAGTCAATTAGGTCACCAAAGATCTAGCCCAAGCCCAAGATTCATTCTTTCCTTTTTCTTTTGTTTCCAAATCTTCATTGTCCTATTATAAGAGAAAGAAAGGAAATAGGAAATAATCATCCTAGCTCAATCATATAATCTCATTAATAAGAAACTTCCCATTAAAATATTTCTTTTATTATTTCAAGTTTTCTATTTCATTTTCCAAATAATATATTTCCAATTCACATCAAAATCTCTTACTTATTAAATGACTCCCCAAATACAATAAAATATTTCCTAAAAACAACTAAATATGGGGAGTCATCAAAACCCCATTCTAGGATTATTTTAACCTTTGTATGGATTGATACTAGATTCTTCCTCTTATTTTGTGATTAATGAAGTTTGCTTGATGAATGGATGATTGAAGTTGATAAGTAAGAGATATACATATTGGGGTTTTGCTTAAACAACCCTAAATATGGGGAGTCACATAAAAACCTCTTATTTTAACCATTCTAGGATTAGAACTTGAGTAAATTAAAATAGTGCAAGAACTTGAAGTTTGCTTGATGAATGGATGATTTTGTTGATAAGATAGAGATATACATATTGACCTTGCATAGTCACATTAGGGTTGGAGTTGAGAAATTGAGTTTTATTAATTGTAACAAGAAATTGAGCAATTAAATAGAATTAAACACTTGTTCTTGACTCGACGGAGTGTTTACATGTACCTTTAGATTAGCACATGTGTTAATTAATAGCATATAAGATGAGGTGAATCTTAAGTTGAGAAATACAAGGGGAATAAATAATCCTAGACCCCATTTGATTGCTTAAGTCAAAAGATCAATTGTCTATATTAGTTTTAGAAATAGATTTATTTTATTTCACTTAAACAACCACCATTGTTTTCTTGGTTCAACTTAATTGAATTTACTTTGTCTTTTGCTTGGTTGGGATTTTAGTCTAAATCCTCGTGGGAATGATACATTTCTTATCACTTTATTACTTGGCGCCATGGTTGTTAAACTCGCGAGTCAACTCGCCGAGTTTACCGAGTTCACGTCTCTAGCCTTACAAATCGAGTTAACTCGTGATAAAATCGTTCAAGGCATGGAATCGGGTAAACTCGTTCTTGACTCGGATAAAATTGCTGGACTCGCCGTTTTGAGGCCGAGTTTACTGAGTTAGAGATATGAGAAGCAGAAGCCTAAATTTCTTCCAAAAAAATCAAAGAACAGAAAGTACAAAGATTTTAAGAAATAAATATTACTTTTCTTGAGTGACAACCTTGCAGTTCAAGCATTTGTTTTCTTATTTCACTCGCAAATGTAGATCTGAAGCTTTGAACATGTCCTTGCATGGCTGCGTTTTCACCATCGGAGGCTTAGAGAAGATAGGAAGAAGAATAAGAGAGAAAGAGTAGTGTTGGAAGAGATGAGCTAGAAAGACACGTAGATGAAATTGAAAAACTTGTGACTTGTGAGTATTGCCTATTGGTAAAGACTAAAGAGAGACTTGACATTGCCTATTGGGTAAAGACTAAAGAGAGACTTGACAGAGACTTCCCTTGGTTTTCGGTCTTTGATATTTAACTCTTAAGGCAATGCTTTTTTCTCTTCAATAAAAAATGTAATTTAGTTTTTTTTTATCATAAAAAAAGTAAGTAATTTAGTTTGGACCATTGTGTTATTGGACCTTTATTTCTAGATCGAAATCCTGTGGATTAACTAATTACATTGTGGATCACAATTTCCTGACAATGTGTACAACATGAAAAGAAAGATTGTCATGAGTTTACAAGTTTTTTTTCTCAACCTTTCATGTCTATGTTGATCATATATTGCTTTATAATACAATTAGCAAAGTTGTATTATAATTCAACTTATAAGAGTGTGTTTAAATTTATATTTTAAATTGTTACTATGTATTCCTACTTTGTTGATAATATATGTTTAAATTTTTAATGTAAGAATTTATTTTAATGATTTATATTATTTTTGTTTTTATATTATAATAATTTAACTGCATATTAATATAGGTAAACTCTTACGAGTCTACGATCCGAGTTTACGATCCGAGTTTACGTCCTTCTCACGAGTCTACTTAAACTCGCGAGTTTGACAGCCTTGCTTGGCGCGACTCGTGCACTTGCAGTGCGAATAACTCCATAACAAGGTAACAAGATACATAGAATAAAAGAAGTAACAATGCAGTTTACCAGGCAGGAAAAGATGTAAAGTTAAGATATGCTTCACACAAATGCGCACAGATCTTTTTTTTTTATTACAAAAATGCGCACAGATCTTATAACTTATTAGAAGTGAATGAAATGTTGTCACTGAAACACGCCTTTGCTTCGGCTTCGATTAATGGAGGTTATAACTGAGACAATGGCCATGCAAAGGCAAGCCACGGCCAAAATGGATGATGCAATGATGGCTCTGTCTAGAAATTTGTAAACAAAGGAAATATAAGGGTAGTTAAGATCTGAAGGATCGTCAATTTTTGAAATTGCATCTTCCATACTTCTCTTATCCTCATATGACACACCAATTCCAGCACCTATAGCAGTCGCTAGCAGCAGACTAACCACCTTCACATGTACCAAATTCATATCATATTCATATTCAGTATTGAATTAATTGTTTAGGCTTGTTGTTCTAAGTGGGATATAAATGATGTTTAACTTATACTTTGGTTTCCAAATGGTCCCAATCTATATGCCATCCTGTCTTGGACCAGATAAGTTTGGGAGGGGAAATTCACATCGTAAAAAGTCCAAAGTAAAAATCATTCCAGCAAAACTAGGGCATGAGCCATTCTCGAGGTTGGGATTCAATTTTTGTGGGATGTTTAATTTTCGTTATTTTTATCAAAGAGCTAAATATAAATATAAACCTATCCAACAAAAAAAATAAATAAAACCCCTCCACAAACCTAGGCCCAAATGTGTGTTGCCTTAAGCCTTTTTCGTTATCAAAATTTTAAGATTATATTTATATTAGAAGAAGAAGAAAATAAACCTTGTCGCCAACGAAGTCAAAATCAGTGAAGAAGGCATTAGGAATTAATCTTTTATGCTTCACGGCATAGTACACTGCAAATGGAAGCTGTATGATCCCATACGCTGTTGATATTGCTGCCACTGCCACCACATACCTGCCCGAGACACACACACACACACAAATATCTGATGACTTAATTATTTGAACTTCATGTGAGTTATATGTGTGTGTGTTTTTTTTTTATCCATGATCAAGGTATTCCCTCACTCGACAAGTGAGAGACTAATCCCCTGCTGATTTGTAGGCACCTCAAAGGGTGGGACAGCTGACCTGAGAGATTTAATGTTTCTCCATACTCAACTTCAGGGATCGAATCCCAGACAATTGGTTAAGGGTGAATGAGTCATTGTCACTCAACCACACACCCAGGTTTATGTGTGTGTGTTCTAAGGTCATAGAATTCTAGAAAAATTCAATAATCACTTATTTTATGAATTTAAACAATCATAGTTTGCTAATATTCTCATCAATGTTTTTAAAAAAAAAAAAAAAATTCAACGAAAAGGTTTGCATTATTAATTTAAAAAATAAGCAAATATTGTAGTATTTGTTCCCCAAGATTTGAGAAGAAAACTCGATTACAGTGATGGGGTCAAATTGAATAAGAGGATATTCTTGAACCATAAAGAATATAAACACAAACTTAATTAAATGTGACCTGAAAGCCTTATGCTCATTTAGAAGTTTCAAGTGGGTAACAGAATGATCATCATCTTCAAACTTGAAATTGTCAGTGACCACCAAGGGAATTGTTGCCACTGAGAGTGCGAGAGCAATCATCCTCAACACAAGCATTGAGTAGATGGCAACACCGTTAGACACCATCTTCAACCTTTGATCCTTGATTTTTTTTCTCTAATTACTCTCCTGATTTCACCCTTCTTATAAATTACATGTACCTAGAGATGCATACACACACAAATATTTTAATCTATTTTTTCCCATTATTGTCCTACCTCTCGTTTACTTATAATGCCATGTTAGTTCATGTTGATTTGTTTTTTTTGTAATTAAGCCAATTCTTTTAATATGTTCATTCTCACAAGCATTGCAATTAACGTTTGACATCAGTATTAGCTCTATGTTAAGAAGAATTAGCTTTATACTAAAGTAATTTATTTTTCTTTTTTGTCTTGAAATATGTGTTTGTGTGCGTGACGCATGATTTCATTTTAAATTGTAGGTAAGATGTGAAATAATAGTCCTTTTATGTTTGTCTGTAAGAGTCTCGACATTTGTTGGACTTTTCTCTAAATGGGCTGGCATCTGATTGAACAAACATTGGAATCGACGGACGTCCGTCGGTAACATGGTGGATTAAATTGTCTCCCTTTAGTGGATAGTTACATTACATTTTGAAGAAGAGATTGATCATAAATGATAGACTTAGTATCCAAAAAAATCAAATACTCCATATGTTTCTAAAAATATAACATTTCTTTCCTTAATTCGATTAGATTAAGAATGTTAATTAAGTTAGTTATTAGCATATGATATTGTCAATTCACCTTAACCATATACATTTATCTTCGCCCTCTCTCTGTTGTTATTTATTATATATAGATAAACCTTATTAGGGTTAATTTAGGAAAAAGTTGGGAAAAATTAGAAATTATTTAGGAATGAATTTAAATTTGAAAGTGATCTATATTAAGGAATAGAGGGAATACTCTACTATTTATGGATTACTTTGTGATGTTCTAAACTAAGACATTAATAAAGAAAATGGTTATACCGTTGCACCTTTTGCAAATACCCAACTTTGTCTAGAAAAAAAAATATAATAAAACTTAAAAAAAACATGAAAATCATCCACATAGAACCACCACTGATAAGGAATAGGAAATGAAAAATATATAATAAAATGGTAAAATTGCATTATTTCAATATGAGCTGGTATCTAGGTTATCTCAACTTATTATGTGTACAAAATTTGAATTATATAAACAATTTGTGCTTATTAGGAGACCAAATAATGAATGAAACGAGCCTTCATAGTGTAAATAATCATAAACATGAAGCAAACATAAATGAAGGAGATATAAGGAAGAAATTCATGTGTACCCCTACATGATTGTTCAAAAACATTAATGCAGATTTTAATATAACGTAGTAAACACAACAAAGAGTTAAAATCAAATGTAACTAGCTAAAATTGATTGTAACTATTTAAAATTGAATGGAAGTTAATAAAATTGATTATAACTATATGGAATGTAAGCTGTTAAAATCAGAATAAATGGAAAGTGAGTTAGAAAACTCAGTGGGCCCAAGAAATGGAATCGGTGAGAATTCTATCAACCAAACACATGAATTTGATGAAATTTATAGATTTTCCATTTCCATAAGCCTACTTTTTCTTAAACAAACAGGTCATGATATATCTAGTTGATATAGTCAGGAAGAGAATAATATGACATATTTTTGGGCGAAGAAGTCATTAAGAATGGGGTTTCACCTACAGATTTTTACATAGGAGACTTCAACATTAATCTATCGTGAAATGACATTACGTAGAATTTAATGATGCCTTATCTTTAGATCTTGTTTTATTTAGCTTGCACCAGTGTTTTTCTGACTTATATTTTTAAATATTAGTCCCTCTAATCCTAATTATATAAGATCACTCTAAATTTTTTTAGATTTATTAAAGATGAAAATTAATCACTTTAAATTCTCATCAATAGTAATTTTTTCCTTTAAAACTAAGTTGTTCTAGTTATAAACATCCAACAACAACATAGTTGGGATTTGAGAGAGAAATTCATAGACTACTTTTTTAATAAGGCAAATCATATGGTTTAAAACTACAATCTCAATTTTTTCCCTAGTTTTTTTTTTGCATACTTCCAAAAGCTACAATAGTACGACTAGTACCCATAATAATGCAACAGTGCAAGCAATGTAGGACATTTAATCGTTTATCATGCCAAAAACCATATAATCAAGAATCGTTTTGTATAAATGCTAAATAGTTTTTTTAAAAAAAAGGTTAAAGTGCAAAAATGTCCATGTAATTGTCACGAAGGTGCAAAAATAGTCATGTAAAATTTTTTGGAGCAAAACTGCCCATCAAATTTCAAAACTAGGGCAAAAATGTCCATCACAGTTAATTTTTTGACGCATCACTGTCTGTCGATTCATCTCTCACTAAAACATGTGGTAAGCTTATGTGTTTATTTGGCCTTGTGTGATGATGATGCGAAAAAGGATCACAAGTGAAAAAGTCAAAAAATTAACTGTGATAGACATTTTTGCCCCAGTTTTGAAATTTGGTGGGCAGTTTTGCTCAAACAGTTTTACATGGCTTTGCACCTTCATGACAATTACATGAGCATTTTTGCACTTTAGCCTTAAAAAAACAAGAAGGGTGAAGAATAATAAACTATTGCAATAGGACGCTGACATTCAATGGCATGAGGCAAATATGGATGGGGAAGACAATATGGTATGGCAGAGATAAGTGGGATAGATAATATTGATACTTACTATGATGGAAGAGTTAGTTTTTATAAGGGCAATTTTGGAATAAATTAGATTTTTGCTCTCACTTCAACTCCCCCCCCCCCAAAAAAAATCTGGAGAGAACTAAAATAAGGTTTTTGAAGGGGAAGAGAAAGACATATTTTTTTAGTAATACTGGATATCATTAACTAAAACAACCAAGAGTAATTACCAATGTGGTGATGATTAAGGGGCATCCCCCTTCCAAACACTATAGGAGGAGTTTCAAACCCACAAAAATTAGCATCGAAGTTATGGGAGAGTTTGGCTCATTTATTTGCTAGGGAATTATCTTCCCTATTGATGTGTCTTAAAACAACTTACCTCTTAACATCAAGGGCTAGTTCTTAGAATGGGTGATTATAATCACATCCAAAACACATGTTGAGAGCGTCAATACAGTTGGTAAGAACCCCAATGCTTCTGTATCCTCTGTTCCAACACAATTGCAAACCATTAATGATGCCTAAGAGCTCTGCAATTGTTGGGGAATTAAAGGTTTGCTTGCAGCTAAAACTGCCTATCCAGTTCTCTTGGGGGACTCCTTAATACTCCACTACCTGCTTGATCATTGGTTAGTATGGATCCATCTATTTCTAGCTTTATACAGCCCTCTGGTATGTGCCGTGATGAGTCAGACTGCACAGAGAAATTAGAACAAAATTTACAATGGTTAAGCAAGTCATGGTCCCAACAAGCCTTATAGTATGAGTCAGGAGCATCCTTTGAACATCCTTGTGTATCTTCATTGAAGACTTTGTTAGTTCAATCTGGTTATCCATATGTCCCAACATACATATCCAAAGAGAAGAGACCAAGGAACCTTGTTAGACCCTGGGTTGCCTGTTGCATGGTCAAGGTTCCATAGAATCCACTCTTTGCCATGAAGGTTGGAGAATGGTGACCATTAGGAAAGTTGGACCACTAATTTCCATCTATGGGTAGTGTTCTTGCAATCTCTGAATAAGTGCACTTCTGTTTCAGATTCCTCACATCCAAATGGGCAATTAGCATCTACATTCAAACCTCTTTGTGTAGCTCTGCTGTATGTATACAGTTGTGTGAAAAAAACTACATGAGAAAGACATATTTTGGTTCCCTCCTCTCCAATTTTTGAAACCAAATAAGGGGAGAGGTTCATTTACCATCCCCTTTCGTTCCCTCCCTTCCAACCAAACAAGCCTAATGCATTTATTTCTTCTTTGCCTCTAACTCTCTCTTTCATATTTATTAGTGCGAATGTCCAATTTTTATACATAACTTTTGGTCAAGAAACAAAAGTAATACATAATTATTCTAAGGTACACTAATGATACCCAACTTTTACCATGAGATCAAAATGATATTTTCACTAATATGACAATAAGATTAGACATAAAAAGTCAAAAGTGCCCTTATAAATAAAATAAAACTAAACACATCTCCCCTCTTCCTCTTCCTCTTCCCCTAATGGCCTCCGCTCAGCCTGCCAACAACCGCCAATCCCAACAACACTAAAAATTCAATAGCCTCACTCCCTACGAGGGCGGCGACATCGCCGGGGGAGATGCTGGAGAAGAGAAGGCGGGAGGCGGCGAGTTGGACGAGGCAGATGAGTAGGGAGCCAGAGATGTCAAGGGTGAAAATGTCACGACATGAGGGGAAATCAGCGGCGGTTTGGTGTTGTTGGGAGCGGGCGGGAGGGGAAACTCGCCGCGACAAATTCGTATGACGTGGCGAGTGATTACGAGGGGGCAGCGCTGATTTTAGGGCGTGATGGTTCGAATGAGTTTAGTGTTAGTGTAAACAAAAGAGCTATGAGATTTTCAACGAGGTTTAGGCCTAGTGTTTTGACAGAGTTACATCAGTTTTATTGGAATAGGTTGGGGATTGTTGTTGAGTGGAGGCCATGAGGGGAGGAGGAGAAGGAAGAAGGGGGAGATGTGTAACATCCCAGTTTTTAAATTAAAAATAATACAAGATTATTGAGGTGTCCTTAAGGAAATTTAAGGGTTCGAGGAAGAATTTTAGGATATTCTGGGCAATTTATGAATATTAAATCTTAGTTAGTTTAGAATTTGAAGAAATATAGTTAAAAGGATTAATTGGAGCCATAAACTTTTATGAACAAGTATTTTTGAAACCTAGAAAATAGTATGATAGAAAGAAAGGGGTAAAATAATATATACAAACTTTTGGGCGAAAAATATAATTAAGAATAAACATTAGGGTAATTAACTGTAATTTTCCCTAAATTACATATATATAATCACCCCCTTCACCTTCACAAACCCTAGCCACCAAAGCCCTCCCCCTTCCCTCTCACCAGACTTCCCTCTTCCTCTTCCTCTCCTCCGCCTCGCGATTTTCGGCGGCCAAAGGGGCGGCGCCGCCGACGACCCCCCCTCACACATCCATCGTCTCTTCCTTCTTCCCTTCATCATTCTCACCAAAACCCATCTCCTGTCTCACTCCCTCGCGTCTTCCCTCCTCTGTTTCTTCTTCGTCTCCGGCGGCGGACGGCGGTGAACGGCGGTGTTGTGAGTTTGAGTTGCCGTTTTCCGGTGATGTCCGGCGATGGCGAACTCTGGCGGAGACTTCCGCCACTTTTCTTCCTTCCCCAACCTCACCAACTTACCCGATCTTGTTTCAGCTTCATTTTCCTGCGTTTTCCGGCGTGTCCTGGTGGTGGTAGACGGCGGGCGACGGTGGCTATAGGTAGAGTTGTTGTTTCTTTGAGTTTTGCAAATCATTCCTTCTTTTCCAACTTTGTTTTCTTCATTTCTTCTTCTCCCTTTTGGTTCAGCTCGGCCAACCACCTCAAGTGGTCTTTTTCCGGCGAGATTTTCGACGGAGTCAGCGGCTAAGTCACATATAATCCCGGATTTAAGTTCAGGTGAGTGTATTCTTTAGTTCTCTGACCGATGTTTAGTGTTTTTGGGCGAGTTGAGTGTAGGTCTGAAATTTGATTGGGGTTTCTAAGTTTAATAATCGATGTAGGGAGTCTAAAGCTTCGATTTTTAGTGTTTGAAAAAGGATTTGAGGTTTAATTTGAAGGCTGACAAGAGTTTGATATAGATTTTGAAAAACCCTAACTTTTGGGGATTCTTGATTTGCCTTTTATTCTTCAATTTGTTCTTGACAAGTATGTGGGTGCATTGTTTTATTTTTGTAACTTAATTAGGTTGGCTAAATGAAGGTGGATTGATTGCCTTTTTGCTTTCGGGTTGATTATGTGCTCTTGGGTGTCCTGTTTAGTTTAGTTCCTTCCTTTTCTTCCTTGATTATGATTTATTTTCTTGTGCTGGATTGTTGATTCATAAAGAATGATGAATGAATGTTTGAGTTTATTAGTCTGTGATGATTAATTTGGTTCCATGGGGGTATTTTACAATCTGATTTTTGATTCGTAATTAACCCTTGGCATTAGAATATGTTTATAAATGGTGTTCAAGGAAGAATTTTTGAAGTTGTGCTAAAGAAAATGAAGTTGGAAATCTAAAATGGACAAGGGTGTTGTTTGGTTACTTGTTGAGATTTGAGAATTGATTAGTATGATGTGGTTTGTAATTTCTAAATGTAAAGGAATATATATGGGGTATGATTATTTGGTAACTTGCTTGTCAAACGATGATTTAAGCTATAATTTTCCTTGAATCTTGTTTTTCTCAAGCTTGATGAGAATGTCTCATAATTTGAATAATCTGGTTGAATTTGGCATGGTTCAATAACCGTTCTTGTCACATGTTAAATGTATTTATGCTTGATAGTTTATGTTTTGGTTGGTGGAAGAATTCATTATTGTTGCTGGGAAATTCTGCCTGATTAATAATATAGATTTTCTTAATTGTTAGTCATAGACATTAAAGAATAGTAAAAGGGAAAAAGTCAGATGTTTGTTTCAGGTACTACATTGTGAAGACTTGAACAATTTATAGAGATTAGGTGGGTGTGATAACTATGAGGATATAATCAATTTTGGCTTGGTTGGGCTGAATTATTTGATAATGTGGAAATAGAAGGAAATCTTGGTTCTTATTTAAATATATATATAGTTGTTAAAATGCTTCATTATGATCACTTGTCCTACAATGGTTGAATTGAGTCTTCTCCCTTGATTTGGTGTTGTATGTGATTGGTATTATGGAATGAACATGTGAATTGTGTTTAGGACTCTGAATCTTGTCTGGATGATGAATGCAAACTAGAAGGATGTATGTTTTGTGGCATGGTGGATTTAAATGGATTGATCATTTGGTTGCTAACATTATTGGATTGAGAAATATTTGAGATGTGTTGTTAAAACATTCTTGAGATATAAAGAAGTGGATAACATGAATGATTATAAGAAGATAGTAAATTAAAAGAGGAATTGGGTAGTAATACTAATGTGAGAGACGTTAGTTAATATAGGACTTAAAATGTTTATTAACCTACTATTATTACATGGTGTAATAATAGGAAAGGATGTGACTTACATATGTTCCTCGAGGCACGATAAAGCATAAGGAAGAGTAGTAAAGTGCTAAAGGGCGACAGGTAATCACACTTAACCTTGCTATAACATTGAGGGTGACATTAGTTAGGGATTTTGTAAAATCCCTTCTCACCCTCTATATATATATTATCTTTAAAAGATTATTTTTATACAAAATAGGCTATCGGGTGCCTTTCAAACACGATTATTTTTATATAAATGATTGATTTACATTTTATATATATTATCCTGGTGGTGGTGGTAGTTCTTGAATAGTATGACATACAGGTACCATATTCTGATTAAAGAGGATTGTGGTTTGAAAGGGCGTGAATTGTTGAGTTTGAGATTGTGAGGGATTTATGTAGTACTTGGTTAGGGATAATGATAGTTAGGTTGAGGGAAGGAATTGAATGGTTGTGAATGGGATGGTGATATTGAAAGGAAATGGTGATTGAGATGTTGAATATTGTGAGATATTGAAAAGGATATTGTGAGCATTGCATGACACTGGTTTATATTTGTATCATCGCGCGATGATAACTGTCGATAGGCCAATCGACAGTTATTTGTACTGATGATCCTTTTCGGATTGATTGGATCGGGGTCATAGGTCAACTTATTGAGAGAAGTGACCTACGGTTGTTAAGGCATTTTAGAGCCCAACCGCCCCTACGGTTGTTAAGGCATTTGAGAGCCCAACCGTTCCCATTCTGCAATGGAAAACAGAATTGGGGTTCCCTCTCTGGGGATTGCCAGAGGGAAATTTGCCCCCTCATTGTGGAGAGGGGTACAGTGTCAAATCATATAGTGAAGTTGGATGCTGGAATGAATGCCTCCAGGATGGCACGATGTATCTATAGGTGAGTGTGAGAGTTGGTGTAGTAGTACTGATGGATTGGAGTTAGAGATGTTGACGTTATTGTTTGGAAAGTGATAGAGAAATGTGAATGATTTATGGAGAGAAAATCTGGAATATATGTATTATTGATTTTCAAAAACTGTGGTACCCTTTAGACGCCCTCACTACCGCACATCTCACTGTTATAGTGAGTTAAGCGGTGATTACTGGGACAAATTGTCTCATCCCACGATTACTGACATTTTTGCAGGTATTCATGCACAAGCGCGAGCATTAGGAAAGAGAATTAGGTAGTAGAAGTTATATAGTTTATTTGGATTTGTATATTGCCAATTTGTATAGGCCTGCATCTGCTTCCGCATATTTTTCTATCAAACTGGATATTAGAACTAGAGATATTGATTATGGATTGTAATATAAGTAAAGTACTTTTCTAACTATGATAGGTTTCTATTAATAAGGAAAGTCCTTTCTATCATAGTTAGGAGGTAATAATAATTAGATTCTATAATATTGGTTAATCAATAATAGTGACAGGTTATTATACTTTATCATTAGGTTGCCTCCTTTTTCTAACCATGTTAGGTTAATCTTTTCTAACATGGTTAGCTGCTGATTATCCATGATAGTATTCGTATTGTATTAGGAAATTCTTTTCTATCATGGATAATTACATAAATTATTAGGAAGTTTATTTTCTAACTATGATAGATTTATTTTCTATCATAGTTAGCAAAGTAATTGTTTAATTAAAACTTATAATGATGGTTAATTAGGGAATTAGTAACAATATGTTACAAGATGTGTTTAGTTTTATTTATTTATAAGGGCATTTTGGATTTTTCAAGTCTAATCTTATTGTCATATTTGTGAAAAAATATTGTTGATCTCATAGTAAAAGTTGGATATCATTGGTGTACTTTGGAATATTTATGTATTACTTTTGTTTCCTAACCAATAGTTATGTATCAAAATTGAGCTTTCGCCCTATTTAGTAATACTTACGTATTTCTCTCTCGTAATAGTATCATAATAATGAGGTAAAATTGGAAAAAAATAATTAACTTCAGTCTTCTAATTAACTTTTACATATTTTCATAAGAAGCATGTTCTGGGAGCTGAGATCATATATTATGGACTTGAGGGAGTATATTGCAATTCTTCTACTAAATTTTTGAATTTAATCACAATGCTTATTAGGACAAATTTAAACCAATGTGTATATGAGGCTAAATAAAATTTCGCCATAATTTTAATTTTTAGAAAACTTTTTTTTTGTAGTCACTTTGTGATGAAAACATACTTTTCATTATTGTGATGACATTGAATTTTAAGGATTGAAATTTAAAACTTTTAATAATTTGTAAGTTTCAAAACGATTCATTCATTTTTATTAATTAGTAATTATAAGATTATCTTTATTCCCAATTCTACATATATATGTTAAAATATAAATTTATTCTAAATATAAAAAATGAAATCAAATTAAGTCTATACCGCTCAATGTTAGTCAAATGGACCAATTGATGATAAGAACATTTTTCTTTTTTATGACTATAAGTTTAGGAGTAAACTTTCATGCTCAAAGAACACTTACAAAAGTATTTAATGATAAAAACATTTTTCTTATCAAAGGGAGCTAGACAAGATGTGCTCCTTATAGCCAGTGAAAGGTGATCAATGTGAATACATATCCATTTATTTCAGAATTAATGAAAAAGATTACATGGAATTGTGAGTACATAAATATGAAAAAAAATTGTACAAAATTAATAAAAGATAAAACTCATCAGTTGTTTAATTTGATTTGATTAAAAAACTAAAAAATATCGCAGTTCTCTAAATTATTTACAAACTTATTATTGAATAATAATAATGATAATGATAATGATAATATAAATGTTCTTAAGAGATCATGCATCAACTATGTTATATGATTAAACAACTTATTTAGCCTTTTCAATCTCCTCTTATTAGTTAAACCTGTCTTATATAAGGACCGATGACAAGATTATGTGTTTCAGAGTCATAGGAGAAATATATGAAATGTTGGTAAGGCCTCATTTTCTTCGGCTTCGATTAATGGAGGAAAGAACTGAAACTATGGCCATGCAAAGGCAGGCTGCAGCCAAAATGGATGAGGCAATAATGGCCCTGTCAAAAAATTTGTTGACTTTGGAATTAAGTTCGTCAATAATGCTTTTGCCAAGATCTACGACTTCTGATGAGTTTTCATTTTTGAAATATCTCTTTGCCTCATATGCAACACCAATCCCAGCACCTATGGCTGTCGCAAGCAGCAAACTAATCACCTGCGTTCAATTATATGTATTGATTATTTCATTATTTTTTCACACACACGCACACATAAGATTTACTAAGGTAAGAAATTAAACCTTGTCTCCATAGAAGTCAAAATCAGCGAAGAAACCATTGCGGATCAATTTCTTCTGCTTCATAGCATAATACACTGCAAATGGAAGTTGTATGATTCCGTACGCAGCTGATATTGCTGCCACTGCTACCACGTACCTGCACAAATTATAGAACATCATATTATAGATCAATTAAAATCATTTATTTTATCAATCTTCAACAAAAAAGATTTTATATTTGTTGCGAAGTTTGTGAATATATTTATGAATGAATCTATGGTTAATACAACTTTTGTCCTTGAACTTTTTAGTCCTGGTCTATAAACTTTAAAATTGGTTGTTTTATTTAACAAACTTTCGATCAATTTTAGTTTTATTCCCTAAACTTTAATTACACGTAACTTGTCAAACAAAAAGTTGACTGAAAGATCATTAACCAAAACCAAAGTTGATCGAAATTTTAAGGACAAAAAATAGCGATTTGAAAGTTCAGGAATCAAGACCAAAATCAACTAAAAGTTTAAGGGCCAAAATTATCGATTTTAAATTAAATTGAACAATAGTCCATGGACCAAACAACTGAATTGAAATTTTTGGGACCAAAACCAAAATTAATTAAAAGTTGAATGACCAAAAGTTGCATCAAAAATTTCTTCTTTTTTCAAAATTTACTCTTATTACTTTATCTAATTTTAAAAGTAAGAGTTAAATGGAGTGTCAAAGAGAGATCAATCCATATTTCTTGTTCTAAATAATTTCAATAATCTTTATATATATATATATATATATATATATATATAAATGAAGAGAATGATGGAATCAAAGATGAAGAATAGTTATGGAGAATAGTTTATGGAGAAAATAATTTATTTAATCACCTGAAAGCCCAAAAATCTTGGAATCTGATCAAAACGATATGGAAAAAATCATCATCATATTTGACATTGTTAGTAACCATTAAGGCAATTGTTATGACTGATGCTGCCACAGCAATTTTCCTCAGCACAAGCATTGATATCGCAACACCTTGAGACACCATCATTAATAATACTACGTGTGGGATCGATGATTATCTTCTTTTACTCCTCGTATAAGTATAATTGATCAACTCTTCTATTCTCTCACTTCTTAAATGTAAACAGACACACACACACACACACACACAAAGGACAAGCATACACATTCTTTTGTTCATTGTCATCCCTCGTTCACTCCAATGCGTTTGATTTGTTCTATTGAAGAAACGCCGAAAGCCGGTTCTTTTAATTAATTTGTCCACCCCTAGGGCAACTAAAATGAATTGCACCTAACATTTATTTCTAAATGCTTCTTTTATTTATAAATACTCCTTTTTGCCCTAATTATAAGAACACTTAGACTTTGTTTCAGAGAAATTAAATATGAAAAATTGGTCACCTTAAAATGTTGACAATTATCTTTTTTCTCAAAATTAAATTATTATATGTTCTAATTACATGTGCAATATGTTCTAATTTAGCTATTTAATTTCTATCCTTAACCTCTACAAAAAAAGTCAAAAAAATCTTATATTAAGAAAACGAGGGAGTGTAAGACTTTTTTTAAAAAAAAAAAATTGTTCCTGACATAACTGCATTTATTAATAAAAAGGTCTATATCTAGAATATTTTTTCATTGCAGATTGTTACAAGAATAGTTTAGAAAGCAATATACATTTTCTTAAAATATTAAGTTAATCATTTTTTATTTCTTTAAATTTTTTATTTATCTCTACACTTATATTCATAAAAAGAATGTCAATTAATTCTTTTTTTGTGCGTATCTTCGCGTACTTACTCTTTCGTTTTAAATAGCAACAGTGATGAGCTGAAGTCCTTTAATATATATTGTGCATCCAAATTAATCTTAAAACATCACATTGTAATTTGTAAATCATCTTCATGCAATTAAAAACTAAACATAAAAATGAACTATAGTGAAGAAGTATGGGCAACTTGAAACCATTTTTTAATACGGTGCGAAGCATCAAATTGTCTGGTACTATATTACTTCAATTGAAGAATTTATGGAGCCCAAAAAATAATATAGTTCGAGTTGGGCATGATTTCAAATGACAGTAAATATACTTGATTAGTTTAATATATGTTTGGCTAGCTAGATCCGTATTGATCTGAACCTCTTGTAAATAAATATAATTTAATCAAGAGATAGGTATACAAAACTATGAAGTAATTGGTTGTATATATATCTTTCTTGTCCTTTAGAATCATTCAAATAATCAAATTATCCTAAAAGTTTCATAAAAATTCCTGTTAAAATGAGGTATGTCCAAAAACATTGGATGCTCCTCGTCAAATAAATCTTTTAAAAAGTTTCAAAGATCCACATAATTTCATTATTACCGTAGTTTATATTTTTAAATTTTTAAAAGCATGATATTGTGACACAATGGTAAGCTTTAGAATTAAGTTGGATCTCTGGCAAAAAAAAAAAAATTAGTTGGATCAACAATATTGAACAAACGAATAGGAAGATGCCGCTTAGAGGATTGCGGATTTAACATGAAATAATCTGGATTTTCAAATTGGAATTTTCTGTGAATGGACAATCATAGGAAATACAATAGCAACATTCTTTGGATTTTACGTATGATTAAATTATATATTTCTTTTTTATATATATTTGATAAAAGAAGATTTCAATGTTTTGCTATGATGTTGGAGGTTTATATCGAAATAAATACTATAAAAAAATGATTCATACGACTGTAATACGTCTTTCCCGCCTTGTGATCAGACATGTAGCACATGAGGATTCAAAGGAGAAGTAGACTATCACAACGGATTTGAGCCAACCCAACTATATACCAATTTGAATACGAATGCTGGTCCAAGAAGTATGATCATTCAAGAAGCCCACGCAAGAGTGAAAATGGTTGCTATGCCATGTGTCTGTTGAACACAATCTGAGAAACCACCAACTCGCCAACAGGAAAGTATTGGGATCCGGATTTTCTCAGCCTCCATTTCTCAGCGTCTCTCAACCTCTCTAAATCTTGGCCCTTATTTTTATCTAAAGGCTCTCAAGTTCACACAAGAAACATTTTAATTTACACCACGCCCGTATAGTATCTTTCTTCCCCCTCGTCTTCTTAGCTTGCTTCTTGGTCGTCTCCATCTTGTTTCACTTCATTTCATTTCTTCTTCGTCTCTGCGTTGTCATGACTTTGCTTTGCTTCTCTATACTGCTCAATCTCAGTACCCTCTCTTCAATCTCAGAACAAAATTGAATCTGGATCTGTATTTTTCCCATATTCATCGGATAGATAGTCTAAATTCTTTTTCATCGGATTGGGATTTTCTTCACCACAAATCCACCTCTACATGTATCTCTTTTTCGATTCATTCATTCCCCCCAATTTTCTTCAGCTGGAGATGATTGGATTTAGTTGAGAAAAGTGTTGTCACTCATTAGAATCATGTCGATGAATAGAAAACAAAATCCTTGATCGAAACCAAACCCCTCTTGCTCCAAAAGCAATTATTTATCTTATAATATGAATCAATCAAATCAGATTGTTGGCCCATGAAATCAGATTGTAGATTAATCAATAGAGAAAGTTTCCCGCCCTTGTTTAGACCCACAATGATCTCAGAGATTTGTTACCGATTCTATAATTAATGTTTCATGTGTGAGAAGAAGAAGAGGAAGAAAGATACGGTACAGACGTGGTGTAAGTTAAAATTAATGTTTCATGTGTGAACTTGAGAGCCTTTAGATGAAAATAATGGCTAGGATTTAGAGAGGCTGAGGGATGCAGAGAAATGGGAGGCTGAGAAAATTTGAATCCAAAGTATAGCCTGTTTGGTTTTGGGAAATGGGGGCGTGGGAAATGAAATGGAAAGTTGAGTGGGCTCAGACGGTAAAAAGTGTCTTGGTGGGAATCATTTCTGCTGCAATGGTAACAGGGAACAATTATACTATTGTTCTCACCTAAAATTGATTTTAATGGTTTAAAATCAATTTTAAAGCTTAATGGATCTAACACTAAAATATAATTAATATTGACTTAACGCAAAAATGAGGCGTTTACATAAGCATGGGTTATCAAGTAGTATAAAAAAGTTGTCGTTTCGCAAGGATTGTGGTTTAACCAAAGTGATTAAAAATAATTGCATAATTAATTGTCAAACCTAGCTTTGTATACCTCTATTATAACAATTTAATCAATTTATAATCACTTTTATAAAGTTAGAAGCTAAAAAGACAACTAAATTTTAACTTTTTCGTTTCAAATGAACAACTTAAGATAACTACATACTTGTCATATTCAAATCTAACTTTTACAATTATATCTAAATATAATTTGGCTATCACGGTGATAGCTTTTACCTATATAAATCACAAGCTATGTGCTTTTATAGAATAATAAAAGGGTAAAGGTGCACTCAATAGCATGATAATTAAGGTAATTAATTACAAGTCTTTGGGAAGCGACATAATATAGAAAAAGTCTCACTAAATGGAGAAATTAAAGTAGAGTCCCTTGGGACCTTACTAATATTATTTCTGAAAGTATGGACCCCACGTTTAATAATAAAAATTCTCTCAGCCCTACCCTCCCCTCTCCCCTCTCCCCTCTTCTCTCCTTCTTCTTCACCACCACCAATGATCACCCCCCCCAAAAAAAACTCTCCCTTTCTCTTTTATGGGAAAGAGAATATATTAGACAACTTTACCCTTTCTCTTTTGTGTATATAAACTGATATGAACCTACAACCTCAGACCCCATGACAATCGGATTAACTACTAAACTAAGTTGACCCTTCTACAATCACAAATAACAATATCTTAGATAAATTCATACAGATTGAAAACTCCAATCAGGCAATCACTAATAACATCTCTGTTAAATAGTGGAGATCTGCCAATCGCTTATTTTTGTTAAATAGCGGATACTTGTCAACCATTTACAAAAATATGTTTACTCAATAGTGGACGTTGACCAACCACTAATAATAATATCTTTGCAAAAGAGTATGGGCCTTACCTTTAGGATTCTCAGTTATAATAATGAAGTCTTAACTAGTGAAAGGGTAACTAGTGTAACGAGCACAAGTCCTTGTAACGAGCACTAGTGTAACGTTGACTTAATCATGTCTTGTTTGTCCCTGACACCGAGGTCGGGCCAAACATGACCACAAGGCCACATGACGGACCATGTTGGTTCCAAAGTTTTTTTACAATAAAATAAAAAAATCCACTTTTGAACCATCAAATGAATTAATGAATTATATGGGAAAATTCAAAATTGTGATAAACTATTTTTAAAACTAATAACCAGTGAATAATTATGAAATAGCGAGATAATTGTGTTAATTAATTAAAATATTTTTACAAAAAGTAATAAAATAATTGGGTCAAGTCGTCCTGTTAGTTATGGAGCATATGCCCTGATCCTGTCCTACTCGATAGACCGGTAAGTCTCGTCCTGACAGGGTTGGTCTCGGGCTACGCTGTAACGAACTATAATTGGCATGGGACAGGAACAGGTCATGACGAGCCATCGAGCTGCCAGACTTTTGTGCACCCCTAACTAAAATACAACATTGTGTCACCACAAAAACTCCTCTTCCCTTCCTCCTACCGCCGTGTCTCATCATTCATGTTAAAAAGTCGAGCCCTTCACCAATGCACCACCACACCTCTACTAATCTCCACAGTCACTGGTAGCGGCAAAGTCGGCAATCCATCCTCACTTCCTCCTCTCTTTACAGCATTGTCATATCTATCTCTCTTAACCTTCCACTCACCGTCCTCCTTTGTCTCCTTCACCCAGATCCCACCCATCATTTGTTGCCTTTCAATTCAACTACATTGGATATGAATTTAGTGTTCTCTTACTCCTTTAATTTATATCGTTTAAGCTACCTTCGACTTACAATTCATTAATCTGATTAGATGACAAAAATTGAATCTCAAGATATATGTTTTGTAAATCTTAATTTGGCTAAATTGATGAATTGTCTGATTGGAATGGAATGTGAAATGTCAAGGCTTCTAGTAGGATGGACCTTGGAGAAGCATCTTTCTCTCATCCACACAATCTAGTCACTGAGTTATATTTGCAGGCCACAGGAAAACTTCACCAGGTTACCTTGGGAATAATCACTTACCCATATCCTCGAATTTGTGTGTGTGTGTGTTTGTGTGCGCGCGAGTGTAAATGACTGTAAATATGATTATCAAAGTTAGAAATAATGATTTAAGAGATATGTTAGAAAATGGAATGGATAGAAAATAAATAATACTATAGGATTTTGAGAGACGCAGAGTAATTACATGAGTGTAGGTGTTGATTTATTTATATATTACGTGAAAATGTAGGCAAAGATAGTGGCACACTAGCATAGGCTCCTCAAGACATAGGGAAGGAAAAGATCAATTTAAGCTTTAAGGTTGGAGTAAATGTAGCGAATTTATTCCATATTATTGATTTTATGTGTATAAATTCATAATATTTGTTGCAAGTATATGGTAAGTTTTAATTCCTTCAATTTATGCCGCTTCCCTTAGTAAGATTAACTTAATGGAACAATTAGGTAAGTAAATTCGTACATGTAGGGGACCACACTGTTTAACAAAGGGCAATGTCTCAATTTTGCCCTTCAAGTAACCACCATGCACCACTGGGCACCCTAAACTTACACTGGGTACAAGTTTACCCTTGAAGTAACTAAAGCGGTCCAATTTTACTATATAGCGAGTGTAATATTGACACATGTCATCCACGTGTCAATATTACATTCTCTAGATGGTAAAATTGGACCACTTTGGTTACTTCAAGGGTAAAATTGTACCCAGTGTTAGTTTAGGGTGCCCAGTGGTGCATGCTGGTTACTTGGAGGGCAGTATAGGGCCATTGCCTTTTAACAAATACTCCCTCCAGTCCTAAATATAAGACCTAATTGATTTTTTAGAAAATCCTATAAAAAAGCAAATAAGTTAATTATAAATTGATTTACCTAAATTTTTCCCTTAGATTAGTTTATTTTACCTATAAACTAATGTATAATCTAAAAATATATCAAATATGTCATGATTTAATAGCCTATTTCGCAACCTTGACCTCTCCAAAAAAAAGTCAATTAGGTCTTATATTTAGGACCGGAGGTTGTATATTGTTACCTAGTGTGTGGAAGGTGCTCATAGAATGTATTTATATATTGATGCTACTATTATCTGTACACGTCTATGAATTGTATGTGTGAGAATGCATGAAAATAACCGTGTATGAAATAAACAACATTGAATTGCTTTTTCATATTAGCAAAGAGGAGGTTGACAATTTCGTGGAAACTAAGTTTAGGCCTTTCCTACTAGAAGAAATAGAAATCCTGTTAGTGATCATTCCTCAGGTGCCGAAAATAGTTCAATCGAAATAGAAGCCAACTTAGGATATGAGGTTGAGGGTACTTTTGTGGAGCAAGTAGATAGGGTTATCCTTGTTTTGCATGGAATGTTTCTATATCTAAGGGACCGTTATGAGAACAATCGACTACTATATATGACTTTCCTCAATGAACTTGAGTCATATCTTGTAAGATGTGAAGATGGTTTGAGAGTTAGTGTACCTGAATAAGTATGGGTGCTTGGAGCCTTTTCCACTTATATCCTTTCACCAATAGTTGTTATTAAACCATTCCGATATATGGTCCACAAAGGGGCGTAGTGCAAAAGGTCGATCACACCTAATGGATGTTATCTTCTCTTCAGGAATTGCATCGGAGGGAAACTCATATAAGGCTCCAAGCACCCATACTTATTTAGGTACCCTAACTGTCAAACCAACTTCACATCTTACAAGATATGACTCAAGTTCATTGAGGAAAGTCATATATAGTAGTTGTCGGTTGTTCTCATACGGTCCTTTAGTTCTAACAACAATCCATGCAAAACAAGGATAACCTTCTCCACTTGCTTCACAAAAGTACCCTCCACCTCATATCCTAAACTGGCTTCTATTTCGGTTAAACTATTTTCGGCACCTGAGGAATGATCACTAATAGGATTTCTATTGTTTTTAGTAGGTAATGCCTCCCAACTCCTTTCATTTGTCGCACTATGTCAATCCATGATCCTCCTCCCACCCTCTACCAATACAATTTGTATTTTTGATCCTGGCCATGATCCTATAATTAAGTACATAGGTAAAAGAAGTTATCAAGTGTATTTATAACCTATCAAATAATATTACAAATCTACATACTGAACAAGCAAGGTATCCTAGCTATCTTATACCAAAATCCTTGTTTTGATATCAAATTGTAACATCTAGACTTTCTACTATTATGTTAAAAGACTTAATTGAATTACAACCAATTGAATAACATTTTTTAAGAAAGCATGTGCTTGAAAATCTGAATAAATTAAAACTTTTTCTTAAATTTTTACAAAACATTTTATCTATAAGGAACTGTAATTATATCAAGTGGATATAAAACAATTAAATTAAAATAGTTACTAATTTCTAAGGTTGCTTGCAAGTTGCAACTATAATAATTTGGTGGTATATCTAAGATTAGGTTTAATTATAACATAAGATTGATAAGATAACAATGGAAAGCAACTAGGTTAACTTCTAAGATAAGGACAATTGTTCCATTTCACCATTTTCCTATATACAAAAAATATTTTATTGATGAGTTCCCAAAATTATTTTTCAACTATGCTAAGTTACCCTAATTCTACCCTATTAAAAAATTTAGGGAAACTTCTAAAAACATAAGTTCCCAAAATATAGTGTCCAATGCAAATATTTTTCTCCACCACTACCTTTCAAATGCAGTTTTTAATTATACTCCCTCCGTTCCTAAATATAAGATCACTTTGGGGAAGTGGATAAGTTCCTAAATATAAGATCACTTTCTATTTTATCTCAATTTTGGTCCAAATTACCCCTATACTTCTTAACTTCCTCACTTCTCTCTCAAATCCCTATTTGTCTTTTAAATTTAAGTGAGAGATATTTTGGGAAAATCATGTAATCCTAATTCATTGGAAAACCTTCCTTAATCTCTCCAAATTAGCCAAAGTGATCTTATATTTAGGAACAGAGGGAGTATAATTACTTTTCATGATAATATTAACCCCTACAACAGTGTGTTGGGGCTTTCCTCCCTCCCTCTATACCTACTACTAATAACAATATATTAGTTAAATAGTGACGGTATTTTGTTCCTGCGAGGTTTAATCTTATAAAATTTGGCATGGGGATGCGACCCTTCTTTTTTTTTTGGTCAGAATGTGCGACCCTTCTGATAACTATGATGACTTGGAGTACTCCCCTTCCTCTTATATATTTCCTTCCTCTTTACACACACACATACAGACACACACACACATACATATATAAACACACACACACACACACACACACTTTTCCTCGTAGGATCAACATTATCATGCTTTGAAAATAATAACATATTATTCGTGCGGATCTAAGCATTTTCATATTAATATGTAGGAAGTAAACAGCTACCTGCACTTCGATCACTATTTATCCTTCTTCTCTTGATCATTGCTTTGCTTGCAATCACGTGTGCCACTGGTTTCTCCTATGAGTACACCATATAAGAGTAGAATTAAGAATTCACTCTATTAGTGAAATATTGTTTCTCTCTTGACCCTTTTAATACTACCCCGTAACCCTTCATACTTATACTACTTAAGAAGAATTCTATTGTTCCACTATTGCCTAATATCAATTATCAATAATAAGTATTCACCTAATTCAATCACAATTCAAACCAATAGATGAAAGCCCCTTAGGTAAATAATTTGGTCTATGAAGAAAAGAAGACAGAAATTATTTTGACTCCAATATACAACTTGCATACGATCATCATATTCCTAATACTACTAAATAAACAATTATCATGCAAGGGATTCACAATTTCTACTTTTAAAACCTAGCATACCAAGCCTAGTTACTTAACTTTTATTTTTCAGCCCTTCTTTGAATTATAATTCGATTATCAATGCCCCTCCCTAACAGTTTGAAATTCTGCAGCATAAGAAAAGACATAGAACTCATACATGCACATGAATCTTGCAAACAACAACACAAAGTTCATCCCTTTTTTACTTTTCAAAATCAAAATACACTTAGCACCATTTTCAATTAAAATGAAGTCCTATTCCGTTAATTACATTCAGATATAGCAGTAGCATTCTCAGAAATTTTGTAATTATACAAACAACATCTAGAACAAAATGAAATTCCTCATAAGCATCACTTCAAATATTAGGCTTAATGTAATTCAAGTTGCAAAAGTTTACATCCCAACTAATTTCATAACCAACATTTTAATATTACCAAATACCCATTTCTAACTTAAAACAGTACAGAATTTCAACAGCCATGAATGCCAAATAATGGAAGAAAAGAGAACCACCTATAACTGAGTCCAATTTGAAGTTGGAACTCTTAAGTTCCTAAAACAGAACAACCACCTTTTTAAGTGATGCAGCAAAGAAAAACATCTTCCAAGTTCACATGCAACTTCACAAATTACCTCACAACACTTCACAATTTATACCACTTATATCCAACAAATCAGTTCAGCTTTGACAGTGAAATAATGCAGAAAATCCTAGCTACACATGCAACAATTTATTTCCAGCCACAAACATAATTTAACATCCCTTCATTATAATTAATTTCATCTCTTCATTCCGACAAATTCTCAACAAAACAGAAAAGTTAACAGCCCAAACAAAGATTCACTTGCAAGCATTCCAATTACATCATAACACTTCAAAACATACAAAAAACATACCCTCACCCCACAACCAATTCGGCCAAACCCAAAACTCTAAAACAAAACTCCCCAGATCAACATGAAAACATCAAAATATTCATCACAACAGCAACCAAGTGCAGAAAACCATTCATCTCACATGCAATTGGAATTTCCTCCATTCATCCACAAAATCAATCGGCCATAACAATTAAAATGCAGAAAAATATGTCCATATGTGTCCTATGCACTATCTCATCTGCACCCACAACATATATATAAAAAGAATTCCTTTTTAAACACCCATTTCAAACCATACAGGCATCAAACATAAAGAACACTTCACTTCCCAACCCAAAATCCATTCAGCCAAACAGAAAAGAAGGAAGAAAAAATTTCAGCATTTACAAATCAACAAAACCCACACCATAAATGGAAACTTAAGATAGTAATTTTTTTTTGGTCAAAACTTAAGATAGTAATTTGCTTCTTCAAAAACACAGAAAATCAAATCCCAATCCTCCATTGCTCGTTTTCCCTAAATTCCTCACCAAAACGCAGAAAATTAATATGGAAAGATGGGAAATTCTCACTGAATCTATAGCACTGATTGCATGTAAGTTTGGTCCAAGATCAGATGAAATTTGACTCAAAGTTTCTGCTGGAGTGAAGTGAGGTGTGAGTGTGAGGGTGTGTTTTGTTTTTAATGAAGAGAGGGATAGATGTGTCATTTTATTTCTATTAGCTAATAGCCATTCTACCCTTTCAACATTTTTATAATAACTGGTCCTAAATATAGGACCTAGATGACTTTTTTTTGGAGAGGTTAAGTTGCAAAATAGTATATTAAATCATGATATATTCAATATATTTTTAGATTATCCATTAGTTTATAAGTAAAATAAATTAGCTTAAGGGAAAAATTCGGTAAATCAATTTATAATTAACTTATTTCTTTTTTTTAGGATTTTTAAAAGAAGTCAATTAGGTCTTATATTTAGGACCAGAGGGTGTAATACTATCCTAAAAAATTCTATTTTTTTCCTCTACTCTTATTCTCCATAATTACTTTATATACCCAAATTTCCCAAATTCCTATTTTTTAATTATAATCTCCAATAAGATTTTTGGGTGTTACACTAAGCTAAAATAAAGGGGCAGGGATTCTTTTAGTGAGTTTGTACTCTGTCTTTAACAAGTCTTGGTATTATATTATCTATTTTATTGCTTAACAGAATAATTTAATTCAATTTATTACTCCCTCCGTAACAGAATAATTTAATTCAATTTATTAGTATTATTTTTTATGCTTCATTCTTTCACAATGATGTCCGATTACAAGCACAAGTAAACGGCTATCAATATATATTGTAATAGCCCGTACCATTGCCACCACGTGTCATCACTCAATCAACTTCCCAAAAGATAATATCTGTATCACATGTATTTGTACGCAGCACCATCCCCAAAAGACTATTCCTATTCCACGTGTATTGTAATAATATCAATATCAATTTGATTGGTAACCACAAATTAATTTCTTATAATCACAAATTAATTTCTTTCAAATGCTTTAAAAATTGTTTATATTATAACGTACAAAAACTAATGCCCCTCGGTTTACTATCCTATGTATAAAATAGTATATATATGTTGATACATTGATATGTTTTGGTAGTTCATTCCGGTTTACTTTCATGCACATAGTTTCTTATATTGTACATATTCTTGAGGGTTGATTATGATGGATAAAGCAATTTCTTATGAGGCCAATGGTGAATATAATTGTGGAATGGTGAAAACAATTGATGTTGGTTTATCTCCAATCACTAATTGCAACCAAAGAAAATAATAACATACCAAAGTAAATTAGTCCTATAAAAAATTAGGGTTAAGGTGCATTTCTAGTACTCCATAATATGGCAAAGTGCACTTACAGTAATACACAATTTCGGGGTGCATTTGTGGTAAGCAAGAATAAATATCGTTGCCCCTATAATAACTCCGTTAAATAAGTTATCTTTGACCGTTAGGAGTAACATTTGACTGTTAAAAGGTGACATGGGGAGGAATTATTAATGACGTGGCAATGACTGGACGGACATGTGGCAATGCATGCTGACTGGATTAAGCTGTCACCTACCCCTCACCCCTCCCCCTCCCCCACCGCCACCTGCCCCCCCTCTCCTCCTTCTCCCCCTCCACTGCTACCAACCCTCCCCCTCCCCCCACCCCATCCCCCACACTGGCCACCCTCCCCCTCGTCATCCCTCCCCCCTCCACACCCACGCTGCCCCCCTCCCCCCTCCCCCTCCCCTCCCCCTCGTCATCCCTCCCCCCTCCACACCCACGCTGCCCCCCTCCCCCTCCCCCTCCCCTTCGTCATCCCTCCCTCTAGCTCGCCCCCCCACCCCACCCTCCTCCCTCCAGCTCGCCCCCTCGCCGGTGACCACCTCGTCGACGGCGACGGCATGGTCCACGCCCTCCACCTCCACGGCGACTTCGCCAGCTACGCCTGCCGCTTCACCCGCACCCACCGCCTCCTCCAGGAGCACTCCCTCGGCCACCCCCTCTTCCCCAAGGCCATCGGCGAGCTCTACGGCCACTCCGGCATCGCCCGCCTCCTCCTCTTCCACGCCCGCTCCCTCTTCCGCCTCATCGACGGCACCCGCGGCATGGGCGTCGCCAACGCCGGACTCGTCTTCTTCAACAACCGCCAACGCCGGACTTATATTTTTTATTAAGGCGGGCTGGAGGGAGGTGGGGGGAGGAGGGTGGGGGTGGGGGGGGAGGAGGACGGGGGGTTGGGGTGTTGGTGGAGGAGGTGGGGGTGTGGGGCCGCTGAGGGAGGAGGAAGAAGGGGGTTGGGGTGGGGTGGGGTGGGGTGAAGGAGGAGGAAGAAGGGGGTAGGGTGGGGTATTTTTTATTAAGGCTAGGGGCAAATATTTTCCACTTTTGGGACTTTTCCAGTATTAACTCTCTTGTGGGGGACCTCAAATTAATTTTCCCTTTTTTTTTCAATTTAATTTGGCCTGACAGCTTAATCCAGTCAGCATGCATTGCCACATGTCCGTCCAGTCATTGCCACGTCATTAATAATTTCTCCCCATGTCACCTTTTAACAGTCAAATGTTACTCCTAACGGTCAAAGATGACTTATTTAACGGAGTTATTATAGGGGCAACGATATTTATTCTTGCTTACCACAAATGCACCCCGGAATTGTGTATTACTGTAAGTGCACTTTGCCATATTGTGGAGTACTAGAAATGCACCTTAACCCAAAAAATTAATACTAAGGAAAAAATATATTGATTTCATGAGAAACAATAAAATACCAAAAAAAATCAAATGACATAAATAACTGACTATTACAAATATTATTATTTATTGCAACGATATATTATTTATTGGGTGAATTAATAAAATATTAAACTGTTAAAGCAGTGTTAGAAAAATTTTAAAGGTTAATATTAAATTTTAAGATTTCAAATAATATTGGACCAATATTTGTAACTAACACTCATTTATTACTATCATTAGAATCATACACTTATAAACGACATAAATAGCATTATCTTCAGTTTTTAATCTCGTTTACTTTTCATAAATCACATCATGTTATAAACGGAATTTGATTTAAATCCGGTTATTTTTCTCCTTCACAATGACATTGGCAATTTTTGCAAACCATTTCGCAATTCCTTTAAGAGACATAATTGATACTTAAAATAGGACATTACTACTCTTTAATCCAAAATGACCGTTCCATGCATAACCTAATCAAATAGCCTTATAAAAATAACTAAATCATTACATACATCCTTCATTCAAACACAAACTCCCTGATAAAAAAAAATTCCAACACAAACTCCAAACCGAGATAGACCAAAACCAAGAAATCAATCGTACAAAACTTGCCAGAAAAAGAAGACACCAAATATTGAAATAAAAAAAAAAGAAAAATTACATCTATCCCTAGTGAACCCATTCAAATACCAACAATGGAAAGTTCTGCTACCAATAAGTGATGGAATCGAGGCCACTCACATCACACCCAATATGCTTATCCAACCATGTCTTTCATCTATCCAAGAGCAAGCTCCAAGCTTCAACAACAATTACCAATTGCATTCAAATCAAGTTGAGGTGAGTATGTAATTCTTCAAAAGCAATGTCTATGCTCAAGATAAACCCATATACAATTTCCATTTACTAACAAAATTGTACTATTAGGAAAAACACTCAAGTTCAACAAAAAATCTTCACACTCAATTAACAACTATCGCAAGCTCCTCAACAAATCAACCAGCCAATCTAGAAGAACAAGGTATGCTAATGAATTATTTTCAATTTAGCTTCAAAGTTATTATTATAACTATACATACTTTTAATTCAGTTTACATTGAGCGATGCAAAGGAATTCCAGACCCATGTCAATTCTGTGGTGCATTGTTGTGGCATAACGGAAGAATTGAGCGATGCAAAGGAATTCCAGAACCGAATTGAAGCATCAAGGTATTACTTCCATATATTACTAAATATATATGTTTACTTATATTGATTCTATTTTTCATATTGCCTAATTTGTGACTAAATAATCCTTCATTGAAATTATGGGATGGGAATGCTAAATTTTGTTATAAATCCCATCATATTAGGAGTGCAGAAAATCCCGAATTTTAGCATTAAATTAGTTGCATTTTTTAAATTTGAATATGATTTCATTTTTAATTCTGATTCTACTTTTAATATTTCCTAATTTTGTATGTTAATACCCTTCATTGTTGGTATAAATTCATTTTAATAACCAATTGATGGTGATTTCTTCTCTTCCTTTTTATAATATATGTCTCTTTAGATTAATCAACAGCATATAACTTTATGACTTCATTTTAAACTGATAACTTTACAACTTTATGACTTAACTATAAAAAAATAAAATTAAATATGATTTACATTTAGATTCAACCAATATATTTGGGTGCTATTATCCTTTGAACTGATATTTTTTCATTGTGCATGCAAAGATGTTTCATTTTATAAATATAATCCATGGTCATATGCACAAGATAAAAAAAAAAGACTCTTGAGTAATAAATAGACCATAAAGTACATCAGAATTTGGGATTCACTTGCTAAGATGTCCTACATGCACATGAAAGTGTTTTGAAAATCAAACCAAAAAAACTGTGCAAGATTAAATTACCAACTTTAAATTGACATATTTAGAATCGTGGGCACAAAAAACCTATGTTACAAAGTGAAATACTAACATTTTCACATATTTTAGCCATCTACCATACTTTCGAATTACTAAATCTAAATCTACCGACTTATATTAAAGACTAATGGAGTTAAATTAGCAATTTAGGATAACATATTGTGTATATTATTGTATTAAATGTTAATTTATAACTCAAATTATTTATTTTAAAGAGGTCAATCAAATTATTTTCTAAGGAAATTTATAAGTATTCAACTAATATTTTCCAATTTTTAACACATATTTTTATACTAATTGTCAGGGTACAAGGCCATCAACAGATAAAAAAAACAACTGTGTAATCAATTCAAATGACACTACGCACGGGGTCATTTCCTAGTTGATAGAAATAGCCTATTTATTATTATTGGTTATTCTGATGTTAGATGTATTTACTTGGAGGTTATACGAAAAAAATATAATTAAAATGAGGCTCCACGAGTTGTAATCACCAGGTCAAAAGTTATTTTAGTAAAATCCAGAAGTTGTAATTTACAACTCGTGGACCTCATCATAATTATCTTTCTTTTATAAGACCTCTAATTAATTATTTTTTATTTACTTTTGCATGATCATACTAATAGTTACCTTTACCTCCCCAAAAGTTTCAGTTAAGGTTAAGTATTAAGGGCCATAACTGGTTACTTCATTGCTTTCTTAACCACTTGAATTTTTATAATTATTTAATCTATCCATAAAGCCCATTTATTCAAAGCATTGTTTATTTTGAAGTTTTGAAATGAAAAAGTTTTAATTTATTTATAGGGTATTTGGACCCATTTTGACAGAGCTTGGAAAAAGGATCAACAACCTTGACCTAGCCCAACTCTTGCCACCTTTAAGTTTTCTTTCTGTAAAAAAATGCTAAAAGAGAAAAATAAAATTTTAAATCAACAAAAATAGATTATCATTGTATCATTTAATGTATAATATCTCAAGTACCATAATTAAACTATGGACTCCATGATTACATATTTTTTGAATACATTATCCTAGTTTTTTTTATAACTACATCATCCTAGTTTTATTATATTGAAATAACAATTTATTATCAAAGTGTAGAACTTACTATAATAACAGCACTATTAATTGTGTCAACTGTCAAGTATAATTTTCTTAGTGAAGTGTATAAAAAATACCTTATTGAATTAAGTAGATATTTAAAACAAACATATATATGGCTAACCAACCCATCATCCTCATGGGTTAGCCCACTTTAGCCTACGGGGATTGCATGGTACGACTCTATGCGGCCCAAACTTTGGCAGGTTGCGGGTCTTGCAATCCTAATTCTTGCTCTAACCTGCAGGCTAGAAAGTTGAGCTTACATGAAAGAATCTAAAAGGCGTCTATTTTCCTTACAGTATATAAGGTTCAGATTGTTTTGCAAATTGTTGTTTGAACTTGGAAGCATTCAATGTTTATCTTAAACGCCATTAGATAAGGTCCTCTTCAATAGATAAAGTTGAGCTTACATTAGCGGCTTTATTATTCACTGTTTCCCATAATGAATGTTCAAAACATAGAGGGAAATAAATTGCGTGAATAGAGATTATCAGACTGAGTCTAAATGAAGAGTAAAAAACACGAATGCAAATCAACATGAGCGTCACGATTGATCCATGAAAAAGTAGCGAGATTACCTAATCCATCGTAACATTTTACTACCTTCATACCTATATAGTGCATTTTTGTGAATATGTTTGTCCCAAAATATTAAGTGCACTTTTGGTTTGTCTTTGCATTTATTGGGTTCGTTTCATTTTTACCCTTTGTACTTTATATATTGCAATCAATTATTTGCTCTCTCTTCATTACTACACACTTTCATCTTATTTTCCTCATAATCTTTCTCTTTTATCACATTTCGGTAGGGGTATAGGAAAATATATTATATTTGAAACACAGTAATTGTTTTTTCATATACAACAAATTGATCATTTACACTATATATAGGGACAAAGGGTGTAATTAACAACCTTAAATTGAACAAAACATTGAAATATATGTTTTTCCGTTAAATCCATATTGAGGCTCCAGGCATATAAATAAGCGAGTATATATGGCTTAGATATATGTATATGATAAAGTATAAACCTAATATAACTAAAGAAGAAATTATGAACGAAGTATCATGTGTGGGTTCGATATATCGTTATCTTTTTCTTCTTTCGGCTCTGTTTCCTGCTTTTAGATATTCACTACATATCATTCATTCACCAAACATACAAGAAATCAAACTTTATTACTTCATATCTAAATAAAGTTAAAAGTAATTTTCAATGAAATCCAAAAGAAACTATATCGAAGAGTTGTCCAAATATGATGATGAAAGACGAATAATGATGCAATATAGACATAAACGAAAGAGGAAGGATGCAGTGTATATATGTAATATAAATGAAATATTAGTATTTTGATGGTTTTGTTTTTTTTTTAAAAAGGAAGGTACTTTTCGATGTTTTTGGATTTGATGCTTTGACTTTTTGGACTTGCACAAGTAGCAAACACCTCTTTTTGGATTTAAAAGACGTTGGCTCTCCCCCACTCACATGGTTTGTTCTTGAGTTATCACTATTCAACTTTGCCTCACAGAAAATTCTAATATAATATTTAAAAAACCCATAAAGATGCCCAAAATTTGAGGAGGGTCCCATCGTCCAAGTTTATGATTAGGGTTTGTTGGATCAACCTTTTGTTGCTCCATTTCTTTCATAATACAATTGTTTAATTAAAAAAATCAACTGTTAATGACACCAGTTAAGATTACCAGCATATAGTTTAATATTGAGGAGTCTTTGTGTTGCATTAATGTCACAAACTCTCTAATATGAGACTTATCACAATAATCATATTACAAGATAACCATAACAGGTTATTTATAAAGAAACTTTAATCACCACCAAATACTTATAAAAGAATTTAAGTAATACATGGATTGCCCGTTCATGGAATCTTTTGTGTTGTAAGTAGAAAAAACGCCTTGCCAGTTCATCTTTATTCTTCTTCTTCCTATCGTGTGAGACATGTTACCACTTATGACTTCCTTTTTTATGATAACTTTTTGTTTTGTTTTACTTTGTGCGTAAAAATAGATTCCTGGAAACCCGAGAAGCAATGGAACTGCATGCTTTTTACTGCCAAGTCACCATCGGGAGGGAAGCAGAGGACGTGGAAGAGAGTGGCAAGAATTGGTGCATACGTTGAAGAGCATAAGGCCATTCTTTAAGGGCATTTGTCTTTCATGTGAGATGGTTGGAAGAGAGTTGAATGAAGGTGATAGATAAAGAGTAAAGAAAGCACATGGAGACTAAAAAGGTCACCTTCTCAGAAAAGAGAACACATTACAGCCAAAAAGATAAAAAAAGGAGAGAGAAATTAAAGAAAAAAGTAAAAAGGGCGAAATTAAACAGCCCACGCTTCGATATGAATCCTCTGTGGTATTTAATTTATTTAAAAGGAATCAAACAGTAATATATATATATATATATATATATATATATATATATATATTACTTTTGTGGGTATGAATGTGATGGGCAGGGGGGTGTTATTGGATTAATATTGGGAGATCCAAATTAAAGTGAGGGACGGGAGATATGGTTGGCAAAAATTAAAGGTGGAAGAAGGATAGGTTTTGAGTTATGACAAGTGACACATTAATGTCTCTAAAGGAATTAACTGGAATTCTATGTGCTTCTGTCTCTTTCTTAATGACATTACTAAGCTCAAATGATCAGAATCAGTATGTAGGGATATGCATGTAAAAGTATTTTAAATTAAATCAAAGGGTTTTATCAATTAATTAATGATGTATTATATATTTTATGAGGTTTTATTAAGGATATGAAAAATCACAAGATATATATGATTTAATTGTGTTAAATCGATATTATTAACATGTCTAAGATGCAAATGCAATATAGGTCCATTTACACCAAATTGAATATAAACAATTTATTTAAAATTAGCTTAGGAATTTGATTAATTGGAAAAAAAACTTATGTGTTAAATGTAAATTGAATTTAGAGCCTTTTGATCTTTTTTCTATTTTCTTTTTTAATCTGTAGGATTGAAATGAACGAAATGGAGGAGACAGGGATTAGACTGATAAAAAAAAAACAATTTGTAAATAAAATCTCAACTGCACGTTTGCTCCCGCGGAGCGTAAGATTCTACAGTATACTTACAGCTGCTAAATTAGCCCAAATCTACAGCCCAACTATAAACCCGATCCACATCCCGACTGAAGCTAATATTTGGCACGAAAATCTGATTGAAATTCCTAGATTTGGGATATCCATTCTCTTCCTCGTCCCTTATATCAACCTTTCCATCTCCATTTCATCTTCTTCATTTCTTTTTCCATTTTCTTCTCTATTCTCTTCATTCACCTTCTTTTCTTCCATTAATAAATAAGTTCCTCCATTTCTTTTGGGGATTAGGGAGATAGCGTGAGTTTGGATTCTTCAAAGTGAAGTTTTCCTTTTTTTTTTTCTGATTCTCTCTTAATTTGATGTATTTCAATTTATCAAGGATTTTAGGGATTGATTTATGTAATTGAATGTGTTTTTCATTTATATTTTATACGACAATGGTAGAAACAAAGTGTTATGTTGTTGATGTTATTTTCCCCTCTATACTTGACATTTGTGCACAATAGCTTTGGCACTTTGTCAAGATGGCTTGACCATGGATTTATGATGTTGAGTTATTTACTTGATTTAAAATAGCATAAGGCCATTAGTTGTGTTGAGACATTGGACATTCGCTCTTGTTAATCTTGATTTATCATTTGGGTGACCATTAATAAATTAAAGTTTCAAGAGAAAAGAGCAATTGTGTGGTGAATCAAATTGTTGATTTAAAGTCCTAGACAATTAAATAGTTCTTTGATATTGAACTTTATCACTTGGCTAGTTAAGCTATGTGTTAGATTCTTGCATTAAATAATAAACTTAAATAAATGAACCGATTAATGATATAAAAACATTGGTCATCATCTTTTTAGTTGTAATTAATTATTTGGGTGACAATTAATGAATTAGAAATCTAAGAGGGAACAAGGTTTTCTAATTGTTGAATTAAGAGTTAACAATGTCTAATTATATGAGATATAATTAACTAGGCATTGAACTCATTGATTAATGATATTTGGTATTTTAGTGAATTAGTGTATCGGTTCCTCAAACATTTTTAGTGCTTTAGGATAGCTATTGTAAGTCATTTCCCTATAGCATTCATACTATTTCATTAAACCCCTTCCATTCTACTCTTTATAAAATTAATTGAAAATTTTATTTAATTGCATCAATTATTTCCCAACAAAGCAACTCACTCAATTCATCTTGCATTTTAGGCATTTAGTTCACTAGGTAGCCTAGTTGAACATTGACTTGAGATCGACTTGGATTGCACTCTATTACTATACCCTTACATATGACTGTTTAAATATTATTTGCATTTGACCCAAAGACGTTAGGACAACGCTCATGCCAGGATCTCATAAAGAAGGATCACCTTCCAATCCAAGGGCCATATTTAAGTCTTTGTGTCCATGTTCTTTGAAAAATAAATAAAGGCATCAATAAAACAAAGCTGACTTAGTTAATGTGAGGTTGATCTAGATATCAATGAGTGTTAAGCTAAACTCTGATTTCAGAGAAAACACATGTATTGAGAAGGATAGCCATAAATCTAAAGTGCCTGATAAATTATTCTAGAAAAGCAGTGGTTAATAGTATAATATAAAATAATTAGTGTGAAAATCCAATTAAAACTTTATTTCTTCATATGCATACCATGAAAACAAAGCAAAAATAGACATTTGATGATCCTCAAATTTTCTAAAATTTTACAGTTGTTTTTTCAATTTGAAAATTTAAAAGTATACTTTTGTCAATCCTCTATCCATAACACTTTTATTATCGAAAGGTGAATTTTTGTTAACAAAAAAAAATAAGATTTATAAAAGGGAAATTTTAATAAAATGATAATTAAATATGAAATTAACAAAAATGGGTCATAAATTTGCGAAAGGACAAAAGAGGGTTCCTTATTTAGGATGAAATTATAATGAAGAAACGAAAATAGTTGTATATATGTATGACATTAGGGAGAAAGAGGCATTATCATGATTAAGACATAAGACCGGAGCTAAATAGCCATGAAACGCATGTCATACACCTCTCTTCACTACAATGCCAAATGTTGAACAAGATATGTATATGTTTGTCTTATGCAAAAGGTGATTGACATGTTTCTTGTATTATTGAGTTGGATTTTAAAGAAGGCACTCTTAGTTCCAAAACAAAAAGCCATCAAACAAATTTAATTAAGGTATAGAAAAGTAGGCTAGCTATCTATTAGCTAGCTAGCCAGGCAACATCTAGCTGGTCTCTCAACAACATTATTATCAACTTTGAAACATGAGAAGACACGCGCCTTCAAATCAGGACATATGATTTTAGGAAGAAACAAAGATATAATACACACACCACAAGTTATTACAATAATCAATCAACAAAACTGCTCCCTCTTGTCTCAATAAATGAGCCATTTTGTGCACACTTCTTATGCTTCAAAATATTATAATTCTTATTTTAGAATTTTAGATTATTAAATATTTTTTTTTTAAAAAAAATAACTTTTCATCTCATATCTTTAATCTATAGTTGTAGCTCAATCATATAACTTTGACTTTATATGACTTGATCTTTATAGTTTTAGCTTAGGATAAATTAAAATCAATTCGTAATTTTTGCATCACGATATATATGGTCTATATAGTTTTTTTGTTTGCTAAGGGTATCCCCACCTGCCTATCAAAGTGAGACTAATATCTCATTGTTCTTAAGTTCCATACAGGGGTAGACAGACTAATATCTCATTGTTCTTAAGTTCTATACAGGGGTAGACAGACTAATATCTCACTGTTCTGAAGTCTCATATAGGGGGTAGACAACTAGCTTGTGAATTTGCTCCATTTACAAGGATTGGAAATCGAACCTGCAACCATTTGCTTAAAGAACAAGAGTACTCATCACTCACGCCGCCAACCCTCCAAGTTTACAGTCTATATAGTTTTTATTATTTAAAACTTTGCCCCGAAATTTCATGAAATCTGTAATTTTATATATAATAAAATGTAGGGGCTAAACATTAATTAGCTAAATTATAGGGTTCCTTTGCATTGAAATAAAATTTAATAATTGAGTTATATTTCAAAATTTTATCGATTGCATTGCAATCATTGTTGTCAAACTCGAGAGTTAACACTCCGATTTGACCATTTTTACAGCTCTACAAAACTAAAACGTGTCATGAGTCACTCAAATTTTTAATACCTATAATCTCGGTAGAAACTCATCACGAGCATACATGTCGAATTGACTTTTTCTACGTTTTACCTTATAAAAAGTCATGTAAACTTGCTCTAAAACTTGTTTAAATTATTTTATTTGACTTACTAATTGAATTTATATTGAAATTTCTTTATTGTTGTTAATAAAATATGAATGTCGATATATTTAATATCAACTATTTATAAATATATTCAAGTAAAGTTATTGTTTTTTATATCTATTTATTGTTGTGTTTTATATACAAGTCATAGAGAGAAATTAACTGTGGGGAATCCCAGGCAATGAATACAATTTAAGAATATAATGCCTTGAAAAAGATCTCACCCCACCAAACCCTAATTTCTATCCATTCGTTTCATGGCTGCTACTATATAGCTATCTTTCCTTGCCGATAATGACCTGTCAAATTAAAACCTTATTTGATGTGTATATGTCCCAAACGAGTTGAACATGAGAACATGCACTACTTATAATTATAATTATATATCCAATGGTAAGATCTAGAGAAAGTACTTTGCACTTCGATTCTTCAATTACAGCAGTGTGTTTCATGATCATTACATTATAAGTTTTTGGCCATTGATCATGACATTAGAATTAACATAACAATCATTATGCCTCGCTACTAATGAATATCCATTTTCTCTCCCGCATGATATGTTTAATGTTTTCATATGTATTTTGCATGTAAATGTACACATGCACAATATAATTTCATACCACTACAAAAGATACGGCACTTGGCGGCGGACGTATTTCGCTACTTACCCGCGTTTTAAAACGTGGTAGAGTGTGACAAACGCGAGCAAGCTTACCGACGAAACTCACCGACGTTTTAAATCGCCGGGCATAATTAGCGGGATATTTGAAATATTTTCACTTCCCGCGTTCACAAGTGCGGGCAAGTGGTCCACTAGGCGTCGTTTGGAAATGCCGCTACGTTATATTATTTTATTGATATTTCGCCAGCGAGACAAAACGCGGCTAATATATACTTTTTTATTCGTCTAGTCCTAGCGTTTTAAGACTCGGCCACATTATATTATTTTTTTAATATTTCGCCAGCGCTTATATACGCGGCCAATTTATACTTTTTTATGTTTTTTATTCGCAACGTCCCCGCGTTTCAAAACGCGGCTAAGTTATTCTTTGAATTAAAAAAAATGGATTAATTTTAACCATTATTCAGTTAAAATTAATGGGAAAATTATTGAAAGGAATGAGAAAAAACTAATTCATGATAGTGAGTTATAAAAGAAATTGTTTTTTATTATAATAAATCCGTTTTTTATATGTTAAATGTAACATCCCATTTTCATAAAGCCTATAAAATAAATTAAGTGATGATAAAAAAATGGTAGAGATTCCCATTATGTTTTGGGTGTTTGGATGAAAACAATTCGACATAGTACTTTTTAATATTTCATTATATAAGGAAAAAAGAAGCTTGTGATTAGTTTTGTATATTAAGATTATAAATATATTATCTATAATGATGACTCAATATTTAGTGTATAGATGACTTATAAATAAAAGTAAATAATATTCATTTCTTTTAGATAACAATAGTAAAAATGTTTATAAGATTTGGATATTTAGAAGGCCCAATTATAAAAATCCCATATGTGTAAGCCCTAAATTCTTTTCAATATAAATTTCATTTTTTTCCTATCTTACTTCCATTCATCCAACAATCTAAGTGCCGTACAAGTACAAGGTGATTTTCATCTTTTTCTTAATTTTACTTTACACGTCCTTTCAAGTTTCAACATTATGTTTCTCCCATCATTTGAATATACCCTTCGCAACTCAACTTCTATTTTTCTTTTCTTTCTCCATTTTAATTACTTATTTGATTAATTACCATGCCTTTATCATTTATTTTAATAAAGAAAAACTATATCTTTCAATTTTCTCGAGCCAATTTGAGATGAGTGCGTTTCCAGGATTATTTGATTGCTTGTTATATATATATATATATATATATATATATATATATATATATATATATATATATATATATATTATTTTTAAGTTATTTTATTTAAATATATAAACATATATTTATTGTTATTATGTTCTCCAACTAACTTTGATTTTCACATAGCATGTGTAGATGTACGTTAATCTCTTTATCAACCATTCCCTCGTATTCTCTCATGTCTGTAGATTGTCTTTTATTTAAAAATTTAACCATATATAAATATATATTTATTATTTTGTTCTGTTAAATATATAATATTTTATTTTAGTAAGGTTTCTCCTTTATTTAACATCGTAATGGAAAAAAAATATTCTTATCTATTACTGTATATGATAAACGTGGATGCAGACCTCAAATTCTTTTTAAATTGATTTATAATTAACTGTGTATGCTGCCTAAAATGTAAATTGAATTCAATAAAATTGATTATTTAATGATATATAATCAAATAATAAAAATAATTATGTGTATACATACGGGGTTTAAGGCATAACTATATTAGAATACATTTTTAGTATTGTTGAGTCTTATATTAATATATACTTATATTGGTGATGCTATAGACTCTCATTAGGGGCTTATGTATAATTATAATCTGACTGATTACTGATTACCTCTTAATTCAAAAATGTGCGCTGTTATGATTTGTTTGTTCCTTTTTGAAGCATGCTTGTTGTTAAATTAGTTTGTTCCTTTTCAAGCATGCTTGTTGTTAAATTAGTTTGTTCCTTTTCAAGCATGCTTGTTGTTAAATTAGATTGTTCCTTTTCAAGCATGCTTGTTGTTAACTGTTGTGATATGTAATATGTGAATGATAAGTACTTTGATTCTTTTCAAGCATGCTTGTTTATATGATGATATTATATTGGGTTAGAGAGTATATTATGGTAATTTAATTCAAGGATATTTTAATTGTTGGTGAATGTATATATCTGTCATTGCATGAGCATTTGTTATGGGATAGGGATTAGAGGAGGGTTATGTGATGATGAATTTTTATACCACCACTCGGTGCACAGTGGTAGTGGTACTTGTCAGGGCCCTTTCTTCTATGTCTTCCCTTGCCAGGATTACATAGAAGTTATGGGACATGTGACACCTCCTTATATTTGTTCTTTAAGGAGGGGAGCCATAGTCCATACTTGAGCTCTATACCTCTGGCAGGGTATATCTCATGTACTAGTGAGCTTGGAATAATCTAATTAATTGGATTTATTTCTGCTTGGACTATATGTTAGCCTATGGCTCCTGTCAGCGGTATAAGGGTGGAGGTGATATAAGGGAGGCATACTGCATTTATGCATGATTAAAGAATCTTAATGAGAAGAAATCATTTTTGAATTAAGAGGTCAATTGAGATGGATAAAGAGTTGATTTGTACGGATCAATATGAGAATGACTTTTGTATTGTAATTACATGTAATTTGCTTGTGTATGTTAGGAGAGTTCAGTAGTTACTGAGATGTCGATCTCACCCCATTATTAACAATTTTTAGGTGAAGGATCTAATAATAAGCAAGGGAAGACACTTGAGGAGTAAACACTTTTATTTTATATTTATTTTTTCATTGACTTCAACCTTTAATGTTTTACTTTGTTTTTGTTTTAAAAATAGAGTTTGAATATAATTTTTATTATAAATTAGATATTATTTTGTTGGGTATTACAATTTGGTATCAGAGCAATACGATTCTGTGACCGTCTGTCTTACGATTTTGAAAAGTATTTTCAAAGAAAAATGTGTTTTGAACTCTTGGAGGTCGTGACGATTTAAATATAATTTGTGCTCTTCCCTTATTAGTCATTCTTATGAGTATATTGTTGCATATTAATTTTGTTGATGTGGAATTATATTTAGGAATGGATAAAGGAAGTTAAGAAAAAAAAATTTATACAGAAATATTATGCATAAAAGTTTGGTAGAGCTTCTTAGTATTATTGTATTGTGTAGTAATTTTTTTGTTTATATCAAGATAATTAATGATTATATGCGTAATTTAATGTGTGATGATGTGAAGATGTTTCAAAGATAAGTAATAAAGTTAGGCTTTTTGGAAATAAAAAGTAGTAAAGCAATTTGTTTTTAAGAGTCACACTCAAAACTCTAAGTAGTTACAATAGGACTGTTCTTCTCTAATTATATTGAGGATTATGTGTTGATTTATTGAAAGAAATAGGAAATCACAATTAAAGAGAATCTGTTTTGATTTGACAATTATATTTTATTGCTTATGTATAGAAATTTGTGGAGAGTATCATTGATTATAAGGAAACAAAATAACGTAGTGCAACAAGGATAATGAATATAAAGGGAGGTTGATGATCAACTAGAATTGATATAGTAACAAAATTTAGAAACTTAATGTAATGTTTGACCCTATTCACATTGGAAGATTTATTTAGGAAATTGCGGTAATTGATATCAAAGTTCATATGAAGGATTGACTAATTTTATGGGTATGACAAAGATTGTACTAGAAGGCTAGCAGTAGGTGAAATAGATCATCAATAAATGTTGAAAAGGTGTCAAGTGAGATATAGTGTGTTTTGATTTGAAAATATAGAAGTAATAGTTTGTGATAAGACACCTAAGATATATGTATGTTTACATTTTTGGATTAGTTCGGAGTCAAATTGAAAAAAAGGCCTATAATTGTGTCTATTTACTCATATTTATATAGGATTATGATGTGAAGGAAAATATTATAAATGGTTGGAATATGTAATTATAGCCATTGTTAGTGAAAATTATTATGTAGTGTTTCTAAATTTTGATGTTTGAAATGGGTAGGAATGCAAATGTCAATATAAACTGATGAGATAGAATAATTTATTTTATGAGATTGACGACTTTAGTTGTAACATCCTGAAAATTTAATATGGGATTAGAGAGTGTTTTGGAAAATAATAAACGAAAAATTTGAAAATTTGGGATTTTTTTAGAATTTTGGGAGATTTTTGGGATATTTTGGAAGTTTGGGAAAATAAGCATTTAAATAATTAATTAAACAATTGAAGAAATGGAAATGTGAGGGTATGGTGGAATCAAAAATATTTTGAAGGTTAAGGAGATTGGAGACTAGTTTTAAGTACATTTAAATTAAAAGAATACATTATGATAAATTTTGCTACAAATTATAATAACGCACACTTATATCACCAAAACCAAACATGCCCTCCCCTCCATTTCCTTAAAAACCGACGCCCCCACCCTTCCTTCTCCAACCATGTTTGGCCACTTCATCTCTTCTCACCTTCACCATTTTTCTTTGCTTTTTCACTCTCTTTCTTTCCCCAAAAGCTTGCAAATCTAATGGGTTACTCAGTGCATAGTGAGGTTCCACGGATCTACTCCGTTTTGTGCCTCTCCGTTTTCAAACTCGCGTTTTTCCGGCGAGTAGTTCGCTTCCGGGGACGGCCGGTGGGTTTGGGAGGTAGGTTCACATTTTTCTTTCGTTCTTCAAGTTAGTTCCCTTCCCCAACATCATTTTTTTTCACCTCCTTCCTTTTCTATTGAAGCCAACTCGGCCAGCCATCAAAAGGCCGATTTTCTGGCGAGTCTTGCGGCGGCCGGCGACGGTTGCACACTCTCCTTTCATTCTTGAACCCCGTGAGTATTTTTATTTTTCACTCTTTTCTTACCTTAGTACCTACGATTTGAGACGTGTGAGAGTTAGGGTTTAGGATTTGATTTGAGTTTGGGATATCTTAATTAATCAATTGAAAATGGGAAGTTAAATGTGTAGCTTTCCCGTAAGAAAACTGAGATTGATCGCTGTAATGTTTGGGGTCTTATAAATTGAATGTTTGGCAATAAGTGAGATTAATAATGTCATTTGATTTTGGAGCACACTCAATGTGTTTGATAAAATGTCTAAAAGAAGGATTTGTTTGAAAAGTTGCGAGCTTTGCGGCGTGAGGTTCATGAATCAATCAAATTAGATTTTAGTATAGAAATCAGTTGATTATAAAAGAAATTTAGGTTACTAAAAAGGATTTGAATTAGACTTGGGATTGGAGGATTCTTGAGCATTGTTCATTTTATTTGGTTGTGAATGCTGATTTTTATTAATGAACATGAATTAGAAATTTCGGTACTGCCATGTTATTATTCTGTTCATATGGGTTAAAAATTTAGCTTTGAAGATAATAAAATAGAGTGTTGATATATGTTAGAATTAGGATAAGAATGACATGCATGTATATGGTTATTATTCAAATTGATGCTATGGATTTTCTGGATCTTTGCTTGATTTTCATGTGGCGATGGTGTGTAAATTTTGAGAGTGCTTGTAATTACTTGTTAAAATAACTGAACTGTAATGAAGTATTAGAATCAAAAGGAAATATGCTTCCTTGACTTTGGTATTGCTATGATGTTTGCTCATGATTTGTGTGAGGAATGAATGGAAGTTTTGTCTTATGCTATTGGTAGTTTTATTTTAGCTAGGATTGGTAAAATGAATGAAAATGCATGTTGGTGTTTACAAGTTTAATTGGAACCTTTGTGGTTATAAGTGCATTGGCTGTAGCTGAAATGTTTTGTGAATGTGTGCTCAAAAGTTGTTTGTCCTCTTAATGCACTCACTGAAAAGTTGTTTGAAAATGAGAATGATTCAACTTGTGATTACAGTGTATATAGATGATAATTGTTAAAGCTAAGCCTTGTTATATATGGTTTCATGAAATGAGGAATGATAAATTGTGAAGTAAAATCTCAAACATATGTAGGTCTTAGTTATCTAATGACTTAAATAATGGAACTAAAAGCAATGTTTTGTGTTTAATACAAATCTGATTTTAGAATATAATAGAAGAAGATAAGTGTTGTAATCTCACAACACTTATCTTCTTCTATTAGCCAAAAAGGAAACAATAACCACTTCACCTTGAGTCACATGTAGTAATCTCACAACACTTATCTTCTTCTATTATACTCTAAAATCAGATTTGTATCAAACACAAAAAATTGCTTTTAGTTCCATTATTTAAGTCATTAGATAACTAAGACCTACATATGTTTGAGATTTTACTTCACAATTTATCATTCCTCATTTCATGAAACCATATATAACAAGGCTTAGCTTTAACAATTATCATCTATATACACATTAATCACAAGTTGAATCATTCTCATTTTTCAAACAACTTTTCAGTGAGTGCATTAAGAGGACAAAGAACTTTTGAGCACACATTCACAAAACATTTCAGCTACAGCCAATGCACTTATAACCACAAAAGTTCCAATTAAACTTGTAAACACCAACATGCATTATCATTCATTTTACCAATCCTAGCTAAAATAAAACTACCAATAGCATAAGACAAAACTTCCATTCATTCCTCACACAAATCATGAGCAAACATCATAGCAATACCAAAGTCAAGGAAGCATATTTCCTTTTGATTCTAATACTTCATTACAGTTCAGTTATTTTAACAAGTAATTACAAGCACTCTCAAAATTTACACACCATCGCCACATGAAAATCAAGCAAAGATCCAGAAAATCCATAGCATCAATTTGAATAATAACCATATACATACATGTCATTCTTATCCTAATTCTAACATATATCAACACTCTATTTTATTATCTTCAAAGCTAAATTTTTAACCCATATGAACAGAATAATAACATGGCAGTACCGAAATTTCTAATTCATGTTCATTAATAAAAGGGCAAAGGGGCAAAAATAGCCACCGTAATTGCCAAAATGGACAACTTTGGCACCCGTAATTTCGAGGGTGCAAAACCGTACACCATAAACCAAAATGGGGCAAATTTAGTCATCTTTAAAATTGGAGTTAAGTTTGACCGTTAAGTGAATTGGAATGCTGATATGGCAAATGACGTGGCACTGTGAGACATGACGTGGCACCCCAATGCTGATTTGTCTATGACGTGGCCCCCACCCCCAGCCTCCTCCCCTGCCCCCCACCCTCAGCCTCCCTCATCGGCCCCCACCCTCCCCCTCCCCCCTCGGCCCCCACCCCCACCCCCACCCCTCCTCCCCCCTCGGCCCCCACCCCCTCACCCCTCCCTCCTCGGCCCCCACCCCCACCCCGTCCCCCACCCCTCCTCGGCCCCCCCACCCTCAGCCTCCCTCCTCGGCCCCCACCCTCCCCCCTCCCCCCTCGGCCCCCCACCCCCACCCCCACCCCTCCTCCCCCATCGGCCCCCACCCCCTCCCCCCTCCCCCCTCGGCCCCCACCCCCTCCCCCCTCCCTCCTCGGCCCCCACCCCCACCTCCTCCCCCTCCCTCCTCGGGGGCCGAGGAAGGAGGCTGAGGGTGGGGGGGCCGAGGAGGGGTGAGGGAGGAGGGGTGGGGGTGGGGGCCGAGGAGGGAGGAGGGAGGGGGTGGGGGTGGGGGGCCGAGGGGGGAGGGGGGAGGGGGAGGGCCGAGGAGGGAGGAGGGGTGGGGCTGGGGGTGGGGGGCAGGGGAGGAGGAGGGAGGGGGTGGGGGTGGGGGTGGGGGCCGAGGCGGGAGGGGGGGTGGGGGTGGGGGGCCGAGGGTGGAGGGGGGAGGGGATGGGCCGAGGAGGGAGGAGGGGTGGGGCTGGGGGTGGGGGCAGGGGAGGAGGAGGGAGGGGGTGGGGGTGGGGGGCCGAGGGGGGAGGGCGGAGGGGTGGGGCTGGGGGTGGGGGGGCAGGGGAGGAGGCGGCTGGGGTTGGGAATTTGGTGATGATGGGTGATGTGGCAGGGGTTCCCACGTGTAATCACTTCAGGTGCTGACTGTCCTGCCAAGTCGTTTAATGAATGTGGGCCCCACACCAAAATACACGTCTGTTAACAAGAACTTAACGGCGTGGCTAGATTTGCCCCATTTTGGTTTATGGTGTACGGTTTTGCACCCTCGAAATTACGGGTGCCAAAGTTGTCCATTTTGGCAATTACGGTGGCTATTTTTGCCCCTTTACCCTTATAAAAATCAGCATTCACAACCAAATAAAATGAACAATGCTCAAGAATCCTCCAATCCCAAGTCTCATTCAAATCCTTTTTAGTAACCTAAATTTCTTTTATAATCAACTGATTTCTATACTAAAATCTAATTTGATTGATTCATGAACCTCACGCCGCAAAGCTCGCAACTTTTCAAACAAATCCTTCTTTTAGACATTTTATCAAACACATTGAGTGTGCTCCAAAATCAAATGACATTATTAATCCCACTTATTGCCAAACATTCAATTTATAAGACCCCAAACATTACAGCGATCAATCCCAGTTTTCTTACGGGAAAGCTACACATTTAACTTCCCATTTTCAATTGATTAATTAAGATATCCCAAACTCAAATCAAATCCTAAACCCTAACTCTCACACGTCTCATATCGTAGGTACTAAGGTAAGAAAAGAGTGAAAAATAAAAATACTCACGGGGTTCAAGAATGAAAGGAGAGTGTGCAACCGTCGCCCGCCGCCGCAAGACTCGCCGGAAAATCGGCCTTTTGATGGCTGGCCGAGTTGGCTTCAATAAAAAAGGGAGGAGGTGAAAAAAAATGATGTTGGGGAAGAGAACTAACTTGAAGAACGAAAGAAAAATGTGAACCTACCTCCCAAACCCACCGGCCGTCGCCGGAAGCGAACTACTCGCCGGAAAAACGCGAGTTTGAAAATGGAGAGGCACAAAACGAAGTAGATCCGTGGAACCTCACTATGCACTGAGTAACCCATTAGATTTGCAAGCTTTTGGGGAAAGAAAGAGAGTGAAAAAACAAAGAAAAATGGTGAAGGTGAGAAGAGATGAAGTGGCCAAACATGGTTGAAGAAGGAAGGGTGGGGGCGACGGTTTTTAAGGAAATGAAGGGGAGGGCATGTTTGGTTTTGGTGATATAAGGGTGCGTTATTATAATTTGTAGCAAAATTTATCATAATGTACTCTTTTAATTTAAATGTACTTAAAACTAGTCTCCAATCTTCTTAACCTTCAAAATATTTTTGATTCCACCATACCCTCACATTTCCATTTCTTCAATTGTTTAATTAATTATTCAAATGCTTATTTTCCCAAACTTCCAAAACACTCTCTAATCTCATATTAAATTTTCAGGATGTTACAATTCTCCCCACCTTTTAGTAATTTTGTCCCCAAAATTCGCTAGACATATCACCTGGCATATAAGACATACTCATTTCAACTCAGTGTTCCTCATATAAACTATAACTATTTATAAAACTCCTGCTATTGAACCACAATTTAGTGCACTCAACATTATCCTTAATCTTGCATCTTCATTCAATCTGTAGATTATCCACCAATCTTTATCCTACTTTACCTAGCTATTCTTTATTTACTAGCCACCTGAACCTCAAATCGCGTGTATGAAAGTCTGTCATACTAAATAGCCACAACATATACAATTATATTCTCCAATTAATCAACTCATTGATTTTCCTCATTATGCCTCTAATTTAATATATGTCCAACAACACCCACTTCCTTATTAAAGTCATTCCGGACTGCTTCAATTTCAAATGAATCCAATTAAAACCATTCACTAAAGTGTCACCTTAAACTCTTTATCTTAAGTAACTCCTTTATCTATTTAGTTTCGTCATGATCACAACTTCAAAATTCGACACTAATTCTAATTGACTTAACCTTTTCAATAAAGTTCTAATAACTTATCATAAAATCTCATGGTTACTATCATTTATCTCCAAGACTCATAAATTCATACTGAATCTACTTAAACCACTTTATACGCAAATTGTTCACCAATATACTATATAGCTATTTCAATTACGACACGGCCTAAACAGTAATAGTCCATGCTCAATAGTATGCAGTTTCATGATCACTATAGTATCTTCGCTCCTTAAACCATGGTAGAACCTCAAATTCACAAATTATCCTACTTAATCTTCAATTCATATCCAAAGTATTACTCTTTTATAATATTTGAACAACGATTAGCACAAGAAAACAAAAGAAACAGAACTTCTCTCATTCCTCTCTTTAGCAACCCAAGCAATATTAACTTAGCTCACATGTTTACTTAGCAACTCTAGAATTACAATAACTCAAATCACCTGGTATTTTCTCAAGTCATACAATACTTTGAATCATTAGTTTTTAAGTGAATATATAATAACAGTAACAACGGAAACAGAATATACCAATTACTGAAGAAACAAGTCTCAAACTAAATGGCCAAGCTTAATCAGCAAGGAATCACAATAATCAAAACAAATTGATGTCACTAAGTCTAGTGAAATTTGAACCAAGCCAATGTATGAAATTCTGAAGCCTATAACCAAACTATAGATTAAAGCCAGTATTAAAAGCTGGTATGAAAGCATCAATTTTAGATTCTTTTCACAACAAACATCCTTTGATTAAACCACACATAATCAAATTCCCAATTTACCAATATGACACGCACATACACATAATATTTGGCTCAAAAATATCAAAATAGTCTAATGTACTGCTAACAAATCACAACTTTTTCCCACATAACTTTATTTATTCAAATCGACTGACAACCAATCTATCCCTTAAGACCCTTAAATCAGTAAGTACCTATCAATTTTTACACTAAAAGTCATTTAAAGACATTAATATCCCCCCATAGTCACCAATTAAAATGTTCCTGCACACACATACATACCTAAGCTTTATTAGTCCATCTAGAATTAAGCTAAGAAAAACAAGTAAAGCAGTATCTCATGGTTATATTATAACCTGTTGATGCTACCAAAATTTTGATAAAAATATCCGCAAGTGTACGGATCGTATTTTAGTAAAGTGGTAAATCAAGGTTGATCCCACAGAGGCTCAGACAATTAATAACTAGACATTAGATCTCCTATTTTCATTCAAGTTGAGTAAACAAGAAAATTTGATTTTAATTACCTAATAGCTAAGAAAATAAAATAAAACAAATATTCACACAGATGAAATTCACGAGTCAAAAGAACAACCTAGAGCCACTAATCCCTTATCTGCTTCTTAGATTTTATTCCCCACTAAATTAATTATGAATTAATCCAACTAGCTAATCTAGAGTACTAGTGTCTATAAATGCCTTCCGGTCCACTTACATCCTTGCCTAGCTTAATTACACAATGTCTTGCACTAATTTACTAGGCCAATTTATAACGGTACCGCTCTAATGTGACTATGTATGGCTTCTAGGTATATTCCTATCCTAGTCGCAAATCAGATTAAAAATCCAATCCTACACTATTTAATCCCATGGTCTATTTAAAATTCTCTCTTCCGAGTCCAATTCTAAATTCCCTAAACATGTCTAATGGTGATCAAGCACTAAACAAATTAATCAATAATAGCAAGATTAAATAAACTAAATCAAATTAACCATGACTAAATAGTGGGAAATAAAATATCTAAGTTACAAACAAGTTCATAGTACTCTAGGTTGTAAAAGAAATTAGCCACACATAGGGTTCAACATAAGAATTGGGTGAAAATCCAAAAACATACTACAAGTTCACAAAGGAGTAAGAATTGGACAAGATTGAGGAGCTGCTTCCTTCCTTTTGTGTGTTGATGTCAATACATATGTGTGTGTGCCTTTGTAGTACGTCCCTAGTGCCTCCTTCTTCTTTTCCTTGTGTCAATAAAATATGAACGTGTGTGATCTGCTTCCTCTCGTCTTCAATTTCTTCGTGAATCTCGTGTAGGTTATAGGAATTGGAAGAATTATGACCAAGCCTCCCCTCTAGGCTTTAGGAAATAGGAAGAATTATGACCAAGCCTCCTCTTCTCCTCAATTGCATGTGTATATTTATAATAAAATAGCCCAACACCATATTGCCTTTGTCTTGCATGTTAAGTTTCTTTTCTTTCCTTTTCTTGTATGATGAATGCACATAATCAAATCAACCCCTTTCTCTTTATTTCTTTTTTCATTAAATCTGCATTCATGAAAAGAAAGAAATAGGAAATAATCACAATGACTCAATCACATAATCTCATTAATAGGAAACTTCTCATCAAAATATTTCTTTTAATATATTAAGTTTCCTATTTCAATTAAATTTCAGATTTTCCAAAAGAATCACTCATATAATCCTCAAATTACTTTCTTTCCAATTCACAACAAAATCACTTATTTATTTAATTAATGACTCCCCAAATACAATAAAATATTTCCTAAAAAACACTAAATATGGGGAGTCATCACCTGTTCATACAATTACAAAATTCATTTACAACCATTCAAACATTTGTTTTGTACTATATTCTACAGTACGCTAATAGTTTCAACAATTTGCCTCCTTCAAACATTTGTGACTGAAACAGAGAAGCAAACTCGCATGAAATTTGCTTACAATCAATTCGGTTTAACTCATACCTAACCATGCGATTATTAACTAGAGATGCTTCTAGGACAATTTTAAACTTCGAAGCAGAGCCACAAATTTAGATAATCACTGGTTCAACATTCCTTTTCAACCAAAAATGTTAATGATTCCACCCACTCACACATGTATAAGACCATGTTTGCTTCAATTCAGTCATGATATATAACTTTAACCCAAAATCACATATCACAAATCAACTATTACAATTTTTAGAGATCAATACCATTCATAGGCCTCCATCAATTAAGCAAACAATTTAGAAAATGCTAAACATATACAATACAAGGTCAACAATTCTTATTCACATTGTATTCATTATTAATTGTTATTTTTAAGTTTCCATAATCCCTTAACCCAATAAGGTATCTCATGATGCCTCGACTATGATTATGGCCGGCACATAACTATAATCGAGACCCCAGAGAAGCATCCTTATTTCGTCATTCTTCCTGAATTCTTATCAATATCAATTATTATTTTGTTATTCTTCCTATATTCATCTCAATCTCTCCACACTACCTATCCAATTGCTCTTATCACTCTCTCCCCACCACGGGATGAGTGATATTCCTCTCAAAAGGGCAGATATTCATGCACGTAAGGAAGGGAATAAAAAGAAAGTATATTGCCAAACTATATGCAATGCAGCACAGTCCAGGGTTATCGTATACCAAATACTGATAACCAAGTTGTGTGCATGAATTTTTCTTATAAAGAAATTTGAAACTATATATTATCCTGTTTGGTGGTGGCCATTGATCTGGAATGGCGTGAAATGTGTATAGGTATAGCATTTGTAGTGGTTTGAGATATTATGATGATAGAAAAGGGAGTTATGTTGTGGAAAACCTGGTATGTTGAAACGTTGAGACATTGCAGGGAATTGTGAGAGTGCATGACACTGATATTGATATTGTGATATTGAAGGGAATTGTGGTTGAAAAGTTGAATATGGTGGATGAGATAGATATGGATATTGTGAGCATTGCATGACACTGCTTTTTATGTACCATCGCGCGATGATAACTGTCGATTGGCCGATCGACAGTTATTTGTACTGATCCTTTTCGGATTGATTAGACCGGGGATCATAGGTCGACTTATTAAGAGAAAGTGACCTACGGTTGTTTGGCATTGGAGAGCTCAACTGTTCCCGTTCTGCAATGGAAACAGAATTGGGGTTCCCTCTCTAGAGGTTGCCAGAGAGGGAAATTTGTCCCCTCATTATAGAGAGGGGCACAGTGTCAAATCATATAGTGAAGATTAAATGCCTGAATGCCCCGTGATGGCACAGTGCATCTATAGGTGAGTGTGAGAGTTGTGGTGGTAGTACTCATATATTGGAGACGAAGAAATGAGGTTTAGTTGAAGTGTAATCGATTGAAGGATTTTCAGTGGGATATGGTAATAAAGATGGAGATATTGACTTGATTTGGAGGTGAATGAGGGGTTTAAGTGATGGATGGGAGAAGAGTTCACATATATCTATATATATATTACAGATTTTAAACTGTGGTACCCTTTAGACGCCCTCCCTACCGCACATCTCACTGTTATAGTGAGTTAAGCGGTGATTACTGGGACAAATTGTCTCATCCCACAATTACTCACATTTTTGCAGGTATTCATGCACAGGCGTGAGCATCAGGAAAGGGAATTAGGTAGTAGAAGTTATATAGTTTATTTGGAATTGTATATTGCCAATTTGTATAGGCCTGCATTCGTTTCCACATATTTTTCTTTGTATTGATATTATTGGTTAATAGGGGAATTGTAGTAGGTTGCTGTTCGCTCCGCAAGTGCACGGGTCGCGCCAAGTAATAAAGTGATAAGTAGAGTATCGTTCCCACGAGGATTTGGTTCCAAAACCCGGTCAAGTAATGATTATCGCACTCTCGCTCAATTTGAGTGATTCAAATATCAAGATGTGAAGGGTAACTATAATAATAAGAAAAACTATAAACAAATGATTCTTAACTTCAAGGATAAAATGGGTCCTAAGATTATTTTTCCCCCTTGTATTTCATAAACTTAAAGAGCCTCCTCTCACAATTGCTTTCAATGACTATATATTTGCTAACCTAGGGTTCTAGAATACTTGTAAACGCTCCGTCGAGTCAAGAACAAGTGTTTAATTCTATTAATCATACAATCTCTTGTCACAATTAATAAAACCCAATTTCTAAGTTTCAACCCTAATGTGGCTATGTGAGGTCAATAAGTATATGTCTATCTTATCAACAAAACCATCCATTTGTCATGCAAACTTCAAGTTCTCACACTATTTTACCCAAGTTCTACACTCAACCTAGCCCTCTCAAGCATCAATCAAGTGAACACAACATCTAAATGGTGATCAAGCACTTAGAAGCATTAAGAGAAGAGTAAAATAAACACATATATAACATTAATCACAAAGTAATAAGAGGAATTAAGAGTTAATCCATACAAGGGTTCCAAATAATCCTAGAATCAAAGCTTTAGCTCCACATGTTCATGATATCCAAAATAATATATACATATATAAGCACAATCATAGAACAAGAGAGAGGGAAAGGAAAATGGAGAAGAAAAACCAAGATTTGAAGCAAAATCTCTTCTAGACTTCAATCCATTGACACCCACACCTCCAAATGCCAAGCCCTAGCTCCCAATATGCCCAAGAGGTCAAGAATGAGTGTTTTCTGTCGAGCTCTCACTTTTATATCCAACAAGTTTCGTTTTTTCGCGTCTGAAAACGCAGAGTTTTACTTTCCATTCGTTGTGCGTTCGTCGCGCGACGAACACACAACGAACCTATTGGAGGCAGAGAGGAAGCAGCATTTGTCGTGTCTTAGTTGTGCAACGAAAGCTCAACGAACATCAGGAAGAGTTTTTCTTTTTCCTCTTTTGTCCCTTGCTTCACTCTTTAGCTTGTCCTATGTTTTTCTTGGTAACTCCATGTTTACCTTAGCCTTTTGCACTTGTCCACCTCTTCCTACAAAAGAGAAAGATGGTTGATGAGCTTCAAAAATAACTTACAAACACATATTACTCCGAATTTCACACAAATGCATATTTTTCAATTTGTATAATTTTTTTCCTATATGTATTTGTATCATTCTCAATCGTTTGTCACCAAAAATCATGTACATTCAAGGAAAATTGAGATGTAATATGTGAAATTATGGAGTTTATCAGTTGCTCCTTCTTCTAACTATGTTAGGTGATTCTTTTCTAACATGGTTAGCTATGGGAATTGTAATAGGTTATTTCTTTTTCTAACCATGTTAGGTGATTCTTTTCTAACATGATTAGCTATTAATTATCCATGATAGTGTTCAGGTTGTGTAAGGAAATTCTTTTCTATCATGGATGATGATTATTATTAGGAAATTCTTTTTCTAACTATGATAGATTTATTGATATTATGGAAATCATTTTTCTATCATAGTTAGTAAAGGTATTATTGAATTTATCAGGGAATTAGTAACAATATGTTACATTAGTTAAAAAAGTCACTAAATATAATTTTTGAAGATTGAAGGTTTCTGATTAATTTTGATGGAAATTGGATAGAATGAGATGTCTCATGGTAGTTTTAAATATGTCTATATCTTTAGGCAGAAGAATTCAAGTATTCAATAGTGAGAGCTAATGTATGATAAGTTTTCCGAATCATGATGACTTTATGTATTTTAATAATTTGTTTAGTTTAAATGGTGCTTATGAAGTATTTTGAATAATTTGAATCATTGATGTTGGATTAGGAGGAATTTGTAGACATTCAAAATTGTGAATACAAGGATTGGATATAGATTTTTGGAGAATTTAAAGGAATTAGGGGTTTCTTGATTTCTATATTCTTATTGGTGCTAATGAAGAGATTATGTTGGTTGAAATCCTTTGAAAGTAGGACAGAGGAAGTTAGGTTCAATATGGACTAAAAAAAAGCAAGTGAGTTTTTCTTGTCCATTAGACATGATTGTTTTAGTTAAAAATTCCTGACAATCTAAATTGTTGAGGATTAAAATGGATTAAATTACATAATTAAAATGAGATCATTTAGACTAAAGTGATTGAGCTGGATTGATTGGAAACAAGGATTTGACTTTGGGAAATAGAATATATTATAATGGTTGAGTTGTAGATTATATTGCGATAATTTGTTTAAAATTAATATTTTAATGAGGTTTTAATGAGTGGATGTACTACATTGGTCAAGAAAGTGAGGATTATTCAAAATGAATGATTGATTAGAATTGTTAGTGAAAGAAAAAAAAAAGCTAGGTAAGATATTGATATTGAATCCGTGAATAAAGTTGCTTGAATAGATTTGCTATGCAACTAGGAAAGTTTTAGTGACATTGAGATTGTGTTTTAGGGAAGTATTGAAATAGAAAATAAAGCTTGAGGTTGATAACACCAATCAAATATAGAATTCTTAATATGATGGTTTAATCCCGAGATTTTGGAATATTTTTAAGGTTATGAACACATTTTAATTTAGTGTTGAAAGTAGAAGTTTTGATTATGATTAAACTTAGTTAAAGTGAAGATTCAGTTGGAGGTTTTGGAGAAAGTGTTAGTTGATTCATTAGTTTTAAATACTATGTAGAATAACTTCGTGAATGAATTTGATTTTAGTTTGGCTTATGTTAAGTTGAAGTCTACGGTCAAATTAAGGAATGACATTTTAGGAAATCCTTATTTGTCACAAAAAAAACAATGGGATATGATGGGGAGACATTTGGATTTAGACAAATGATACCATGTGATGAATAGTGTTCGTTTTAATTATCAAATATAGGTTTGAAGTGTAGTAAGGACGAATGAGAAGTTCTTATTAGGATTGAAATTAAGAAAGCTTAGGTGTTGATTTAGATTTGGGAGGTATTCCTAGGTCAAAACATTAGGATTTTGAAGAATTATGGTGGGGTGGTTATGTTTAAAATTTCATATACTGAAGAATTGGTTCAAGGATATAAAGTTTGTTTGTTAAGATTCAGTTTTTAGGCGGAATTAGGTCTTGAAGATGATTAAAGTGATTGGGGCTACTTGGTATGTGTTTGAAGGTGATATTGGGTATCGATGATTGTAGTAGGAAATTTCTCTATTGAAATCAAGAAAATAATAATCAGTGAGATTGTAAAATATGATGCTTTAGAGTATTTTAAAGACAATTACACGATTATCAATTCTAATTATAGTAAGGAGATGTTTTGAGTTAGTATAAATGTTTAGTTGCCTAAAGAATTGCAAAAAGTAACTAAAAAGCGAAGATAGTTATAAAAAGAAAAGGTTGTGATGATTATTTTGAGGGCATAAATTATTCAAAAGGCTATTGTGTTATGAATTAATAATTCATTAGAGCTGTATATAAGATTTAGGAAATTTTGAGGACAAAATTTTTTTTAGGAGGGGAGAATTGTAACATCCCATTTTCAAGTAGTGTTGAAACATCAAAACATCATAACTTCATTCAGCTCCACTTAATCACCAATATGTCACATGTTTTAATTCCTCTTCCATTACTTTGATCTAAAATCACATTTTCAATCCTTTAATATCACATTAGAATGATCAATAAACCTATCACACCATCTTGGCAAAAAAAAAAAAAAAAAACCTATCACACCATGATGCCTCGACTATGATTATGGCCGGCACATAACTATAATCGAGACCCCAGAGAAGCATCCTTATTTCGTCATTCTTATGAAATTCTTATCAATATCATCACTTATTTCATTATTCTTCTTATATTCTTCTCAACCTCTCCACAATACCTATTCAATTGCGCTTATCACTCTCTCCCCACCATAGGATGAGTGATATTCCTCTCAAAAGGCAGATATTCATGCACATAAGGAAGGGAATACAAAGAAACATATTGTTACTTAATATATTGCCAATCTATATGCAATGCAGCACAGTCCAGGGTTATCGTATACCAAATACTGATAACCAAGTTGAAACATATTGTTACTTAATATATTGTTACTTAATCTCTAATTAACTAATGATATCCATTTTAATTCTATAATCTATTTACTAGCTATGATAGGAAAGGATTTTCCATAATATCAACATACCTATCATAGTTAGAAAAAGAACATTCTAATGAATAAAACATTATCCATGATAGAAAAGGATTTCCTGATACAATATAAATATTATCATGGATAATTAAAAACTAACCATGTTAGAAAGGATTCACCTAACATGGTTATTTAAAGAAGTAAACTAATGTTCAATAATGTCAGATACAAATAACTACATGCGGAAGCGAATGCAGACCTATAAACTCGGCAATATACATATCTAAAGAATCAATACAACCTCTACTGCCTAATTCCCTTTCTTGATGCTTGCGCCTGTGCATGAATACCTGCAAAAATGTCAGTAATCATGGGATGAGACAATTTGTCCCAGTAATCACCGCTCAACTCACTATAACAGTGAGATGTGCGGTAGCGAGGGCGTCTAAAGGGTACCACAGTTTTAAAATCAATAATACATATATATATCAAATTTTCTCCCAAACATCATTCAAATCTCTGTCACTTCTCAACAATAATCTCATCATCTCTATCTCCAATCCATGCGTACTACTACCCCAACTCTCACACTCACCTATAAATGCATCGTGCCATCAAGGGGCATTTATCTCCAGCATCCAATCTTCACTATATGATTTGACACTGTGCCTCTCTCTAAAAGGAGGAGGCAAATTTCCCTCTCTGGCAACCTCCAGAGAGGGAACCTCAATTCTGTTTCCATTGCAGAATGGGAACGGTTGGACTCTCCAATGTCAAACAACCGTAGGTCACTTTCTCTCAATAAGTCGACCTATGATCCCCGGTCTAATCAATCCGAAAAGGATCATTAGTACAAATAACTGTCGGTTGGCCAATCGACAGTTATCATCGCGCGATGGTACATAAATATATCAGTGTCATGCAAACCTCACCATATCCCTATCAATATCCCATCCACAATAATCAACATCTCATTCATATCCTCATAACCTATGATACATCCAATCCATGATACCTCTCAATATCTCTGTCAAAGTATCAAGATCCCACTATCTATACACTCACATACACAATCCAACAATACCACCAGCCAGGGTACTACATATAGTAAGTCAAATTCTTTGTACGAAAATAATCGTGTTTGAAAGGCACCTGATAGCCTATTTTGTATCAAAGTAAAGTTTTAAAAGATAATATATATATATATATATATATATATATATAGAGGGTGAGAAAGGATTTTGGAAATCCCCAACTAACGTCACCCTCATTGTTATAGCAAGAGTAAGTGTGATTACCTGTCGCCCTCTAGCACTCTGCTGCTCTTCCTTACCATATCTTGTAAATTCACCTATTATTACATAAAAGTAATAATAGTTGTAAACCAATCCATTTTGCAAATATATATAGCGTCTCTCTCGTGTCATATATTTCTACCCAACTTCCCCTCTTTTAAATGATTCTATTCATGCCATCTTTCTAATATCCAAATTTAACTAACAACCATCACAAGTTCTTAATGACATTTAAGTATCTTTCAATATCACAAGTAACCTTTAATCAACCATTAACATTATCCAAAGACAAGAATAAAGACTTCTTTCAATGTTGTTTCTATCATCATCACATAACAAAGAATTTCCAAAATATATCATGTCACTCAAGCATATATCATTTTCATTCGCCTTATCATTCAAACATGAGTATACCAAGCAAACAAACAAATCAAGATACTTTAATATTTCGATATTCTTCTTCTTTGAGAACATTAATTAGTTTCCAAATCACATTCAAAAACAGATTTACAATTGAATTGAAAGAAAAGGTTCCTGTATCATGTAGTTGTCGTTATTCCTATCTTCCTCTTGCTTTTAATTCAGCTACATCAACACTAACACACAAATAAAACAAGCATATAAAATGCTCAACTTCAGTACCAGTCGCTAACAATTATAGCAACATCCCATTAGAGCAAACGCTTCCACTCAGTTAACAAATCAATTCAGCAAAACAGAGATAGAAGTAGAAATCCTCAAATAAACAAGCAATTTTTTTTAAAACATATTCTATCACATTCATATAACCATTACTACAACTAAATTTAAAAGCCAGCAATATTACATATTAGTGGCCACAACACCATTTAAACATTCTTACAGACACCATCAATTTTGGTTCTTTATTAAGGGATTTCATATCACAACAGGGAAGCAAGAAAGGAGGATTAAATTTTTATATTCCAAGCAGAAACTAAACAAACACATCTCCACATAATAATCAAGCAAGATCCAAGAATTCATAGCATTCAACTATACTAAACCAAGCAACCATTATCTCACTTATATGATTGTAAAACACAACTTTGAGCACCCATCAACATAAAATCAACCGGACAAGAAAACAAGAAATAATGCAAAGTTTGTGAATCATCAAAATTCAACCAAAAATCTCCATCCTTCCTAGTACATTATCCAATTATCCAAATCAGTAAAAGCATGTAAAATAACAAAACAACAATTCCATCCCTTCAATTTCAAAGCTTGGCAGTATCCAATACAACATCAAACTACTCCATTAATCAAGGAGGGCCAAGTACAATAAAGATCAACCTTAAAAAACTACATTTACTTCACCAAGAATGGTAAAAAGAATCAAGGCATTTTCAATTAAATTAGTTCGAAACCATCAATAACTCAAATACATTTGCACTACCTTGTCACCTAGCAAAATAATCCATAATTTTCAACAATTCCTTCTCTTACACATTTTATCAAACACCTTATGTGCATTCCGAAATTAATGATATTTTTAATCCCTTCTCCAACCACTTTCTTACCAATATTCCAAATCATGTATCTTCCTTATCACCACATGTTCAAATCCTCTTACAAACTTATGTTGATTTTAAAATAAAACTCAAAACATAACACTAAGCTTGAACTCAAAACAGAACGAACCTTTCAGCCATCAAGAAAAGAAATTATAAGGTTTATAAAACAACCAAATCCTAACAAACACAAGAGTTGCAACCTTGCAGTTCTAACATAGTCATGCATAAGTAAGTTTAAAGATTAAATCCTAAAATTCCAAAGAATTCATCAATCCAATTGAAAAACAATACCTCAACTGATTAACAGCACGGTCCTCTTGAGTAACTTCTTGCTGGGTCCCATGAGTTTCACTCTCATGGCCAAATCCAAACTCTCCTTCACTTTGATGCTGATGGCCCATATCCTGTTTAAATTTCTGTAACCTTTCTTCCATTGTCTCCAAAATCACATCCCTCAACTGATTCACAAACTCCGACCCGAAGTTTTGTGCCAGAATAGATTGTTGTGAATTTTGGAATTGACTTGAATCATCCTCTCCACCCACCTAGGGAATAATGATAATAATGATAAAAGAGGGTTAGTGATCATAATAGTGAGGAAGGGAAATAAGGGATTAATATATCGTCATTCTATATGCAATGCAACAGGCAGGGTATCGTTAACCATAAAACTGATACCAAGTTGTTACGTACCTCCTACTATTATAATATTAATCTTAACCTAACTCACTGCTAATCAAAACAATCCAAACAATGGAGTCTAACTATGTTAGCAAAAGACTCACCTAACATAGTTAGCAAAAGAATTTCTCTTAATGATAAGAGATTACATATCTAACTATGTTAGAAAAGGGAATCTTCTAACATAGTTAGCAAAAGAATTTCATCACCTAATAAATCACACATACAACACAATAACCTAAATCTAACCATGTTAGAAAAGAATCACCTAACATGGTTAGAAAAAGAATTAACCAAACTACACAAGAATAAACCATATTAGAGCGGGGCCCATCTAATATGATTATATACAAGGACACATAAAGTCATACAATACATAATCAATATACTACATCCTCAAGTTAGGTAAAAGTACTCCCTAACCACAATCCATCAAACAACCACCTATATCAATAAGCTATCAGCAAACTGATAGAGTACAACTGTCATTGCAGTCATAATAATCCCTGAACTATCATAATAACAGTATCAATATCTGATATCACAAACATTTGACATAATATGTCGCATAATAAGTATTACGACATTCAAATATTACAATTCATTCAAAATATCATTCAATAATGTAGAAGCTGGTGCAGCCTAGCGAAATGGCGATATAAGTCCCTATAGGAATCACCTCTGGCCTACTTACTAACTCAGTATGGGCCAGACGGCCCCTTCCCCTTCCTCTGCGCCTCCCCCTGGGCATGATCACCTGAAAAGTTAAAGGGAATGGGGTGAGACAAAAACCATGTCTCAGTAATCACCTCTTAACTCACTGTGAGACTCAGAAATGGGGTAGTGGAGCGTCTACAGGGTACCACAGTTTTCAAAACCTGCATGGCCACATAATATATACACATATATACAATACAGATACATCCATCTCTCAATAAACAAAAATAAACGTGATTGACACTTTGCCCAGTCTCAAATCTGAAAGCATGAAAAGGGGACCACTCTAAAATGTGAAAAAATCCCTGGTTCCTTTACAATCCGAGGAACCCGTACAATTAACCTATCGATTTGCGCAAATCGATGGTTATATCGGCCGACGGTACTAATAATCAGTGTCATGCAACATACAAAAGATTTATATATATATATATATATATATATATATATATATATATATATATATATAAAGTACAATTTATTTAGAAAGGTACCCTATAGCTCACGTTTAAATATAAAATAATCTGAACACATTTCATTTATATATATAAGTAGAAGAGGATTTTAGAAATCCTCAACTACCGTCACCCTCAGTATCACAGTCAGATAAGCGTGATTACCTGTTCAAATTCAATAGCCGCGGGTATACCAAGCTAAGGTCGCCTCACGCACACCGCTAGAATTACCGCCATCTACAATAACATAAATCATAATTGGTCAAGACACTTTGTAAGTGGCTTTGACTCAATCTTTCAAACAATTTCCAAACAATTGTTGAAGTAATAAATTACTTCCAACATCCATATTTTTCTATATTCTTTTAACCCTTCATACTTCCTTTAACCATTTATTTGTAATTCCTAAAGTATTAATTTCACCACTTTTCATAACTCTTGCAAAACTAACCTTTAATGTTAACCCCATCAAAACAACTCATTCTTATTATGTTGGCCACTTAAAGTGACCTCCATAACTCTCAAACACTTCACCACAATCATACTTACCTTCACATAACTCAAATTTCCTTTGATCCACCACCTTAGTTACTAAACTTTTCTTTAAGCACTAAACCAAATCATTCCAACCCTCTATCATCGTCATAATACCTTAGTGAACATTTCCTAGTCACCAATTCAATTCATACAGCTCAAAATAATCAAACCCAACTTCAAAGAAACCAACAATGCTCACTAAATTGCCAACTAATTACCAACCACCAAATCATCTCATCCACCACCATATTTCATCAATTAATACCTCAACCAATCCTAACCTTTCGTTCAAAACTCCTAAAGATTCAAGATTGTAAAAATCCTACTTAAGAGAACCAAAAACACCTTCGAAAATTCCCAAAATAATCTCCATCTTTAGGAAAAATCCAATGCCTTCCCAAATCTTCCATTAACCATTTAATAATCATTACTTTAACTATCCAACTTCCTTTCAAACACCAATCTAGCCAACATTTGCATTCCAACATCAACAAAGAAACTTAACTATCATTACCTAATCACCAATCTATTCCAAAATATCAAGCATTAACAAAACCTAACTCAAAGAGCCAAATATTGCTCATTTCCATCCTGAACTTGATTTTCCACTTCAAACCAACTTAAATACTTCCAAGATATTTAATTTCTTACTTAAACATAACCTAGATTCATATTTAAAGCTCCATAGACTATTCATGATCAAACCCTAACTCAAAATAGGAAGCTTTATGCAAAAACTCAACTACACAAGGGTCTAAAGGCTTACAAAGTGCAAGAACGGAAGGAGAGGAGGCCGGCCATCGACGGCCACCGCGAAAACTCGCCGGAGAATGGCCTCTACATGATTGGTCGAGCTGAAAGAGAAAGAGGAGCTGAGGAAAAGAGGTCATGAAGTTGAAAAAGAAAGGATAATGTGAAGAGCTAAAAGAAAAATCGAATCTTTACCCATAACCCGCCGTTCACGTCGCCGGAAAATGAGTTACCGCCGGAAAACGCCACCGCCGACTCACCTCGCCCAGCCACAGATCAGTCTCGGCTTTCACGGATCCGAGGAGGAGAAAAGATGAACAAATCAAATGAGGAAGCTTTATGGGTGAAGGAGTGGCCGAATGTGAGGTGTGAGGAAAAAAGGAAATGGAGAAAATGGTGAAAGGGGGGGGGGTGGTCGCTGTCCGAAAACTGGAGGGGGGGGTTTATTCGAATGTTTGATAAGGAAATGAGGGAGGGTGTGTTTGGTTGAGGGGAAATAAGGTGGTTTTTGATAATTTGTAGCCCAAGCTTACCATAGTGTACTCTTTTTAACTTAAAACCACTCAAACCAGTCTCCAATCTTCTGAATCTTCAAAATATTTTTAACTTTACCATTCCCTCATATTTCAAATCCTTCATTTCTTAATTAATTATATGCACCTTAATTACTCAATATTTCCAAAATATTCCCAAAAATCACCAAAAATTCCCAAAAATTCCCAAAATTCCTAATTTCTCCATTTATCATTTCCAAAACACTCCTTAATCCTGTATTAAATTTTCAGGATGTTACAAACCGAGATGATGGAGAGGGATAGAAGGCTAAGGAAGAGACAGAGGGAACGGTGGCCATCGCCGCCGCCCAGGGCCACTGTCGCCGCCGATGGAAGGGGAAGAGGGACGAAGAAGAAGAAGAACGACTAGGGGGGAGGGAGGCGCGCGGGTGAGAGTGTGGGAGGGAGTGTTTGGGTGTGTGAATATATTAAGTTTTAGGGCACTACACCTAAATATCTTTATATCTATTCTTATTTACTTCTTCCATTTTAAATTCATGTCCTAATACAAATTATAAAAATACTCTCTACACCAAATAATTTAAATTTTAATCATTGCTCTTTTGTTTTTCTAAAGAAATCAAACAAATTAATCTCTCAGAATATATTTATTCTCATAAGAATGCTTCAATTTGCATTTATTTTCTCTTGAAAGCTCTCTAAACTCATAATTTATTCCAAAATTACATCTGAAGTTACCAATAATCCTTAATTAAATTTTTGGGATGTTACATTACCTGTGAGCTAAGGAGCACCAGGTAACTCTGAATGATTCTTTTGTATGCTTGTAAGTTATGTATAATTATAATCTGACTGATTACTGATTACCTCTTAATTCAAAAATGTGCGCTGTTATGATTTGTTTGTTCCTTTTTGAAGCATGCTTGTTGTTAAATTAGTTTGTTCCTTTTCAAGCATGCTTGTTGTTAAATTAGTTTGTTCCTTTTCAAGCATGCTTGTTGTTAAATTAGATTGTTCCTTTTCAAGCATGCTTGTTGTTAACTGTTGTGATATGTAATATGTGAATGATAAGTACTTTGATTCTTTTCAAGCATGCTTGCTTATATGATGATATTATATTGTGTTAGAGAGTTTATTATGGTAATTTAATTCAAGGATATTTTAATTGTTGGTGAACGTATATATCTGTCATTGCATGAGCATCTGTTATGGGATAGGGATTAGAGGAGGTTATGTGATGATGAATTTTTATACCACCACTCGGTGCACAGTGGTAGTGGTACTTGTCAGAGCCCTTTCTTCTATGTCTTCCCTTGCCAGGATTGCATAGAAGTTATGGGACATGTGACACCTCCTTATATTTGTTCTTTAAGGAGGGGAGCCATAGTCCATACTTGAGCTCTATACCTCTGGCAGGGTATATCTCATGTACTGGTGAGCTTGAAATAATCTAATTAATTAGATTTATTTCTGTTTTGACTATATGTTAGCCTATGGCTCCTGTCAGCGGTATAAGGGTGGAGGTGATATAAGGGAGGCGTACTGCATTTATGCATGATTAAAGAATCTTAATGAGAAGAAATCATTTTTGAATTAAGAGGTCAATTGAGATGGATAAAGAGTTGATTTGTACGGACCAATATGAGAATGACTTTTGTATTGTAATTACATGTAATTTGCTTGTGTATGTTAGGAGAGTTCAGTAGTTACTGAGATGTCGATCTCACCCCATTATTAACAATTTTTAGGTGAAGGATCTAATAATAAGCAAGGGAAGACACTTGAGGAGTAAGCACTTTTATTTTATATTTATTTTGTCATTGACCTCAACCTTTAATGTTTTACTTTGTTTTTGTTTTAAAAATAGAGTTTAAATATAATTTTATTATAAATTAGATATTATAAAAAAATTATAAACTTTGCCGCGCTTCCAAACGCAGGAAAAGGGGAGGGAAAAAACTGAAGAAGCTCACTTCACGTTGCTGCGTTTAAAAGCGCGGCAAAGTACAACAAAAAAATTTAAAAAAAAATCACCTCTTTCCAGCGTTCCGTGGCATGCTTGGCTGAGTTTGTATGAAAACGCTGCAACGTGAAACACATGCCAGCGTTTTTCAAGCAAATGCGGCTAAGTAGACGCTGCTAACTAGTGAATTTTTTGTAGTGTACGGCCACCACAGAGATTAGATTTGGGACCATCACATACCACTCACAATAATTGTGCATAGTTGCCAAGAGACCAGTGACCTATGACCTGATGGTTAGAAAATGAGAGATAAGACATCTCCGGGCACACTCTGGATTAGTCAGTACTCAGAGTGCCAGATACCGAAGGCTCTAAGCAAGAAATAAATAAAATCCCTCCGATCCTAAATATAAGACCTAGTTTACTTTTTTTGGAGATGTTAATGTTACAAAATATGTTATTAAATTATGACATGTTTGATATATTTTTATATTATTCATTAGTTTATAGATTAAATAAACTAGTTTAAGGAAAAAAAATTAGGTGAATCAATTTATAATTAACTTATTTTGCTTTTTTTAGGATTTTCCAAAAAAGTCAACTAGGTCTTATATTTAGGACCGGGGGAAGTATATAGTTATAATAATTTACATTTATGTTATTATGAATAATTTTTTTTTAATTTTAATATTTCTGTAAAACACTACTTTATATAACCAGGGGTTTTAAGCTGAATATTACCATAAATAATTATAATAAGTTCTATAAATCGGGGGAGATAGGATGGATATTTATATAGGATGGGAAGATTAGTAATCTTAAAATTTTTAACATACCTTCTCTAATAAAATGAAGTTTTTTTCCCATATTTTTTAATATCTTTTTATTGGTGTTACAACTTCGATTGGACTTGGATCCATGTCAGCAAAGAACAAGATAGATTGAAACCCAAAAAATGAACACAATAGAAATTTATTAGTTTTGAAATTAAATTATAGGAGACTAAAGGATTTGTACAGTAATTACTAATTAGAAGATATGGATAAAATAATATTCTTATCATATAAGGGTGCTTTGTGATTATGATATAACAAAAATGGATGCTTTGTTTGTTAGTATTTAAAAAGTCAATCTCCATAATAGTGATATATTATCCACTCTGATTAGATAGCATTGGGAATGCAGGTTACACTAAATAGAATCACTAATTGTTATGATTAGTATGGGGATATTATATGCATGAGACTAGACTTTATTGTCTTTCTCACGCAAAAGTGCTCTCTGGTAACATAGTGACCTAATCAGCCCCAACATGTTGCTAACACCAAAACACCCTTCTTCATTCGTTATATTACTCATTATTCTCTTAACTTCCTTTTCCTCTTTATACCAAAGTCAATCAATAAATCCTCACTAATAAATAATAATCATAAACGCTACTATTTATAGTTATTTTCTTTATTTTTGCTGCTTAATTGGGATAATTATTTATATTCAACTATCAATTGATCAGTCCAAATCAAATGTTTCATTGTCAAATGTATTGATTAAAATAAAAAAAATGTGTCTGCAATATACTCCCCTTGGTCCTAATTATAAGACCTATTTGGAGAAGTGGTCTTAAATATAAGACTTCTTTCTAATTTTTCCAATTAATTGTTCCCAAATTATATCCCTGTTGATGTTCCTCATTACTAAATAAACAAGCTAATGGAGAGGGTGAGAATAATGATAGAAAGTGAGGGTTTATATAATATCATGTGATTCAAACTACCTTAACTAACAATTTTAATCCAATCAAATTAGGTAATTAGGACTTATATTTAGTACCGGAGGAAATAATTTTTAATTTCTAAGATAATACTCTATTCTATTACCTGGAAATCATGGATGCATCTTGCTCATAAAATGGAGGAAAAGTACGAGAAGTATAAGGAAAAAACTTCACAAACTAAAATGAATTAACAATTTTGATTAATTTTACCGTTAAAAATTATAGATTTAAATCATTCATTCAAAAAAAGTTTAACCGCCAGCAAATTAGCTCACCAAAGTTTTACATAATGTAATATAACCTATAACCTTACTTTGTGGTAAAAAAGTTGTTGGTGGTGATTATAGTGTTAATTTTTTTGGATATAGTTAAGTTAAAGAGTAATACAATTATTGTAATTTGACACTGGTCTTTCAATTCTGAATTTTATTTCTCCACCACCTCCTCCTCCATGGGCTGCGCTCATCCTGCTGCTCGCCTGCAGCCGCCACAAGAGTCTCCACAACTCTTCTCCTCCCTCTCATCCTTTCTAATTTTCTCCGAGCTACAATTTTCTTTTATGCTTGCATCTTTCAGAGTCTTCTTCATCATCTCCATTCTGTTCAAGCATCCAACGTTGCAAGTAGAGTGAGAGACGCGAGAAAAGATACAACTTGGAAGAGGATTTTAAATCAGATCTGATATGAAAAGATACAATTTAATTCTGAATTTTATGTTTGTGTTGATTCTTTGATCAATTTTTATCAGATTTAATATTTTGTTTAAATTAATTAATATTATATTTACAAAATATATATTTGCCACATTAACATCTTAATAAGTCTGTCAAGTCATCTAATTGAACACAGTCAATGCTACATAGGAGGATTTAACATAGTTTAAAGCTTCAGGGACTAATACTTCTAAACTGAGTAAAGTTCAGGGACCAATATCATGTGTCCATGTATTTAAAAGTACATGGACCAAAAGAAAAATGAGATGAAAGTTCGGGATCAAAAGTTGGTTTAACCCTTTTAAATTTAATAATAGTATTATAAAATTTGACAACAAAATATTATTACCAGGTTTCATAATCTGAATATAAAAAACTTATATAAAATCTCTAATCTTACATTAAAGTTCAGAATCTTATGAGTCGAAATTATATTTGGCTTCAAACTGACATTTTCCCATTTTTTATATAATATGCATTAAAGATAATTTTCATTTTTCCTTGTTTTATTAAAGCAGTTAAAATATATGAAATTGTAATAAAAAAAGTTAAAATATATGAAATGAATTATCATGGGCTAGCCTGCTTTCAAACCTACATAAGCCCAACTTATTTAACTAGACTTCATTTTCATTCAAACTTGAAATACAACTATGCCTACCCTTTGATAGAGTAAGATTAATTTGAAGAAATCAACAAGCCAAATATTTGATCAATTTTTATTGTCAATATTATGTGCTATGATAATATTGCACAAAAAAATATGTCCTATGAAAAATTATCAAACCACATAAATTCTCCTCAATCTAATTTTTCTTAAAAAAAATCATAAAATGTATGTTGTGGAAAATCATCAACTACATGAAATAGATTGAAATCATGAACTAACAAAATAATTTGCAAGAGATGAATGTGAATCAAAATAATGGAATAATATATAAGGATAATAATTAATATGACTATTTAAAACGGGTTTACCGCATTATCCGACTCTAATTCTAAGATAATCATAATTATAGGGATCAGGATATATAAATAAAAGGTAAAAAAAGAAAAAAGAGAAGAAAAAAAATTGAAGATGTAAATATTGGGTAGTGAATAGTGATGATGGAGACGGGAGGTTGACAAGAGGCGAGAAGGTGTGGAGGGGTCCACAGCGAGGGAAGCGGAAGCTGCCTCTTTGACGGCTCTTACGTGGACGCAAGCCCTTCTCCCTTCCCTTTCTCATTTTCTCTATTCATTTTGTCTTTTTTATTGCTCCAGATTGAGTACACTCTCATCTCACGTCTTATCCATTCTAATATACTACAGATTTTTTTAACCTGAACAACCTACTACAAATTGAGGTCATATTTCGTTTGGATGTTTGGAGGGAACATGTGGGAAAATACACATACATATTTTGGCCCAAGGTGTACTTTGAAATGTGTGGCTGTCACCCAAGAGGGGGGGTGAATTGGGTGAGGGAATAAAAACTTAAACTCTTTTCCAAAAGACTGCTTGTGCTTGGTGATGATGATAATAAGTAATGGTATGCACAAGTCAGTATGTTATGTGATGCAAAATAGAATGTTTAAATGTAAATTTATGCACACATAAATTTATCCTGGTTCGGTCACCTAGACCTACATCCAGTCCCCAAGCTACACCTGAGATTTCCAATCCACTATTCTTGTTTAAACCGGACACAAGAGAAGCCTTTACACTTTAGGTTTTACGAACACGGGTTCACCTAACAACCCACAGGTTTTGCTAACGGCTAACCTGCAAACCTAACCGCAAGTTTTACGGGATCACTTGCAACCTTTACAACCGCAAGTTTTGCGGGCTCACTTGCAACCTATACAGCTCCCCCTCACACCTAGAAGGGTTCAGTCTTTACAGACAATGATTTAACAATGATTACAATACTGTTCTTCAAGCGACAAGCTTTAGAACAGGTTTGATAGGATGTTCACTCTATGAACTGATTGTGCTAAACACTTAAGCTCAACTAAGTGGGTTCACTCAATGAACAGATTATGTTACTCACTTAGGTACAATGATTGCTCTCCACTAATTTTCTCTAAGAGTATTACAACTTCATAATCAGAGAGTAGAAGATGAGAAGGATATTTCAGATAGTAGGCTTGAGCTTCTTCATTCTATTTCTCTTGCTTATCAAACTCATGAAGCTCTCTCTTCAGAAATGAAGAATATCTCCTTTTATACCAGCCTCTGATTATCCAACCGTTGGAGAGGCAATAAGGCCGTTTGAATATAGCCGTTGGGGCATTGTTTACGTTGTCCTCATTAATGCACACCAGGGTTGACTTTGCTTTATCTGAAAAGGTGCTTTGACCAGCTGTTCTGTCAACACTGTTCTGACAACACTGTTCTGGCAAAAGTCGTTCTGACATCTATACACTGTACGGTCTGACTCTTGCTTGTTGTCAGATGAGGACTTCGTTCCTCAAGCATAAGTCCAGGATGCTAAGAGACTTACTATCGGAAGCTCTCTTGCTATCTGAAGTGAAGCTCGTGGACTCTAACATTCTGCTTGCTATCACATAGAGGAACTTCGTCTTCCAAGCACTTGTCCATGAATGATAAGAGCGCTTTGCTATTGGATGCTCTCTTGCTATCAGAAGCTCTCTTATGGACTCTGACTCTTGTGGGTAGTATGAGCTTTGACATCTTGAATGAATCTTCAGATTATGTTCTCCTTATCTCTCATACTCCTCATGCTTGGTAGGTAACAATGTTGTTTGAATATCTGTTAACTTCTTGTTACCGTTGGGAAGTACATCTTCTTAAACGCTCCATTAAGGCTTAGCAGGGTTGACTTGCTTTATCTCTGAAAAGCAATTCTAACCACTCTGCTCTGACAACATCATACTGACTTCTGAGCATATGTACTTCTGACTCTTGTAATCCTGCTGACGGATGATCATCGTGCATCGTTCATTGTTCATCCGGAAGCGGCAGTCTTGCTCTGCAAGAGTTAGTCTCTGAATTCCAGTGCCAAGAGTATTTGCATCCGGAAGCTCATTTGCATCTGGAAGTAAAACTAAGTTCTGCACATACTTGTTAGTCCAACAGAGTAATATATATAATCAAGTATAGTAGGAACTATACATGCTGTGGGAAGCTTGTTTGCTATGGGAAGCATTCTTACTTAGACTATGTTCTGACTTAGTGTATTGTCTACTGACGCTAGGAGATGTCTATTCCAATAGTCAGCGTAAGTCTCGTTATTTTACTCTAAGTCTTCCGGAAGCGATTCTGCATCCGGTTGTATTCTAACTAGGGATTTGATTTTAGTCTAATTCTTCCTAAGTGACTTAGTGTGTTATTTACTCATGCTATGGGATGTGTAGTATAACAACACATAATCACATGCAGTGGGAGTTCAATTGTCTTAAGGAAGCTCTCTTACTTCAGGAAGCAATTCCACATCCGGAAGTACTCCTACTGAACGTTGAGTTATGATCATATTATACTCACTGACGCTCAGTGTTACCTAAGCCAACAGTCAGCGCTAATCACTAAGCAATCGGAAGCAATTATACATCCGGTTGCATCTTAACTTAGTCTCAAGGGTTTTGTACATCTAATGCTCCTAGACTGAGTTATGACTAAGTGAAGTGCTTGCTGTCGCTGGGGGATGAGACATTCATCCGCGAGCGCTAGTCCTAGTCCATCCGGAAGTGATTCCGCATCCGGTTGTGATTCCGCTGTGGGATGAGTCTTTCATCCGTGAGCGCTAGTCTTAATTCATCCGGAAGTGAATCTGCATCCGGTTGTGACTTAACTTAGGATTCAGTGTTAGCAATCTAGACTGGGTTCTAACCAAGTGTCTCACTTGATTCCGCTTGTGTCCCCTATGGGATGTGTACTCCATTCGCGAGCGCTAGTGCTAATACTTCCGGAAGTGATCTTGCATTCGCAAGTGATCTAACTCAGGATTCTAACCATGTCATCTAATCCTTCCTAAGTGTTGATTATGTTCTTTTAAGTACTAGACCATATCATACCTTAGTCACCATCAAAACTTAAGATTCTAACATACTTGACATTGTGAAGTTTTTTTAACTAAGACATCTATTTAGTCACCAAAATGAGTGAAAATTCCATATCATCAATATATATTAACAATATTAAGTTTTTCATTATTTAGGAAAATAAAATGGGTAAAAATACTGATGAAATTCGGTCTGGAGTATTCCCAACACCGCGAATTTTGTTTGCTAAATGTATTGACATAGTTACCAAAATAATTTTCTTATTATCTATGTTGTTACTTTACACATAGGGTGATGACCCTATTTTGCCATTCAAGTAACCACCATGTACCTTTGGGCACCCTAAACTAACACCGGGTGCAATTTTACCCTTGAAATAACCAAAGTATCCAATTTTACCCTCTGTCGAATGTAATGTTGACACGTATTCATAATCAATAAATGAAATTTTGTTACCGATCAGTGTGTTTTTATATATATCAAGATTGGTTGCCAAAGGATATAACCAAGAAGAAGATATATATTTTGAAGAAATTTTTGCTCCAATCGCTAGACTTGGAGCAATAAGAATTCTTTTAGTTTTTCCATGTTTGAAAAACTTTAAACTATTTCAAATGATTGTGAAAAGTAAATCTTAATGGATATATATCAAAGAAGTTTAGGTTGAGTAATCACCTGGTTTTGAAGAACCTCGTAAACATGATCATGTTTTCAAACTAAAAAGGCTTTATATTGTCTCAAACAAGCAACCAGAGATTGGTATGAGAGATTAAGTAATTTTCTTATTGAAAAAGGTTTTAAGAGAGGAAAATTGGATAATACATTGTTTATTCAAAATAAGGAAAGTGATATCTTAATTGTGCAAATATATGTTGATGATATTATTTTTGGAGTGACAAATTCTTGGATTTTCATGTTTTTAGTGTGTTAACTTGAGGTTATTAATATTTAAATGATGCAATATTGGTTCATTTATGCTTAAATGAATATCTAAACTTTTAAATAGAAATTAGATTAGAAAGTAAATTAATGACAAAATTTATGAACTTAATGTTATTAATTAATTTTGAAAGTCAATTGATCCATTTCCGTCTCTTCTTTCACTTTTAGGGTTGTTCTAGGACCAAACATGGAGGAGGCTAGATGGGAAAAAGCAAGAAAAAATGATGCAAAAGGTGCAAAATGAAGTTTGTGGACAGATTGGGAAAATGTTAGAAAAGGATCTCGAATTTCAGAATTTTAGTTTAGTCCCATTATCATAATTACGATTATGCCATCGAATTCAAGAAATGCATTCTGATCCTCCTGCGAACTACTACATTTTCAGCATGGTTTTTACTGATTGTTTTGGTTGTTTTGGCTCCAATTTGGACCCAAACTTAAATCCAAACATTAAGCCCAAGTCCCCATCCATATTAGATGCAAATATTAGGTTTAGAAACCCAAGATTAGGGGGTTGGGTGCTCCCCAAAACCCTAGTTCCCTCTCATCTTCACCATTCCCTTCATCTTCTTCTCTTCACTTCTCATTCAATTTCTTTGATCTTCCACCTTCCTTCCTCCATCCATCCCTCAATAAAGGTCCCTACTTACTTTTGGAATTGATAGGAAGTGACTTGAGCTTTATTTTTACAAAGGTGAGTCTCAATTACCTATCTTTCTCTTTATATTTTTGATTTCCTAGATTTAGGTTTTCGCTTATGTTTTGAGAATTGGATTGGGCTGAGAATTTGGATTGTTGTGTTTATGTGGATTTGTAATGTGAAATTGTTCTTTTCAATATATCGGGTTCTATATATGTTCATTTGCATTTTCATTTATCTCCTGCTATTTATGTATGATTTGATAAATAGGTTGATTTAGATGGATTGCAATTGAACATAAACCATTACTAGTCATTGATCACACTAAAGTATTTAATAACTCTTAGTTGAATAGGTTCATGAGATTAGCTGTTAGACTTGTCCGTTGGTGAGTTTTGGTATTTTAGAAAACATAAGAGAAATTCAAAGTGAACTTATTGATTGCTTGAGTAACATTGGACTTGAATCCTTGGGTTTTATTTCATTATGTGGGGTTCCAATAGTGACTTAAAATATTAGGATTAATTAAGTGACGGTTCGGGGTTCTGGTTGTAGGATTAATATAAGGGCAATGACCCTATTTTATACCCAAAGTAACCACCCTGGACCACCACCACCATAAACTAACAGATGGTACAATATTACGCCCAAAGTAACCAAAGTGGTCCAAAAATACCCTCAACTGACGGTCTTCAACGTTTGACCGTTAGTTGGATGATTTGGCGCCCACGTGTTATATTTTTTCCACGTGGCACCTGTGCAAATGCCACCTGGATGGGCAATGGCCCTATTTTATACCCAAAGTAACCACCTTGGACCACCCACCACCATAAACTAACAGGTGGTACAATATTACACCCAAAGTAACCAAAGTGGTCTAACAATACCTTCAACTGACGGTCTTCAACGTTTGACCGTTAGTTGGATGATTTGGCGCCCACGTGTTATATTTTTTCCACGCGGCACCTGTGCAAATGCCACCTAGATGCCCACGTGACATTTCTCTTCACTTCTTACAATACACATGCATCTCACTTCGAATTCGCATTTGGATTTCACAAAATGAACACAGGATTTCACACTCCCTCCTCTCTAAATCACTGCCCTAATCACTGTCGATGCCCTAGGCTTAAAACATTAAACAAAAAGCTTGTCATATATGCGTCTCTGCCGTAGGCTTGAAATATAGCATGTGGGCATCCAGGTGGCATTTGCACAGGTGCCGCGTGGAAAAAATATAACACGTTGGCGCCAAATCATCCAACTAACGGTCAAATGTTGAAGACCATCGGTTGAGGGTTATTTGGACCACTTTGGTTACTTTGGGTGTAATATTGTACCACCTGTTAGTTTATGGTGGTGGGTGGTCCAGGGTGGTTACTTTGGGTATAAAATAGGGTCATTGCCCAGGTGGCATTTGCACAGGTGCCACGTTGAAAAAATATAACACGTGGGCGCCAAATCATCAAACTAACGGTCAAACGTTGAAGACTGTCGGTTGAGGGTATTTTTGGACCACTTTGGTTACTTTGGGTGTAATATTGTACCACCTGTTATTTTATGGTGGTGGGTGGTCCAGGGTGGTTACTTTGGGTATAAAATAGGGCCATTGCCCTTAATATAATATAAGTACATTATTATAGTTGCTTCTAGGTTGTACTATTATGTTCAAGGTTAATTCTAGTATGTGTATGTTCTAGAGTAGGATTGTTCTAGAGTATGAATGTTCTAGAGTGTTGTTCATAACCACTTGTATAAATAGCCCATGATACTTGAGAATAGATAATCAGAAACTTTTTCTCCTAAACTTTTGTCATGGTATCAGAGCAAGGTTGCTCTATACTCGGATTCCATCGTTTCTGATCACTTTTAGAGAGAGAAAGAGAGGTTTAGATAGAGAAAACATCTCTGGCCTAACCTATTCGCTACAGTCCCGACCTAAGAACCACACGTCGCCACCGGAAATTGTCCTTAGCCTCTGGAAAGCGCGTGAACACACGTACAAGGCTGTTTTTTGCCACCGTTTCTTCACTCCTTGCTCGGAAACACCTCTTCCTCCTATTTAAACCATGGCTGAGATGAAAAAGGCCTCTAATGACACTGGGTCTTCATCAATCAGCAGTGTTAATGCACAGGGAGACTTGCCAAATGATCCGATAGCTTATAAATTGCATGGAACTTATTTTTTAAGCTGGTCTCAATTTGATGGCACATTTTTAAAGGATCGGGAGAAATTTAGTCTGATTGATCTTAAAGGGGAGTTAGTGAGGCTGAAGTCTCTTATAAAAACACATGAGAATGATTTCCCTTCTACAACAGGTAGCTGTGCTTTGAGGTTCTCACGTATTTCATTTCAACCTTCAGCTGTTTTATTTTCATATGCTTTTAATGCCTCATATAAGGATTTCCTCCACTCTTGGATTATTGATTCAGGAGCTACTGATCATATAACTAATTCATCTAAACACTTCATTTCATATAGTCCATGTCCTAGTAATAGGAAAATTGTTGTGGCTGAGGATCAGTCATGATTGTAGCTGACCAAGGTGATGTTTCCATTAACTTTGCTCTTAAAACTGTTCCTAAACTCATTCATGGCTGATGGAAAATTGTTCGAAAAATGTCCTGCATGTTCCTAAACTTTGCACTAGTCTCATATATGTTCAAAAACTTGCTGCTGATTCTAATCTTTTTGTAATCTTTTCTTCAAACTCTTGTATTCTTCGGGAGCAAAAAACGAAACAGATGATTGGACTTGCTAAGGAAAAGGATGGACTTTACTTCTTTGAGAACTCTGGTGAATATAGTAGAGTTAATACCCCTTCATCTTCCTCTTTTCAATCTAAAAGTGTCATGTCAAATGAGGAACAAATTTGGCTTCAACATCGCATCCTTGGTCATCCTTCTTTTAATGTTTTGAAAATAATCTTTCCTTCTTTGTTCAAGAACATATCCATTGAGTCCTTGCATTGTGATATCTGTTGTGAGTTTGCAAAACATAAGCGTTCCACATATCCTATAAGTAGTACAAGAAGTCTTGTTCCTTTTGAGCTAATTCACAGTGATATATAGGGTCCATCTAACATTTCTAATGTCTCTGGGTTTCAATGGTTTGTGTCATTTATTGATGACTGCACTCGGGTGACTTGGATTTATTTGTTGAAACAAAAATCTGATGTGAGTTCTGTTTTTCTGCGTTTTCTCAATATGATTTAAACACAATTTGGAGCTCAAATAAAAAGATTTCGTGCTGATAATGCTAAAGATTTTTTCAACCAATCCTTATCCACAATTTTTGAAAAACAAGGGATTTTACATGAGTCATCTTGTGTCAATACTCCTCAACAAAATGGAGTAGCTGAAAGGAAAAATAGCCACCTTCTTGCAGTCACAAGAGCATTGTTGTTTCAAACAAATGTGCCTAAACATTTTTGGGGTGAAGCTGTTCTAACAACAACACATCTCATTAATCGACTCCCAACTCAAGTTCTTGGTTCAAAGAGTCCTATAGAGGTTCTCACTCATTTATATCCTAATTTTAATGCATCAAATGGTCTTATTCCTAGGATTTTTGGGTGTGTTGCATTTGTGCATGTGCATTCTTATCAAAGAACCAAACTTGACCCAAGAGCTCTTTAGTGTGTTTTTGTAGGATATTCCTCTACTAAAAAAGGATACAAATGTTACCATCCTCCTTCAAAGAAGTTCTTTGTTTCAGTAGATGTGACATTTTCTGAGTGTGAGTCCTACTTTGGTAATTCTTTCAATAATAATCAAGAAAATGAACATTTTCAAGTGATCTTTTAGAAACTAAATTTCAAGAGGATTCAAGACTACAATCTCATTCTAATTCACCTTTAGAGGTTCCACAACAATCTCATTTCAATCCATCATCTGTAGAGGTCCCACAAGCACTTGACTCTACTCATTCACCACTGCGTTACAATAGAAGGAAAAGGAAACCCCAACAAGAGCAAGTTCAATCATCTGAACCAGTTAATGAAGAACTTGAAATTACTCATGAAAATACAGAGATATCTTCATCTCATTCTAATATACTTGAGAGCTCTATTGTTTTTGCTGATGATTCTGATTTACCTATTGCCTTATGAAAAGGAGTTCGAAGTTGTAGTAAGCGTATTTTATACCCTTTATCTTCATTTTTTTCATATGACAAGTTGTCTTCCAACCACAAAGCTTTTCTCACTAAAAACCTTAAATGAGGCATTGACAGATGATAATAGGGTCAAAGCAATGAATGTTGAAATGGAAGTTTTGGAGAACAACAAAACATGGGATCTTATTCAATTACCCAAAGGAAAGAAGCTTGTTGGATGTAAATGGGTCTTCACACCCAAATACAATTCCGATGGCATCTTGGAACGATATAAAGCAAGATTAGTTGCTAAAGGATATACTCAAACTTATGAAGTTGATTATGAGGAGACATTTGCTCTTGTTGAAAAAATGAATACCTTTCGAATTTTATTGGCCTTGGCTGCCAATCAAGGTTAAGATATGTTGCAGTTTGATGTGAAAAATGCATTCCTGCATGGAGACTTGAAGGAAGAAATCTATATGGAAGTCCCACCAGGCTTTTATTCTCAGGTTGCTCCTGGTACAGTGTGCATACTCAAGAAAACATTTTATGGCTTAAAGCAATCACCAAGGGCTTGGTTTGGGAGATTTACAAAATCTATGGTTCGCATGGGATATAGACAAAGCCAAGGTGATCACACTTTGTTTGTCAGACATTCATCTTCAGGGGGAGTGACAATTTTACTTGTTATCATTGTCACAGGAAATGACATAGCTGGAATTAATTCTCTTTGAACACTGTTGATGAAAGAGTTTGCCATTAAGGATTTAGGAAGACTTAAATATTTTTTGGGTATTGAGGTTGCTCATTCCAAATAGGGCATCTTCATATCTCAACAGATATATATTCTTGACCTTTTAGCTGAAACATGAAAACTGGGATGCAAACTTGTGGATACACCAATAGAACAAAATCACAGACTATGTGAAGCAGGTAGAAGGGCTCCAAAGTCGAAAAATAAGAAGTCTTGTACACCACCAAAGGATCCTCCGATTGATAAAGGATTCTATCAAAGGCTTGTTCGAAAGCTGATTTATTTGGCTCACACAAGACCTGATATTGCATATGCAGTGAGTGTAGTGAGTCAGTTTATGCATTATCCTAAAACTTCACACTTACAAGCTGCTCGTCGAATACTTCACTATTTGAAGGGTACCCCAGGGAAATGGATTTTATTCAGAAGGGGGAGAAAACTAACAATTGAAGCATACACTGATGCTAATCGTGGAGGTGATCTTGATAATAGAAGATCTACAACCTATATTGCACTATTCTTGGTTCAAATCTTATCACATGGAGAAGTAAGAAGCAAACTGTGGTCTTAAGATCTAGTACTGAAGGTGAGTTTAGAGCAATGGCTCTCGGGAATTGTGATTTGTTCTGGATAAAGATCATTCTATCAGATCTAAGAATTCACTGGGAAGGTCCAATGAAGCTTTACTGCGACAATAAGTTGGCTATTAATATTGCCCATAATCTAGTTCATCATGATCGAACAAGCATGTTGAGATTGATCGACAATTTATCAAGGAAAAGTTGGAAATTTGCACTCCATTTGTACCATCAGAAGATCAATTAGCCGACATTCTCACAAAAGGGTTGCCTAGTGAGCAGTTTCATCCAAGCTGGGAATGGATGATATCTACCCTCCAGCTTGAGGGGAAGTGTTAAATAATATACATTATTATAGTTGCTTCTAGGTTGTACTATTATGTTTTAGGATAATTCTAGTATTTGTATGTTCTAGAGTAGGATTGTTCTAGAGTATGAATGTTCTAGAGTTGTTCATAACCACTTGTATAAATAGCACATCATACTTGAGAATAGATTATCAGAAACTTTTTCTCCTAAAATTTTTATTAGATAGTCATTGAAAGTCATTTCCAAAAGCAATTCACTTCCACTCCACCTCTTTTATTCAAAAAGACCAAAAATATTTAATTGTTTGCATCATTTATTCCTATTATTAAAAGGGAAAATGACATATAAATACCTCCGAATGTCCAAAAGGACAAGTAAGGAACTCAAACTTCTAAAAGGACAAGTAAGGAACTTAAGTAAAAATTAACAATTGGAACATAGTTATTAACATTTGGAACATAGCAATTAACAATTGTATGGTTCATTTGGAATTCAGAGTTTCTTACTTGTCATTTTAGAAGTTTGAGTTTCTTACTTGTCCTTTTGGATATATCATTTTACCCATTTCATTCTTGCATTGCATTTAATTTACTAGGGTAGTTAAATTAAAAAAGCCTCCTTGCGAACGACTTGGAGTGCACACTATTACTACACTCTTGCATCCGATATAAATGTCTTTTGCAATTGACCCACCATATACGACGACAGGCAATTCATAGAGCTACTAATGAAGCACTTTGTCACGATTTTTCTAAGCTTATGCAGGCTGAATTTGAAATGTTTATAATGGGAGAATTGAAATTTTTCCTTGCCCTGCAAATTAATCAGAAGAAAAATGGTTTTTTCATTTCTCAAACTAAGTACTGTAAGGAATTATTAAAGAAGTTTGGGATAAATTTATCCAAATTTGATCATACCCTAATGAATTCCTCATCCAATCTGGATGCTGATGGAAAAGGTAAATCTATTAGTACGTCACACTATGGAGCATCAATTGGGTCTTTATTGTATTTAACTGCAAGTAGACCAGATATATAGTTTAGTGTGTGATACGTGGCGGTCCTATTGTAAACAAGTTAGGGAATATTTGTAATTCATTAATAAAATGTATACTTGTTAAACTGAATTAGTTATATAAACTACATTCAGTTAGTTGCTAGGGGAACCATTTCTTATATAAGGTTCCTTATTGTACTTTGAAGGTGTGGAATAACAATTGCTTTCTCTCTCAATTTCTCTCTCTCTCTCTCTGTCTCTCTATCTTTCTCTCTTATCTCACTACTACAAATTAAGCCTATACCAGCGCAGCTTTACATGCGCTCATATATGCAGAGCAAAAAACGCATGTACAAAGAGTCTCTACATGCGCTTTAAGGTAATGTAGATATCTCCTCCTCTACATGCACTTAAAGCGCATGTAGAAGGCAACGTCTACATGCGCTTTAAGCGCATGTAGATGTACATGCGCTTAAAGCGCATTGTAGAGGTATTATCCTCTACATGCGCTTAAAGCGCATGTAGAGGCTCTATTGAAGGGCAAAACATTAAAACATGCATAAGTGATCCTCCTCAGAGCTCATAAGGTGTTCCTGCACGTCAACTTAGTGTTTCAAAGCTCCATTACAACTTTTTGTTGTTATGATAAGGCTTAAACACCCTCTACATACGCTTAAAGTGCATGTAGAGGCTTTTATATGAGAAAGAGTCTTTACATGCGCTTTAAGCGCATGTAGAGGCTCTACTGAAGGGCACAACATTAAAACATGCATACGAGATCCTCCTCAGAGCTCATAAGGTGTTCCTGCACGTCAACTTACTGTTTCAAAGCTCCATTACAACTTTTTGTTGTTATGATAATGCTTAAACTCCCTCTACATGCGCTTAAAGCGCATGTAGAGGCTTTTTATATGAGAAAGAGCCTTTACATGCGCTTTAAGCGCATGTAGAGGCTCTACTGAAGGGCACAACATTAAAACATGCATAAGAGATCCTCCTCAGAGCTCATAAGGTGTTCCTGCACGTCAACTTAGTGTTTCAAAGCTCCATTACAACTTTTTGTTGTTATGATAATGCTTAAACTAAGCGCATGTAGAGGCTTTTTATTTGAGATAGAGCCTTTACATGCGCTTTAAGCGCATGTAGAGGCTCTACTGAAGGGCAAAACATTAAAACATGCATAAGTGATCCTCCTCAGAGCTCATAAGGTGTTCCTGCACGTCAACTTAGTGTTTCAAAGCTCCATTACAACTTTTTGTAGTTATGATAATGCTTTAACACCCTCTACATGTGCTTAAAGCGCATGTAGAGGCAAAATTATTCTGAAAAACTTGTTAAAGTGCTTGAATTATACAATATAAATAATATTGAAGAAGAAAGTTGATTCAATTTATAAAATGATGAAAAACTTGATAATTCTTAGATAATTAATTTTTAAAACATTATATAACTCAGTGCTTGATTTCCCTGATTAATCAGATTATTCAATCTAAACGCTATGATTTAAATAATATTCAATAGAAACAATGTCACAAATGTGAGATGTTAATATTATTTTGATGTGAACTATATATATATATATATATACATATATAGAACAAAAATTTAGTCTAAGTTCTATGATGTGTTATTGTTTTATTTAAAATTAATATTATCCCCTTTACATGCGCTTAAAGCGCATGTAAAGGATTTTTTTTATAAATTTCCCGCGCTTTTGTCTTATGAGTTCCCTCCCTATATCTGATCACTCTATAGCGCGCTCACAGAGTATGTAGTAGCATTCCTCATTCTCAAGTTCTAAAATGAAACCCTAATCCCTTGTTAACAAACACGAAACCCAAATCTCCACCGTCTCCAAATCTCAATTCTCGTTCCCCAAATCTCCACCGTCTCCAACCTCACTTCCTTCCACCATCACCGGCCTTCCACTGTCGCCGACCACCGTCGCCGACCATCATTTCTGTCGCCGGCCATCCTTGAAGTGAAAATCGAAAGCTTCTTTTAGGGTTTGTTACCATTTTCTTATGAATCCATTGATTTTTCCCTCCTCTTTTTGTGGATTTCTCTGGTATTGCTTTGAATTGCAGAAATTTCGAATTTAATGGCCCTGTTTTGGCTAAGATTGGCTAAGAGGTTTAAGGGGTTTAGTGTGAGGGTTGGCGCCTTGGTTTGGCGGCACGAGCCTCAGTTTTAACCACTCACTAATCACTATCACTAATCACTAATCAGAGAGGTAACGATAGGAAATACAGCCGCCTTATATTTTTTAGGTCTGCTTTTGGTACTACAGGTTGGGGGCTTGGACATGAGGAAATAGTTCATACTTTGAGTTATTAAGTGACAAAATAATGTTCCATGACTTTTGAACAGTTTAGGAAGAGGGAGTATTATTTTGATATGCTTGCTCGCTTTGTTTGTTTTTTTTTTGGAATTGTTGGTTTCTGTGACTGTAGCTTTGCCTCGTGCTTTCATTTGTTAAATGAGGAGGAGGAGGGCGTTAAGAATTTTCTGTGCGTAATTTTAATTTGCTTGAAAGCTAGAGTTAAGTTGTTGGAAACTCGAAGTGTTAGTGTGGGACCTTCCTCAGTTAGTGGCACTGGTGATTTGTTAAGATAGGTTTTGATGAGAATGCTGAGTGTATGGAATTCACGAGAGGTTTTGTTTGTTTTGTATGGCATTAAAATGGCCAATAATTTCTGCTCACATTCAGTTTTAATGAACGGAATTGACTATATGAAAGTTAAGGGGTAGTTGTAACATGGATAAATGAAGATCTGTCTAGGGTAATATATTGTGTCATCTATATGAATGAAAAGTGAAGCCTCAATTGGTTTGTTTTTTTTTGTTTCAAGAAGTTAAGTTCATGTATTTTTCGTGAATCTTACTTTTGCCTTATGTTTCTTCATCCAAGTTGTTTGCAATTTTTCCCTTTTAATTATTTTATCACTAACACTAATTTCCTAAACACTTTCTAATAATAACTAATTTAATGTATTTTTGGGTTGATTTGCTCTGAAGGTTTCAAAGAATGGGTTGTGGCATGCTGTGGAAGTGGACCTTTTAGGGGATTTGTTATTACTATGGTGAATAACTAATTGAAATGTAAAGGGGTTTTTGGAAGGAGATTGAGGATTCAGCTTAGTGGAGGTGTTTTTTTCGCATTTCTAGTTAGGAAAAGATATTTTTATTGATCAAGTTAGGAAAAGATATTTTTATTGATCAAGTTTGAAATGCGTGGCTGTCACCCAAGAGGGGGGGTGAATTGGGTGAGGGAATAAAAACTTAAACTCTTTTCGAAAGACTGCTTGTGCTCGGTGATGATGATAATAAATAATGTTATGCACAAGTCAGTATGCTATGTGATGCAAAATAGAATAATCAAATATAAATATATGCACACATAAATTTATCCTGGTTCGGTCACCCAGACCTACATCCAGTCCCCAGGCTACACCTGAGATTTCCAATCCACTATTCTTGTTTAAACCGGGCACAAGAGAAGCCTTTACACTTTAGGTTTTACGAACACGGGTTCACCTAACAACCCACAGGTTTTGCTACCGGCTAACCTGCAAACCTAACCGCGAGTTTTACGGGATCACTTGCAACCTTTACAACCGCAAGTTTTACGGGCTAACTTGCAACCTATGGAGATTTAGAAAACTTCTAAATGCTCCCCCTTACAAAATGTAAGATTACAATTATGTTCACTCTATGAACTGATTTTGTTAAACACTTAAGCTCAAAACTAACTCTCTCAAAGAGTGGATGATGTTACTCACTTAAGTACAAATGAATCACTCTCTAAGAATATTACATATCAAAGTCCGAGAGTAGAAGATGAGAGGAATGTAGAATAGTGTTTCAGATAATAAGCTCTGTTCTCTCTCTCTCTTTTTCAAGCCTTTTTTCAGAAATGAAGAACATTCCTTTTATACCAGCCTCTGAATATCTAACCGTTGGAGAGGCAATAAGACCGTTTGATTATAGACGTTGGGGCCTTGTTTACGTTGTCCTCATTAATGCACAGCAGGGTTGACTTTGCTTTATCTGAAAAGGTGCTCTGACCAAGCTGTTCTGTCAACACTGTTCTGGCAATACTATTCTGACAAAAGTCGTTCTGACATCTGAACACTTTGTACGGTCTGACTCTTGCTTGCTGTCAGAGAGGACTTCGTTCCTCAAGCATAAGTCCAGGATGCTAAGAGACTTACTATCGGAAGCTCTCTTGCTATCTGAAGTGAAGCTCGTGGACTCTAACATTCTGCTTGCTATCACATAGAGGAACTTCGTCTTCCAGGCATTGGTCCATGAATGATAAGAGTGCTTGCTATTGGATGTTCTCTTGCTATCAGAAGCTCTCTTATGGACTCCGACTCTTGTGGGTAGTATGAGCTTTGACACCTTGAGTGACTCTTCAGATTATGTTCTCATACTCCTCATGCTTGGTAGGTAACAATGTTGTTTGAATATCTGTTAACCTCTTGTTACCGTTGGGAAGTACATCTGCTCCATTAAAGCTTAGCAGGGTTGACTTGCTTTATCTCTGAAAAGTAGTCCTGACACCTCTGCTCAGACATAAGCATTTTGACACTGCATCTCTGAACGTTCTGTCCCATTGATTGCTTGCGGAAGCAACTTCTCATCCGGAAGCAACCTTACTTAGTGTGCTGCACTTGAACGTTTGTTTAGCAATATAAGCACATAGTCTCATGCAGTGAGTGTTCTCTTGGTCTATGAAGCATCCGGAAGCACTTCTTCATCCGGAAGTGGCAATCTTGCTCTGCAAGTGTTAATCTCTGAAATCCAGTGCCAAGAGTCTTTGCATCCGGAAGCTCATTTGCATCCGGAAGTGTGACTAAGTTCTGCACATAATGGTTAGTCCAACATAGCAATATATATATAATCAGATATAGTAAAACTATACATGTTGTGGGAAGTTTGCTATGGGAAGTAGTCTTACTTAGACTATGTTCTGACTTAGTGTAATGTCTACTGACTCTAAGGGATCTCTATTCCAATAGTCAGCTTAAGTCTCGTTAGTTTACTCTAAGTCTTCCTAAGTGACTCAGTGTGTCATTTACTTATGTTATGGGATGTGTGGTGTAACAACACTAAATCATATGCAGTGGGTGTTCCTTTAGTCTAAGGTGTATCCGGAAGCACTTCTCCATCCGGAAGTGAATCCACTAGATGAAGGATTTTGTTTACTATTGCTCACTCTCGCTCAGTGTTAGGTCACTTCAACAGCCAGCGCTAGTCACTAAGCTATCGGAAGCACTTCTACTGGACGTTGCTTACATTCACTGACGCTTAGTGTTATCGTGTTCTATCAGTCTGCGCTAGTGAAAGTTTATCAGGAAGTGATTCCACTTGACGAGGCTTATTCACTGACGCTTGGGGTTATATCTCTTCTATCAGCCAGCGCCAGTCTAAATCCATTAGGAAGCAATTTCACTTGACGAGGCTTATTCACTGATGCTTGGGGATATATCTATTCTGTCAGCCTGCGCCAGTCTAAATCTTATCAGGAGCGAATTTCACTTGGCGAAGTAGACTCACTGACGCTTGGGGTAATATCTATTCTATCTCTCTGCGCCAGTCTAAGTCTAACAGGAAGCAACTTCACTTGACGTTGCATTTTTACTGACGCTCGGGGTTATATCTAGTTTATCAACCTGCGCCAGTCTAAATCTAACAGGAAGCAATTTCACTTCCGATTGAAACATAGCTTAGTCTTAAGGTTGTGTACTAATTCTCATGGACTAAGTTATTTCCCTAGTGATTTACTTGCTGACGCTGGGGGATGAAAGCATTCATCCGCGTGCGCAAGTCCTAATCTATCCGGAAGTGATCTTGCATTCTCAAGTGATCTAACTCAGGATTCTAACCATGTCATCTAATCCTTCCTAAGTGTTGATTATGTTCTCTTAAGTACTAGACCATATCATACCTTAGTCACCATCAAAACTTAAGATTCTAACATTCTCCCCCTTTTTGATGATGACAAACCCATAGATGACTAGAGAACATAATTAAACTTAGATCACTCCTCCTAGAGCTATATTCCTTTCCCCAGTTCTCTCCCCAAATATCTAGACATCTTATCTATCTCTCAGCTCTAGACATCTCATGTCTCATTTCTCGCTAGACATCTTATATCTCATCTCTAGACATCTCATCTCTATCTCTCTCCCCCTTTTGGCTTCATCAAATTCCAACAGGTGCAAGCTAGCCTTAGGGATGGGGATACTTTTATCGTTCTCCTAGGAATGAGCTTGTTACCTAAGATTTCTCCCTATGTATCGCTAATAAAGATTTGTTCTAGACTATTCAATACAATGTACGAGAATTAACAAGGAACAGCAATAATGGCTTATGATCCTAAATGATTGTATTCTCCCTAAACATTATGTAGGATAGCTAAACATGTTTTTCAAAGGAGATATTGATAAATCAAATCTAATCATAATTAAATTAAGATCAAAACATACAAAACAGTTTTCTCTTTGAAGGTGAAAATTCTTTCCAAATGTAATTTTGATCCTCTCGAATTGATTAACATGATATCAAAAATAATTTTGATGTGTTTAAAAATGATGATTATGATATCAAATGAAATATGTGATTTTAAATGTGCCAAAAATAATTTCCAAACAAATTGCATCACAGCATCTTTAAGAGTTTATTATCGATGACAGCATGTGACTCTCTATTTTCAAGGGATCATTAACAAGTAATGTCCATCTACTTTTCTTCTATATTAAAATTAATCATCATAAGATCAAGAAAAGAAGCATATAAGAGAGGTATGTTATCAATTACTTTCCAGCGTGTCATATAAAGGATACAGATGTGTGAGCTGGGATGATTTTCTAAGACAGTGAATGATTTTGAAGTCAATGCAGATTGGAAAAAAAAATCCTAAATTGACACCCTTACCAATGCCATATATGCATCATATATAAGAGATGGTAAGGTGTAGATGTTACCACAGATGAGGGGTCCTCATACTCTATTAGACTCAGGAATCTAAATCATACGCAGATAAGCATGCTTCCTGACATCTTCAAGAGGTGTGCTATCTCAAGTGGAAACCCCTAGCGCAAGTGCTTTGATGATTCGCTTCGGCAAGCTGAGCTACAACAACAAGCAGACATGACTGGGCAGTCACTCTACTCTTCCCATGGTTCAATAGTTGGCCTGCTATCGAAGGCGCTGATTGTTGTGAAAGCAACCTTGCTCAAACTTGATGATTGGTCCTGCATATGCTTGAGGAAACAAATGCTTTCTGATGGTCAGTGAAAGAACTTAAGATTTAACATTGGAGACCATCCTCAGGACATTCAAGTCAATCTGTGTTAATCAGCACAAGTTAATAATTTTAAGAAATCATGCTTGCTAATTGGTTTAAGAAAATATGAGCAATTATTATGTGAAAACTAATTTTGAAATTGTCTACACATTCACATAGTTTCACTATCAAGACATGAACTCTGTTTATACTCTCATAGATGAATATCAATGTGATAGTACAGTGAGTATCAAACAGGTGGCATATTTTCAGAGTTTCATAAGCAAGTATAGTTCAATAAATATGCCTCAAGGATGTTCATGTTAGATCATGAAGACATGTGAATTATTAATACTATGAAATTTTGAAGAATCTTCATCCTCACAAAAATGAAATACTGGAAATTTTCATGCTCACAGAATAGTTTGATTTTAAGACTAAATTCGGTTTACAAAAACAACCAAATTTCGGCATATGATTACGAGAATAATTTCCAAATTTTTGCTCAAGTTCTTCTAGATATGCTCAGTGTGATCTCATTGTTCTTAGGATATCAACAAGCTTGAAATTAATACAGATTATAGCATGCTTGTGATTCTATGCCGTGTTTTACAGATCTTAGCAGAATTCAATTCAAGGCATTTCCTAAGATTTCTAATGCATGTCAGACAAGAGAGAGACTATCCATTTAATTTCACAACAGAATATGTAAGGGATAGAAATGCTCATGTGTATTGGCGAGAGTTTCTCAGGTTTGGTATAGCCATTCCACACATCTTGATAAGAGACATTTTCGTTGCTATTCTCTCTTGGTTATATTCATTGTTCAAGCTTCAATAATCTGTGTCAACATTCTTAAACCACAAACTTGAACTGAGATCATTAGTAGATTGAGAACTTAAAGATGTAATTAAGAGGGATGTATTGTTCTCGAAACCATAGCCGCTTATGCATTGAAAAAGTTGATGCAAGAGATACCACATGAAATGGAAAATTATAGAATAACTTTTGAAGACTATCATGAGGTATAGTTGTCATGCAAGTTTGAAGAGGATCAGAATCTATTTTGAAAGTCTGCATTTCAAAAGGATCTTTCAAAACTCAGGGAGAATGCATAAACTATTTTCTTTCATGACTATATGCACAAGGATATACAAGGTTTTTGATCAAGATAGTCATGGACAGCATGTAGATCATGAACATTACTTATTTCTTCAAGCTTTCTTCTATGATGAATATAATGTTCACATCTTAGGATGCTTAATGTAAAATCTCAATAAGTCCATCTAACATTAGCATAGGAGATTTTACTATCAAATGCTTCGTTGCTAAGTGATCCCTTGCTTACCCAAGGAGATCTTCTATACTTATCCTTGGTTCGAAGCACTTTCTTCTGAGAGGTAGGATTCAAGAGCCTTTTCAATGTTGATCGAGGAATCCACTCTCTCTTGTTCTTCTCAGGATAGTTGAATGGAACTTTGTGATAGCTCATCCTTGAGACAGAACCTTTGTCCCTTGTGGTGGCCGACAGCTTCTTATGATTGTACCAGGGGGTTTCAGCAGTTGCATCACCACGAGTTCTCTTCTTTGGGGTAAGAGGAACTCTTGATCTTTCCTGCACAAGTAAGGCACTAGGAGGATGTTTTGGTACCCATTTGTACTTGGGTCCTACATGGTTAGCACTGGACCTTACTTGTCCTTTAGAAATCCATACAAACTTATTTCTCACATTTGAATTTCTTCTAAGACTGCATGTGTGAGAAATATGTCCTAATCTACCACAATAATGACAGATAATGGAATGATAATCAAAATGAGGTTTTCTATCATTATCATGATTAGTTTTCTTTAGAAAAGCTTTTTGTTCCTTTGAAATCTCAGTTTCTTTTGAAGACTTTTCTTTTTCCTTCAACACGTGTTTACAATCAAAACATTTTCAAGACATGTTGAAGTTTTCTCTGCCGATAGTGGGCTAGCTATCGGAACCACTAGTTCTTTAAAAGAAACCTCGGAAACTTTAGACGTAGAAGAAGAAATTAGTTTTTCAAGTTTCCTATCTTTTTCTTTTAAGCCTAGAAGTTCTTTTGCAAGTTTACAATATTCGGTATATAACTCATTGTATGCATCTTGCAATTCAGAGAGTTCAAGTTCAGATTCAGATACCTCACTTTCTGAATCTTCTAGGCAGAAATGGATACTCTCTTCACTGAAGCCTGCTTCCTCAATATCAGCTTCCAGAAGCTCATCAGTAGATGATCCACAAAGAGCACGAGTTGAGCTTTGGACAGCTGTGCTTACAAGAGATGGGTTAGAAGCATATATCACATCAAGAGTATTCCAAATATCTTTAGCACTAGAGCAATGTTTGATTTTCTGGAAATCATTTTCAGTTAAGCCTTTGTATAAAATTTGCATTGCTCTAATGTTTAAGGAAAACAAATTTTTCTCCTTTTCAGTCCAGTTTCCTCTTGGTTTGAAATCAAAATCATTTTCAAAGATATCCCACATTTTCAAACTAGTGGATTGTATAAAACTTTCCATTCTTGCTTTCCACCAACAAAAATCAATATTTTCTAACACAGGTGGAATGGTATGATCAAAGCCTTTGGAAAACATTTTAACCCAAATCAGCCAAGGTCTTTACACTTGAGATCGTTGGATCCTTTAAACAAGTGACCTGCTCTGATACCAAATGAAATGCGTGGCTGTCACCCAAGAGGGGGGGTGAATTGGGTGAGGGAATAAAAACTTAAACTCTTTTCGAAAGACTGCTTGTGCTCGGTGATGATGATAATAAATAATGCTATGCACAAGTCAGTATGCTATGTGATGCAAAATAGAATAATCAAATATAAATATATGCACACATAAATTTATCCTGGTTCGGTCACCCAGACCTACATCCAGTCCCCAGGCTACACCTGAGATTTCCAATCCACTATTCTTGTTTAAACCGGGCACAAGAGAAGCCTTTACACTTTAGGTTTTACGAACACGGGTTCACCTAACAACCCACAGGTTTTGCTACCGGCTAACCTGCAAACCTAACCGCAAGTTTTACGGGATCACTTGCAACCTTTACAACCGCAAGTTTTACGGGCTAACTTGCAACCTATGGAGATTTAGAAAACTTCTAAATGCTCCCCCTTACAAAATGTAAGATTACAATTATGTTCACTCTATGAACTGATTTTGTTAAACACTTAAGCTCAAAACTAACTCTCTCAAAGAGTGGATGATGTTACTCACTTAAGTACAAATGAATCACTCTCTAAGAATATTACATATCAAAGTCCGAGAGTAGAAGATGAGAGGAATGTAGAATAGTGTTTCAGATAATAAGCTCTGTTCTCTCTCTCTCTTTTTAAGCCTTTTTTCAGAAATGAAGAACATTCCTTTTATACCAGCCTCTGAATATCTAACCGTTGGAGAGGCAATAAGACCGTTTGATTATAGACGTTGGGGCCTTGTTTACGTTGTCCTCATTAATGCACAGCAGGGTTGACTTTGCTTTATCTGAAAAGGTGCTCTGACCAAGCTGTTCTGTCAACACTGTTCTGGCAATACTATTCTGACAAAAGTCGTTCTGACATCTGAACACTTTGTACGGTCTGACTCTTGCTTGCTGTCAGAGAGGACTTCGTTCCTCAAGCATAAGTCCAGAATGCTAAGAGACTTACTATCGGAAGCTCTCTTGCTATCTGAAGTGAAGCTCGTGGACTCTAACATTCTGCTTTCTATCACATAGAGGAACTTCGTCTTCCAGGCATTGGTCCATGAATGATAAGAGCGCTTGCTATTGGATGTTCTCTTGCTATCAGAAGCTCTCTTATGGACTCCGACTCTTGTGGGTAGTATGAGCTTTGACACCTTGAGTGACTCTTCAGATTATGTTCTCATACTCCTCATGCTTGGTAGGTAACAATGTTGTTTGAATATCTGTTAACCTCTTGTTACCGTTGGGAAGTACATCTGCTCCATTAAAGCTTAGCAGGGTTGACTTGCTTTATCTCTGAAAAGTAGTCCTGACACCTCTGCTCAGACATAAGCATTTTGACACTGCATCTCTGAATGTTCTGTCCCATTGATTGCTTGCGGAAGCAACTTCTCATCCGGAAGCAACCTTACTTAGTGTGCTGCACTTGAACGTTTGTTTAGCAATATAAGCACATAGTCTCATGCAGTGAGTGTTCTCTTGGTCTATGAAGCATCCGGAAGCACTTCTTCATCCGGAAGTGGCAATCTTGCTCTGCAAGTGTTAATCTCTGAAATCCAGTGCCAAGAGTCTTTGCATCCGGAAGCTCATTTGCATCCGGAAGTGTGACTAAGTTCTGCACATAATGGTTAGTCCAACATAGCAATATATATATAATCAGATATAGTAAAACTATACATGTTGTGGGAAGTTTGCTATGGGAAGTAGTCTTACTTAGACTATGTTCTGACTTAGTGTAATGTCTACTGACTCTAAGGGATCTCTATTCCAATAGTCAGCTTAAGTCTCGTTAGTTTACTCTAAGTCTTCCTAAGTGACTCAGTGTGTCATTTACTTATGTTATGGGATGTGTGGTGTAACAACACTAAATCATATGCAGTGGGTGTTCCTTTAGTCTAAGGTGTATCCGGAAGCACTTCTCCATCCGGAAGTGAATCCACTAGATGAAGGATTTTGTTTACTATTGCTCACTCTCGCTCAGTGTTAGGTCACTTCAACAGCCAGCGCTAGTCACTAAGCTATCGGAAGCACTTCTACTGGACGTTGCTTACATTCACTGACGCTTAGTGTTATCGTGTTCTATCAGTCTGCGCTAGTGAAAGTTTATCAGGAAGTGATTCCACTTGACGAGGCTTATTCACTGACGCTTGGGGTTATATCTCTTCTATCAGCCAGCGCCAGTCTAAATCCATTAGGAAGCAATTTCACTTGACGAGGCTTATTCACTGATGCTTGGGGATATATCTATTCTGTCAGCCTGCGCCAGTCTAAATCTTATCAGGAGCGAATTTCACTTGGCGAAGTAGACTCACTGACGCTTGGGGTAATATCTATTCTATCTCTCTGCGCCAGTCTAAGTCTAACAGGAAGCAACTTCACTTGACGTTGCATTTTTACTGACGCTCGGGGTTATATCTAGTTTATCAACCTGCGCCAGTCTAAATCTAACAGGAAGCAATTTCACTTCCGATTGAAACATAGCTTAGTCTTAAGGTTGTGTACTAATTCTCATGGACTAAGTTATTTCCCTAGTGATTTACTTGCTGACGCTGGGGGATGAAAGCATTCATCCGCGTGCGCAAGTCCTAATCTATCCGGAAGTGATCTTGCATTCTCAAGTGATCTAACTCAGGATTCTAACCATGTCATCTAATCCTTCCTAAGTGTTGATTATGTTCTCTTAAGTACTAGACCATATCATACCTTAGTCACCATCAAAACTTAAGATTCTAACAAAGTTAACAAAAGATATTTTTATTGATCAAGTTCTTGAACCGGTTAAAATATCATACTAGGAATTTTTTGCATTTCTACTTACCCTCTCACTCACACTATATTAGTTAACAAAATCAATGCTTTGTGTGATGTTGTTTTGGTATGCATTTCTTCAAAAATTGTTTTCAACCTTTGTTCATAATGTTGATGAGTTTAATAATCATGCACAGGTGATTGGAAGAATTCTATCTAGGAGGAAAGCACTAGTTGATGGGAAAACTCTAGTTCTCTAGAATTCCAAGAATTAAGGTATGTAACATGAGTAAATCTTACCCTTTTCTCATTATGTTTTGATGATTATTTATTATTTCAATGAAGTTGTTTGATTGTCTAGAGTGATGTTTTTGATTTTCTAGAATTCCAAGAATTAAGGTATGTAACATGAATTAAGGTTCCTTTTTTGTCTAGAGTGATTGTCTAGGTATGTTTATTTCGCCATTATTTTGGCAAAAGGTTTAGACAATGTGTTTTCCATGCATAGCAGCTGCATAGAATGTAATTTACCATCTCACTGCTACTCTCCTTTAGTAGGTCATGGACCGAAAATGGATGCGTTGTGACCGAACTTCAAGTGAATATATAAATGGAGTAAAGGAGTTTGTTGAATATGCAGCTGCTCATGCATGCGATGTTAACAACATTGTGTGCCCTTGTATCCGCTGTTTGAATGGAAAGCGTGTCGATCCCATAGGCCTGTTGAATCATTTAATATGTAATGGGATTGATCAATCTTATACAAGATGGACAAAGCACGGTGAGACCAATGAGGTTGAATGTCGTGATCGTGAACATGATGTTAGTAGTGCTTCGAACGATGTCATTGATCAGAGTGACGAGGATTGTCTTGAAGAAATGGTGAGGGTTGTGGGTGAGGAGAACCCAGAAATATTTGAAGAGTTGAAGAGTGATGCAGAGACACCGTTGTATGTCGGATGTAAATACTCAAGATTGCGCGCAGTGGTTAAATTGTACAACTTAAATGCTCGTTATGGTTGGAGTGATGCAAGTTTCACCGCACTGCTTACCTTTCTGCGGGATGTTTTGCCAAAGGATAATGTACTCCCTTCAAAAACATACGATGCAAAGCAAATTCTCCTCGCTACCTGTTTGAAATATGAGAAGATACATGCATGTCCCAATGATTGCATCTTATACCGGAATGAGTATGCGTCGTTGGATACGTGTCCGAAGTGCAAAGTATCTCGATATGGGGAGAATGGCAAAAGTCCTGCCAAGGTCTTGTGGTACTTTCCGATAATTCCAAGACTGAAGCGCATGTATAGTAATAAGGACACAGCGAAACGTTTGACATGGCACGAGGATGAGAGGATTAAAGACAACAAGCTTAGACACCCTGCGGATAGCCCCCAATGGAAGAAAATTGATTACATGTACCCAGAGTTTAGTGAAGAACCAAGAAACCTGCGATTTGCACTGGCAAGTGATGGAATCAATCTGCATGGGGTTCAACGTACTACTTACAGCACATGGCCTGTCATTCTGATGAATTACAACCTCCCCCCAAATTTGATTATGAAACGCAAGTTTATGATGCTTTTGATGCTTATTGGTGGGCCCAGTCAGCCCGGCAATGATATAGATGTGTACTTGGCTCCATTAATAGAAGACTTGAATCATTTGTGGCACACAGGTGAAAATGTGTTTAATGCTTGCAGTGAAGAAAATTTTACGTTGAGAGCCCTGTTGTTTGGAACAATAAATGATTTCCCAGCTTATGGTAATTTGTCTGGATATAAGGTCAAAGGGTATGGTGCATGCCCTATATGTGAAACTGGTACCCATTCAATTCGGCTGGCTCGGTGTAAGAAAAATGTTTACATGGGGCATCGAAGGTTCTTACCGAGAAACCATCCTTGGAGAAGGTGGAAAAAGGCTTTCAATGGTAACTCAGAAGAAAGTACTTCACCTCCGATTTTAACAGGGGATGAATTGTTTGAGAAGGTAGAAGTGTTGGAGAACAATTTTGGCAAGCCTAACGCTACAAATGTGGCAGAGAGTGGTTGGAAGAAGAGGTCCATATTCTTCGAACTCCCGTATTGGAAGTCATTATATGTTCGACATTTTCTTGATGTGATGCATGTGGAGAAAAATATATTTGATAACTTAATTGGCACGATCTTGAATGTTAGGGGAATGAGTAAGGATAGTGTTAAATCGAGATTAGACATGCAAGAGATGGGGATCAGGAAAGAGTTAGCACCTGTTCAAAAGGGAAACTTCACATATTTACCTCTAGCGGCCTACACCCTTTCTAGAAAGGAGAAAAAAGTGTTCTTTGAGTTTCTCAATGTAATCAAAGTGCCAGAAGGTTATTCCTCAAATGTTAAGAATCTTGTGTCCATGAAAGAGCTGAAGTTGAAAAACCTCAAAACACATGATTGTCACGTCATACTGCAAAATTTCTTACCAGTTGGCATACGAAATATTTTGCCGAAGAAACTGCGGGGCACGATCACTAAGTTGTGTTTGTTTTTTAAGGCCATTTGTAGTAAAGTTGTTGTTGTCGAAATGTTGCGTGGTTTGCAAAAGCAGATTGTGCTCATCCTGTGTGAACTCGAAATGTACTTCCCCCCTTCGTTTTTTGATGTTATGGTTCATCTTGCAGTACATTTGGTCAGGGAGGTTCAACTGTGCGGCCCAGTATATTTGAGATGGATGTACCCGGTCGAGCGCTTCATGAAAGTGTTGAAGGGGTATGTCAAAAATAGATATCGACCGGAGGGTTGTATCGCTGAGAGATACAACGTGGACGAATCAAGTGATTTGTGTGCTGATTACTTATCTAGTGTTGAACCTGTTGGTATGCCAAGGTCTCGTCATGATGGTCGATCGAAGGGAAAAGGGATTAGTGCAAGCATATTAGTTAACATTTCAAATGTTGACAGAGAGTTAGCTCATTTACATGTTCTCCACAATAGTAGCGAGGTAGAACCTTTTGTTGAAGAGCACAAAAATCTTCTTCGACTCGCACACGGTGATAGAAATGAAAGTTTGATCACAAGAGAGCACAACAAACATTTCATTGATTGGTTTGATGACGGATTCGCCGTCAGTTAGAGCTAGACGATGGGTCAGTGTGTGAGAAATTGTACTGGTTGTCACGGAGACCATCTTTAAAAGCATTTTCTTATACGAGCTATGCAATCAATGGTTACACATTCTACACTAAAACCCATGATGAGAAGAGTCGAATGCAGAATAGTGGAGTCACAGTGGTTGGTGAGGGATGGCATGTATCCAGTGCAAAAGATACAAATCCAATATATGCGGAGATGGCATACGTTGGGGTGATCGAAAGCATCTTGGAGTTGGATTACTCCGGTTTAAGATTCCCTGTCTTCAAATGTCAATGGGTTAACAACTCTGGTGGACGGCGGATCGATGAGTTTGGATTTGTGTCGGTTGACCTTTCCAAAGTTGGATATAAGGACGACCCCTACATCTTACCGTCTCTTGTTACACAGGTGTTTTACATTGCAGATCCTTCGAAGAAGAATTGGTCGATAGTCATGCAGTCGAACAGAAATCATGTTGATCCTGTTGATGACGAAAGTACTGAAATAGATATGAATTATTTGATTGAGAACGAATCTTCATTCTTCACATCAATCTTACAAGAATTTGATGCACCAGAAAATGGTCTTAACGATGAACCTTTTTATCTAAGACGTGATCATAGAGAAGGAATTTTCATTAACACAAAGAAAAAGCGAAAGCGATTAGTTGTTATTCGTTATCAGCAGAGAAAAAGAATACGGGTTACAAAAAAATGATTATTCATGTATGCAATTTTTTTGTTTTATTTTCATTTTATCATTGTATTCATATTATTAAATTTTTTCTGGTTTTTCTTTCTTACAGGATAATGGAGGGACAAGATCATGAGGGACAAGATGAGGGACAAGATGATCCCATTGTAGACTACAATAAAGGGAGGGAGGATACAAAGAAATTGGTAAAACGTGGTAGGACGGTGATGAAAGAAGTTATTTCACAAAGACATAAGGGGATTAAGTTCAAAGTAAGATGGAATGAGGAGAATCAACCAATTGGAAGAGAAAGTAAGTTATTGATCGCCTATATTGGAGTGATTGTTCGGAACACCGTCCCAATCACATTAAAAGATTGGAGATATTTGTCCCAGGACATAAAAAAGCCCTTTGGAGAGAAATTTTGGTAAGCAACTTTTCATGCAATTATGTTTAATACAATCTTTATTTGGATGAGTTATTATGATTACAAATTTATAATTCATTCGTTACAGACTACCTTTGACTTAGCGGACTGTGAAGGTGCCAAAGATTATGTGCTGAAGAAAGCAGCGTCAATGGCCCGATGGTGGCGATCCCATCTAGGCATATACTTTTTGCGCAATGTTGATGGTGATATTGTTCTCAAGCGTCCAGTAGATTTCTATGATGTGATTACGCAGCAGCAATGGGATGAGTTCGTTGAGATGCGATACTCAGAGGAGTTTCGAGCCATTAGCGAAAAGAATAGCCAGTAAGCAGGAAGCAATCTATACCCGTATATGCGTGGTAGAAATAAGTATGTTGATTTAGAGCATGAAATGGTACGTTAACATTTTCATTAATGATATAAATGAATGTTCCTATAATTAATTCATGTTAACCTATTTTTCGGTTACAGTTGACTGCTGACCCTAATTGCAAAGTAGATCGCCTTGACTTGTGGTTGGAAGGTCATACAAAGAAGGACGGGACTATACACCATGATTCCGTTAAAGCTGCTCGTGATCGAGCAGTAAGTCATTTTCTTGGTTATATTCTCAGTTTCTTATATTGCTTGATACATAACCAACAATTATCATTTCCTTCCTACAGATTGAACTAAAGCAAGGTGCATCAGGAGAAATCCCGTCCCATGGCCAAGATGACTTGCTTGGCCAAACACTTGGCCGCCCAGAAAGTACAGGTCGTGTCAGGGGCAAAGGGTTTGGTGTTTTGCCGTCACAGTTTTTTAAGGAGAAGCTGAAAAGCCACCAAACGTCCGCATTAGAGAAGCAGTACAAGGTCCTGCACGAATTGTATAAAGACTTGCAAGAACAAGTTAATGAGATTCGATCGGAGCGACGTCAGGCATCAGGCCATCAATCTCATGCTCCATCGGCTCATGAAAGCCCGATCATGGAGAACTATAGTTGTACAATGGAAAGTACCCTCATTCCAGAGGTAATCGTTATGCTTCTTACTTTTAAATATTAATGTTCTTATGAACTGTTACTTCATAATTGAAGGTGAACATTCATTTGTAGGGTGAGTCTTATTGTCAACTATATTCTGATCTGTCCATGAATTACCTGGTTGCTCTGGCTTATGTCTTCAATGATAGGAGCAAAATATTGCACAATTCGCCTCTCCCTGCAGGCACGGTGAGGATGTCCATCCACATCTCTCTTAGGGATAATTCACCGTTGCCGTATCCCATTGATGGAATGAACGTGGTCATTGACGCAATAAACTCTTTTGTGGCATGGCCCAAAAAGTGGATGGTTCTTCAATCAGAGGTGATTACTTAGTTAGTTACTATTAATATATAATAGATAAAGAGATTTAATTAGTATATGTCTAATTGCTTACTTACTATGTTTTACAGCCCAGAAAAGAACAAAGGAAGGATTTGGGAAAAAAAGTCCATCATGATGTCCGGCCACGTTCTGCTATTCCGACTAAACCTCGGAAAAAGAGTTTGAAGGTAACTATTTACTAATGGATTTACATTAGCTAGCTCTCATTTTGTAAAAAAACTTATTGTGACATATTTCTTGAACAGCCATCTCCTACTCCTCGTGTCACTCAACCACATCAGCCAACTCCTACTCCTCGTGACACCCAACCGCATCAGCCAACTCCTACTCATGTCACCCAACCACATCCCTCTGAATCATTCCGTGTTAAACTAAAGAACTTGGCAAACCAATTACCTGATTTACAACAAATTGAAGTTCGATTAACAAGGACAATTTATTACAAGAGTGTCACTGAGCAGCTTGGTAATGAAGTAATTATGGATGTGGTTAATCAGAAATGGATTAGTGCGTCAGCTATCAACATATGGATCAAGTATGTCATGTTGAATTTGATTTTTATGTTATTGTGGTTTCTTACATTGTCATTTAGTATTTAAATTACAATAATTGTATATGTGTTGATATGTTTTTTTATATAGGTATTTGCATGATGAAATACTTGTGCCAGGGGACAATGCCAATTTCGCATTCATAGATCCAAATACAACCTCAATGCTGACTGAAACAACTAGCTATTGGGATGAAGGTGACGTGAAAGCATGTCTGGGAAGAAGTTCTTCAGATAAAACATTGTTTTTAGCCCCAGTGAATGTAGGGTAAGTTCTTATTCGTCATTAATAATTTTTTTTATTTTCCCAAATTTTACATGTATATAATTGTTAATCACATTTTAGGAATCATTGGGTTCTCCTTGCATTCAATCCCGTTGCATCAAAGCCTGTGGTGTACTATCTGGATCCTATTAGGTCGGGTAAACTTGAAAATAGACCTTCGTACATAGCGTTTATCAGTGGGTAATGATTTAACCTTACTAAATTATGTTAACTCATTTATAAATGTCACTCTTACTAATTTTATTTGTCTCGACTTTAGTGTGATCACTTCTTGTAGGTCCAGTAAAAAAATGAAATACTCCAAAGCATATGAGTGGCTCAAAATTCAGGTTAATTATACACGCTAAAACTATGATTTGAATTATGGATAGTAATCATATACAAGTCTTTTAACACATTTGTGGTTATTTTGTTGTAGTGCCCATTCCAACCGAATGATAACGATTGTGGGTATTATGTTATGAAATTTATGAAAGATATTGTCACTCATGATCAACTGGAGGTCCCATAAAGGGTAAGTTCTTAAATTTTCCATTAATTAAAAACTTGTTTAATTTGTTCACATATTTGCTTGTATGTGTGGATTACTTTTAACTCACTTAAATTTAATTGCTACTGACATGTTTCTGTCCACCCAGTATTATGAAGACTGTCGTTTCGACAGCCTCTCCATGGCGCAAGTTGGAGAAGTTATTGAAGAATGAAGCAAATTTGTATACCCCATTGTTGAACCTGTTGTTCTGAATCAGCCACGTGCTACTTATTAGGTTTTACTAAAGTGTTTCATATGTTACTTGAATAAAAACTGTGGATATGTCTTGATGAAATTTTGTTATGAATAACATGCTTGTTTATTTTATGATATTAATGCTATTTTTTCATGTAGGTTGGTGATATCCCTTTTGGTGCCTTTACTTGAGATCATCTTCATTTGTGGCGTTGAGGTACATATGATCTTTTGCTGCATGTAGTCTTACTTAGGAATTGGTAGTTTTATATTATGGACATCCTTGAAGGAATTTTTGTTTTGACTTTTGATCAATTGTGGCTTGTTTTATTAGTTCATCTTTGATATATTATACTATTCTTTCATGTAGGTTCATATCTTTTTGATTCTTTGGTGCAAGCAAGTGGCAAATATTTTGGTGATGAGGTAGATCTTCTTTAAGTGCAATGGTCGTGCAAAATATTCTTTTGGTTAGGAGGTATATCTTCTTTTGGTGCAATGACAGTGCATATATATTTTAGTGATGTTTATATATAAGTGAAAACAAGTTCTGGTGACTTATTAGGTTTTGAGTAAATGTAAATGTTTCTGGTACATTTTGGTTAAAATCAGCCACGTGCTACTTATTTGTATACCATTGGTGCAGTGGCAGAATTACGTGTATACAGGTGGCAAATGTAAATGAATATATATTAAAAAAAAAATATATAGCTGTACATGCGCTTTAAGCGCATGTAGAGGCCTTAAAGCGCATGTAGAGGTACCACTCTACATGCGCTTTAAGCGCATGTAGAGGCACCTCTACATGCGCTTGCGCTTAAAGCGCATGTAGAGGTACCTACCTCTACATGCGCTTTAAGCGCATGTAGAGCCCCCCTCTACATACGCTTTTAAGAAGCGCATGTAGAGCCTTTACCTGCACCCCGCTCTACATGCGCTTATAAAGCGTATGTAGAGGCCAAAATAAGCGCATATAAATGGGGTAATCTGTGGTAGTGTCTTCTCTTCTCTTTATCTCTCTTTCTTATATTGTTCTTGCGCTTCTGCTATCAGTGTGGGTATGTGTGCTAGATACCAATCTGATTCTAAAGAGTACACTTGACCAATGTTAAGTGGATCCTTAGATACTTGGTCGGAACACAAGAACTTAAGCTTTGGCATCCCAAAGGTCCCCAAACATATTTATTGGCCTATTCTGATACTGACCATGTAGGTTATAAGACTGATAGAAAAAGCATTAGTGGTCAATATGCTTTTCTCGGAGGATGTTTGGTTTCTTGTGCTAGCAAAAATCAAACATGTGTTTCACTCTCTTCCATAGAAGCTGAATATATTGATGCTACTAGTTGTTGTGCACAAGTACTTTGGTTGAAAAATCAATTAAGCGGTCTCTGAATGAAATTCTCAAAAACCCCTATGATGAAGAGCATGACGTGGACACTGTTGAAGGATGGAAGACGAACATTCTAAAAGATCCATTAAAAGGTATTGGAGTCCTGATGACAAGAGCAAGGACCAAAGCAATGAAGGAGGCTTTGAATTGCTTCATAAGAGATCTTAAAGAGTTGGAGTCCAACTACATTAAAGAATTAGTCATTAACATGATGGAGAGCATGACGTAGACATTGTTGAAGGGTGGAAGACCAACATTCTAAAAAATCCATTAAAATGAATTGGAGTCCCGATGACAAGAGCAAGGACCAAAACGATGAAGGGGGCTTTGAATTGCTTCATAAGAGATCTTAAAGAGTTGGAACCCAACTACATTAAAGAGTCATTCATTAACATGATGAAGAGCATGACGTAGACATTGTTGAAGGGTGGAAGACCAACATTCTAAAAAATCCATTAAAAGGAATTGGAGTTCTGATGACAAGAGCAAGGACCAAAGCGATGAAGGAGCCTTTGAATTGCTTCATAAGAGATCTTAAAGAGTTGGAGCCCAACTACATTAAAGAGTCAGTCATTAACATGTCCAACAAGAGCCCAAGAAAGGTGTTCACATTGTTAGAAGCCCAACAAGATGATGTCCAAGGCCCATGTGATTTTCATATTGAAGAGTTCACTTAAAATGCATGTGACAAGCATGTGACTTTGGAGGATATGCAAAAGTGACGTGTTGGACAAGTCAATAAACATCAATGTATTTGATTTTATTTGTGTCTTTTATTTTATTTCTATGAAATATGGCCATTAGGTCATTGATTGTTTTAGATTCCTTGTCATGTCTTCCCATTTTGAAAAGTTGACTTTTTCTTCAAGGAGTCTTCTTCTTTAGATGGAATGGTGCAATTCAAAATGTCAATTATCATTAATGCACCAATTATTAGGTTGTTTCTTTATTCTAGAGTATTCCATTGTTGCCAATAAATAGGCTTTGCAATATACTACATTTTCGGATTAAATGAATTGAGACTTTTGTTTCTCTTGTATGAGATTTGTTTGCATCTTGTATTCTTTTGAGAATACTATACTTATTAAGGGTTGATCATCCTTGTGGTGTCTTGTGGCTAGGGTTATAAGATCATTTGGTTCCTCTTCTCTTGTGTTATCTTGTTTTCTAGCCGATCCGCTCACGTTAATCTATCACCCTATCTTATGTGACAACAAGAGTACTATTAGTTTGGCCAAATATCCTGTTCAACATACTAAAACTAAGCATTTTGATGTAAGACATCTTTTCATAAGAGATCGTGTTCAAAAGAAGGATATCAAGGTATTGTTTCTCTATACTCATTGACAATTAGCTGATATCTTAACTAAGCCCCGCGGATGATCAATTTTCACTTTTAAAAAGAGAATTTGCGATAATTAATCCAAATGAGGTATGAAGGATCTTAGATGTTCTTTATTTTATTTTCCTTTTTACTGACATAGGCATAAGTGTGCTTATTTTAATTTTTGTAGGTTTTTTAGCTTACATTGTGTTCACATATATTGATAGCCTGCTCGAGCTTTAAGTCATGCTTGCTATGTGTTTTTCAAAATGTTGGAGCATGTTTATCTTTGTGCTTGATTACACATGATTTCTGTGCACATATGTGCATTTACTTTTTTAGAAAAGAATGTTTTCTCTCTCCACATGTCAATCATCGACACTAGGATTTTTAAGTTGTTTTCTGGAATTCGCGCCAACTTAAAGACTTATCTTTTCATATTTCTTATTGATCGGAAAACCAATTGTTGCCTCCTTCCTGAACACTTCTCTCTATCCAAATTTCTTTATAAACGCTTCATTTTCCTTTCTTTTCCTCATTCCAAAAGCACCAACCCTCTAGAAACCCTACATCTCTTCGTTATATTTTTCTTCTCTCCTCTACATAATGAGTTCTTCCAATCTCTCTTTCCCTGTTTTCGGCAACTCTCCCTCTAGCCCTCCTATGACTAACCCTTTTGTCTCCTCCGCCCCTCCCTCTGCTCCGTCCTCTGCTCCCTCCCTTCCTTTGACTGATGATGTCAAAAACGGGGGGAGAATGAAAGCAGTCCATCCTCCGTTCACTCCTCTGTTCTCTCCTTCACCATGCCCTGTCCTCTCCTAAGAAGGAGCAAACATGGGTGGATTACCTCGTTAAATGATGAAGCTGGTCGCTCTGCTCTTCTGGATGAACTGGAAGATGAAGAGGATCCCGATGAGGTGCTCCAAACCCCTCAAGTCCCTACAGCCCTTCCTCATTATGAGGAAGCGGAGGAAGAAAAAGAAGAGGAAGAGGAAGACGAAGAGGAAGCTGAATCCTCTTCTGATTCTCTTGACTCGGACTCTCCGGGTGACTATGGATGCTACTCCAGGGTGTTCAATGACGTCACCTCCTCCGATTCCGACGATGACAACAATGATTTCTTTTACAAGGAACATTATTGTTATTGTTTCTTTTTATTCTTTTGTTTGTTTTTTTGTTCTAGCATATTTTGTACTTCCTCTTTTGTCTTTGATGTATTGACCTCTAAGTTGTAAAATCTATATTGAAACATCAATGCAAGTATAAAGCTTATTTCTGGTTGATTTTCTTTGGTAATTATGTGGTCTAATTACTTATGTTTTGCCATCATAAAAAAGGGGGAGAATGTTAGATTCTTAAATTTTGATGATGCGACTAGGCTAGTTAATTGAAAAAAAGAAAGCTTATAATACTGCCTAACTTAATTTGTTAAACATATGTGTACTTAGTCTATGAGAGTAATTGAGGATGATTGTATAAGGCTATGTTCAAGTAAATGTTCTGACCGAGCATGATATGTCTGTGCGAACAAAATATGTATGTGCTTTGAGTTATTTGAGCTTGTGCTTGAAGTTGCTATATGACTATTCATGTGCTGAATATGTGCTTCAAGGAGTTGAAGTTATGTATCGAGCTTATGTGCTTATGTGCTCTATGAAACTAACCATTATATTGAAGCATTGGATAGTTGTTTTCTTATTTGCAGGAAATGCTTGCAGCATTAATCAGAGCATCTGACGGACATTGATATGGAAAAAATTCGTTTTGAACGAAATAAAGTCATTAGTTGTTTGATTCTGTTTCGATCTCATCTTAGACAATTCTGGGAAAATCATGTGTTGCTTAGGATCTTCATCAATCTCTGCTATAACGGTCAGAAACTTAATTGAAGCTTGAATTTGAAGATTGCGTTAAAACGGCCATCAATTTGCAAGATATATATTCAAGAATACGCAAACGAAGAATACACATAACAAGAACACAATTGTCAAATTACTTTGTACTCTATTTTGTTTATGAAGATGTGGTCGGGGAGGGGAGGGGTGGGGTGAGGTGGGGTTTTATTTATTAATTTAAATAATGTGGGTCTCACACACTCAAAAAATATAATTGTCACATAAGCACGCCATTTCAGCCAAAAAAATTATCCCCCCCCCGCTTCAGCTTTTAACGGTCAACGTCGGTCAAATAAAAATTTGTGCTACTCAAAATCTTCTAACGTAAAAGATTCATTTAGTTGGAAGAAAATTCAAGTTGTACTCGTTAAAACAATCACTTGAGTCATGAAGAGTAATATATAATACAAACCTTTTAACTTAGGGTAATGGCTCTAATTTGTCATGCAAGTAATCAACGTGGACCACTAGGCACCCTAAATTAACAACATGCTCTAATTTGCCCTTCAATTAACCAAAGTGATCCTTTTTTTCTCTCAGCTGACGTTCAATAAGGTTTGACAGTTAAAAAACTTCGCAAAATTGCATATTGACCCCATATTTTTTTCTTATTTATATTTTGTCCTTATAGTTTTTTTAATTTTTGTTTTAGTCCCTGTAGTCTAAAAAAGATGTTTTGGTCCCTTTAGTTTGATTCCGTTAGCACAGTTAGCCCCTATAGTTTAATAAGGACTTGAATATGGGTTAACGGTATTAAATATGCTAACATGCCGTGAACGGTGTTATTATGATGACATGGCTAGATGACTAGGAGATTAAAATGGGCAAATAAAATATAAATTTTGAATTTTTAAAAGTTACAATATTTTAAAATATTGATGTGGGGTGGGGGTGAGAGTTTCTTTAATTTTTCAGGTAAGGGTAAAATTTGATCACTTTGGTTACTTGAAAGGCAAATTAGAGTCTGTTGTTAATTTACGGTGCCCAATGCTCCACGGTGATTACTTGAAGGGCAAATAGGGCCATTACCCTTTAACTTACAACATGTTTGTGTTTTTTTTTTTTGTAATGCCCTTTTCAACCATATGGTAATAATTGTAGGTACTATGTGATGATATTTATGAAGGATATTTACACACAAGATCAATTGGAAGTCCTCAGATATTTAAGTTTACTAATTTTCCATTTACATAAAACTTGTTTGTATTCTGATCAAAAAAAAAAACTTGTTTGTACATATATGTATATACTTGCATATCTGGATCAATGTTAACTTATTTAAATTTAATTGTCATATAAAGGTTTATGTCTATCCAATATTATGTATATTGTCATTGCGACAATCTATCCAAGAGGAAAGTAGGAGAGTTTATTGAAGAAAGGAGCATGTATATGTATACAATTTTTGACTCTATTCTTCATCATCCACATGCTTCGTAGCTTTGCACAGACATGTTGTTAGGATACAGACATTGTTATTATTTTGATACTGTTATAATTTATTTTTGGTGGATGTTTAACGTAATGACTTTTTATTGTACATTTTTTGGATTGCGTGTTGGTTGGGTGTGTATTACTTTTAAATAGTGTAGTGATCAATGTAAACTATTGATAAAGTAAAAAAATTCTTTACATGTGCTTCAAAGCACACATGTGCTCAAAGCGCATGTATAGGTTTAAATACAGATAATTGTAATTTTTATTTAAAAAAAAAAGCGAATGTATAGGACCAATATATGCGCTTAAAGCTCATGTATAGCCACATCATTACATGCGCTTTCAGGAGCGCACGTATAGCCTTTACCAGCGGCGGTTTTATATAAAATTCTACTTTCAAACCCAAAATCAGCCTTAGTAACTAATCCCAATCAACATAACCACAACAACCAATGGTTGGAATTCCCAATAATCCATCTAGTTAAAAACACTTTGAACTATGATAGAAAAGAATATTCGTATCAATACATCTGTATCATAGTTAAAAAAAGGAGTTTACTTATATTACCACATACAAACATTATCCATGATAGAAGAAATGAACCTTATTACTTTACCACATCTATCATGGATATTAAAATTTAACTATGTTAGAAAAGGTATCACCTAAAATTTTTCTTCAAACAAAATGATTCTCATATGTCATTTTGAACTTTTACTTTAATCATCATATGAGACGACAACTTCTCCAGTGAAATGAGAAATAATTTACTTTGTCTCCATAAAAACAACTACATGGATGAGGAAGAAACAAATTCCTTGATAATATCAATCATCCAAGATGGAAGAATAAGCTCTATCAAGCAATTAAACAAAAATTCTCAGGATCAATCTTGAGAACCATAAACGATTTTTTGCAGCTCTTCTTCATCATAGAATGAGTAATCTCCTCTGCATCAATCTTAAGTACTTTCCCAATTTGACTACCAATGACATACTAAATTCGTCTGTCATAATAAATCATAGACAATTTTGAAATACATACTAAGGAAGAAATATATCTTATATTCTCAACCTCAGAATCAAAATTCTCCTTCCATGGTTGAATGGCCAAATAATGGTCCATAATCATCCATGGGCCACTAGTTAGCACAAAGTCATAATGTTCTTAATTCATAAATTTCACCAGGAAAAATTGAGAAACAACATCACTAAGAACAAAATGATCACCATAAAGCCCCTATTTTTTTTTGAAGCATTGCTAACACATATCCCAATAAGAATTGAATTGCGTCAACGTTCGACATTGAGTTCATATTTCTTCAACCTTGTTTTTTATGTCCTAACTACAAGTATCCAAGAAGAAATTCTTAAGTGCATGCTTTTTTCGGATGATATAGACTTTTTAGGGGACTCAAGAGATGAAAGTAATTGGGACTAGAGTTATGGAGGATGACTCTAGAGTTAAAAGGTTTTCGACTAAATAGGGGCGAGATAGAATATATACATTGTAGTTTTGGTATAGACAAACTCATGAGTATATAAAAGTTACATTGGGAGACCTTGTTGTACAATAGGTGGACAAGTTTAAATATTTGAGATCAATCATACAAGAAGATTGTGAAGTTGATGGTGATGTTAATAATAAATTCAGGCTGATTGGTTTAAATGGAGAAAAACTACTGGGGTTATATGTGATTGTAAGGTTCAAGATAAGGTAAAAGAGAAGTTTTACCAAACAACCATTAGACCAGCAATGTTATATGGTAGTGAATGTTGGGCTCTTAAAAGACAACACGAACGCGAATATTGGGCTCTTAAAAGACAACACGAACATAAGATGGAGGTTGTAGAGATGAGAATGTTGAGATGGATGTGTGGTCATAATAAAAGATAGAATCTAAAACGATCATATTCGAAAAAGTGTTGGGGTAGTATCAATTGCAGAAAAAATGGTAGAAAGTCGTTTAACGTGTTTTGGGCATGTTGAAAGAAGAGAATTAGATGAGCAAATATGAATAGTTGATCAAATGGTATGGAGTCCTTACGAAAGAAGGAGAGGGAGACCAAAGAGAACTATTAACCAAATTATTCAATGAGATATTTTGATAAAGGGTTTATCTCTCAACATGACTATTGATCGAGCACTATGGCATCGTGTGATCCATGTAGCCGACCCCACCTAATTGAGATAAGGTTTTTTGTTGTTGTTGTTCACTAACAGTTAGTCTTCTCTCAACATTTTTCCCAACAATCTCACTAAAATTAATAGTGACCACTTTCTGTTCAGGCCAGCACTTTTTCAATCTCTTCTTTAGAAATAAGAATGTCAGGACACAAGCTATTGTTCATCTTCAATTTGATCTTTTCACTTATCCCCACTCCACAAATCCTCTTCTAAAACATCGTCTTCTTCCTCGCTTCGCACATCCCTCAGACTTTGTGAAGGCTTCCTTGTACAATTTCTTAGAAATCACAAAATCATTGTAAAAATAAGCACAAATTAAACATTATAGTTTGTAACTACATGACTTATTTTTATTTTTATATTAACACTTACTGCCTAATTACACTTTTAAAGATTTGACTGTTTAATTTCTCAAGTGGCCGCCACGTGAGTTAAATTCTTGCCACCTGGCGCCTTGGAAATTCCATGTGGATTATGTATGTGGAGCCCACATATAATAATAAACAATCTCCTCTCTCCCCCTGCATCCAGCGTTCAACCCCCCCCCCCCCCGCCCCTCATACCGGGACCTCCTCCAATCACCATCGTTGCAAACACTGGCGTCTCCATGTTTGGAACAGAAATCAATTAAACAAAAATAAGGAATGAAAGTCAAGTATCGTTAAGCAACAAAAGCTTAAAAACTTGAAATTCAACCAAACTTACCAATACTTGAATCAATAATCAAATCCTCATACTGATTTATTCTCTTTTTCGTCGTCTTTAAAGATCAATCAAAACAATTCAATACTCTATTCCACTAGGTAGTAGTGGTGAGTACGAGTCGATTCCACGATCTAGGTTTAATCTTGCTAATTAAAAGTATATAAGTCACGCAAATTAACAATGATTCAAGGTTTGGTGTTTGATTAACAACTGAAATATAAAATGTATCGAAAGTATGAGTGTTAGAAATCAAGAAGTGGAATCTCCTCCTTCAAGCTTCGATTTGTGCATCTCAATTGATAGGCCTCATGTGACAATTTCCTCTTAATTAACTAGCTTAAATCAGCCAAGACCTCTTAAATCTAAGAAGTGTTAGCTAGTTTAAACTAATTAATCAAGATAGTCTAGCCTTGAACTTGATGCATATCCTTAGGTGAGATAGAAATCAAAACTAACTTCTATGTAACATTCACTTCAAGAATCAAACAAAATGTAAACACATATGCTTAATCTCATGAAGCTACACAATGTATACACCTAACATACATAAAAGTTCAAGATCTAGAAGTTAGGTTTACAAGCTTGGAAGAATAAATGAACTCTACATAGAAAGCTCTATGCAAAATCCTAGATCTAACATACCTAAAAATCTCTAGACATGAAAGATCTAAGTGATTACAAGCTTGAAAACCTAGAAAAGGAAAATTCTCACATAAGGCCGATTACATTGAAGCTCGAACACAAATCTGGACTTGAAGGAAGGAGAAGGACGCTTAGCCACGCATGGAGACGGAAGAAATGGAGGATTTGCGAGGTGAAATGGCCATGGAGGTGGTTTGCGAAGTGAAGAAGATGAAGAAGATGAAGATGGAGTTGAGAGAGTTTGTTAGAGGAGAGAGAAAGTGAAAGTGGAAATGGTTAAAAGTTAGTTAGAGTTTGTGACATTTGAGCTTATATAGTGGTAAGTAACTTTGGGATTATCGCCCAAATTAAATGCAAATTAAACTCAAATGTCACCTAAATGAAGGTTTAGTGACGTGGAGATGGAGGCTTAAGCAAAATAATGGTGAGGTGTATGTGTAGTGAGAGAGGCCGAGAGGTATAGAAGGAAGGGGAAAAGGGTATTTTTGGTATTTAGTGAAAGGTGAGGATGAATGTGGTCTTGAAAGAAGTGATGCCTGACGTCAATGTGCTTTGTTCTTGTGTGCTGGACAGGATTCTTGGCGAGGCTGATGGTGCTGGTGTTGTCACAAAGAATGGGAGCCTCAGGGAACTCTAAGCCAAGATCCCTCAGTTGATTTTTCAGCCACAGCACTTGTGCACAACAACTTGCAGCTGCAATATACTCTGCCTCTGTGGAAGATAGTGACACGCAGGTTTGCTTCTTGCTAGCCCAAGACACCAGACAACCTCCTAGGAAGGCACATTGGCCGCTGGTGCTCTTTCTATCTGTCTTATAACCTGCATGGTCAGCATCAGAATAAGCCCACAAGAACTCCTGGTTACCTCTGGGATACCAGAGACCAAGTTCTTGAGTTCCCTCAAGGTATCTTAAAATACGCTTAACACAAGTTAGATGTGATTCCTTGGGGTTGGCTGGAAATCTAGCACACATCCCTACACTAAATTGAATATCAGGTCTGCTAGCCGTTAAGTATAGCAGGGAACCTATCATTCCCCTATACATTGGCAGGCTGACCGTACTTCCCTTTACATCAGCATCGAGTGCGGCAGTGGTGCTCATAGGAGTATCATACTCCTTGCATTCATCCATCCCAAACTTCTTCAGAAGCTCTCTGCAATACTTAGTTTGGGAGATGAAGATGCCTTCTTTCTTTTGCTTGATCTGCAGGCCTAGGAAGAATGCTAGTTCTCCCATCATTGACATCTCAAATTCCCCCTGCATAGTCTTAGAAAACTCCTCACAGAGTTTCTCGTTAGTTGCTCCAAAAATAATATCATCAACATATATCTGGATAACTAACATATCTCTACCCTTATGCAAGATAAATAGTGTATTATCTAATTTGCCTCTTGAGAAACTCTTTCCCAGCAAAAAGCTGCTGAGTCTCTCATACCAAGCTCGTGGAGCTTGTTTCAGGCCATACAATGCTTTCTTTAGTCTATACACATGCTTAGGGTGCTTATGATCCTCAAAGCCAGGAGGTTGCTCAACATAAACCTCTTCTTTAATATAACCATTAAGAAAAGCACTCTTCACATCCATCTGATATAATTTAAAACCTTTCATGGATGCAAAGGCTAGAAGAATCCTTATTGCTTCAAGTCTTGCAACTGGAGCAAAGGTTTCTTCATAGTCTATGCCTTCTTCTTGGTTATACCCTTTTGCTACCAGTCTGGCTTTGTTCCTAGTGATCTGACCAGTCTCATCCAGCTTGTTCTTAAAGACCCATTTGGTCCCAACTATGGATTGGTGAGACGGTCTAGGGACTAGCTCCCATACTTGGCTTCTTTCAAACTGATTAAGCTCTTCCTGCATGGCAATAATCCAATCACAGTCCTCAAGAGCTTGTTCAACTGAAGTTGGTTCAATCTGAGACAAGAAGGCTCCAAACTCAACTTCATTTTGAACCTGCCTTCTGGTTCTGACACCAGAAGAAACATCACCAAGCACTTGGTCAAGAGGATGATCCCTGTGATGTCTCCTAGCTGTTGGCAACTGTACCTCATCAGGCACCGTCTGCACTCTAGGTTCATCACTGGGTTCATCTTCCTGCTTAGGATCACTCGCTGGTGTTTCTTTTGGTGGTGAAGATGATGGTGGTTTTGAAAAATTTAGTATCCCATCATCTTCTGTGGATTGTTCCCATGTAGGATTTTCATCAAATACAACATGCATAGATTCTTCTACAGTTCTAGTTCTCATGTTGTAAACTCTATAAGCCTTACTCCTAAGAGAATATCCTATGAAGACTCCTATATCAGCTTTTGGATCAAACTTACCCAGGTTTACGTTTCCATTGTTATGAACATAACATTTCGATCCAAAGATTCTGAGGTGGCTGATGTTGGGCTTTCTACCTTTGTACAGCTCATAGGGAGTCTTGTCTAGGCCCTTGCGAACATAGGCTCTGTTGGAGATGTAGCAAGCAGTGCTCATAGCGTCTGCCCAGAACACTTGAGAAACCTCTTTCTCATTGAGCATGCTTCTGGCCATCTCTGTCAGAACCCTGTTCTTCATTTCAACCACGCCATTCTGCTGAGGGGTTCTGGGAGCTGAGAAGTTGTGATCAATTCCATTCTCCTCACACAGCTCCGAGAAGTTGTGATTCTCAAACTCTCCTCCATGATCTGTCCTTATGACTGCTATCTTGAGATCTCTCTCATTCTGCATTTTCTTAGCCAGGACAACAAAAGCATCAAAAGCATCTTGCTTGGAGGGAAGAAACATAGTCCAAGTGAACCTTGAATAGTCATCCACCACCACTAGAGCATATAGGTTTCCACCTAAGCTCTTCACTCTCGCTGGCCCAACTAAATCCATGTGGATCAGTTCTAAGGGCCTGCTGGTGGAGACTTTCTTCTTGGTCTTAAACGAGGACTTTGTTTGCTTTCCTCGTTGGCAGGATTCACAGATAAAATCATGCTTAACTTTGAAGGATGGAATCCCTATTGCTAGCTCCTTTTTAATAAGCATATCAAGTTGTGTAAAGTTTACATGCGCTAGCCGTTTATGCCAAAGCCAACTATTTTCATCACTAGTTATTAAACATTTTTCAGCTAGTTGTTGACATAAATCTAGGGTGTACAGATTTCCATTCCTACTTGCCTTAAGTTTGCATTTTAGGTTGGCCTTGTCTATATCTAGATCATGCTTATCTACTATCATGCACTCATGTGAATCAAAAATTACCCAGTTTCCTTTGTCAGTGCTCTGGCTCACGCTCAGCAGGTTGTGACAGAGACCATCAACTAGATAGACATCTTTGACAGGTCCAACTTCTCCAACCCCAGTGATCTTTCCGCTTTAGTTCCCTCCAAAATTCACTTTGGCTCCATCTTTGATCACCAAGGATTTGAACTTGTCCCTGTCACCAGTCATATGTCTCGAGCATCCGCTGTCAATGTACCACTTTCTGTTCTTGGATGCTTTGAGACAGACCTGCAAGGATTAGACAAGCTTAGGTACCCAACCTTTATTGGGTCCTTTATCATTAGTTCCCTTAACCCTTGGTCCAGTGTTGACCTTAGGTTTGTGATTGTGTTGTGCCTCTGGCCTTGTGTGGGCTCTAGGCTGACGGACTTCCCTTGAAATATGTTTCCAAGTTCTAGGTCCTTGTCCTCCCTTAGTTTCTTTCCTTGGAGGATCCTCATTTACCCTGGTTCCTTTTGGAACCCACTTATAGGAGCTGTTAGCTCCATGCTTCCTTGCATTGCAGGTGGACGTGGAGTGTCCCTTCCTGTTGCAATAGTTGCAGAAGCTAAAGGGTGTGGAACTGTGACTAGTGGCTTTGTGGAAAAACTTTAAGTATGGTTTCACTTTAGGTTCCACCCACTTTTTATCTTTATGCTTGTACCCTAATCCAGTTTTATCTCTATATGCCCTCTGATTCATCAAAATAACATTCAGCATTTCAGAACCATTTGTAAATTTTTGTAGGGCATTTTGTAAACTATCCTTTTCAGCAGAGATTTTGCTGCAGTTGATGCAGCTCTCTAGTGTTGGGGCCTTGGGTTCCGCTAGGGGATCTCCCTTGCCATCTGCTACCGGAAGCTTTTTGGCTTCCGCTAGCTCTCCACTTAGTGAGTTCACCGAGAACTCAAGTGATTCATTTTTCATTCTCAACACCTTGTAAGCCTTACATAAACGAAAGAACTCTCTTTGAATATCGTTATAAGCTTCTTGGAGTTCAGTAAGGGTTACCTCATCACCATGGATGGATTCGAAGTCTGAAGATGCCTCTTCTCCATCCTCCCTAGCAACAAGGCAAAGGTTTGCAACCTCTTCCTCATCACTAGCTTCTTCATCAGAACTATTCACCCAGATCGAGGACACGAAGGCTTTCCTCTTGTCCTTCCCTTTGACTCTCTGAAGGCTCGGGCACTCAGCCTTGAAATGATCAGGCTTCTTACATTCAAAGCACACAGGAGCCCTTTCCTTCTTATAATCCTTCTTATGGCTAGATTCTCCTTTCTGAAAGCCTCCTTTCTTTCTGAAGAACTTTCTGAATTTTCTCACCATCATAGCCATTTCTTCATCATCTATCTCTTCCTCATCATCCTCAACATCATCATCATTCCTTTCCTTGCTGGGAGCATTAAGAGCAAGATTTTTTGTTTTAGCAGCAGCTTGAGGAGCTCTTTGGGCCAACAGGGTTGGTTCATACTCAGCCAGAGATCCAAATAAAGCAGTGATCGAGCTGGTTGACTCTCCCTGGACTTCCTGCAGAATGGTCACCTTGGTAATCCAGTCACCCTTTAACACCTTTAGGATTTTGCTCACTTGTTCTTCCTCAGGAATGTCCTTTCCCAGAGAGGCTAGGTTGTTTATAAGATGGGTGAATCTGAGCTCCAACTCTCTGATTGGCTCATTTGGAAGCATTGTGAACTTGTGAAACTCCTCAACCAGCATCTCAACGCGTCTGGCCTTTACTCCCTTGGTTCCAGAATGAGCTGCCTCAAGAGCCTCCCACATATCTTTTGCTATTTTGTGGTGGCTTATCCTATGAAACTCCTTCGGGCTCAGGGCACACTGAATATAGTGAACGGCCTTGTGGTTCAGTTCAACTAGAGCATAATCTTCATTGGTGAATCTGGATCGTGGCTTTGCAAAACCCTCATCATCTAGAGGAACATTGTTACCATGCTCTATCACATCCCAGATACGAAGACCACTGGCCTTGATGAAGGTTTCCATCTTGAACTTCCAGAAGGGATAGTTATACCCATCAAAGTCAGGAGGCTTGTTGGGCTGCATAGCTACATCGGGAAGAGAATGATATTCAGCATCCATCACTAGATCTTTTCTTTCTAGATTCGCTGGAATCAAGTCAGAAATACCTCGCTCTGATACCAAATGAAAGTGAGGATGCACAAGAGGGGGGGTGAATTGTGCTACCAAATAAAACAAACAATAAAAACACACAAGATTTTTATACTGGTTCGGTCCAACTCTTGACCTACGTCCAGTTCTCAATCACCCAGATTGAGTTCCACTAATCCCCAGGTTTTACAACGGGTTCACCTGGAACCTTTACAACCGCAAGTTTTATAACGGGATCACTTGCAACCTTACAACCACAAGTTTTGCACGGGCTCACTTGCAACCTTACAGACTCGCTCCCCCTTACTACGTGTAAGGGTTCAACCTTTCAAACAAAGGATTTTCTAACTTAGTTCTCTCTAAGAACAGATGATGTTACTCACTTAAGTACAATGAATGCTCTCAATAAATGAAGAGACTTAACTACAAAGAGTACAAGATGAATAATAAATAAAACTCTCAATGTATTAAGTGCTCTCTTGCTTTTCTGGGCAACTTTGAATGCTTGAAGAGTATGCTCAGTTTCTCTCTCTAGTTTGTTCGATGATCATCATAAATGAAGATGAACTCCTTTATATAGCATCTTCAAGGATTCTCTCTCTTGGTAGGTAACCAGCCGTTTGAATTTAGCCGTTAATCCCATGTTACCGTTGAACCAATTAATGCTCCATTAATGCTCAGCAGGGTTGACTTGTTTTATCTCTGAAAAGCAACTCTGACAACTCTGCTCTGCCAAAAAGCAATTCTGATATTCTGATTGTTGTACGTTCTGACATTCTGATTGCTACCGGAAGTAATTCCACATCCGGAAGCAACAACACTCAGTTCTGCACTAGAACGTTAGTCCAACAATATTAACACATAGTCACATGCAGTGGGAGTTCAATTGTCTATGGGAAGCTCTCTTACTTCCGGAAGCAATTCCACATCCGGAAGCACTCCTACTAGAAACTATGTTATGACTTAGAGTTATATCCACTGACGCTCGGTGTTGTCTAATCCAATAGACAGTGCTAGTCACTCAATTTACTCTAGGACTTCCGGAAGCAATTCTGCATCCGGTTGTGTCCTAACTTAGTCTCAAGGATTTGGTATTCTAACACTCTTAGACTTAGTTCTGACTTAGTGACTTGCAAGCTTCCGCTGTGGGATGAGTCTTTCATCCGCGAGCGCTAGTCCTAATCCATCCGGAAGTAAATCCACATCTGGTTGTACTCTTACTTGGGGTTCTATATTAACCTAATTCTTTCTAAGTGTTTAACTGGTTCTTTCATATTTCAGTCTTCATCAAAACTTAAGATTTTAACAAAACATCTCAATTGTCTTTGTTTTACCACGAAGGACTTTACTACTCAAAGGCATGTCTTTCTAATGCCATCTGTATTCACTCCTTACCCACGACCAAGCAAAAAGAATTTGACAGCATCTTCAATGGATCTTGAATTAGCCTTCAGTTCTTCTTTGAAGAAAGGTTTAATGGGGATTGGGTGGATAATTGTTTTAGATGATGCAAATAGAAAAGAATGATGTCCCTCAATAAATGGTTGAACTAACTAAAGTAATTGTTCGCACCGCAAGTGCACGGGTCGCGCCAAGTAATAAAGTGAAAGTAAAGTATCGTTCCCACAAGGATTTGGTTCCAAAACCCGGTCAAGTAATGATTATCACACTCTCGCTCAATTTGAGTGATACAAATATGATGAGTGAAGGGTAACTATTTAAACAAATAAGAAAATAAAACTATAGGCAAGTGATTCTTAACTTCAAGGATAAAATGGGTTCTAAGATTATTTTTCCCCCTTATATTTCATAAACATAAAGAGTCTCCTCTCACAATTACTTTCAATGACTATATATTTGCTAACCTAGGGTTCTAGAATACTTGTAAACGCTCCGTCAAGTCAAGAACAAGTGTTTAATTTTATTAATCATGCAATCTCTTGTCACAATTCATAAAACCCAATTTCTAAGTTTCAACCCTAATGTGGCTATGTGAGGTCAATAAGTATATGTCTATCTTATCAACAAAATCATTCATTTGTCATGCAAACTTCAAGTTCTCACACTATTTTACCCAAGTTCTACACTCAATCTAGCCCTCTCAAGCATCAATCAAGTGAACACAACATCTAAATGGTGATCAAGCACTTAGAAGCATTAGGTAAAGAGTAAAATAAACACATATATAACATTAATCACAAAATAAGAGGAGGAATTAAGAGTTAATCCATACAAGGGTTCCAAATAATCCTAGAATCAAAGCTTTAGCTCCACATGTTCATGAAATCCAAAAGAATATATACATATGATAGCACAATCATAGAACAAGAGAGAGAGGGAAAGGAGAATGGAGAAGAAAAACCAAGATTTGAAGTCAAAATCTCTTCTAGAATTCAATCCAATGACACCCACTTCTCCAAAAGCCAAACCCTAGCTCCCAAAATGCCCTAGAAGTGAAGAATGAGGCTTTTCTGTCGAGCTCTCCTTTTTATAACTCAGATTTTCCCTTTTTTTCGAGTCTGAAACGCAGAGTTTTACTTTCCATTCGTCGTGCATTCGTCGCGCGACGAACGCTCAACGAACATACTGGAGGCAGGGAGGAAGCATCGTTCGTCATATCTTAGTTGTGCAACGAAAGCTCAACGAACATCAGGAAGAGTTTTTCTTTTTCCTCTTTTGTCCCTTGCTTCACTCTGTAGCTTGTCCTATGTTTTTCTTGGTAACTTCATGTTTACCTTAGCCTTTTGCACTTGTCCACCTCTTCCTACAAAAGAGAAAGAGGGTTGATGAACTTCAAAAATAACTTACAAACACATATTACTCCAAATTTCACACAAATGCATATTTTTCAATTTGTACTTTTTCCTATATGTATTTTTGTCATTCTCAATCATTTGTCACCAAAAATCATGTACATTCAAGGGAAATTGAGATGAAATATGTGAAATTATAGAGTTTATCAGTAATCAAGCAAATTTCTGTTCTGCTTGTATAACTTTGATTTGAAACATTTGCAATGTCTTTAAAATATCTATCAATTAAAATTTATCGTGTGATTTGCAGAGATTTTTAACTCTAAATATTGATGTTGAAATCTTGTGAAAATCAAGATAATTTGGTTCGAATGATTTGCAGAGATTTTTAACTCTAAATATTGATGTTGAAATCTTGTGAAAATCAAGATAATTTGGTTCGAGTCATATCTAATGACACTGTTCTTAAGAGTTATTAGACAATCTCCTCAATTGAACAAATTTTCACACTCTGTTAAACAAACCCATCTATAATGATACATGTTCATAATTGGCGGATGATTTGTAACCTAGTAAAAGACATCTGAAGATTCATGTTCTCTATTCTCTTCACTTCTCTAAAATTTTGTTTTCAGGTATATTAAATGGTATCAATGTTGGGCATATTTTATAAACATTGAAAAGCTGCCACAAAGTGTTACTCCATACAAAGGTTCAAAATAATCTTAGGAAAATGGGTTCAACTACTCAAATTTAAATATAAAATACAACCCCAAAAGAAATACATAGTCATGAATGCTTACAAAAAAGAGATGGAGAGAAAACAAAAAAAGAGGGAGCTTTAAAGGCCTTTTAATGCTCTCACCGAACTTCCCAACTTCCAACATTCAAACCCTAGCTAACCCCATGCCAAAAGACCAAGAAAAGAGTGAGTTTTGAGCCCTAGAATATGTCCAAGTAGGGTACTCCCTCATCTAGTTAAAGTCATCTCTTTTATATGTCAGTTTTGTAGTCAAAATTCATAGCTTCATTTTTCGCATGTTCGCTGGAGGTTCACTGAGAGCCAACCTCTAGCAAAGATATTGGCAGAAAGTATGTGTTCTCATATTTGTTTCGCTCTGCGTTCGCGAATAACCATCGTTTAGCGAAAAATTTGGCAGAAATTTTGGATTCCTCAGATTGGCTTCGCTGGAGGTTTGCTGAGGGCCAATTTCCAGCAAGTCTCTTTTCTTCCTTTTTCTTCTTCTTTTGTTCATTTCTTCCATTCTTTTGATGCTCCTATACTTGTCCACTTATTCCTACTCACATTAACTAGAAAAGGATGATGAGTTCATCAACACATTTATATATAACAAAAATAAATAATTTCAACTCATAATTTCACACACATGTATTTTTTATCATTTTCTTTACACTATGAGTATTGTTATATTTCTATCTATCTATTTACCAAAAACATATGAGAAATAAGAAAATTCAAATGAAATGTTTGTGCAATTATGGAGTTTCATCAAAATAAAACTAGAGTCGTTGAGTTAAAAGCTTTTAACTAATTTATCTTGTTTTATAACTTACATTTCTTATTAAATTTCATGTACACAGTTCTCCAATTTCTTAAAATTCAAAATTAAAATTTTTTCATTCCCCTCCCATACGAAGAGCTTTTGGCTTAATAAGGTAAACATAGGATAAAATTGCTCATAATTGAAATCATATGATCTAACTACAATATACAAAATATTTATTAATTACTAATGATAAACATAAACAAATATATTTTTTAATATAAAATAAGGCATATGCATCATTATGGAAATAAGACATTGTTCATATAAAGTATTACCATCTTATATATTATTAATTCAATAAACAACTTTAGTCGTCCATAGAAATTTCTCTGTTAGGCAGAGTTAAACGGAAGTTTTCCAGACGCGGTCCCACCATCAGCAAATAACGTGTCATGCATTTAAGGGTGCAATATGTTGATGGAGCTTTATTTTTCCAAATGAGACTTTATTTTTTTAAATGATTACGAAGAAGTAAGGTGAATTTCACATGATTTGCGTTCTATTTAGTTTCTTATCGAAATGATTTGGAGGTTTATGGTTTGCTTCAAGTGATTTAGGGTTCACATGAATGCATTTCATCTTCCACGATGCATTTTTGAATTGACACGTCATTTACTGATGGTGGAGCCCATGTCTAAAAAACGTCTATTTAACTCGGCCTAACAGAGAGGTTACTTTTGCCTCATTTTGGTTTACAATGTACGGTGCGCCATTAAATTTACCAGAGTTATAGATGCTCATTTTTAAATTTACGGTGGTTATTTTTACACCTTTACTCTTAAAAAAAGTAAGTGGGTTACCCCATTATCCACCTAATAAATTGTGGGGTATGCATGGCCTAACCTGACGTATAAAGGAGCAAATGTTTGTATTGACCTTTTTAGTCTTTATCCAGCGTTTATACATGTGAACACTAGGAATTGTGTGTCAAGAAATGCTTTTCTTCTAGTAGTGTTTCTACCAAATGCTTGAAAAAAAATTATATAGATCATATTTGTGGGTGTTATTTGGTATATCATAGTTCGTAGAAAATATATTTTTATTTTATGTTGATATGATAAATATAAACCTATCTTTATTATGTATGTAAATGCAAATTATTTTTTGTCATAATTTTTTTTTGTATTACGTATTTTAAATTTTTGGAGAATAAAATACCATTTCAATATTGAAAATGGATAAAGTGATTTATTGTTTGGAAAATAAATGTGAAACTAGATTGTAATTAATCATGATTGATTGTGAAATTAATTGAGTAACATATTCATTTATTTTCAGGTAGATGACATCTATATAATGTTTTGTCTGTTTGAACGTTGATATCTTGACAAGTGATTTTACATTTGAATATAATCATTCATCTCATAGACGTCTATTGTCACTTAATTGAATCTCATTTCACCTGCACAACCCTTTATCTTGACCTCGGGTGATTCTTGTACATTTGAAAGTCGTCTTCTTAATGCATCAATCGCTGAAGACAATGGAAAAAAGGAGGCTGAAGAGATTACAACGATTCAACTAATGTTTAAAACGATTGAATTTGAAGATATATCAAACTGTTTTCTTCCCTTTTCCCTTCCAGTTGTGGTTTCTATTGCAACATGTGGACGACATGATATTGGCATTCCATATTCATAACTTTTTTATTTGGCAAGACAAAATGAAACCTACAAATAAAGTTATACCAAAAAGAAGACGACATTGATTCCATTATCAATCACATACACCTATATCCTCTATTCATTAAATAGCATATTGTAATACAATTGTTTGCACAAAGATTAGCCTCACTGATATATCAAATGTCACCCTTCAACTAGTTGTTATCTTGCTACTTGTGTGTGTGGGTGGGTGTGTGTGTGTGTGTGTGTGTTTATGGTTTAACAGTACGGTTAGTGATGTGTGCATTAGAAATTACGATTTCAATTCTTGAAGACAATTTCTCTGTTTACAAGGTAAATCTGCATAAATCTATTCTTTTTAAGACTCTACACGTGGTGGGAGTATTGTACATTAAGGAGCCCTTCATTTGTTTTCACAGGGAGATAATGTATGCAGTCATTCTAATGCTACAACAAGGTGGAGGTCTCTCGATGCAGTTAAAATGGTATAAAAAGTTTCACTGATGTATGAAAGTCCAACAATTAATTTCCAACTCATACATTTCGAAAAGTTACAACAAATGTCCGAATAACAAATCAAATTATGCAACAGAAGATGTTGATAATGCCAAAACAGTGAATATCTGCGTGATATTCAAATCGAAAACAGCTTGAAAGAGTAATTTTTATATATTTTTTATACATTCAATAAACACACAGGGAAATGAAATATACTAAGCAGTAGTCTAGCATCTGCTTTTCACAAAGTGACTAATTTGAACTCATAACCTCAGACCCAACGACAAGCGATCGAGCTTACCGTTGAGTCAATATATATATATATATATATATATATATATATATATATATATATATATATATATATATATATATATAAAGTTTAATTAAGGAATGTAAACCATGAGAAACTGTTCTTTTGGGACTGAAAGTAAACGATTAACGATTAATATAAATGAAGTTTAGAACGTGGTGTAATGATTTTATACATGGGGGTTTACAATATACAACTAGCAAAATCGAAACTTTATAGCAGCGCCATCAAGTGGGTATGTCGTACTATAATGTTTTATATTCAAAATTTTGTGTGGAGAAGGGTGTGAATGTATTAATTAATTAATTGACGTTCTTTAACCCAATCTACAGATCCACAAGTGATGTAATTAATTAAGTTATTTTTCAATTTCTTTTGCTTTTAATAATCTAAAACCGCTTTTACTTTTTTTCCCAGCTCAAGCTTAGATGCTATACTATGTTACAGCCTTTTCTGTGGGATGAACTTATTTACCTTTTCATCATCAGTATAAGCTCAATTTTAAATGGATTAATATTATATTTGAGTTTTAGTAGTTGTTCTTGAAACTTAATTAGCTGTGAAATTAAACCAGGGCTGGCCAGTGTACCAAAATAAGAATGGTACATTCCCTCCTGTCCCACTTATATATACGACATATAAAGAATCGAGTGCCCTTTATAATATAAATCACTAAGCGGAGGATGAACTACTTTACAAGATTGTCTCAACTACTGTTTTGTAATTTTTTCCGTAAAAATGTAAGTCATGATTTTAAATATCGGCAAATTACATTTAAACAGAATTTAAAGACTATATCGCCGCTTCTTATTCTAATGAGATGGTGAAATGTGCTATAGAATATGCGTAGAAGGAAGTAATAATTGAAGCTAAATTTTAATTGTTATGATTTAATAGTATTAGTCAGCTAAAAAAACTATTCAAGTGTCAACAGACGAACCACAAATCAGTGTCTAATCTAAAGATTTTTGCGACAAATGAAAATTAGATACTAATACGAAATAAAAAATGTATAATATACTATCATGCTATTTACAATATATATTTTTTTAAAAAATAAATTATGTAATGTAGGAGGCCCCACTTTATTATATAGTATAAATGAAACAGTGACATATTAATTTTTATTGAAAAGCCAAAGAAGAAAAAAGATAGTGGAAAACATGGTCAGTGGGCAGCCTTCAGACACGGCCCCTTCCTTATGGTCATCCACATTTATCAATTTAGGCACTTTGTATTTTTGAAAAACTAGTCTCAATGCACATTTACACCAAACATATTAAATCATACTTACTATTTCGGGTATAATTTTTTTAAAAAACTATAGATGCATGTCTCTGTCATTGTATTTATATATGGTACGAACATAAAAATCCAGGGAGAATATATAATTTTAATTTAATAAATCAGTCAATTACGTACATGGAAGTCTTCATGCATTAATATTATATTAATTTGATAATACAAAGATAAAGAATTTAACAAAGAGAAAACATATCATCATAAAATGGATACGTAGTTTCTACATACATTTGAATTTATTTTTGTTCAAAAAATTTATGGAAACCATTTAATCCTTTTTTAATAAAATTTCATTTTTTATGTAATGGAAATTTTATGTGAGTTGAGACTTCGGGCTCATCATAACAAATCCATTCTAGTTACAAATAATTTATTTTTCCATAATTGGTGTATTTAATACTGTACTATTAAGTATCAAGTTAATAAGTTGGTTTCAATTTATGTGTAATTAAATCTAAATAGATGTATAATTATCAAAAAAAAATCTAAATAGAAGTATTTGCTGCTGCACAAAATTTAACCTTTTATTTGAATAATACGTGTGTGTGCGGGGGCACATTTTACCTTTTATTTAAATACTTAAACTAATATTAAAGATAACTTTCGATATATGATTGGTTTTCGTGAGATACAAGATAGATGTATATTTCATTTTCATAAGTAGAGGCTTGGACACTAATTAATAGTGAAGCTTACCAACAGAAACAAACCTAAATCTTTCATATAAAAAAAATTTCCATCCACTAAGTTACTTAGATCATTGATACAAGAATGGTAGAAACTATCATCCTTCGGAGTACGATTAAAGAGAGAAAGTTATACTTTATCAACTAGCTAGATGTATGCTACATTACCCTCTATTGTCGGAAATATGAGATTAAGTTAACCTTATTTTAAGATATTAATGATGTAAAATGAACTACTTTAAAATATTTATAGTGATAATTTGTCTCAAAACTAACTCAATTTCTTGTAATATATAAATTTAAGTGGTTTATTTTCATGTGGTTAATCTCCATAAAAATGTTAACCTGATTCTATACTTTTGGACAGCAAGTACATAAATATTATATTAAGATTCAAGTTTAAATTAGGTATCACAATCTACTATGATGATATTGGATGTGTTTGACTCGACTTGTGGGAAAGTGACTTATTTTTAAGCTGACATATTTTTAAGTTGGTTAGAAAATAAGCTCTAAGCTGGCTTATTTTTATGTTTGGATGAACTTTGAAAAAAGTGGCTTATTTTCCCATTTGACATATAAAAATGTTTGGATGACTTTTTGTTTAAAAGGGACTTATTTTTAAGTCATGTAGAAAAATAAGCTGACTTTTTTCTAAAATAAGCTACCCAAAGTAGCTTATGAATAAGCTGACTTATTTAAAATAAGATGAGTGAAAAATAAGTCCAGTCAAACATAGAAAAAAAGTCATGCACCCAAAATAAGCTAGCTTGTTCAAAATAAGTTGGCTTATTTCTCAAAATAAGTTGAGCCAAACACAGTCATTAACTCATTTCCAGAATTAATTTATTGGAGCTTACTGTAAGAGAATGAAGTCTTGTATATCTTTTACCTAACAAACCAAACCAATAACACACACACACACTTGAGAGAATGGATGATAATGAAATGAGAAGAGAGGGAGAGGATACAAATAAATATTACAAGAAGGAAACAAATAGAAAGGAGGAGGACAAAGAGAGCATCTGGGAACAGTGTAATTGGTGTGATAGAGGACCCCATTCTTCTGCCCTTCCCATCATCAAATTATTTGGCATTCAGACACACATCCCTCCTTCATTATTCATTCTTATTATTATTCATTTCACACCCACAAACATTCATACCCTCCCATATATCTCTCCATATCTCTTCTTCACTCACTCTCACTTTTCTTTTCTTTTTCTATTTTTTAATAATATTTTTCCATACCATCTTTCTCTCCATATATACTTGTTATATATCTATGTCTCTATGTACGTATATAGGACACACGGACCCATTATGATATACATGGACATAAATTTTAATTTAATTCAGTCGGCCAGTTCATCAATTTATTCACCAATACACACACACACACACAGCAACAACAAAACAATTGTGATAGAAATCTAGCCAAATCCTTATCAAAAGGAATTCGATAAATATATGAAGGATTGTTCTATCGTAAATAATAGTAGGTAATCCGAAAATTTTATTGCATTGCAAAATTTCTAATGCAATATTTTTGGGCTTAATTATTTTTTTGGTTTATTTGAATCTATTATAGGTTTTTACCTTGTTAAATTAATTATGTCGAGTAAATGTTTCTATGATAAGAACTGAAAATTTGTGAAAACAGCCTAAATCATAGTTTTTTAAAGGGCATGAGTTGAATTGCCTATCAAAAACTTATCTAATACATGAACTGTGAAGGGTATAAGAATTATTAGCTTGATTGTTATTAATGATAATACGACGTTCTATGTTTCTTCTCTAATTTTATAATACAAAAAGTAATAAATAAAAACAGAGGTATGTTCTGTTTTAAAGTATAAATTTCAACTTTTCTGTTTTTAAGAGCTTATAGCCGAGATTTTTTATTTTTAAAAACATTATTGTTTCGAAACTTCAATATAAATCAATATTATTATTTGGGTAATGACTCTAATTTGCCCTTCAAGTAACCACGGTGGACCACCTTGACACCCTAAATTAACAACAGGCCCTAATTTGCCCTTCAAGTAACCAAAGTGGTCCAATTTTACCCTCACCTGACGGTCAATGACGTTTGACCATTAAAAACTTCGCAAAATTGCATATTGACCCCGTATGTTATTCTTATTTATATTTTTGTCCTATAGTTTTTTTCAATTTTCGTTTTATTTTTTGTAGTCTAAAACAAAATGTTTTGGTCCCTCAAGTTTGATTCCATTAGCACGGTTAGTCCCTATAGTTGAATAAGGATTTGAATATGGGTTAACAGTATTAAATATGCTAACATATCGTCAATGGTGTTAATTATGATGACATGGATCGATGACTAGGAGATTGAAATGGACAAATAAAATATAAATTTGAATTTTTAAAAAGTTAAAATATTTTAAAATATTGATGTGGGGTGGGGGTGAGAGTTTCTTTAATTTGTCAATTTTTTAACTATTTTAAAATCCAAAATTTATATTTCAACAGATCCTAACTATTTTAAAACCTTTTTGTTTTAAACTACAAGGACTAAAACAAAAATTGAAGCAAACTATAGAGACCAAAATATAAATAAGAATAAAATATGGGGTCAATATGCAATTTTACGAAGTTTTTTAACGGTCAAACGTCATTGACCATCAGGTGAGGGTAAATAAAATTTGACCATTTTGGTTACATGATGGGCAAATTAGGGTCTGTTGTTAATTTATGGTGCCCAATGGTCCACGGTGGTTACTTGAAGGGCAAATTAAGGTCATTACTCTTATTTTTTTATTCACTTTTTTTTTTATTCACGGGCCATTACTCTTATTATTTATGGGTAAGAAGAACATTTTTTACCGACAGAAATAATTTTTTATCTGTTTTTTCATTTTTGGCTATCAAGAATAAAAGGTGATCTGTCAATTAATCTTTCATTCAATTAATGTTCCAGTAAAGTTCTAAAAAATAAATAGTAGGTAAATATGATTGTTATATTAGTTTTTACTTTTCTATATCTTTTCGATTTCCCTTGATCTATCAAAAGCTAACTAAAATACAACAGGAATGTTAGACAATTCATATGTATTTAACATTGCGGCTTGCTAAAATTAAATCAATTTTATGTTTAGTTTTTAACTATGCATGTCAATCGCATTTCAACACACACCATTTGAAAAACTCACACACATGGTGTAAATTGATATGCACTTCACTAGTAAAGTGAATTATGAATAATGAAGCATGGTGATAAAAGAATATTAACAATTATTGAAGTGCAATAATTAAAACAACGGTGAGGCTGTCAAATTCTGTTACTTAATCTCTAATTAAATAATGATATCCATTTTAATCCTTTAATATATTTACTAACTATGATAGGAAAAGGAATTTCCATAATATTAATATCTCTATCATAGTTAGAAAAGATTATTCTAATCCTTTTATAATTTATCCATGATAGGAAAGAATAAACTAATACAACCTGAATACTATCATGGATAATTAATAGCTAACCATGTTAGAAAAGAATCACCTAACATGGTTAGAAAATAAATAATCTAATGTTCAATAATATCAAATACATATAAATATATGCGGAAACGTATGCAGGCCTATACAAATTGGCAATATACAACTCTAAATAAATTATGAAATCTCTACTACCTAATTCCCTTTCCTGTTGCTTGCGCCTGTGCATGAATACCTGCAAAAATGTCAGTAATCGTGGGATGAGACAATTTGTCCCAGTAATCACCGCTTAACTCACTATAACAGTGAGATGTGCGGTAGCGAGGGCGTCTAAAGGGTACCTCATTTTAAACCAGTAGTATATATATATATATATCCATATCAATTCTTCTTTCATTCATCTTCCAAATCCCACCATCAATTCCACATCACTTATCAATACTTTAATCAACACATCAAATGATTCCCCACAACCTAACTCACCACTATCTCAAACTCAACAACAAAAATAAACGTGATTGACACTGTGCCCAGTCTCAAATCTGTAAGCATAAAAAGGGAGCACTTTTAAATAGTGAAAACGTCTCTGGGGAGCACTTTAAAAGTGAAAACGTCCCTGGGGAGCACTTTAAAAGTGAAAACGTCCCTGGGGAGCACTTTTTAAAAGTGAAAACGTCCCTGGAGAGCACTTTTAAAAGTGAAAACGTCCCTGGTTCCTTTAAAATCCGAGGAACCTGTACTATTAACCTATCGATTGCGCAGATCGATAGGTTACATCGGCCGACGGTACTATCAGTGTCATGCAATGCTCACTATAACCTATCAATATCCTATCAATATCACTTCCACAATATTCAATATCTAAATCACAATTTCCATCAACTTCTCAATTTCATCCAATATCTCCATCACAACAATTCCACTCCTTCCATCAAACTAAATATCACTATCCCTGACAATATACTATACACATCTTTCACCAGTATCTGAGCATTATTACTATATTCATTCACACCATTCAAGGACAGTAACCACCACCAATCAGTATAATATATAGATAATGAGTCAAATTCCTTTATACGAAAATATTCGCGTTTAAAAGGCACCCGATAGCCTATTTCATATAAAAATAGCTTTTCAAAGATAATATATATATAGAGGGTGAGAAAGGATTTTACAAAATCCTAGCTAACATCACCCTCAATGTTATAGTAAGGTAAGTGTGATTACCTTCAGCATTTAGCACTCCAATGCTTGTCCTTACACTTCCTTGAGAATTTCCGAGTACTTTCCTCTTAATCCCTCCTATTATTACATAAGATAATAATAGTTATAAACAATCCTTTACATGTGTATGAGTAATGAACGTCTCTCTCGAATCCTAATATTTCTACTCATACTCTTCTTATGTTATATTATCTTAGAAAGTTTATGAACTCCCAAGTTGACACAGCAAGTGACACAAAAACTAGAATAACAATTCATCCACATTAAAACATTCCTCTATTACATAAAGAACCACAATTCCCTGAAAATCATATCTCCCATTCACAATTATCAATTGCATAAAATTTACAAACCAATATTCTTTATTTTCTGTCCATCATAGACTTATGGTCTCAAACTCAAGCCTAGACAAAAATAACTTATCATCACCATTATTTCTAATCTTTTATATTTTTCATGATCAATCCTCTATGTCCAAAATCAACAACCAAATTCTCACTTCATTCCAATTAACATCCCACCATTCATCATCAAATCCAACTCTAAAACTTATTTCAAGAGTTAGACATAATCCCACAATTTCCAATAAATTAAACAACCAACTCCTATGAGGGTTTAACTATCCTTTCCCATTTCCTATCCATGCATTCTAACTGTTAATCACTAGCAAAACACTTCCACACAATTAATTAATTAGCATGAATATTTGCCTCTAACACCAAGCACTTCAATCTCCTTAATATCAATTTTAAACACAATGTAGCTTCTCAAAACATTTCAATTATTCTCCAACATCCCTATCACACTATTAAATTACCAATTTCACATTTATTCAGCACTTTGTTCACAAATCTTTCTCTAAACCAGTCCTCCGACATCAAATCAAGTACTTTATTATTTCATCTCCTTAACTGCTCAAACATTGTTCAACTAAAAATACACCATTGCTAGAACAAAGCATTAGTGCTACCAACCCAGGTTTTCATCAATAGCAATCAGATTTGCACGCATATATTTATGTCCACCAATATAAATCCATATGTCAACTCACAACTATATTTCATTGAACACTTTATCCTCCAATCATAAATAATGAAATTTCACAATAAGTGAATAAGTAATCAGCCACCATTCTCACCTTAATCAAATCCTAAAATCATTTAGCCCAAATTCTCTAAGGACACTTGTACCAATTCTACCTTAAAGTAAGATTAGCTGCACTCAGTCATCCAAGCAAAATCAATTAATCAAGAGTCCATTAAATTTATAAACTAAACTATGACAACTTATTCCCAATCATCAACAATCCATTATTGCATTCAACGAAACAACCCATAGGCTATAGCACCCCTCTACAACTTAGATTGTCTCAAAATCTCAAAAACTCTCCTACCAATTCTTCATTCATGATTATCCAAAAATCCCATTATACTAAAAACCAATACTATCACTTCACAATTTTTATCCCAAAACCAGGCAGTTCCAAGACTTAGGCACATATTTTTCTATTTCAATGAACTAAAATCAAGTCTCAAAACCAATAAAGATGACAGCTTTTGTTCATGAATTCTTGCTTTAGCTTAATCACAGACACTAAGAAAACACATAGCCAAGAACACCAAACACACAAAACAACCACAAAAGAGGGGCATAAAGAACCAACTTCAAGACCCTTCAATTACATAGTAGGCAAGGAAGAGAAATTTTAAGCAAAAGCAAAATAGACAATCAAGTTTGATCAATTCATTACATCAACCAACCAAAACTGAAGCTTAAACACTATTTTAGTTCATTTCTAACCTCAGAATCCTAAACCCATTCGGACTTTCTCTCTAAACTCGCCAAAAACGAATGGAAAAGGGTAGGGATTTGAAGAGTAAAGTCACCTAAGTTCGATTCCGGTGTTGTATGGAGTGTGGGAGGCCGCCGCCGCCGTGAATCTTCTCGGAACCGAAGAGAAACAGTGGAGAAAACAAAGAACAGAAAGGAAGATGGATTAGAATGCTTAAAACTCAAAGAACCAAGGAGTAGAACGAGGAAAGGGAGGGAGGAGCTTACCCGCGGGCCGTCTACGTTCGAGCTCCGCCGCCGCTTGCCGGAAAAACGAAAAGAACGACGGAGAAAGAGAGGCACAGAGGAAGAGATCGAAGGCAGAGAAAGAATGTTTTGAGGAAAAGAAACGAAGGAAAAGAAGAAGGTGTGTTGGTGGAGGGGGGCCGCCGCCGCGCCGGAGGTTGCCGGAAATCGCAGGGGGCGGAGGAGAGGACGAACGAAGAAGAAGGAGACGGAAATGAGGAGGGAGGGCGCAGTTTATTTATATAAAAGGGGAGGGGCGTGTTTGGTTTTCTGGAATTAAGGGATTCTCCAATGATTTGTAGCCCAGACTTGCCATAGTGTACTCTTTTAATTCTAAAACCATTTAAACCAGCCTCCAATTTCCTTAAACTTCAAAATATTTTTAGCTTTACCACTCCCTCATATTTCAAACTCTTCATTTCTTAATTAATTATATGCATATTAATTACTCAAAATTTCCAAAAATATCCCAAAAATTCCTAAAAATTCCAAAATTTCCCAAAACACTCTCTAATCCTGAATTAAATTTTTCAGGATGTTACAATTCTTCCCACCTTTTAGGAATTTTGCCCCCAAAATTCACCATGACTAACCTATCTTTAAACTAATACATAGCATAATCCTCTCAATACAACCTCAAATTACCTTCCCTACTCCAACTTACCCTATACAAATTTTTACTTTAGTGTCCTAACCTCATTCCTCAACCTCATATCATCATTCCTCAGCCTCATTTCTCAACAAAATTCACACTTTTGATAAGTCTCCTATAACAATAACGAGCACCCTCATCTAACAACCATAAGAGAAGTTCAATATTTTCTACTTGAACCTGTATTAATTAAATCCAATCACTTCTAAACTTTCTTTATTCTCCTTGACTCATAAGGTCTTCAATGATGCCTCGACTATGATTATGCCTAGGTTCATAATTATATCCGAGACCCCAAAAGAAGAATCCTTATTCCGTCAATTTCCTCCAGAATTTCCTATTCAACTATCAGTATCTAATTCCCATTGTACTTGATTAAATTATATCACTATTCCCTTATAATTGTAACTATTTCAAATTCTACTTTACTTCTTAATTTAACTTCATTCATTAGATATACATCCCTTCAAAAGTTTAAATTCCTACATCAACTCAACTAAATCTTACCCTTCTAATCATATCACTTTAGTTACCAAAACTCATTCATCAAATGTACCCAAAATAAATCAACAACAGTACATAAATAAATAACTCCACTAAATTTTCGAGCCAAATATTGAACATATAAACACAAATATCAAGTCATCAATACTAAAGTTCCACTCACAAGTAATATTTTGAATAGACAAAGAAAGAGAAGAAAGACGAAATTGGCAATCCATATAAAACTCAACAAGTCACTGTGCACACGCAAAAATCAGAAGCAAAATCTTCATTTAGCATCTTTTAATCACCAACAATCAATTCCACACATATATTAACCAATTGTTCACCATAAACGATAAGTGAAACATTGAGAAGCATCATTTCAAGCACATGATCAACACACGAAGTCGTTTCAACTTCACACAGACCCCTACGATGAACAGCCGATTTACCACATCCAATTCAAGCAAGAATCCAACACACAAGGTCAAATAACCTCTCAAATAAGCCAATTGTCAATTTATTCAATATTAAAGTTCTAATAATTCCCATAATCCCATAATTCATTACTCGGCGTTCTCAAAATCCTCACCGGATACTAGAGAAACCTATATAGAAAGTTGGAAAATCTTCACTCAATACTGGAATCGAAAGTTAGGCCTTAATCTTAGATAGTTATTGAAACCATATCCTATAATTTCACCATCTACACCAAATAGGTCTCCATCAATCAACTTACTCCCTCAATTCATAAATTTCATTTCGATGTTCGTTATACCATCAAACCTCATTTGCCTGTCCATATATAGTCCAAATCCCCAAATTCTCAATTAATTCCAACTCCCTTCAAACCAATCAGCTTTACTTTCACAATTGAACTCTTTAAATTTCTTTTATCACCTCTCATAATCAAAATTCTAAGACTTCTCCATTAGATTCCACACTTTAGTCATCAAAACACCTCCAAGGTAAATTGCAACTGCTTCGACTAAAACAATATCGTTATATCACCACGATAACCTATTGAACTCATTCATAATCCATAATACCTCAGATCATAAATCACAATTAATGCAACCTCTCAAATCTCTAAACTCCATAATACATAAGGAAACCACAATCCAACCAATAATCTCGGCCAATAGTTCAATTCCACGGTTCACTCTTATACAATCCTAATCCATTTACCAATATCCTCTAAGTGTTCTTGTTATGATTCTACCACTCTCCCCACCAAGGGATAAACGATATACCTCTAAAAGAGCCGGTGATCATGCACAAAAGGAAAGGGAGTTCAGAGAATGTATATTGCCAGTTTATATGCAATGCAACACAGTCCAGGGTTATCGTATACCAAATACTGATACCAAGTTGTCAAATTCTGTTACTTAATCTCTAATTAAATAATGATATCCATTTTAATCCTTTAATATATTTACTAACTATGATAGGAAAAGGAATTTCCATAATATTAATATCTCTATCATAGTTAGAAAAGATTATTCTAATCCTTTTATAATTTATCCATGATAGGAAAGAATAAACTAATACAACCTGAATACTATCATGGATAATTAATAGCTAACCATGTTAGAAAAGAATCACCTAACATGGTTAGAAAATAAATAATCTAATGTTCAATAATATCAAATACATATAAATATATGCGGAAACGTATGCAGGCCTATACAAATTGGCAATATACAACTCTAAATAAATTATGAAATCTCTACTACCTAATTCCCTTTCCTGTTGCTTGCGCCTGTGCATGAATACCTGCAAAAATGTCAGTAATCGTGGGATGAGACAATTTGTCCCAGTAATCACCGCTTAACTCACTATAACAGTGAGATGTGCGGTAGCGAGGGCGTCTAAAGGGTACCTCATTTTAAACCAGTAGTATATATATATATATATCCATATCAATTCTTCTTTCATTCATCTTCCAAATCCCACCATCAATTCCACATCACTTATCAATACTTTAATCAACACATCAAATGATTCCCCACAACCTAACTCACCACTATCTCAAACTCAACAACAAAAATAAACGTGATTGACACTGTGCCCAGTCTCAAATCTGTAAGCATAAAAAGGGAGCACTTTTAAATAGTGAAAACGTCTCTGGGGAGCACTTTAAAAGTGAAAACGTCCCTGGGGAGCACTTTAAAAGTGAAAACGTCCCTGGGGAGCACTTTTTAAAAGTGAAAACGTCCCTGGAGAGCACTTTTAAAAGTGAAAACGTCCCTGGTTCCTTTAAAATCCGAGGAACCTGTACTATTAACCTATCGATTGCGCAGATCGATAGGTTACATCGGCCGACGGTACTATCAGTGTCATGCAATGCTCACTATAACCTATCAATATCCTATCAATATCACTTCCACAATATTCAATATCTAAATCACAATTTCCATCAACTTCTCAATTTCATCCAATATCTCCATCACAACAATTCCACTCCTTCCATCAAACTAAATATCACTATCCCTGACAATATACTATACACATCTTTCACCAGTATCTGAGCATTATTACTATATTCATTCACACCATTCAAGGACAGTAACCACCACCAATCAGTATAATATATAGATAATGAGTCAAATTCCTTTATACGAAAATATTCGCGTTTAAAAGGCACCCGATAGCCTATTTCATATAAAAATAGCTTTTCAAAGATAATATATATATAGAGGGTGAGAAAGGATTTTACAAAATCCTAGCTAACATCACCCTCAATGTTATAGTAAGGTAAGTGTGATTACCTTCAGCATTTAGCACTCCAATGCTTGTCCTTACACTTCCTTGAGAATTTCCGAGTACTTTCCTCTTAATCCCTCCTATTATTACATAAGATAATAATAGTTATAAACAATCCTTTACATGTGTATGAGTAATGAACGTCTCTCTCGAATCCTAATATTTCTACTCATACTCTTCTTATGTTATATTATCTTAGAAAGTTTATGAACTCCCAAGTTGACACAGCAAGTGACACAAAAACTAGAATAACAATTCATCCACATTAAAACATTCCTCTATTACATAAAGAACCACAATTCCCTGAAAATCATATCTCCCATTCACAATTATCAATTGCATAAAATTTACAAACCAATATTCTTTATTTTCTGTCCATCATAGACTTATGGTCTCAAACTCAAGCCTAGACAAAAATAACTTATCATCACCATTATTTCTAATCTTTTATATTTTTCATGATCAATCCTCTATGTCCAAAATCAACAACCAAATTCTCACTTCATTCCAATTAACATCCCACCATTCATCATCAAATCCAACTCTAAAACTTATTTCAAGAGTTAGACATAATCCCACAATTTCCAATAAATTAAACAACCAACTCCTATGAGGGTTTAACTATCCTTTCCCATTTCCTATCCATGCATTCTAACTGTTAATCACTAGCAAAACACTTCCACACAATTAATTAATTAGCATGAATATTTGCCTCTAACACCAAGCACTTCAATCTCCTTAATATCAATTTTAAACACAATGTAGCTTCTCAAAACATTTCAATTATTCTCCAACATCCCTATCACACTATTAAATTACCAATTTCACATTTATTCAGCACTTTGTTCACAAATCTTTCTCTAAACCAGTCCTCCGACATCAAATCAAGTACTTTATTATTTCATCTCCTTAACTGCTCAAACATTGTTCAACTAAAAATACACCATTGCTAGAACAAAGCATTAGTGCTACCAACCCAGGTTTTCATCAATAGCAATCAGATTTGCACGCATATATTTATGTCCACCAATATAAATCCATATGTCAACTCACAACTATATTTCATTGAACACTTTATCCACCAATCATAAATAATGAAATTTCACAATAAGTGAATAAGTAATCAGCCACCATTCTCACCTTAATCAAATCCTAAAATCATTTAGCCCAAATTCTCTAAGGACACTTGTACCAATTCTACCTTAAAGTAAGATTAGCTGCACTCAGTCATCCAAGCAAAATCAATTAATCAAGAGTCCATTAAATTTATAAACTAAACTATGACAACTTATTCCCAATCATCAACAATCCATTATTGCATTCAACGAAACAACCCATAGGCTATAGCACCCCTCTACAACTTAGATTGTCTCAAAATCTCAAAAACTCTCCTACCAATTCTTCATTCATGATTATCCAAAAATCCCATTATACTAAAAACCAATACTATCACTTCACAATTTTTATCCCAAAACCAGGCAGTTCCAAGACTTAGGCACATATTTTTCTATTTCAATGAACTAAAATCAAGTCTCAAAACCAATAAAGATGACAGCTTTTGTTCATGAATTCTTGCTTTAGCTTAATCACAGACACTAAGAAAACACATAGCCAAGAACACCAAACACACAAAACAACCACAAAAGAGGGGCATAAAGAACCAACTTCAAGACCCTTCAATTACATAGTAGGCAAGGAAGAGAAATTTTAAGCAAAAGCAAAATAGACAATCAAGTTTGATCAATTCATTACATCAACCAACCAAAACTGAAGCTTAAACACTATTTTAGTTCATTTCTAACCTCAGAATCCTAAACCCATTCGGACTTTCTCTCTAAACTCGCCAAAAACGAATGGAAAAGGGTAGGGATTTGAAGAGTAAAGTCACCTAAGTTCGATTCCGGTGTTGTATGGAGTGTGGGAGGCCGCCGCCGCCGTGAATCTTCTCGGAACCGAAGAGAAACAGTGGAGAAAACAAAGAACAGAAAGGAAGATGGATTAGAATGCTTAAAACTCAAAGAACCAAGGAGTAGAACGAGGAAAGGGAGGGAGGAGCTTACCCGCGGGCCGTCTACGTTCGAGCTCCGCCGCCGCTTGCCGGAAAAACGAAAAGAACGACGGAGAAAGAGAGGCACAGAGGAAGAGATCGAAGGCAGAGAAAGAATGTTTTGAGGAAAAGAAACGAAGGAAAAGAAGAAGGTGTGTTGGTGGAGGGGGGCCGCCGCCGCGCCGGAGGTTGCCGGAAATCGCAGGGGGCGGAGGAGAGGACGAACGAAGAAGAAGGAGACGGAAATGAGGAGGGAGGGCGCAGTTTATTTATATAAAAGGGGAGGGGCGTGTTTGGTTTTCTGGAATTAAGGGATTCTCCAATGATTTGTAGCCCAGACTTGCCATAGTGTACTCTTTTAATTCTAAAACCATTTAAACCAGCCTCCAATTTCCTTAAACTTCAAAATATTTTTAGCTTTACCACTCCCTCATATTTCAAACTCTTCATTTCTTAATTAATTATATGCATATTAATTACTCAAAATTTCCAAAAATATCCCAAAAATTCCTAAAAATTCCAAAATTTCCCAAAACACTCTCTAATCCTGAATTAAATTTTTCAGGATGTTACAGAGGCAGATTTGCAAGTGTTATCTTACTGGTTTGTTTGTTTGATTGAAGAAAGATATATACAGACAGGTTAAGCAACAAAAAGCACCGCAAGGCCATGCTCTCATCAGAACATGCACAACTTCTTTTCTTTTCTTCTTCCTTTTTTTTTGCCAATAACTAAAAGTGATTATTAATTTGTGTATATATATAGAGACATATAGAACATGAAGAAGAGTATAGCAGAAGTTAATGGGAATAATTGGCCTGTTTTTATTTGAGGTATATTTGGATCAGTATTCCCAGCTGCCAGCAGATACAAAATTATCAAGATTTCTTTGTCTCGTTGTTGTATTCTATAATTTTAATTTATTTTCTTTTGATTCTTTCACTTTTCATTGAAGTTGGAGACGTATCCTTAACGCTCTCGATATATATATATATATATATAGACACACAACACACATACATGTATATATGAAATAAATATAATTGTTCAACACATTTTTGTTTTGTTTTCATGAAAATAATTGTTTAATACTTAAGAGCGAAGTAAGTGAGCCTTGCATGCACATGCATGCATCTTAATTATTATTACGAATATTAAAAATTGAGTTATCTGAAAATTTTTATAATTGGCTTAATGATGTCAAGTCTGGGAAAGCTTATTGTACAATATACAAATTTATATTCATTTTAAAAATCTTCCTGACTGCGTACTGTTCATATGATCAACTTCCAATGAGGAAAAGGTTTTTTGGGAGAAAAAGCATCTATATATGCTATTTAACTAAATGAAATGAGATTACCGGTAGGTGTTGGCAATTGTTGTCTTGAAATCTAATTTGAAACTAATTATGTATCATTCTTGTCTAACTATTAATTATCTTGTTTATAAATAGAGGTATAAAAATGTCAAACTAGGTTATGATATGTATATTACTCCCTCCGTTCCTAAATATAAGATCATTTTGGCTAATTTGGGGAGATTAAGGAAGACAAAAAAATTACATGATCTTCCCAAAATACCTCTCAATTACTTAACTTTAAAAGGAGGAGGGGTTTTCAATGAAAAGAGGGACTATAAGGGTTGTTTGGGTAAAACTTGAGATAAAATAGGAAGTGATCTTATATTTAGGAACTTATCTACTTCCCCAAAGTGATCTTATATTTAGGAACGGAGGGAGTATAACACATAGTAAAGGCATTATTATAATAGAGGTATAAAAATATATAACAAATTTATTGATCATATTTTTTAGAAGGTATAAAAAAATTTTAATATTATATTTCTAATGAAGATCTTTGGTAAAGGTTTGTCTACACTAATATATAATACAATGACATCAAACATTCTTTTGACATTTTATTAAATGTAAGGTTAAAAGTTTATCCTCGACATAGAAATCATGTATATGCGTGAATTATGACAAAAAGGTCATTGTATTGAGACTCATCTTTTTTTAACTGAAATTGAGACTCATCTCACATAAAACATAAGACGCATATAGTACTTTAATGTAATAATATGTATGACATAAATAAATGTACAGAAAAACTACATTATGGATTAATTAATTATAGTCTAAACGTAAATAATTAAAGGGTGGTCAGCATGATAAGTAAATAAATTAAATATATTGAGGCTTTCAACTTTTTGACCCCATCTCATTGCTGCTTTCTGAAATTATTAAACTCATTTAAAAGAATAATTATCATACGTATGAGAGAGATTAAATAAAGCTCGAGAGATCTACATGTCTGCGCTGCTTCTTCTTCTTCATGATGCTCCTTCAATAATTATTCTAACTTACGAAAAGCAAACTTGCATGTGTGCTTCTGTCTTGAGATTAATTAATTAATTAAATTAATGAATCAAATTATTCTTCTATTTTTTAACAATGATTCAATAAAAAGATGACTACTTGATCCTCCAACACATGCAACTTACTTAACACCATGCCTTTGGCAATCATCTCTCCCAAGTGTGTTATCTATCACCCCCATTATTAATCTACATTCTTTATTACTTATATTTACTTGTTCACCAAACTAGCTTTGTGCACCTAATTAACTACATTAGCCATGGTTTCCGAATCCCTACACTACACAAAGCACGAGCACACAAAAAATATAATTAAATAACTAGTACTAGGTTTGTTCGGTTCTAACTAGCTATTGTCTCTCAAAAATGAAATTAAGCTAATTATAGTTCTTTATTTAATTTTCTGGTACCATTCAAAGTTTTCAGGAATACTTTTCAAAATGTTTTTTATTCTTTCAGCTAGATGTTCTATTTCTAACTCTACATTTCAGCATGTGGACGTTCTATTTTTCCTCACCTATTATCGATGTGTAAAATTTGGATTCAAAAGTTCGATTAATAAATTATTGTGATTAGAGTATCTATATCTGTAATATATATATATATAAATTATATAGGACTCAATGTAATGTAAGTGATGAAAATCATTTAACTTACTTCCACCTTCAGTAAAAGCACAAGTTTACAATCAGAACAATTGAAACAAGAGGATATATCGAAAGCAATCAGTAAGATGAAGGTTATTTCTAGATCTAGTCCTAGTTTTTGTAGCAAAAATTTTATAATTTTGCTGATTTTTAGTCATATTCATGAATATTTTTCATCATGTGTCCTTATAGTTTATCTAATTTCAAATTATATTTATGTAGCTTTTTTTTCATTTTAATAGGTCTTACTAATATTACTAGATTTTTAGATTCTTGTAGTTTCAAGTAATAACGGGTGATTCTGATAAAAAAAAGTAATAACTGGTGAAAAAGAATAAAACTACAGCGAGTTGACTTAATATATTAGAAAAATATTATAAGAATGGGTAAAGGGTTAAATCTAGCACTAAACTATTGCCAAAAGTACACCCCACATAAAAGTGAATTTCCTGACTCAAATCTAGCACTAATCAATTACAAATTGGGTCAGATGTAGCAAAACCGTCAATTTTGAGGGGTTTGACCATTTAAGTTTGACCCGAGTATACCACGTCACCCAGTTAGGCCATATCACCTGCCACATCACCCAGTTAGGCCACGTCACCTGCCACGTCATCACCACATATATGAAAAGATTTAAGGTTCAAATTTAGCACTCAAGTATTAGTAAAGTTCACCCAACATAAAATAACAATTTTGAGTTTCAAATCTAGCACCCATCAGTTACAAAATGGTTCAAATGTAGCAACTACGTCAATTTTTATGAGTTTGACTTTTAATTTTGACCTGATTAGGTCATGTCACTTGTCACATCGCCCTATTAGGCCATATTACTTGCCACATCATCACCATCTTCACTACATCATCACCACATATCTGAAAATAAATGTCTAAAACCCAAATCACTCTATTACAAATGTTGCAACTTCGTGAACTTTTCAGGGTTTGACCATTAATTTTGAACTGATGTAGCAAGTGACATGACACTTTTATATTTCAGCTAAAATATCATATTTTGGCGGTTATAGAGCATACGCAGTAGCGTTACCTAGATAGAAATATAAAAAATTAATGTTCCGACATATAAATAAGTGCCACAACGTAATAGATTAATTTTTAAAGTGTCATGTCACTTGCTACATCAGTTCAAAATTAATGGTCAAACCTTGAAAAGTTCACAGAACTGCTACATTTGTAATAGGGTGATGTGAGTTTCAGAGATTTATTTTCATTTATGTGGTGATGATGTAGTGAACATGGTGATGATGTGGCAAGTAACATGGCCTAATAGGGCGATGTGACAAGTGGCATGACCTATTCAGGTCAAAATTAAAAGTCAAACTCATAAAAATTGACGTATTTGCTACATTTGAACCATTTTGTAACTGATGGGTGCTAGATCTGAAACTCAAAATTGTTATTTTATATTGGGTGAACTTTACTATTACTTGAGTGCTAAATTTGAACCTTAAATCTTTTCATATAAGTGGTGGTGACGTGGCAGGTGACGTGGCCTAACTGGGTGATGTGGCAGGTGACATGGCCTAACTGGGGTGACGTGGCAGGAGACGTGACATACTCGGGTCAAACTTAACGGTCAAACTCGCCAAAATTGACGTTTTGCTACATCTGACCCAATTTGTACTTGATCGGTGCTAGATTTGAGCCAGGAAATTCACTTTTATGTGGGTTGTACTTTTGGCAATAGGTTAGTGCTAGATTTGACCTTTTACTCTATAAGAATATAAGGACCTAAAAAAATATTATATAAGTAATTGATTAACAATCAAGTAAAATGATAGGAGTTGTGGAACTACAATTGTTAGTTTTTACATAGTATAATATTTAACAAACACTTTTAATTTTGAAGATACAAAATTAATTACATACTACATAAAAGTAATAGAATTGGTGACAAAACTAAATAAAAAAGATTAGAGATCAGATAAGCATGGTTAGGTTCATTTTTATATAACTACAAGAATAGGATGGAAGGATCATTACTACAAAAAGCAGAATTAGCGTCTCTAATTAACGTCTCTTGTAGGAGTAAGTGACGTGGATGAAAAATGCGGCAGCAATTTTTTAATTAAGTTGAACATTGCTTGACTTTCCACGTCACTTTTTAAAGAAAAGCGATGTTGATATTCATAGAAAATATTCAACATTATTTTTATATAAAAGAAACATTGTATTTGAACCTCCATTCTCTTCGAACCTCTAGTCCTTGAAACGTGAAACCCTGATTTTTCCCTCTTTTAATGGTGACTTCTTCTTCAACCTCCACTGAAGTCCTTCAAAACTGCCTTGATGTCATCTCGCCTCCGTGATGTACCCACACTCCGTTTGCCGCCATCCATCATTCGTTGCCTTCGTGAGTAACCAAAATTTTATAAGTTTGATTTATCTTCTCTTAGTGTTTTGAAAGTTAATTTGAATACTTATTGCAGTTTCATGAAGTATGAATTTGTTGGGTGATTAGTATGCTTTTATGTTTCTTTCTCTTCCCTTAAATGACGGATTTTGGCTCTCGGATGTGTAAAGTTTGGATTAAAGGCTAATGGGTGAAGACCCAAAAATGATACATAACTATTGCCGAAGGAACAAAAATAGTACATAATTATTCCAAGATACAAAAATGATACCCAACTTTTACCATGTGATCAAAAATAATATTTTCACTAATATGACTATAATATTAGACATGAAAAGTCCAAAATGCCCTTATAAATTAATCGCCGCCCGGTAAAATTATTAATTATAAGGGCATTTTGGACATTTCATATCTAATATTATTGTCATATTAATGAAAATATCATTTTTGATCACATGGTAAAAGTTGGGTATCATTTTTGTACCTTGGATAATTATGTACTATTTTTGTTTCTGGGCCAATAGTTGTGTATCATTTTTGGGCCTTCGCCCAAGACTAATATATAAAGGGTAATGGTCCTAATTTGCTCTTCAAGTAACCATCGTGGACTACTGAGCACCTTAAATTAACAACGGGCACTAATTGCCCTTCAAGTAACTAAAGTGGTCCAATTTTACCCTCATCTGACTGTCAATGATGTTTGACCGTTTAAAAACTTCGTGAAATTGCATATTGACCCCATATATTATTCTTAATTATATTTTGGTCCCTAAAATCTGCTTCAATTTTCGTTTTAGTCCCTGTAGTTTAAAACAAAAGGTTTAGGTCCCTCAAATTTGATTATGTTCGCACAGATAGTCCCTATAGTTTAAAATATAAATTTTGGTTTTTAAAAAAGTTAAAAATTTATATTTTATTTGGCTATATCAATCTCCTAGTCATCAAATCATGTCATCATAATTAACACCGTTAACTCATATTCAATTCTTTATTAAACTAAATGGACTAAATGTGCCAACAAAATCAAAGTTGAGGGACCAAAACCTCTTGTTTTAAACTACAGGGACTAAAACGAAAAATGAATCAAACTATAGGACCAAAATATAAATAAAAATAACTATAGAGACCAAAATATAAATAAATAAAAATTGAATCAAACGTCATTGACCATCAAGTGAGGGTAAAATTTGACCACTTTGGTTACTTAAAGGGCAAATTAGACCATTACCCATATATATAAAAGATTATAAATGTTTTCATGCATGCATATTGAAATTTTCATATATAAAAGATGTTTAGGTTAATGCTCTATGATTTGGCTATAGGATATATTCTCCTACGATCTTGACTTGCTTCTGAAGTGTGAAAAGTACAAAATCAAGAGGCAAATAATCTTGGGTAAGTGATGGATTTTGACTTCATTTTAACTTTTTAAATTTCATGTATGTGATCTCATGCGTGGTTGTTGCTACACTAGCTAGGTGAATTTCACCTTTGATGCAGAAACTTTAGGGGGTTAGTTCAAACTTGTTTTACGATCTCTGTCTCTTAGGTATTATGTTTAGGTAATAGAGACCTTTAGCATTCCTTTATGCTGCTCTTATTATTGACCTTGCTTAAATCTTGGCATTGATTATGTTACAAACTACTCTAAATCTTTATATTTTTTGGAAATGACTTATAGGTTTGATAGAATGGATTGTAGTTAGATGAATGCAAACACAATTATTGACGAGTATCAGATGGATGTGGACGAGTTTATTGCCTTCGCCAAAAGATAAGTGCCCAATAAGATTTGAAGTATCTTTGCCCTTGTGTGAATTATGTAAATTGTATTCGTAAGAGCGTTGAAGACATAAGGTGTGATCATATTTGTGATGGGATCAATCTTCACTATCAATGGATTTTTTATAGGGAATTGACAATCATTGAACAAACAAGCATATTAAAAAATGTAGAAGTGACGGCTGTGGGTGAAGAATGTGATGATAGAATGGAAGACATGATTAATGACATTTAGGTGGGGTTATTTTCTGCGGTCAATGAGTTTGACAAATTGAAGAGTGATTCAGATACATCGTTGTTCCTGTGGTATGAAAAATATACTTGTTTAACCAGTGTCATGAAATTATTGCAAATAAAGACAAAATTAGGGCAGTTAGACTTAGGTTTTTCAAAGATATTTGATGCTTTGTATGACATTTTTTCAGACAACAATGTTCTTCCATTGAGTATGTATGAGGTAAAAAAGTTGTAAGCATCATGGGCATGGAGCGTGAGAAGATACATGTTTGCTGTAACGACTATGTGCTATATAGGAAGGAGTATGCATGTCTAAAACAGTGTCCAAAATGTAACGAGCCTAAGTATAGTTTGAATAGGGTCCCTTTGATGATGATGAATCAAAGACAAGAATACCTGAGAGAGTAATGTAGCCTTTCGACTATGTCACGGTTTAGGTGGTTGTTTGTGACTGCGACCAAAGCAGAGCAACTGGATGACATTTTAATGCCAAAATCTCTTATGGAAGACTCTGAAACCCTTTTGATTTTCCTCAATGGAAAAAGAAAGATTCCATGTTTCCAGATTTGGTGGTGATGCTAGCGGGTCAATCATTTTTAGGCTTAGAAGACTTGTACACAAGAGTCCACATAAGGCGCCAGCTACACTCAAGTCTCAAAAGAAAGCGCCGGATTTAACCAAGACTCGAAATAAGGTGCCAGTTGTTGTAAATTATGTGGTATATATACAATTTTCTTTCTTAAGTTCGTCATTGCGAGCTTCTTACATGTATTTCATTTTGTCATAATATAACATATAACTACTTTTTTATTGACAACATGTTTCTCAAGAAGATTCTATGGGTTGTCTGTCATTCCTACATGGTATTCACGAGACTTTGTAGTATTACGAGTTTACCATGCTAATATCCGGTTGTCTGCCATACAATTTTGGTCTTGTTGCTTAGGAGGTCTTGCAATTCTTGACGATGTAGGAACTTTTTTTATCAGAAGTGATGTAGGAACTTGACATTATGTAGTTTGAGTTAGCCGTTTTGTGATTAAAAATTTCTTTTGAGGCTCTAATAATTTTATTTCAGTCTTTTTCTAATTTCAATAATTACATAAATATAGGTATTTCAATGAGCTATGCATGCTATTGGGTAGGAGATCATACCAACTCTTTCGTCCAAGATTTCTTGTGAGAAGACTGTCAGATCAATTTCAAACTCAATATGAGAAACAATTAGTGATCTCCTGTATGATACACATATATCCTAACTTGCATGTTAGTGAAACAGAGTTTTTGCTATCTTACACCCATTCTTGAACAGTAAGTTTGATTTACTAACTTTTCATGTCGTGAATACATTTGATCTCCTTTTATTATTCTTTTTATTAATGTGTATATAATCATATATTTTAGCATCGACAATTCTGGAAACTGAACTTTAGTTGTCATTTACCCCTTGGATAGTCCTTTTATCCAAGATATTCAATTTGTCAATGTATTGCAAGTATTACCTTACTCACGGGCTTAAAATGAGATAGCATGGATTATTCAAACATTATCTGTATTGTAAGGTTGTTCTTATGGTATACTTTAGTTCTTGTGACTTCCTTATGTTTAGAACATGTGTGTGTGTGTGTGTGTGTGTGTGTGTTTGTATGGAAAATTGAACGAATCCATATATGAAGCTCTTTTCTTGATAAGATTTATTTTACATTGGTGTTTATGGTAGAAATGGTGTTCTGGGCAATCTTGTGTCCGTTTTAATTGTGTATATAGGCTATTTTGATGAATACTAGACCTATCGAAAATGTGACATTCCTAAAAAAATTATTTGCGTTGTGTAAAATAAAAAAAAATGTAAATAAAATTATTAGCATCACTCTTTAAAAAACTAAGCAATGTTAATAAGGCTTTTAACGTCCCCTTTTAATAAAAAAAGTGACTTCAATAACACTCTCAATGTTGCTTTTTCAATATTAATAAAAGCTAAGTTGAAACTATTATTAAAGTCGCTTTTTTCCATATAAATGACATTAATAATAGTTTCAATGTCATTTTTACGAATAAGAATATTTTGTCATGCATGTTTTTTTATTTGAAAATACTTACTTTTAAACTAAATTGCTTAAAATTAGTCGTTAATATTTTGACATTAAAACACAAATTAAAATTGTTCTATTGGAAATTATTGGGTAATTCAAAAAAGATGTAGGGAAAATGGACGTGATAACTTATATGGAAAATTTGCAATTCAAACCACTTTATAAATCATCAACAATTAATAGTTATAAGTACAACATTACCCCATATTCTCTCATTATTATAATAACAACAACAAGAAAGTCTTATTTCACTACGTGGAGTCCGGTACATGGGTCATAAGACGTCATTGTGCTATATCAGTAATCAACTCTTTAGGTGTATTTCACCAATAGGTCACATTCTATAAGTTCCTCGAGCATTCATCTTGGTCTCTTTTTCCTCTTTTGATTGGACTCCAAGTTGTTTGGTTCACCCTCCTTATCGGAGCATCTGTTGACCTTCTTTGGACATGTCCAAACCACCCCAATCAATTTTCTACCATTTATTTAGCAATGTGATCCACTGAAACTCGTTCTCGTATATGGTCATTTCGAATCTTATCCTTTCTTATATGATCACACATCCACATTTCAGCTACCCCAATTTTATGTTCTTGTTGCTCCATCATAGCACAAACATTCACTATCATATAATATTATTGGTTTTATAGTAGTGCGATAAAACTTTCCTTTTACCTTATGGGGTACTTTACTATCACAAAGAATCTTAGTAGCTTTCCTGCATTTACACCATTCAACTTGATTTCTATGATTGACATCATCATTAGTTTCATTATCTTGCCATATAATAGATCTTAAGTATTTAAACATAATCACTTGAGCGATTATTATATGATCTCCTAGTTTAACATCGATCCAAATTGTCTCTAAGTTGTCTATTTGCAAAATTGAAATGCATATATTTTGTTTTACTTCTACTTAGACGGAAACCCTTCGACTCTAAAGTGTTTCTCCATATCTTTAATTTAGCATCAATTCTTCTCTTGATTTCACATAAGTACTATATCATCAGCAAAAAGCATGCATATAGGAACCTCCTCTTTGATACTCTTGATTAAAGCATCTACCACTAAGGTTCTTTTCTTGGACAGTACAATCTCATTGAACAATTAAGTCAACCAAGACACACCCTCTTCACCTAAACATTTCAAAACTTCAATTGCAATACCATCAGTTTCGATAGATTTACCATTCTCCATTCCCTTTAGAGTTTTTCTAACCTCCAAAACTCTAATTCTACGATAAAACGACCTATTAAAATTGCATTCCCTGATAGTCAAATCTTCTAACTCACAACTGGATTCTTCTCTTCCATCATTGAATAAATTATAAAAGTACTCTTCCCATCTATTCTTAATATTTTTATCAGTGCTTAGAACATGACCAATTTCATTTTTATACATATTACCAATTTCATTTTTTACACATCTTACTTGGTCAAAATTTCTTGACCTTTTCTCATTATTCTTTGCAATCTTGTAGACCTTTTGTTCTCCGAATTTTGTACCTAACTCTTTATAAAACCCTTTATATGCTATAGCACGGGTCTCAATCACTACCTTCTTACAATCACCGCCTTCTTAGCATCCTTTGTAGTCAAGTGGTATTTTCCCAATCATAGCATTATTACACAAGTGTATGACTTTGAAAACAATTCTTCTTGTTTCACGCCTTTTCTTGGACTTCCTCATCCCAACACCAAATCTCCTTATCTCGAGGTCCAAATTGACTGAGACTAAAAAAATCTAATATAACATTCCTGGGAATGGCTTGTGTCCACCTTTTTAGCAATTATTTCCACCTTTTTAGTCATATTCTTACAAGTTATATTAGATTTTTTTTCAATCCCCTCACCCCTTCTTCCAATAATAATTTTCTCTTAAAAGACTCTCGCTTCTCCCCCTTCAAATGTCACCATTTGATCTTTGGTTTGAAGATTGTTCGACATTTTGATTTTATACATTTAATTCTCACATCAAGAATGAATAGTCTGAGTGAGTGGTCACACCATTCCTAGGAATCACTTTTCAATTAGCACACAATCTTCTATCTTTATTTCTTACCAAAAAGAAGTCAATCTGAGACCTGTGAGCTCCACTATTATAGGTGATTAAATGTTCTTCTCACTTGCTAAAACAAGTGAGGTTGTATGCTCTGGAAAATCTGTAATAGTCTGCCCTTCATCGTTCAAATCCCCAAATCCAAAACCATCGTGGGCCATTGCATGTGAACTCACCTTTTTACCAACATGTCCATTAAGCTCTCCCCGGTAAAAATTTTCTCTCTTGCTGGAATACCTTGAATCAGCCCTCCATATTTGCCCCAAACTTGTCCTTGAGATTTGATTCTACCTCTACTTGAGGTGCATATGCACTTGTAATGTTCATTTCATCATTTCCCACAATGTCTCACATATATGATTTGACCCTTAATCTCTTAACTCCATCTACATTTTTCTTCATTCAATAATAACTATGATACCAATATCTTTCCTTCCATTTATCTTTCTTGTGTACCAAAGTTTAAATCCATTAACTTTCATTTGTCTTCTTTCCTCTCATGTCCATCTTGTTTCATGCAAACATAATATACTAATATTGTGCTTACTCATTACCTTTGTCACATCAAAACTCTTGTCATTTAGTGTCTTAATGTTCTAAGAACCAAACCTGATATTACTCTCATGAAATAGCTTCTTTGGCTGCCCCCGCCCATTAGAGTGTGGTAGCTCTTGCTCATTTAACATTGTATTCAGGCGAGGATGTAGCTGCTCTTACTTTCTTAAGACTGCATTTGAGCTATGCATTGTTAAGACCTAGGATTATAAATTTAACAATGTATGTCCACGTTCATGAGATTTGAGAAATATTTTACGTTTTGTGTAAAGCCTAACACAACCCAAGCTTAGGACCGACTATGACATAAGATAAACATGAAGTTCAATATAGACGGAGCTCCTCTTATTATTTTAAGTGACCAAAATTTTAAATTTATTTATTCTTTTCATAAGAGCTCACTACAGGTTATATAAGCATTTAATTAATTCATTTTTTCTATTTCTACTCATAAACTAATGCTATTATCTCTCTTCATTTGTTCCAATATCTCATTATATCTTTCATGCTTTTTCTCATTATTATTCTTTATCTCTCTTGTCTCTTACTAATAAGGGTATAGTTAGAATTTTTTCCTTACGTTTTTCTTTTAGCCAGTTTTAATACACCCTCTGGTTTTCATTATGAGTTTGAAATTTAAATTGGTTTAGCTTTAGCCCAAAATAAAAAAGCTCCCATGTATTCCCTTATCACTTGATGTTTTTTTCCTATTTTGCCTCTAACTCTCTTTCATATTGATTAATGCTCATATAAGTCTTTCTCATAATAGATTCATTATAAATGACTATAATATTTTTTAAAAAAATGTATGATCCAAACAAATTCAATTACTCTTATAAATCTTCTTGATGGCCATCCAATTCAATTACTTTTATAATAAGGGTCCGAGTTAGTATTAAATAGTTATATGCTATCCGTAATTGTTAATATTTTGAATTAATATTCATATACTTATTATATTTATAATGTAATAATTTCTTTTCCAGATTTTGTGATACACAACATTTAATTTGCATCTAATTCTTATTTATATAAATATATCAATTTTAATGATGATGTTAATTTTTTTTTTAAAAAAAGGTGTTAAGGAGTTTTATTGTCTTCGAACTGATACTGATGACAAGCATGTCTATAATTCATTCTCTGAGGTACATCCAACACCTATGTCATCATATCCGATCCGGCTAACATCACCAAAATAAGCAATCCTATCCATACTAATTTTTGAGCACGAATTTCTTTATCACTGGTGTCAATATTTTCATAAGAATTATGTTTTCTATAAACACGCGCGGCACTATTTTTCCAAAAATAAAACTAAACATCGTAATGAGGGTGAGCAAATGTATAAAGTAAGAAAATACATACAGCTTTAAAAAACAAATATTTTATATATATATATATATATATATATATATATATATATATATATATATATATATATATATATATATATATATATATATATATATATATTTATATTGAAACCAATGATATTGTAAAGGAAGGAAGAGAAAAGAATATATGAACCCCGACAAATGTCAAACTCACGTCCTCGATCTATGTTATCCAAAATTGTTGTCTCCATTATTAATTGCTTTTAGTTGTAAAAAAAAATAGATTGATGCTTTTCGTATATACCAAATAGCATTGATTAGGTTCAATTTGACATATATCCTCCTTAGTTACAATATATAGAAACTTCATATTATATAATTGTTGCACTTTAGACAAGATTCAATCTCAATCTTATTCTTCTAGAGCCAACGCGAGCAGAGTGATAATGAGATCAAATATATATAATTGACATAGTTATAGATAGACATAATATCAACAAATCTTTAATTAACTATATATTGATTTAAGCGACAAATATTATAGAGTTTCACATTTAAATAATGCAATCGAGAAAAAGTCTCACATCAAATTTAGCATACAACCTTTTATGTATTTTTATATCAAATTAAACATCAACATTACATGTCACTCACTTATTTTATAAATTTCTAGTAGGCGATTAAGTTGCTTTATGTGAAGCTGCACACTTATAATTATCCCTCGATTTATTCAGGACTCAGCCATAAATCATAATTTAGATATATATTGTGAGATTGGCTTTGTGTGTGTGTACTTAATTTGGTGAATGATGATTTTGTACAATAATGAATTGGTTTGAATATTATTCTTGAGTGAGGAAGAGACTATTGGAAAGCGGGGTTCTATGGGGATAAAGAGGACGAACCTCTCCACCAAAACACATGCGAGAATATATATCCTCACCAAAATGTGCATGTGCAGCGAATATGTTTGTCTATGTGTGCATCAATGAATATGCACTCACCCATTATTTCTAATTCAATTGAGTTAATTACTAGAGATAAATAATTATCTAACTTGGTTGGTCTTAAACCTGCTACCAATCTACATAAGTGTATATTAGTTCGGATCGGAGATAATTAAAAAGTATATATGTTATAAATACACTTTAATTTTTTTTCATATACTCATTTAAACTTAGTGAGTGAACAGGTCAGACCCCTAATAAAGGCCTACTTTCTAGCATACTTAAAGTTAGGCTAAGACTCATATTCAAGCCTATTTCTAGGCCTATTTAAGTAAATAGACAATGTCTTTTTTTTTGTAAGACCTACCCTACAGGCTTTTAGGCTTGTCTTATTTATTTTTTTAAACTCATATAATGATATATAATATATATAAATTATTTATAAAATTATAAACTTATCTTTAATTTTAAACGTACACTTTATTTTTATGTATAAGTTCAACTTTTTCTTTTTGAAATCTCAACCCTTTCATTAACTAGACGTTCACCAATTTTTGATATCTTCCCTTTCACTCACATAACTAAGATGTAATGCTACTACTGGCTCAATCACTCTCTAATTTATATGATTTGTTTGAGCATAATATTGTTGTAACAACTTACAATTTTATTTCTATCATGCCTACATGAAATATTATAATCTCAATGTGAATAGTATATCACATTGTCTTCCATGAAAATGATGAGAGATAAAATCTTATTTTATGACCATAAAAAAATTTTTTTTACAGGATTTTAAAATAATTTAAATTTTTATATTTTAAATAAGTTTTTGAAAAAGCACTACTAGAAAATAGGCTTTTCACGACCATAATTAACGACTAAAAAGCCAATGTTGGTCGTTGATGAAAAACGCGGTGACATAACATGTAAATAACTGTCCAGGCGGAGATCTTTCACGACCACATTTGTATATGTGGTCGTGGAAGGGTCCCCTTCCACGTCCACACATTTATATGTGTGGACGTGGAAGGAGACCCTTCCACGTCCACACCCCCTATAAGTGTGGACGTGGAAGGGTGGTCCCCTTCCACGTCCACACATTTATATGTGTGGACGTGGAAGGGGACCCTTCCATGACCACATATACCCAAATGTGGAAGTGAAAGGTGGGCAATTTTTTTCCCACTGGCGCCAAACCCCTTTTTTATTTCCCTCCAACACTTTGGCACTCACTCTCTTCGCCTCCCTTTCTCTCTTCTTCTCTCACACTTTGGCACTCACTTCTTCTCTCCAACCCGCCGCCTCCTTCCTTTATCTCCGCCGCCTCTCCTCCCTCTCGCCTCCGCCCTCGCCTCCGCCCTCTCTCCTCCCCTCTCGCCTCCGCCCTCTCTCCTCCCCTCTCGCCTCTCGCCTCTCGCCTCCCCTCTCGCCTCCCTCTCTCCAACCCGCCGCCTCTCCCCCACCGCCTTCTCTACAAGCCGCCGCCACACTTAAGGTGAGTTTTTTTTTTATTTTTTGTTTTTTTATTTTTCTCTCATTGTATTTTCTTTGTTTTTTTATTTTTTGTATTTGCTTTTTAATATAGTTTGTGCGCACTGTAAGACATTTTAAGCATTGAAATATTGTTTGACTGATTTTATAAGCTCAATGGAATTACTGATTTTATTTGGTTTTGGTAATAGATTGTTAATTGTTATTTTGATTATTGTGATTATATTTGGTTCATTTGCTGGCTTAAATATTGCTTCTATTGTTGAATATCAAATTCAGCTAGCTTTTGGTTTGTGCATTTGTGGTAAATTCTGATTTGCCCTTAATGTTAGAAAATGTATTGATTATTGTTATTGTTTTTCATTTAATAATCTATCTAATATTATTAATTGTTCTGTGCTAATGTATGTAATTGTTCCTCTTTCACAGGTTATAATGGCAGAAAATGACTCCGATCGCGAGCAAGAGTATTATGAGCAGGCCCCACCACCCCCTGTGAAGAAGAAGAAAAGAGGGCCTACCAAACTTTCGAAAGTGATTGCTCTGACAGTTGAGCATAAGAAGAAAAACCATTTGGAACTAGATGAAAAGAATAGGCCTAAAGGGCCAACTGCAAAGCCATTTTCAAGTTATCTTGGAACAGTGGCGAGAAACAGAGTTGACATCACAATAAATGAGTGGAAACACGTTAATGACGATGTTAAGCAACAATGTTGGTTGGATGTATATGTATGTACATTCGTATTTTAACTCCATATTTGTGAGATATTGTGGTGACTAATCATATTTGTTTTTTCATTGCAGCAATATTGGGATGTGCCGGATACCAAAGATTTTAAAGAGTTCGTTTGGCAAAAAATTGCAAAAAGGTTTAGTGAATTCAAATATAACATTGCCAAGGACTACATATTTGGGGGGTCTAAAATGGGTGAGGATCCATGTATAGCATATCCCAATATTGAACCAGAGAAATGGAAGGAGTTTGTTAAATATCGGACGTCTGAAGCATTTAAGGTATATCTACTATACATGTATAGTTCATAACTTGGTTTTAATCTGTGTACCTGCATTATTAATATTTTATTATTGTGGTACATAGGAGATAAGCAAAAAACAACAAGAGATTCGGGCTAAAAATGAGTATAATCATACCATGTCCCGTGGGGGGTATGATTGGATAACTGATTATGTGGAAGCCGAGCGGCAACAAAAGTGGGAGGAGCAGCGGAAATCTATGGAAGCTGAGTCATCTTCCACTGTCTTAGAACCTTTACCTGACCTCCAACGCCATGTAACATGGGCAGCGGCCCGGAGGAAGAGACCAACTGGAAAATATACCAGTGACAAGGCTGAAGCGGTGGCAAACCGAATTGTGAGTGCTATATAAATTGTATTTAAACACTTACGTAGGATATTATTGTATATTAATCAATGTTTGTTCACTTTTGTAACAGAATGAACTGGATGAGCAATCTTCTCAGGGGTCTTGGACACCGCAGGACCCCAGAATGGACATCCTAGCAACTTCGCTAGGGAGATTAGACAACCCTAGCCGAGTTGTAGGAGTTTCTGGGAGAGTTGGGGCAAAGGAATTTTTTGGGCCCAAAAAACGAGTGGTGTCTCGACCTAAAATGTCCACTGAGGAGCTTGATGCAATGGTGAATGCACGGGTGGACGAACGGATGGACGAACGGGAGAGCCAATGGCAATCGAGGTTTGAATATCTTACATCACAGTTAGAGGCTCTTCAAGCTTCCCAAAGAACAACTTCAACAATGAGTGAGCCAAGTGCACCTGATCCTCTTGATGACTACTACGAGGAGTGCTACTTACATCTTGACGAGCCTTCCCTACACCCTGTTGCTAAGGCTCTCAAGTACCCAAATCACACCACCATTCATAACAGGTCTATCCGGGATGATCAAGTAAAAGTGACAGTCATTTCCGTGATAAAGGGCCAAGAAATGACATGTGTTCCATTTCGTACTAAAGAGGTCACAACTTTAGGGCAAACAATGAAGGGCTTTATTGTTTGGCCTAAAAGGCTTGTGTTCGATACTGCTCAAGAAGCTGCTCAAGAAGCTCAACCACCAATTCTTCTCCCACAGGTACTCAAGTTGTCTATGAATTGACCTTTATTAACAATGTTATTGATATATGTGTGTAAAGTTGATGTGTTTCTTATTTTCAGAATTTTAACGGTGAGAAGTACCCATATCTGAATCTGCTGTGGACGATGCAACCAGGATTTGAGCGTAATCTTTTAATACCTGCTGGAGTCGTCGATCCACTAGCAGAGGAGAAGATTTGGTTGCAAGGTTCTCGAGACGTTAAGGAGTTCTTGATGATGGAAGAGCTTGAGCAAAGCTGGCTTGATTTGGCCGTCTGGTAAGTGTGTCATATTTTTATCAATATAGTTGAATATTGTAATGAGTCTTTAAGTTCTAATCAATTTCGCCATGTCTAATAGGTACTGTCACAGTTTATGCCAAAGAACCCCAAAGGAAAAGTTTTGTCGGTTTCTATGCCCTTCTAGACTGGCTTATGATGAAAACGCCTTGAAAGTACTTAAAAGGAGTAAGAAGACTCATTTTTGGGAGATGCAATCTTACGTCGAGCTGCAGATGAGCCTTGATTGCAGCACTCTTTATTTCGCCCCCGTTTTGAATTGGTAATGAGTTATCTTTTACACAATATTAAATGTTATGTCTTAGTTTAATTAACATTTATTTTCACTTATATCTTTCAGTGGACATTGGACTCTGGCTATACTTTGCCCGAAAGAGTTCAGGATTTTTTGGTTTGACTCTTTAGAGGGATTTATTAGCGACGATCACAGAAAAGTCTTCCACAAGTAAGTTTCTCTCTTTTTTTTTACTTTTATGGTTGATAATAATATATCTTTATACTATATATAACGTTATTGTTATGATTTTGTCTCTTTTGAAGAGGAATTTTAAAATGGCATGATGCTCAAGATACTGATTATTACACAGCTAGTCAGACTTCGATTAATGTTATAAACGTAAAGGTAAAAGCAATTTTTATATTCATTTTCATTTATATTGCTTTTAGCCATACCCGAACTACCATGATATTGCTGATATTATCTGTGATTTATCAGTGTCCAAGACAGCGGGGCGCTGTAGAGTGCGGATATTATGTCTGCAAATACATGCTGGATATTGTATATCAAGATCAAATTAAGCAAGGGAGGAAATTCCAAAAGGTATGCACACTTCTAACATATATCTCCAAGAAAATAGTCATTTCTAATTGTAAGTGGTACTTTCCTTGTCTTTTTTAATATTGTTTAATTATGTTGCAGCTTTTGGAGGGACTTTATGGACTTAGTACTGACTCGTTTAAACAAGATGAGGATATTGACTTTGTACGAAACGCACTTGCAGAATTTTTAATCACTATGTGAGGCAGAAATTGTATAGGCTTAGATTTTTGTAGCTAAATTTTGAACTTATTACTAGTAAGGCAAAGATATAAAACTTAGATTATGCCTTTTGTATTTTGTTGTCTAAGTAAGGTATTTATGGGATACGTTTTTGCAATTGCTCTGGTATTCTGTATTGTGAAGTAGTATGGTATTGAAAGTGGTTTGTAAATGATCTGCAAGAATGCAGATGGCTATAAAATGCATTTACAAAAAAAAAAAAAAAAAAAAAAACTCTTTCACGTCCACATTTGCGTAAGGTGTGGTCGTGGTAGGTGCCTACTAAAGGGCTATCACGTCCACACATATGGGAGTGTGGACGTGATAGCCCTATCACGTCCACAATTATACATTGTGGACGTGATAGCTTGAAGCTATCACGTCCACACTTTATAAGTGTGGACGTGATAGCTTCAAGCTATCACGTCCATTGAGGGCTACCACGTCCACACTCCCATATGTGTGGACGTGATAGCCCTTTAGGAGGCACCAAATTAGGTGCCTCCTAAGAGGCTATCACGTCCACACATATGAGAGTGTGGACGTGATAGCCTCTTAGGAGGCACCTAATTTGGTGCCTCCTATACACCTATCACGACCACAGTTTTGGAACTGTGGTCGTGATAGATGCTACCTATCACGACCACAAAAATGTGGTCGTGAAAAACACACTTTTTTACGACGCGGGATTCCACGACCACCTATTTCTGGTCGTGAAAAGCCCAATATTGTGGTCGTGAAAGACCTTATTTCCAGTAGTGAAGCTTCCAGATCTTATCAGACTTTTTAAAGGTCTAGAGACTAAGGTTGAAAATAAAGAAAGACCTTATTTCCAGTAGTGAAGCTTCCAGATCTTATCAGACTTTTTAAAGGTCTAGAGACTAAGGTTGAAAATAAAGTTCAAATAAAGGCTCGAGCCTAGACTTAAACTAAACATTTCTGCTCTAGACCAGACCTATTTAGCTAAAGCTTTGTTCAGCTAAACCTCTCGTGTTTTTTATAATCATATATTCAATCTTGTAAGTGTTAGTTTCTATAGACTTTGATAACTCTAAAATGTGGAGCTTTTAGTCCTCAAAAAGTTTGGGTGGACATGGCTACGTATAATTTGTTTAATTATTTGAATAGGACACCAAATTATTAGTTGCTATTAAGGTGGAACAGACCCTTTACACAAAGATGCTAATTTTCACGAAGTTTCCCGCAACATGCTCATATATAACGTGAGCTATGTAATTAATAACTATGTGAAAATGACATTGTTAAATTCAAAAGCTAGATAATTAATCAATTCCTTCATCCTATGCTAACAAAGGTGTCTCTGTAAGAATACAAATCTTGTACCAGGTAGAGTATGAGAATAAGTAGTATCGCATAGCCTTATCACACGAATAATAGAAGATAAGCTAGTTTTAGGATTTAATTTGTTTGTGACCTCCAGATTAATGATAACAACAATACTGTTGTATAGATACTCATCATCTTTTGTTTACCCAACATGAATTAAAAAGACATTCACAAACAATAAATTAATAGGAGATTTTTTATCGATTAAAAATATGCCATTATCAACCACCAATAATTAATATCAACGTAATAGATATTATAAAGGTAAAGAATAATATTATATATCCACAAGACACAATGTGACTTTTTTCAGCTGTGCATATTAACCTAGTTAAACTCTAAAAAGCGCGCACGCGCAAACACACATTCATTAGTGTGTGAGATATAAAGTGTTTAGCAGATAGATCATAACTTAGTAAATGAATTTTTAGGTAAATTATTAGTACCTTGATAACTCCATCATGGGCTTAATAAGAATGACATCCCCAATCCCTAAAATCAATTACCAGAATCTTAAATCATCAGTATCATTATTTTTTTATACATAAATGCTTTTTATCAGAAATACATACATAAATGCTTAGGTGAATTGGGTTTTGGGCTCACCAAGCCTAGTACATATGCATCTAGACTCAAAGAGCTTTTACATAAGTACTTACAAATCGTCAACCAATAAAGTCCACACGTCGGCGAGATTCAACATCATCATTACTAACACAGTAATTTAAAGGTAATTTATTTGTTATATTTTATGACAATGCATGTGATATACATTAATAGCAATTAGCGAAAGATAAATTTGTAAATCTTTGGATAATTGTATTTATTCATTGTATATATTTATGTATATTATTTTATATGAAGCGTGCATGTTAAAATTTAAAACAAGTTAAAATGAGGAGAAAAAATATGAAATAGAAACCAGCTAGAGATCGATCTATCTAATTATTATTATATTCTTCAAATCTCTTAGCGAGTATCTGATTGGTGCAAAAGTGTCCCTATATTTTCTAAAGAAAAACCTATAATTAATGTACCATATAATTGCGTCTCCAAGCATAAATGAATCACTTTATTTTTCCTACACAAATACAATTTTTTTCCCAAAATAAACCAAATGATTAAATTGTGAGATATCATTTAATAAAAATTAAAATAGTTAAATTGTGGGATGTCATTTAATAAAATAAAAATATATCAAGTCTACAATTTTGTATAGCATAATACATGAAGTTGTAAATATTTTATTGATTAACTTTTTTGGATAACATGTTTGTGACATACATAACATGTGCATTGCACGGAATAATTCCTTATTTCATCTAATAAAGGTTTGGATTTTTATGATCAGCTTTCCGTAAACATGCAATGCTGATTTACTTGATAGTCAGAAAGTTAATTAAGAGTATGTACGCCACTTTTATTTATCTATATCTCTCTCCATATAAATAAGGAACAAGTACGGATCAATTAGTTATTGCTTAATGTACTATATGTATTGCCTCTTTCAGTACACATAGAAGGTAATTCCATTATTACCACTTATGTGATAGTGTACTTTTATTCATTTTCTATTTAGAAAATTCCAATTTTGATTTTTTTTTATACTGAGAAAATTCGTTATCAAATTCTTTTAACTTTCCTTAGTTTTATGTTGTGTCCCTACAATTGATTTTGTTTAAATTGAGCTCTCATAGTTTAATCCGTTATATGTATCCCCCGCTTATCCTTAAAGGTAAATAATTACTAATTTTAAAGTTTGTAGGAAACTATTAATAAAAAGGAAGATTGTATGAAACTATAAGGATACGTGGATTAATTTTTCCCGAATAATTACATTTTATTTGTATAGGTATGCATTGACGATATTATATGAAGTTCCTTCTTCCCGAATTGATTATACATTTCTTGAATCATTCAATATCAGAATTACTAAATAAAAAATAAATATAAATGTACATAATCATTAGTCATTATAATATTTTTAGAAAAAAATATGAAAAATATAATAATTTGAAGCCTTGTATCGATAAACAAAAAATGTTACTTCAATTCTATAATTAGTGCTACAATATATATATATATATATATATATATATATATATATATATATATATATATATATATATATATATATATATATATATAGAGAGAGAGAGAGAGAGAGAGAGAGAGAGAGAGAGAGAGAGCATATCTTAACATGTGACCAAAAAAACATGAAGGTAAAATTATGGTAGTTGCCGTATCACAGTGACTACTGCGTACATATATATGTCTTGACTTTGGCTTGGGACAATATTGCCAACATTGCGAACTCTCCTAGAAAAAACAATCCTCCCCCTTCATTTCAACTCTTTCCACTGTTTACTTAATACCCTCATTTTACCCAAAAGCATCCCCCTTAATTAACTGCACCCTAAAAAAACTCACACACACTGAACATAAGTACCATAATACCCTTGAGGGTGACCTCACGTCCTCATTATCTAACTTTATAAAAGCTGCATCTTGAAAAATTAATTAGATGTTCTGCACAGTCACGAGCCATGGGTACAATGGTCTATAAAGATAATAATATATCCTCTCTCTGTAAGAGAGAGAAAGAGTGACAAAAATAGGAAGCTTACGTGGGTATTTTGGGGGAGATGTGTATTTATATATGCATGGATTGTTTTATCAATATATATATATATATATATATATATATATATATATATATATATATATATATATATATATATGCATGGATTGTAAGGCCATAAATAATATTACACAGAGAGAGGGAGAGGAAAATATGTGCGTTTTCTTTTACATGTGAACAAGTAATTAGCGCCTTTTTAAGATCATATTATCAAATAATAGATATATGAGTAACTATTCAAGTTTCTGATTTTGTGGTTTCCCTCCCAATTATAAATATTACTCTATTACTTAAACTCAAGATCACTTTCACTAAATAGATAGTTCAATATCAGAAAAATCTAACCTGATTTACTATCTTACACGGTTAGAACAACTATTTGTAGATAATAAGTTGTATTATGTGGTGGTATGTTTTTTTTAAAAAAAAAAAACAAAAAACAATTTATTGTAATATCTGGAGCCCATGAGAGAGAGAGAGACGGGGTGATTGTGGGATCAAGTTTCGAGCTTTGTGATTGGGTCTGTGTGTCTCTCTCTTTTTGAAAGTTTATTAAGGAGAGACAACAACACCTTCTGAAGATGAGAGTTGGAATTGGAAGCAAGAAGAAGGAGAGAGAAAGAGAGAGAACACAGAAGCAGCCCCATGGAAGAAAAAGCTGAAAGTTTAAAAGCAAGTTAAAAGAAAGCTGTGGAAAAGAGAGAGAACCGAAAGAAAAGAGAGAAAGCTAAGCAAAGAAGAGAAAGAAAGCAGAGATCTTTTTCCCTCTTAGCTTCTTCTTCTTCCTCCCCCTCCTATGCCTTCTAGCTGTCTTTTCCTCTTCCTCTCTCTCTCCCTCATGACCATCCCTTCTCTCACTTAATCCCATCCCCACAATTTACCACACTTCAACCATCATCTTAAGCAACCACTTAAATCACAAAACAAAAACAAAACAAACAACACCCATGTCATCTTCCTCACTCCCTTCTTCTCAACAATTAATCTCCCCCGCATCAGACAATAATAATAATAGCAATAATGCTTCCACCACCAACAACAAACGAAAGAGAAGACCCGCCGGAACACCAGGTTAGTAAAATCAAATAAAATCAAATCAAATTAAATCAAACTACTCGCTACTTAATTAATTTTCCATCCTCTTCATTTGAATCATAGCATATGAATATGATATCATATACATATATGATATTATTTCAGTATGTGTGCATACTTAATTTATCATGTTATGTTCAGATCCGGACGCTGAGGTGGTGTCCTTATCACCGAAGACACTATTGGAATCGGACCGGTACGTGTGTGAGATCTGCAACCAGGGATTTCAGAGGGATCAGAACCTACAGATGCACAGGAGGAGGCATAAGGTGCCATGGAAATTGCTGAAGAGGGAGACACCTGTGGTGAGGAAGAGGGTTTTTGTGTGCCCTGAGCCTAGCTGTTTGCACCATGACCCGTGTCACGCCCTTGGAGACCTCGTCGGAATCAAGAAACACTTCCGCCGCAAACATAGCAACCATAAGCAATGGGTCTGCCACCGTTGCTCCAAGGCCTATGCTGTCCAATCTGATTATAAGGCCCATCTTAAGACCTGTGGTACTCGAGGCCACTCCTGTGATTGTGGCCGCGTTTTCTCCAGGTAAATAATAATATCCATTCCATATCATATCAAATATCTCAACATCTCTACGCGGAGTTTTAGTATAGTTCAATCCATATACTACTCCGAGGTCACATACAGTTCAATCCATATATTTATATATGTTTCTTGTGATTTTGTTTAACAATTTGCTTGAACTTGGTGCCGTTTTGTTTTACATTGGTTTTGACTTGGGGAAAGGGAAATACATTTTTTGGAATGGAATATAAAGTTAGTGCGATGATGAGAGGGGAAATAAAAGGTTTTCGTATTTGACTGATGCAACATTATTATTATTGTTATTGTTGTTAACCATAATTTTCAAAGAAATAAAAAATAAGTACCACTGTTTTCGACGGTTGGAAAACACTGCTCATCTCATAAATATATATATCTTCATCATCTTCGTGTGTGATCATACGTTGTATATTTCTTGTGACGAACAGTACGAGAGCATATATGTCTTAATCTTGGAGATATAACGAGTTTCGAGATGTGATTTATAATGTATGATTCTTGCTTCTCTTCTTTACCTTTATTCAGCAGAAAACAACGCCCTTTAACCATTTCAAAAACCAGTGGACACCTTTTTAAAAAAGAGCAACTTTTGCCATTCACTTTTTCCTCCTTTAATTTCTTCCTTTCTTCCTTCCCCTTCTTTTATCATCTAATCTCATCCATTGACATGATAAATGATCATGATGTTTCTTCTTCTCCTTCTCCTTCTTCTTTGTCCTTATGTTAATCATATCCGATCCCTCCTTTTCATAATTTCCCCTTGTGTTTGCATGTGTGTAGAGTGGAGAGCTTCATAGAACACCAAGATGCTTGCAACATGGGCCGCCTCCGGCCCACCACCACGGAGTCACAGCAGCAGCAGCAACCGGCTTGCCTCTCTCGAACCGCGTCAAGCCCGAGCCCGTCAAGTGAGACTAATTTCAGCGCTGGCCCGGCCTGGCCTCCGCCCAGCCTCATCATACCTAAAACAACAACCACAACAACAACAACAACAACAATAGAGCCCACACTTTTCCACCAAAACAACAAAACCAACAACAACAACAACCACCAAAACAAGCTCTACCCCAACTTAGACCTCCAGCTATCAACCGCCACGCCAAATATCGTGGCTGTCTCCGGCAGAGATGACACGCATTCGACACAATTACAGCTCTCAATAGGGTCTTCAACGGATTTAAGTGACAAAAATGAATCAAACAGGAATAATTCATCGCCTAAGGAGAGCAGCAACAGCAGCGATAAGCCGGCGGTGGGGACGACGGCGGAGGCAGCGGTGATGGTGGAGAAGGCGTATGCGGAGGAGGCGAGGAAGGAGGCGAAGAGGCAGATGGAGGCGGCGGAGCAGGAGTTCGCGAATGCCCGGAGAATAAGGCAGCAAGCACAGGCTGAACTGGATAAGGCTTATGCTTTGAAAGAGCAAGCCATTAAGCAGATTAATTCAACCATGCTTCAGATCACATGCCATGCTTGTAAGCAACAGTTTCAGCAGCAAGCTCATAAGTTGATAACTGATCAAGGTGGTGGCCATGGCCATGTTGTGTTAGAGAATAATAATAATAGTGTGAAAGATCATCATCAGCAAGATCACTGACTACTCCATCTTTCGATCAATTGATTGTCTCCTTCAAATTAATATCTTCCAAGTCTGGCTCTTTTTTTCTCTTTTGGGGTTTATTTTCTTTTGGGTCTTATTTAGTTACCCTAATTATATCTTTGTGAATTGGTATACTAATGAGTATGTGATTAAAAAGTCGTGGATGTGATTATGTAAGTGAGATTAGTGGGGTGTTTATGTTTTTGGTTAGTTACAACTAGCAGACTAAAACTATGTTTTAATTGAGGGTTTTATTTTTGCTAGAAAGCTTTCTCTTTCTCTTTTTTTCTTCCTTCTGTGTTTAGTTTCTAGCAATAATAATAATAATAATAATAATAATAATAATAATAATAATAATAATAATAATAATAATAATAATAATAATAATAATAATAATCTCTCATGGCAGTACGTATGGTGGTTGTAATGATGATATGTATTTTAACTTGTAATGATCAGGCTTTATTAATATTTTTTGGGCACTCGATCACAAGCATTGAATGCATGAGAAAGTCTGAAAAATTTCCCTAACCTGTAGTTCTGGTTTGTTTGGATTTTCTGCGGCGACTATTATGAGAAGATCTTTGTTGGGCAATAACAAGGGGTCAGAGAGGAAATGGAAAACAACCAAGCAATAGCAAGCCGCCATCATCATCATCATGATCAACATGTATATATAAATTAACGATAATGAAATTAATTAATGGGCTGACTAAATTGACCAAAAGCTATGGGGTATAGGGGTGATGGGGGAGGCCGGGCTGATATTATTTCACTACTGAAGGAGCTAGGTAGTGAAATAAGTGTAAGGTCAGCAAAATCTTAAAAGCTCATCCATATGTATACGTGTGTGTGTATATCCTAGAATATGCAAAATGAATAGGTTTACGTGGAGTGGGGGAGAGAGAGTGGGGTGAAAGGAAAAGGAGAGAGGGAGTAGCATGTTTTTCAGTGCCATGGTAGGAGAGGGAGAAAAGGAGAGAGAGAGAGGTTAATGACAGACAGAGAGCCTCTGTGGTCACTCTCAAGGGGCTTGCAAAGGCCACAGACACAAACAAACTCCATTCATTCATGATGATGATGATACTCTCTTTAATCTCCTTGCATCAGAATCAGGGCCATATGGTTGCAGTAGAGAGAGGGTTTGGGTGCAGGCTCTTCACAGAAAGCAGCATCTTTCCAAATATGCAGAGACCATTCAAAGCCTTTTGTGTGAGAGTTTGAAGTTAAGTGAAACAAATACTCAACCAACACCAAATCATGCCACCAACAAAATCATAGTATTTCAAAAATATAAAGGATGTTTAAGTTACTCCAGAGAGGGAGGGGGTTTAATTTGTCTACTCCCTCCGTTCCTAAATATAAGAGCACTTTGACTTTTTTGGAGAATCCTAAGAAAGCAAAATATGGTAATTAAAAATTGATTTTCCCAAATTTTTTCACTAAACTAGTTTATTTGACTTATGAACTTACATATGATCTAATAATATTTAAAATATGTTATGATTAAATTGTTCATTTTGCTTTCTTAAGATTATCCAAAAAAGTCAAAGTGCTCTTATATTTAGGAACGGAGCGAGTATATTACAAGTGAGGTGATTGAATTTTCCATGTAAAATACAATGTTATCTTTTACTTTTTACGTGCTGACTATTTTTTGATGAATTATATGCTGATCATGACTTAGCTTTATTCTCATGCAGTAATGTAATGCATGTTAAAATATCGTAAAACTGAACAATTGTTACATTTGATGATAATATAATGATGTTTTGAGTTTTTCTCTATATTTATAACACATGTTTGAAGCGAATAACAAATAAGACCAGAATTAATAATTTATATTTATACGAACCAATAAGTATTAATTAGATCATTTGACGCGTGATAAACGAATAAAATTTATATATTTCATTTTCAAAAGGGTTTGTTTTAATTTTAAAATTTGCATCAATTATTTGTAATTTCTCTTTTTTACATGCAAAAGGTAAAACTAGAAAACAATCTTTGCTTATGTTAACAACTTTTATTTTGGACTGAATTTAATTTCCTTTTGGAAGACTTCTTATAATTTATATTAGAAGGAATATTACACTCACTTCTTAGTATAAGATTTAACTGGGGTAGTTATTTGATTCTAAATATAACAACTCAATCCATTTTGTGCCTATATTTATCATTTTTTTAACTTTATCAAAATATACTATCTCCATCATTATTGATTATAATGTTATATTTGACTTTTGTTTAAATAAATAATGCATTTTCATCTATAAGGGGTTTCATCCTCAATTATTTATCTTTGATTTGACCATTTTTGTAAGGTATTATTTTACTTTGTTTAAATCAATGTTGTAAAAACCGGACCGGAGAGCAAGCCAGAGAAAGCTTTGAGCCACGGTTCTACAAGGTCGAATCATTCAGATCGACGGTTAAACCGGCTATCAAACAGATGACCGCAGAAGCGATATATTAAGAAGTCAACGGTTGGACCGATCAACTGTCTGATCCGATACGTTTCTAATGAATGCACTTTCACTCATTTTGAGTTTATAAATTTCTCTTCATCTATTCTTATCTATATTCTCTCTCTTCCTCATTCAGAATATAGTAAAAACAAAAACATTCCTTAATAAATATCTTATATTAAATTGATTTTATGTTTTGTTTAAGAAACTACAATTCAAAAATAAATTTATATATAGGGAGGAAGGGAGTACATCCATATTATTGATGTCACATATCAAGTAGTTTGCACCGACCACAATATAGCCTCATTGCAAATAATCCATGAGAGTCAATTTTAAAGTAAACCAACCCACATATTTAAGAAAGGGCTAACTTAACTATTGTTCTCATATGTATTTGCTCATGAAAGAATAATTAATGAATTTCGATAGGAAACAAAAAGGTGTGGAGAGGCTGAAGTGAAGAGGAGAAGCTTAAAGGATCTGATTTTTTTCCTTCTTTTGTTTTTGCTGATCTCGCCTAGACTAGCTCGCTCGTTGCTTCTAGTAGTAGCTTTTTCTCTTGGACCATGTGCTTTTTTCAAATTTTATATTTATTTTGTTTTTCTTTTCTCCATTAGCATCACACACACTTGCTACTTTGCTAGTCTTCCCCACTTTTATTCTGACGCATAAATGGCTGTACAATCATTGTTAAGTGGTGGTTCCTCTGCCAACTTGTGTGTGCTTGACGGATTTCTAGGCTGTTTCCATTCACCACCCCAAAAATCCTCTCTTCTTCCTTTATCACCATATCCTATATCTTATCTTATGAATCCTCACATATATGCATACATCTTACTTTTATTATTACTCTTGTATATTAGTTTTTAAAAAACTTAACACACTCTTGTGGAAGAATTGACACACACACACGTATACATATATAGATGCATACACACACATATCGTCCTTGTATATGTTAGATAGAAGATGGTAAAGGGTATAACTAAGCTAGCTACAAAACAAGAATTAATTTATTGCAATATCATAATTATTTGATGAAAACAAGTTCATTTTAAAGTGGGTTCAGAATTACTTATTAATGACCGGGTTCACTCTTCAATTATAAATTCTAGCTGGGGTGGTTCAGCATGATAATTTGCGACACTAATCATGTATTTGTGCTTATTTTGGTAGTCTAGCTAGGGAGAGATCATACATGCAGAAGCTATCGTTATGATAAGATTAAAATGATCGTAAGATAATTGATGATATAAAAAAAATAGTCAATTTGGGTATACACACTAACCCTACATGATTATATTCTTTTGATTTCTGAAATTTCATTCTTTTTGGTTGACTTTGTTTTATATTTATAATTAAGTCTTAAATAATTTAATTTGATCTCTATTGTTATCTTTATTTTTTTCTGGTTTAAATCATGGATATATTGCTAATATCAACCAAGCCCGATCTCATATTTCCGCCTTTCCATGCATCTTATATATGTTTTATATAGAAAAGTATTTTTTTTAGTGAATAGAAAAGTCTATTTTCCTTTGCGTCAAATTCTTTGTTTAATTAGTGTGTGTGTGTGTAAAAGCAGAACTCGTATATATTTATATTTCACATGAAATATCGTCATTGAATAAATACAGCAAATTTAATGGTAAAAAGGTAATAACTAGAATATATGTTATATATAATTATAAATTGAGTTAAATTATAATCCCTTAAAATTATTTTCTGCAATTGAATTCCTCATGTTAACATGATTCAGATTTGACATGACCTCCAGCAGTATTGGGAGAAGATGGTCCACTGATCACAGTAAATTTTCGTTACATACGAAAACGATGAAGAATTAACAGTTACATGCACAGTATTTTTTTACTGCTTTGTACAAAATAATTACCTCAATTATTTTCTTCGAAGAAAAATCATTCTGGATCCTTATTTAAGAAAGCAATCGCATCACTGCTCAAAAGGTCAAGAAGTAAGAAGAAAGAAACAAAAAACATATACGAAATAAGATATACTCCTATATATCTGTGTAGTGGTTTTGGCAGCGACACAAAAAAAACTCATTAATTTCATCACACACCTCGTACGTACGTGTTTTTACTTTTCCAACCTATCAATCCAAGCTCAGAATCCAATGATATGTTTCCTAAAATAAACTTGTAAATTAGAGCACTAATTAATTAAATAAAGTCTCCGAAGAAGAAAGAAGAACCGTGGATTTCAACCAATTAATATTTTACTTTTCAAAACAGCTAATTATGCTATATGATTGGGGGGAAATTAATTATTCGATAATGATGTCAAGGACAAGAGTATATATCAAGGCGATTATATGGACCTCCACCACATATATGGATAATGTGTGTGTTTGTATATATAGAATAAGCGATATAGATATATATATATATATATATAGAGAGAGAGAGAGAGGAGAGGAGAGGTAATGAAGATAATAATAAATAAAGATATTAAATGTAAAATTATTAATATAATGAATAAAAGAAACGAAAAAGACCTCACCATGAATACAGCTTTATGTTGCTGCAAAAATGTCCTGGCATTATATTGACAAGGTCCGTAAAACTAGGCAATGAGTATTTAATTTGAGTTTCTCACTTCTCACCCTTCTTCACATTTAAATCTGTGAGTGGATTAATGATATCGTGATGAGATTTTTCCTGAAATCTCTCCCTTGCGGACACACATAATAAATCGGCATTTTCTATATTCTATTCTGATACTACTTCAGTAGGTTAGGATTTGGTTTTTTATTTTTTTTAGTTGTGAAGAAACGAAGAGATGAAAAAAGCCAAAAGGGAAGGGGAAAATGATGGAAATTTATGTTTGTATGCGGTCTTTCTTTTCTACTTGCTATGTATATTATTGTTTTAGGATATGTTTGACGTAGAAAAGGACTTGTGTGTATCCCATTTTCTCTCTGTTTGAGTATATAGATAGATGGGGAAAGTGAAAGGGAAGTGGCTTGGATCAATCTAGATCATCTACAATATTTAACATCTTTTTGGAAACAAAAGACTTGGAATGTGGGCGAGTTTTTGGATAATGATCCTGACATCCAATTGGAAACAGATACTATATATAAGAATGTGGACGCGTACATTGGATGATACTTCAAAGAAATATTCTTATAGAGTTCATTATCACATTTTCCTCCCACTGGGATTTATTTTGATCCTAATTGTGTAATAATTCAATCAATTTTGCACATTAAATTTTTAGTTTTGCCTATGAAACAATTCACTAATGATTGTGTATATTATAAAAGAAGGTTCCCATCAATAAGGATTGTGTATACTACAATGTGAATGTTACAATTTTCTTGCTCCTATATTTAGGATGGTTGAGTAATTTTATTTAATCTTATGTTATTTTATGTAAGTTGGTCAAATTTAAGCAGTTTTAGCCTTAAATAAGTGCGGTTTACTCACCTCTAATAATTTCATATATGTGTGTGTGGACGAGCTTGAGCTTTTTTTTTTTTTTGATCAAAGACGAGCTTGAGCTTTAAAATAATGATTTTGTATGTTGAAGTGAAATTAAATCTTTTACTTAATTATGTTATATTTTTTATTATTTCTCTCAGCTGAACAGACACAAAGAAAAGACCAAATTATATACACTTAATAATACTATACACGAACTATTAGAAACCTATATAGCAGTTAGCAGATAATGGGTATATGATTCGGGGGTATGCAACAAAGCGAGGTCACATAAAAGTTTTGTATGATACATCACTTTCGTTTATTTCTTCTCAGTTTAGATACACAGTCACAAGCATGAATTTTACAAAGTACTAAAAATGTTCAATAAAAAATCGTTATATGGTGTGAGGTCAAACTCAATTATTTCTCTTTCCTAATCCTAAACGTAAAATGTACTCCCTATACACAGTTTGTATTTTTTGTGAATGAATAAATATAACTAGGACAAAAACTGCACATATGATAAGGATTTGATATTTTCAAAAGTAAAAATAATGTTAGGAGATGATAAGCTTGAATCACTTGAAGAATCTCTCTTCTACCATCTACCAAACCAAACAGTAGTATCTGTCGATAAGGGAAATAGAAAGCAAGAGGGGGATGGATTTCTTTTGACAAATAGAAAAGGGAAGTGTGTGCATTGTGTGTGTGGTTGATGAAGTATTGAGGCAAAATAAAGTTGTGAGAATGTGTGGGGATTCATTTATTTGACTTTAGAGTGGGGGAAAAAGAAGTCAAGACAAATCAAGTGGATTCAACCAACAACATACACTGAAGGGAACAAGATTTGAATGGTTGGCAACCAGATAAATCTAGTGAATGATTCACTTTTAAAAGTAAAGATTCAAATTTCAACCATCACGTTTAATTCATCTCTTTAGATTTTGGAAGCTTTGTTCGTACCAAAACATACATATGTTTAGCATTCTATCTCTCTTCCACGCCCCACACTTCCTCCCTCTCATTTCTTCCTCACAATAAGTCATATTATTTTTAAGTTATGGACACGGTGACTTGCACTATTTATTTTGTACCAGGATGCATGAAAAATTCACCTATCTAAATTGAAAATCAAATTGACGAACAAGTTTGTTTTCAAAATAAATAAGAATCAATTGAAATGCTAGTTATAAAAATGAGGAAAAAGCTTTTTGTTCAAATTACTCTCTTTTGCCTTTATTAATATATATTTAGATAACAGATTTTTGTAAATATTAAAATTAGTTAATTTAGTTATTATGTAAAAATTTGTGTTGGATTTTCTAAAATACCGTATCAATAATTTACATTGGACTACTCATAGAAATACCCCTTTAACATACATATAATCAAGAAGGATATTTTTATGAACAAAATTATAAATTTGAGAGACAAAAAGTAGATTGAGGTATTGCATCATAAAACCAACCCTTGTAATTTCTGCATTAAGAATTAAAGAAACCATAAATATTCCTAAAATTCGAGATCAGGGCACATATGGTCTTAAATCTAATAGCTTAATTTATTTTGTTTCCCAAATTTTTAATTCCTTTCCTAAACTCTTGCTAAGGATTACATTAGAGGAAGTTTTCATGAAGGGTTTATTTCTGATTCAAATGATGACTAATGGATGATAATTAAGGGAACGTGATAGACACTATTTACAAAAGGATAAATTCAATTAATTCTCAAAATTTATGTAGACAGATTGTCTAAATTTTATATTTATTAGTGTGGATCCTAATTTAATTTAAACATTTTGGATGCACATAAGGGGCACTCTTCTGACTTGATACTTTCCATCCACAACATTTGAAACCTATTTCCTCTAGAGTTGTCATGCCTCTTTATGGACATAAATTTGTGTATGCATCGAATTCTCTTAATGCGAATGATATATATGCATGCATGAATGCATGAGTATTTAGATTATCCTTGATACTCGATAGCATAGACTAGCCATTCTTCAAGTTATGGATAGTAAAGTGGGCCATTGTCAATTAAATTTGTTCCTAAAAAGGCAGTAATAAAATCTTTTAATCAATTTTAAATTAAAATATGAGAGAGTTTCCTACCAAATCTATTTTCTATTGATGGGATCAAAGTAATTATGGATTTGGAGATTGATGCAATGTGAGAAGGAGAAATAAGAGGCCCAAATAGAGCAATGACCCAAAGTGAATAATGATTGAGATTATTGTTTAGGTTAGGAGCAATAGAAAGAAAGCACATGGGCCCATTAATTTGAACAGAAACTCTCTCTTACTTTAAGTCATCATTGTTAGTGGACCTACCTTCATTTAAATGCTTCCGTATCCTTAAGCTTTTTTCTGGGTCAAATTCCGGGTCCATTAGCAACCTACATTTATTACCAAAGTTTTTTGTTTTACTGCACATATTGTGGTCCAACAACTTCTCTGCCAACCTTAATGCATTAGGCCCTTTTCCTCTTTTTTGAGTAAACCACATGGATTTAAATTGAATTTTGTTTAACAATATATAACTTAAAGTTTTGGGAAATCAGTGAAGAGTCAGTTTTTAGAGATTTTATCATTCAACAAAGGATATGTGTGTTTCCTATAAAAATAGTACTAGTGCATTGAAAGATTTCATACACAAAAAATTTAACATGTTTTGTGTTCTTCTTACAAGTATAATATTTAAATAGAAAATTTATATCGGTATTATACTTATAATAATTTTTATTTTAAATTTACATATATAATTCCTAAAAATGTATCAACCAAATGAGGTGCGATTTTGAGTTGCACTGAATTGTGAAAGGGTAAGCATATGAGAAAGGTGAAAGGAAAATAAAAAAACGGCAACAACCAAAAACGAAGATCTGATTTTGGTCTTTGTGTTTGCCAATTTTGGTTCAGTATTTTTTTTATCGTTTTCTGAATTCTGATTGCTTTCCTTTTTCATGTTATATTCTTTCTCAAATCTTCTTAATCCTTTCATTTTCATTTATTTTTCCCCATATTTGAAACTGTTAGTTACTGTAACATACTAATATATATGGACCAACCGCCAACGTACTAACATCTATGCTTAAGAAAACCTTTTTTTTTAACTGAATGCTTAAGAATACCTTTATATACCCAAAATTCAGTCTTATTATCAAATCGTCTATAAACAAGTGCTTCCTAAAATTACTCAATAATTTTAAAACATAAATTGTAGGTTCTAATAATTTCTTTTTGATAAATTAATTAAAAAGAGAATATAAGAGGATATTGGCTCATCCATATATTTATAGTGTGACAAAGAAAAATTAGTAAATTATATTTTGGATGCATTTATTTAAGGCTATACCAGGTCGTAACAGACAATGACCCAAGTAGATAGAAGGCTGAAATACTTGTGGCCATTTAGAGGAAATGTCTAAAATGGTTAGATGCCTTTCATGTGAAGTGTGGGCCCACAAAGGCCCATATTTTGGACAGTTTATGACTTAGTGGTTGTGTACAGTCATGTGGATTGGTCGATTGGAGCCCACATTGACACCTATATTGGAGCACATGACCCTGAGGCCTGAGCTGCTGAGCATATTTAGTTAAAAACAAATCAAAGACCAGATCAAACCTTGAATTTTTTTTTTTTTGAACTGAAAACCTTGAAAATTACAAAACAAGCATAAATGACACGATTAATTCACCTAACGGAAGGAATAATTCACTCATAACGCGATGAATTAATGTTTTAATTCTATAACTGAAATAGGTACCCATATATTTCAAACATATTTGCTTTTAATAGAAGGATCTCTATGCCTATAATAAAAAAGACGAGATTCCTTGTTGAATGAAATATTGAATGCTTAAATAATAAAAGTAAGGAATTTCCTAAGGATCAATGTAAGCTAAGATTTTCTTGAAATCATTTTGCTTTCAAAGTTGTGCACCAGTGAACAATCGTAAGAATATTTTGTCTTCCAAACAAAGAAAATAAGGAAATCAAGTAGAAAAATATGTTCTGTATTCAACCAAATAGTTGTCAGGAAGAGTTACCTTAGTATAAAGAATTATAAATTAAATACTCCCTCCGGTTCTATTATATAAGACCTAATTGACTTTTTCTAGAAAATCCTTAAAAAAGCAAAATAAGTTAATTATAAATTGATTTACCTAATTTTTCCCTTAAACTAGTTTATTTTACCTCTAAACTAATGAATAATCTAAAAATATATCAAATATGTCATCATTTAATGACCTATTTCGCAACCTTAATCTCTCCAAAAAAAAGTCAATTAGGTCCTATATTTAGGACCGTAGGTAGCATTATATTTTTTCTCTGGGTAGCAAACAATCGGTACTTGGAGTTGATTAAATGTTCAATTCCAACTGATCTTAGATTGAGTATATACACATGCCCCAAATCCGCTAGTTCTTTTAAAAATGTCACCTACATTCACATGGATTCAAACTCAGCACATCATGCCTAGCAGAACTTTTTTCTTCCCCACCATTACCAGATGGGGACCCTTTAGCTATAGACTTTTGTTTTTGTCTTTATATAATGTCTCTGCACAAAGTGACATCACCGTTGGACTCCATGCGCTTTCAGCTGCACTCATATGTACCATATGTCATAAATTAAAGAGAGGAAACTTGTTGTCCTCGAAGTTCTTCGCCACTTGCTTCTATAATTAATAGTGCAGATAATTTAGTACTGTAGTTCTATAGATATTATTTTGTTCTTTCAACATCCAATATAATTATGCACATGCACCAAAAGGACGAGATTCATGCATTTTCATTCCAACTGGCAAGAGCTAAACAAGAGATCAACAACTCAAACCGTGTAATAAAGGGAGTTGATCATATAAACAATCGCAGTGTTCATATTTCATTTGTGTGTATTTGGCCGGAGACAGAGGCTTCTTAATTATTAGATGGTTTGTGGTTCAATATTCTAATACATAATCATGCTCAAGCAATCATCAATTTGTCCATATACACACAATATAAACGTTGAAAAGTCCATGTAAGAGTTTGGTTTGATGGAAAAGAGGTAAAAGAATTCACATAAGATATAAAGATAGACTTGTAACCTAAAATGAAAGTTTTGGGTTATAATGTAGTATCAAGTATATTGATTTATGTTTAAATTCTGGGCGTACTTGATATTTCCAATTAATTCACTCAAGTATCTACACAAAACTGGACGATCATACTAAACAACAAATTCACTATACAGATAACAGAATCCAAAAAGAACAAGGAGGAAGTCATGATGCAAAGAATTATGTTTTTTCAATTTATCAGAACTAAACTCATCGTGCCTACATAGTGTGTTCCATTCTATATACTCCTTCTACACACCCCTTAATTTTGCTAGAGAGACACATTGTATTAATCAAAGGGCGAATGCCCAAAAATGATACAGAACTATTGGGCAAGGAACAATAATAGTACATAATTATTCCAAGGTACAAAAATGATACTCAACTTTCACCATGTGATCAAAAATGATATTTTAACTAATATGACAATATTATTAGACATGAAATGTCCAAAATGCCCTTATAATTAAATAAATTTTTACCGGGCGACGATTAATTTATAAAGGCATTTTGGACTTTTCATGTCTAATATTATTGTCATATTAGTGAAAATATTATTGTCAAACTAATAGGGAAATGTTACATATTTCGACCCAACTTATGCACTACTTATTTTTATCCCCAGTGCTATTGGGCTTGGGCCTAATTGACTAAGAGTGGATTATTAGGCTATTTTCCAACAAATATATGATCTCATGTAACCTCAACTCCAAGATGTCTCCCCTTTCAAGAAAAGGAAAGTTTTACTGATGCTGTAGTGGTTACTGCTAAAAGGTATCTGAAAAACTTGGTTTTGAGTTTTGACACAGTCACTGTAGATTCATGATTTATATGGGTCGCAAGAATACTTTGTCCACTATTTCTTTTCCAATGTATATTTTGAGGAATGGCATGTTCTTGTAGGTCAAATATAATGCTAAATAATTAAGGAAAACAAACTGATTGAGAAGGACTTTTGGATAAGGCTTCCTTCAACTCATTTCAGTTGAGCTCTCAAAATAATTCTGCTTCATCTGTTCTACTTACAATAAGTTTAGAATGGTACTTCAAAATCTGAAAATTATACATAGAACAATACCAAATTTCAGAGATATTGTCATAAAAGTGCTTCTGAAGAAGACAGATTTTGTCCCCTTAACTTTTTTTTCAACAGTGACATATATATAGTATTAACATTATAGTCTTGCGTTTCTCACTTGGCAGGCACCCACTACTTAAGATATCTCTTTAAATCTATTATAAGAGGGGTATAATTGTGAGCGGCATGATTTAAGTATTTCTTTGTTTATGTTGATTCAACCTTGGATCAGTTTGATGTCTTCTGACATGCAAGAATATTAGAGTACTACGACCACAAAAGACTAATCCACCCCGCTTGCATTGGAGATATTGAGTGTAAACGTTAAGTTTTTTTTTTGGCATATCTAAAGAATGAACCATACTGTTTATAGACACTAAGCATTCAAATGTCATCTAGATTATCTAAATATTTGTCCACGAAGTACACATCCTTTCTGGGTCTGAACAAGCCAATTTTTTTTTCTTTTTTGGGTGGGGTAGGGGGAGAAGAAGTTGCAGTGTTTGATCTGCACATAAAGAGGTGGAAGATTTATGGTCAATCTTAAAATTTCGAAAATATTATGGACTGGGATAGTTAAGAAATAAGAACTTCGTCTTTTGGCATGAGTTCGATTATTAATTAATTCTAGTTTCTATTAATAATATATCATTTTATTAATTTATGAAATTTATTCTAGTTTCTACTGGTGCAAAATTTGCTCACCTTAATCATTTTGCAACTGCTTTCTCGGGTTGACAATATACTTGAATATAACCCAATCAAATGATTAATAATTGCATTGTGTTAATGGATTTGACATTATTTGACTATAATCCTGTCTATCAAAATAGTCATATTTAAATACAAAATAAATTAGATTCAACCTCTTTATTTTCATAAAGAACTAGCAGTTTCTACTACAAGCAACTTCTCCCAACTAGCGAGATTTGCTTTAACATTTGAACCTTTAACCATTTGTTGAAGGATAAGAGCTTCTACCATGCACCCACTGCTCGGCCACTCTAACTTGAGTTAATTCTTTTATATTTAGTGTATATTTTCCTCCAATCAAAATTATAGGCACTTTTGCCTTTTACAAGACAACCGCTCTCATATTGTTTTGAACTGAAACCGCTCTCATCATTTATCGTGTACAGTGTAAAATCATTTAAAATAATTGAAATCAGAGTCTTTCTCAATTCTTTATAGCATTACACATTACGGTTAATTATAATATATTATTCGACATTGGGAATTGGTCTGCCCTCTATAATGAGCCCAAAATTTTGTAATTAAAATTAATTACTACTCCCTCCGGTCCTATTTATAAGTTGTCAACCGCCACTAAATTTTGGTCTTTAATATAAGTCGCCAACTACCACTAACTAACTCATTAATTAAAGTTTTCCAAATATGCCCCTGTCATTGAAAAAAGAGATATCTGCATTTACTTTTGCTTGCCCCATTATGACTCATTTAATAGTTGTGAGGAGGGGCAAAAATGGAAATGAAAAATAAAACAAGACCAATTCAATGATGTAACTGCCACTAACCGCCATTCTTTGGTTTGTACAATATGGGCGGTTGACGACTTATAAATAAGACCGGAGGGAGTAATGCATAGATTATAATTTTATTTTTAATGTTGGAATTCAAAATTAGAGTACAGATCATAAATTTTTCCATAAACAATTAGCACAATGACTTAACTATGGTTTACCATATTCGCAAGCGCACGAGTCATCACTACTAAAAAGCAGGCTTTTAATGACCAGGATTGATAACTAAACAACAGAAATCTGACTTAAAGATGTGGTGTCAATTTTTTAAATATAGGTGGTAAGTATCCTGGAGAAACAACAACCAAATTTATGATCTCATTATTTTTCCTTTGTAAAGACAAAATAATGACCAAAGTTTCTCTTAAATTTGGTCCTTGTTTTGCCAAATAAATTTGACCGTTGTTTCTTCCTCCCACACATTACTTTCCCCCAATATCCCATATTTCCCTCCATTCCTCACCACACTCTTCCTTGCTCGAAGCCCTAAATTTAATCTGATTCCCTCTCTCACTCACGAAATTTTGGCCCTCATTCCACCTGTCTTCACCATCAATGATAAATCTCTCTTCATTACCGTTGAAACCCTTTGCCCTTTCCTCACTGAACGAGGCATCTTCATTTTGTGAGATGATTTGTGTATCTATGCCATAGATTTTTGAAGTTGCTGTAGCAATATCAGAGATCTTCACCCTTCAGCCAAATGCTTCGCCCTTATGAGAAGATCTTCAAAGATGGTTTTCTGATTCTCCCTTATCGGGTGTTGTTAGGGTTTCATTCACTTTGTTCTTGGATGGAGAAATTTGACCTAAGACTTTGCTCTGAGTTCTGATGGTATAAGTGAATTAAAATGGAGCTAAGATTTCAATTTTTTGATGTATGGGGGAGGATTTGAACTTTACTTTGAAGATTGAAAGAGATACTAGAGCCCCAAATTTTGGGTGTGTGAGTTTGATTTAACTAGTTCCTAGCCGCATTGGGGGTTAAATGCAAGTTTATTTTAAGTAAAGGACTGCAACACAGTGGTGAAACTCATGGTCGTCTCTCTTGAGGAGTCTTATAATTTCCCTAAGATGCAATAAATGCAATTGAAATGAGTAAAAGTGTAGGAGGTTTCGGTTTGATTTTATGAATTAACTAGTTACACTATTAAGGAAATGTTAAAAGATTGTTTTTGGTGTTTTCCAAGTAAAAGTATGAAGGTTTTAAATCAATGAAATGGAAAGGAGCTTTAATAGTGATTCAATGGTTTAATTGTTTCTTTTTTAGAGTTATAGCATTCATCAAGTCTAGTAGACAAATCCAAAAACAACCATTGAGTGTCCTCTATCACTAATTAATAGCTAATCAAGCAATTACTTGGAACTAACCATCACTTAGGGTTAAAAATGTGTATAAAAAATAAGTTTGAAAAAATCACTTTTCTCTTGAGAATTGCAAACACAACACCATAATTGAAACAAATCAAGTAACCAATTAAGTAAGCACAATATATATATCATGAATCAATATAGGAAATAAAATATATATAACATTGATAATCAAACTTAATGTTCAATAATACAGGAATATCTATTCTAACACAATTAGAAAGATACAACCACATGTTTCTATACAAATACATAAGAGAATGTGAAACCACAACTTTCAAGTAAAATGTATAGAGTATAGGAACAAGAAAACTCCCCTAAGAAGCCCATTGAAACAATTATAACCATCTTCACACCACCAAAACACCAAGAGCTTAGCAACTCATGGGAGAAGAAGAGGAATTTCACCCAATATCAACCCAAGAAATTGTTGTCATGAGGAAGGATGAAATGAAGAAGAAGGTAGGTGAAAATGTAATAGGAAATGAAGATGAAAAAGAAAATGTGGAAGAATTGAGATGAAATGTGATGGAAGTGGACGTGGGATGGGTGTATTTGAGAGATTTTGAGTAAACCCTAGGAGAGTTACCTTATATTTCATGCAAATGAGTTTGGAGAAATGTTTGGGGTTGTTGGGACCTTAATAGGGCACCAAAAACCCTAAAATCACGTCTGATTTTTCTATTAGTAACGTGGCTTCGCGCGGCCGTACGTGGCCCGAAAATAGGATTCTCTCTGTTTTGGGGTCAGGGCGTGATTCTGGCGCCAAAACAAGAACTTTTTTTTCACTTTTTTCTTTCCTCTTCTTTCTTCCTTTGCTCTGTCATTCTTGTGTTTCCTTCCATCATTACTTTGACTTCTCTTTGAGTGAGTTTTCCCATTGACCTGCAACATATTAGCACTTGAAGTAGCATCACAAAGTTCTTGAAAAGATGAATGATTAAAAATAGTTGTGATTACATCAACATATTTTGTGCATGCTTTTGTAAAACTTTTCCCCATTGAATTAATTTATTGGTGGTCAAAGACATGTCCTCATACTTTAGACTAAAATAATCACGAAACAGATTGTCATGACTCCGCTGACCAAAAATAATTAGACCTATAATAACAAAACCAAATATCACATGATTTGCATACTTGCATACCAATACATAATTAATTCCACCACTTTGTAGTATTATTAATAGATATTATATATCATTAAAAAATAGACCTTGTCTTAGAGATTCAAAAACTTAAAAACATTGGTTCTCTTTCATGTCAGTTACATGAATATATCTCGAATTAGATGCTACGTAAGTTCGCTTAACTCTTTGCTTAACTTATTACAAAACATGGGTTACACGTTAGATATGTATGTATGTATATATGTATGTACTGGTTCCCTCTTTCTGTTGATTAAGGGCTATCTGATTTATCTGTTTGTATTAATTAATTAAGTCAAATGATTCTCGGTTAGATGCATGTAACGAACCAAAAAAGGAGCTTGAAGTACATGTGCAAATGCAATTTAACAATGCCAAGCTTTGGTTTCTTTAATTATGAATATTATAATTTTGGAAAAAAATATAATAATTATAACACATTAATGCGCAAGATACATGAGGTGATGAGACACTTTTGCAAGAACTTCCCAAATAAATTATGATTATCTTTTTAATCAATTATTTCATTCAATCACATCATATGTCCAAATTAAAGGACTCTAGATCATCCTAGTTCACAAGAATCACAACCACAATTTCACATTAAACTATTTCCAAGTTTTCCACACACACACACACACACACACACACATATTGTTTTTCGGATAACCAATAACACAACCAAAAAGTCAACATATATGTTCACATACACTCTCTGACATTTAAAGTTAGACTGACTATTTAATTGGAAGTAAATAATAACAATCTATTGTTCCAGGATCTAATTATTGTAAAGGTTGACTAATTATTCGACTGAAGTGAACGCAGTTGATGGTGATATATAATTAATGAACTAATTGAGATAGACACATGAAAAGAATGTATAGCTGAGAACTTGAGATCGAGCCGTTTTCTTAAAACGATTACGGAGTACATTATAATACTTTATAATATATAATATTTATACATATCCTACAAAATAAACTTTAATAACATGTACATAGAATTTAAATATATTGTTAGATATATCTGCTGCTTTGAAAATTGAAGTACCGTACTTGTTAGTTCAATTAACAGCTAATCCAACAATAATCTGGTCAAAAATATATAATGAATTATTTTTTCTCAATAATTAGTCTAATGAACATAATCAACATTTGGATTGAATCAGTGATCTTTTTCGTTTTGAATTGATTAGAAATTGAATTGGTTTCGAAGGAGTGTTAGGAAGTTGATTTTGCATATCGTCTTGGACGACAAAAGTAATCTCCAAATTACTTATACACAGAAACTATATGCATTTATTCTACCACATAAACTTGCTCACACTGTCACACACACACATATAGACACACGCACATATATATGGGAGATTAGTGAAGCCTATATGGTCCCTTCATATTTTCCTAATTTGAAGTTGAATAATGTTGAGTGTGTGTGTAACTCATCAGTGGAAATTATTTTCTACAGAGATATAATATGCAACTTTAGTCTCATTGTACAACAGGACGATATCTAGTTTTTTATAAAATGAGAATAATTATTATAAAAACGGTAACAGTAGAATATTAGCTTTTTTCTTCTATATTTTTGAATTGCGTAGGGCAATTGAAATGCTTGAGATAATAAGTGAAATCAAATTGACAAACCTTTCATTAGCAATGAGATATTTGTCCTTGTGCCAATATGTCACAAGAGCATTTGCAAATAAACATTTTTTTAGTATATATGAATGCAAGAAAATGTTCATGAAAGAGCCTTTTCCTATTAAGCCTGCCATTGTTTCAATGTTACTGGGTGGAATAGTCGTATAACAGAACAATTTCTTTGTATGGGAAATACATATCCAAAGTAAGATTATATTGGGTGAATATGATCTTTGCATATTTGTTTTTATTTTTCCCTTAAAAATAAAAAAAGAAAGGATGGAATCGCCATCATTTATTGGAGGGATACAATAAATTTCGGAAGAGCATCAGTTACAGCAAAGCAGGTCTTACCTATTCCTAACAATGAGCAGCTTCTACCTTCATTAAAAAGCTATATTGTAAATAATTAAAAAGAGAATAATTATCCTGATTAATATATAATCTTGCTGTCTAAGGAATAAGAGACACGTAGTAATATTCTAATCGTCTTAAATCACAGTGAAGAATAAGAACCTTGTGCTGGTTCATGAACTTGAACTCAGAGCTGTCTTCAATGTTTGACCATATTATAGGATATGCAGGTTAATGGTAGACAAGTAAATATTCTTGTCTCTGACAGATTCATTTAGGTTGCTACTTCCCTTTTTATTATAACTACTAAAATTATAATCTTCCCTTTGTGATGAGAACTATATTAGCTGGACTTCTCCCACTTTTTAGCCTCTTCTAATATTATTACAATGCTACCACGGAACTTAAGTTCATCATATAATGCTAAAACCAAATTTTGGTTTCTTCCTTTGAGGAAATATGGTAACTATGAAATTAATAATCTTAATTAGCTAGGGTTTTGTACACGTATCTCCTTCATAATTTATTGATAATGGAGGATATACTAATTCGTTATGTTTCAAACGCTGAGTTTCTTACATTTTACAGTGTCTAGAGTAGTAGTCCCTCATTCATGTTATATAAGAATTTTATGGTCTTAATATTGATATACTGCATTTGGAGTATTTAACTTTTTCTAATTAGGGATAATTGAGATGAAAACCTCTTTGGTTGTATGATACATTTAATGAAGGGAAATATCTTTTCTTATGCACAAAGAGTTAATAGTAAAAAAATGACTCGCATTAAGTAAAAATGATAATATTATTTATCTTTATGAACAATATGAATTATCAGAATATCATGATCAGTCCATTCCAATTATTTGGACTTCCTTTTGCCATAAATTTAAGAGTGAGCAGAGAAATTTTCACTGATTTTTAGTGTAATTAAATCTGCAATTAATATTGTTTCTTAAATTTGTGATTTTCCCCTTAAAATCTCACAATAAGTACTTAAAACATATTAGGGGTGTGTTCATTAGGAAAACTTTTTTCTCTTGTATATACATTATCAGAAAGAGCATTTTAAAACAATATATACCTAAATATATAGGATATAATACTTAATTAATTCATGCAAATGAAGAAGCTTATAAGATTAGCTGATGTCTAAGCTGTTGGTCTCACCTTAATTAGGTGGCTAATCTTTACACACACACTTGTTAAAATGCTCATTAAATTAATTTTCCCCCTAAAATTACTCGCACCACAAAATATTTAAAAGAATCGAGACCTTCAATTGATTAATTAATTAATCACTTGAAACCATATGGTAACAGGAAGAAGAAGAAGAAGAAAGTTTGCCCTGCTTGTAAAGAATTAATGATAGAAAGAGAGTGGCCAGACTACCTAGTTTGGGACCAGTTGCATCAGAATTGGGCATGTACCACAAATTGTAACTAATTTTGGCAGCCTTTTTCACAAGCTTACTTCGGAAGACAGCAAAATAATTAAACCTCATGGGATTAAGGTTTTGTTGATGAATTATCCATTTTTATGTAAATCTTCATTAAGAAAGAATCCCAAATGTGTTGGGTGTTGAGTAATTAAAGGAAACAAAGTGAATGAAATAATAATTAAAGGGGAAGAGGCAGAGGCACATTTTTTGTGGCAGCCTTAACCAAGAAAAGCACAAAACTACAGTGACTCAACACTGAAGAAGAAGCCACAAGAAGCAAACAAACCAAAATGCTGAGAGAAGAAAACACATTATTGTTCTTCCGACACACATCAATTCAATTCATCCTTTTCTCTCCCCCACACACCCATTATTATCATCATTACTATCAATAAATAGAACAGGCGAAAATTATTATATTGTCATGTACTTATCTTATGTATACAAGTGTTAATAAAAATGAAACTGCCATCCAGCAACATCATATGGGGAAATGACATGAAGACTCTGATCCTGATGTATGTGAATCCAAAATCAGGACTATGAAATGGCCTTATTATTACATAAAGCTCATAGTGTCTGGTATGGGATTAAACTTTTGCCAAATTACCTCATTAAGTACACTAAATAAAAAAAATGAAACAAAATGACAACCACAAATTTTTTTTTTGCTTAGAGCCTTCGGTGTCCGGCCCCCTTCGGGAACCGACTAATCCGAAGTCACCGCCGGAATTCCCCATTTTGGGGGTGACGACTTCCCAAGGGTTCGAATCCATAACCTGGTGGGTACACGATGTCTTACCTTCCCCTTTCTTACCAGCTGGTCTACGCCCCCTTGGGCAAATGACAACCACAATTTAACATAGTGACTTTGTACTTATCACATGACAGAAACTAAAGAAGCGATACGACCAGTTTCAATTAAATAATTTCTTGTTGAATATCAATGACTACAATAGTTTAACAAGTAAAAAATTTAACTTATCAGATATAACAATAACAACTAACAGATAATTTCACTTAGGGCAACTAGGTCATGTCATAAAAACTTAATTCCAAAACAGCCCCTAAGAATTTTATAGAGATTAATTTATTTTGAGGAATTATATGGGTTTATCATATTTCAGTTGTCCTCATAAATTTTAATTTCTCTCATATTATATTGCCTTGAGTTTTATGCATGAAAATGCACAGATCCACTATAACTCTTATAAAATGGAAAATTATAGTAATATTCATTATATACAAAATAATAAGAGATGTATATGGCACCCATGCAGTTGTCTTTTATGATTCACTTGGAGACAATTCCTAGTTTGTTTATGAAGACGCCATAACTCTACAGCTCAGTTTGTGTATGGCTTCAATCAATCAAGTTCTTGCAAACTTTGGTATAGACTACTAGGTCAACCTGCTGCTTGATCTCCTTAATCTTCATAATGATCTTGTCCCCTTAGTAAATTATAAATTATTTCTCCCTTTGGTTTATGCAACTGTATTCGTTAATTAGTTCTAAAGAACTGGCTGGCAAGCACTTGGTATAAAAAGATGGTCTATAATTCAAATTTATGTGCTAAGGACATATGTAGTGTGTGGCAGCACTTAGCTGAGATATAAAAGTATGAAAGGGTCTATGACACATATGAATAATGAATATTAAAACCCTTACATTTACAAATAATACTATATCGTAATAAATATGTTAAATTTCATTTAGATGTGATCATATCATAATATGTATGAACTCGTTTTGTCTATAAGAAAATAAAACCTCAGATTTTGTTTTAAAATTATTTTAAAAGTTTGTGAGTTATAGAAGTACTTGGAGGTCAACAATTTTCGGCTAAATAAGAGTAAGATCAAATACATTTATTGTGATATTTATATATAAAAGATTAGTAATAAGTGATTTGAATGTTAAATTAGGAGACCAAATGACATCATAGGTGGTAAAGTATATATATTTATGATCAATTATATACTATAAAAATGTTATGGTGTGAAATTATATTGATAGATATGATGCTAAACTGAGATGGATAGGCTAAGGGAGCTATTTTTAATTGAAATGTATCTAAAAAGATAAAAAGAATAGTCTTATCAAATGAATGTAAGACTAGCAATACTATAATCTCTTTATAATAATGAATATTGAATTTTTAAGAGACAAAATCAGCATAAAGTAAGGGTAGTTGGGGAGAGGATGATGTTGATAATTATCTGTGGTAGTGTAATGATCCGTAGTCATACAAGAAAAGACAAGTATTTGATGGACACTAAGAAAGAGTTGCAATTACATATATTTAAAATAATGACAATTTTAATGGTGTAAACTTAGAAAGAGTTGGAATTACATCTATTATTTAAAATAACATGGTAGTAAGTTGTGTGAGAATGTGATGATAACATGTAAAAAAAAATGTCATGTTGGAAGTGAGATGATAAGTATATCTAAGTTATATGAAAAGGGTGATAGAAGGAAGAATAAAGAGAATTGGTCATTCAACAAAGCTATTTTATTGAGTAGGACCTCTTCATTAGCAATTTCTCCAAAGATTTATTTGTTAATATAATATCATGACATTATGCATTCATGGTAACCAAGCCCATGTAACAAAATAATACTTGTTGTTTTATAGTTTAATTCATTCACAAAAAACATTAAACATTTAATTGGGTATTAGAAAGAATGAAAACGTTACGTTCTTTCTTTGTACCAATATTTTTCCCAAGAAAATCACATCTTTCATTTCAGAAAATTAAAAGTTATATGACAAGCGTATGTAATTCCCATCCCAAATATAAGTCAAATTAAAGAAAATTATTTAAATCACAAGTTATCACCAAAACAAGTATGTAATTAATGTTTATTTCAATTTTATTGTTTAAATGTCGGTACTTGTATTATTATTTTTAAACCTCATTTTTATTAGAAATATGGTTAGAAATTTTTTATTTAATATATTTAATAAGTTAACCATTTTTTCATCTAGTGAGGTGATTAATCAATTACATTTTGGGTGGAAGGAACACACACACATCATTAACAATCTCAAACCACACTCCTTCTAATAAAAATAGTGGTATTTGGGGGAAAACGATCATATTTTGACATATTAGGACTGTGCTACTGGTGATTATTTCTTATATTCATTTATTGTTAATAAAATTTCAAATAACATCCAGGAGACACATAATAATATTTTTAAAAAAATTTAAAAATAAATAAAAATGGTAATACTAAAACTTCTTTTCTCCCCTCTATTAATTCAAACACATAATAATGGACATAGCATTTAATGTGGGATAGGAAATTTCTTTCAAGTTAGTGATTTTTGTATGTTCTGCGAACAAAGATTAGTGTAACTGCTAACCAGTAACTTATAATACGTTGTGAGTCTAAATCCCACTATTCTTGTGAAGGCATTATTGATAGATGACATATATATACCTCATAAATGATTTTTGAGTCCGAATGCAGCCTCGAACATTGGTAAGTTCCAAAACTTAACTACTCACCTAAAGTTTTTTCACTTTAAAAGTGTTTCATTTTATTTGGAAATAGAATATAGGGGATGTATTACTTTAACAAAAAATAAATTTTATGTACAGCAAGAGCAAAGCAGAGGAGAAAAGATAAATGCATGTTACTGTATATATCTGTAATTTGGGCGCAGAAGAATATGCAAGTGTGTGTGGATGTGAAGAATGGTAATTGGGAGGAAGGGATATATATGGACAGTGTAAGTTTTGTGCAGAGGGGAGTGGAAAAGTACAAACAAAAGGACTGTCTGCTTCCTCCAATTATGAAACTCCGTCCCTAAACATCAATTATTGAATCTCTGCCACCCTCCATACCCTCCCCTCTCTTCACGGGCCTTCGTTTCTCTCCTCCTCTCTTGCTTTGACCACTTTGCCCCTCCCCTTCCCTCTTTTTTACATCTATTCCTGTTTTCTCCTTCATGCCCTCCCTCCCCTTCTAATATTTCCACATTGCCTTCCCTTTTCCAGTCACTCTCTATTGAACTGGACACATCAACTTCATTATTTTTTGTTATTTGCTGACTTTGGTGGGGAAACTTGTAACTGCATCCATAAAGTGTTACGGTATGATAATTTGAAACACATATTTTTGTTTTGAATAGTGCAATTTTATAAATAATAAAAGGAAAAGAACCAAAACTATTTATGTTATCAATGAGTAGTTGGTCCGTAGAGTTGGTATGTAGGCTCCACTTAAAGATAAAAATGTTTGTTCAAATATTTGGAAGGACACTCAATTAAGTTTCATTCGAAGAGGGGACAATCTTATCTAGTGGGCAATACTTTTACCTCTTAAGTTCAGATTAATCATTGTTAATATACACCAAATCATCAGACGATGCTTAAGAAAACAAAAGCTATTTATGTTTCCCAAACTTTCCATCAAATTAATCACACATGATTAATCATGAAATAAATGAATATTTAGGAGATCAAACCGTCCTTTGATTGTTTTACTCCGTTTTTAAATATTTGTTTGTGAAATAATTGCAAATTAAACATTTGTGTGTCAGATGCTCCTATCACAACATTCATTAATGACAAAATTTCACATTTACCCCAGTTAATATTAACCCTTACATGGCGACTTTAATATGATTTAGCTTTAGTAGTTTAGACGAATCTGTGCGTAGAACATGTCATGGCTAGTTGTCTACAATGCTAGCATGTCCATGGAAGAGGGAACACTGTAATTATCCCCTCAAACCCTACCCTTTTTAGTAATTGCACCCCTCATTTTCTTCCCTTATATCCCTCAAAACCCTCCAAACCAAAGAAAGCAACAACAACAACAACAAGATCATATCATCAAGCATGGAAGGAGATCATCATCACAACAATAGCTCATCAAACTCAATCTACAGAGAGTGCCTAAGAAACCATGCAGCCAGCCTCGGGAGCTACGCCACCGACGGCTGCGGCGAGTTCACGCTGGACAACACATCTCCGGGGAGCTGCCTCCAATGCGCGGCCTGCGGCTGCCACCGGAACTTCCACCGGAAGGTGACATGCCCGCCGCCTCCCCGGCTGACCAGCGGGGACATGATGGAGTACAGCGGAGGAGGCGAGGGGACCCCGCCGCCGCCTCAAGGGATGATGGTGGACGGCGGAGAGATGATGAGGACGGCGAACAAGAAGCGGTTCAGGACGAAGTTCACGGCGGAGCAGAAGGAGAAGATGATGGGGTTTGCGGAGAAGCTGGGGTGGAAGTTGCAAAGGAAGGATCTTGATGAAGAGATTGAGAGATTTTGCCGAGGAGTTGGGGTTAGCAGGCAAGTGTTCAAGGTTTGGATGCATAATCATAAGAATTCTTCTTCCACTTCTTCTGCTAATTCTACTGGCAATGCCTCTTCTCTTACTCAGTAATCAATATAATCAATATATGATATGAATGTATGTTATCATCAGAGTAATTAATTAATATTAATGTTGTTGTAACTCTGATTAATTATTAAGCAGAATTATCTTTATTTATTGCAACTAATTTTGTTTCTTAATTTTGCATGCTTGTTGCTTGTAATTTATAATCGTCTTTGTCTCTCTCAGGATACTCACACACACACACACATATGGAAATCGATTTCAAGCTCTTTATATTTTTTGGCTGATGTTTAATTTCCTGATTGGGTTTTAGACATATACATATATAGTAAGATTAAGACTGTTGATGTTGATGTAAGTGAACATGTAAACACAGGAAAGCTATTATATGATTAACCTAATTAATATAAAAATTATAAGTTCCCTCAAATTATGTTTTGATTCACAATTTCAATCATTTATGATTTGATTTCCTCAAATTCCTCATATATACGTTCTTATCTCTTTTTGTGGAGTCAGTTTTAAAATACATAAAAAACTGCAACTCTATTAATTATATTGAAAAATTTCATTTAATTTTATGATAAAAAATTTTGTACTCTAGATTCGTTCATATTTTCTCATTTGTCCTCGGTTTCTTCTAAGTACAATGTACATAACAGGATAGAAGATATATAGATCTAAATTCGAACATGATGTGTGGAAGTTGCTAGAATTCGTATTAATAAGCTATGAGGAGTGACATTGAGGCGATCTTTTCCTTTTCTTTGATAAATATTATTGCATATCTACAGCTTGAGCGACATTATGAGATTTATAAATTTAGGGATGGAAGGAATTAATAAATAAAATGATTTTATGTTTATTTTATTATTTCTTTATTTTGTGTTCTGATTTTAGGCATGTGTAGATTTAATTGGCTGAGGAATGATTGAAGGCATGAAATTTCCTCATATACCCACAAATAATGTCTGTACTCTGTACTGCATAATAGTGTTACCAATCATGTAATTGATTCCCATCATGCGTCTTCATATCAATAACTAAAAATGAATGTTTTTTATTTTACAAAAATGTTGCCTATATTGCTCCAGGTCTAGCTAGTCTTTGCATGTGGGGCTTGATAACAAGTTCATACATTAGTAAAAAAATTGTTAAGTTAGTTATTAACTGCAAATGTGTATTGGTTGGCATAAATTACTATTTTAAACTGTTTTATAAATTATTTTAGTATATCTGGAAGCATTATATTAGGGATTATATCTGGGAAATTATTTATAATTTTGATAGATAAAGTGGATCAAAATAAATCCAGAAACTAATTCTCACATTTACGACACAGTTCAGTAATATATTACTTGTATATATGCATGTTGGTGTATCAATTCATACTAAATACTGAACTATTGAATGCAAACATAATTTCATTTAATAATGTATTCAAACTGCATACATTTGTTAGCTACGTTTTTTATATGTAGGTCGAGACCAATGGATGAGGGCAAGTTAGGTACTCCCTCCGGTCCTAAATACAAGACCTAATTGACTTTTTTAGAAAATCCTATAAAAAAGCAAAATAAGTTAATTATAAATTGATTTACCTAATTTTTTTCTCTTAAATTAGTTTATTTTACCTATAAACTAATGTAAATCTAAAAACATATCAAATATGTCATGATTTAATAGCCTATTTCGCAACCTTAACCTCTTCAAAAAAAGGTCAATTAGGTCTTATATTTAGGACCGGGGTAGTACATTCAATAAGCTGACCTATTTATGGTGAATAGAAGGGGAAAAGTTTTATTCCTAAATTAATAAATAGCACAGCAAATGAAGGTTGCTTCTTCTTTCTTTTTTAAAGGATAAATTTTTTTCTTATACAAGAATCGTAAGTTAAAGTTATTCTAACGTAACATTTGAACTACTGTCTGTGTACATTATTGATCAAATTAATATTTTATAATGATTGAAATTTAGATAAGTTATTGTTATTGATAATAAAATGTACATCATATCGATCCATATACACAATAAAGGAATCTAATTTTCATTTATTATATTTTAAAACTTTAGCTTTTTACGTATATAATATGTGTTGTCTCTAAGTAATAACATTTTTAAGAGTTTTAATTGTCATGTTTAGAAAAACAAACACAATTAAATAAGTCTATACCATACCCCAACTTCAATGTGTTCCAATATTATATATCAGTTTATCATATTGGTCACACCGGAAATGCACGAGTCGCACTAAATAATAAAAGTAATAAAAAATATCGTTCCAACGAGGATTTAATTACAATTGTGATCGAGTAGAAGGTCGTTTAGCGATTCAATTAAGTTGAATTAATGCAAATTTTGGTTGGATAATTAAACTATTAGAAACTATATTTGAAATTAGAAGTTTAAAACTACAATTAACATGAGAGAGGGTCAAAATATATAGAAGTTTTCTAATAAAGTTGATAACAAGTTTAGCTACTCATTGTCAATAGAAAGCCACAAATCCAAATGGAATATACAACCATAAATAAACATGAGAGAGGAAAGTAAGAAGACGAAGAAAACTAAGGTATTAAAGCTCCAAATCACTTCCCAAACACAATCTTTGATTCAAACTCTTCAAAATCTAAGCCATAGCACATTCAAAATCTTCAAGAAGCTTTAGAGGGTTGTCAAAAGTGTCAAGCTGTAACCTTTTGCCATGTTCAAAACCCTGATTTTCGGGTCCAAATGGAGATGTAATTTTTGCTGATGTGATTAGGCAATGACCTAGAAAATTGAGTCGCGCCCCAATTTGTCCCTATACAAACTACGACTAGAAATTGAGCTGTGACTCAGTTTTCTTCAAGAAAATTGAGTTCTTCTAATACAAATAGAGTTCTCCACTCATGCTTTATTATCGTTTTAATCATCTTTAGTTCGTCTCAAATGACTTGACTTTAATTTCCATACCTATTTACCTTGCAAAATAAAAAAATTGATTTACTGATATTATAACCAACGAGCAAAGCCCAAAATATGCATAAAAATGAGCAGAAAATGTGCATCCGGAAAGATCGTGTATATATACTTCTTATATTTGAGTATTAAAATGATGAGCAAAGTGCTCTAAAAAGTGTTTATAAACCAATGATAAAGTATGCTAAAAGGTATGAATTTCAAGACATTTACACATAATATTCCTAATTTCATTGGCATTCATGCATGATACTATGTACTCCCTCCGTTCCTAAATATAAGATTACTTTTGTTAATTTGGGGAGATTAAGGAAGACAATAAAATTACATGATCTTCCCAAAATCCCCTCAATTACTTAACTTTAAAAGGAAGAGGGGTTTTCAATGAAAAGGGGGAGTATAAGGGTAGTTTGGGCAAAACTTGAGATAAAATAGGAAGTGATTAAACTATCGTAATTTTCTTTTATGTTTATATGTGAGGTATATTTAAAAGTAAGATAATTTTTTTTAAAATTATTACGTCATGAATTCGGCCATCAATCTAACCGATCCGACCATGCGAACCATGACTCGAAACCCTCTCTGGTTCGCCTTCGTGTCCGACTTTTATAACATTGATTACAAGTTTTAGAAAAGATATATGTGCTTGTGTTGTGTTTTAGTAAAGGATATACAGGAAACTTTTAAAAAAAGATAGGACTGTCATGTATAGAATACAAGCTGAAGATTAAAATGGAGAAAAATATCACGCAGCAGTTGAAAGTGATGAATTAACTTCAGAGAAAAGTATATCGAGTCACTACAGGACAGGTGATGCTATATAATATTGGGTTATAAAAGGTTTTGCAGCTTAGTGATTAGATATCGCCCTGATTAATGAGAGTTTGCGGTTGCAGATTTGATCCTATTGGCCATTAGTGTATGCTCCTTTAGTTCAAAAAAAAAAAATGAATTTGGGGGCATTTGAGGGACATCAAAAACAAAAATGGAGAATACATGTTAAAGATGTTTATATGGCTGTATGGCTAACATAATACTCATCATTTCTTCTTTTCTAAATAAACTTATTTATCTAATTAGATTAATGATATTGATTAAGATAATTAATATGTCATATTTTTTTTAAAACACTCTAGATATTCATATTCTTTAAATTCATCTCTTGAATCTTGTTAATTCTTTAGAGAATATCAACTAGGACAATTTGAAAAATAATTGACAAAAATCAGAAATAGGTCTCGTAGTTAAGACTACGACAAGCTTCCTAAATATGACTTATATTTGCGAACAAAGGGAGTGCTTAGTTTTTCAAGTTAGCCATCATTTTAACTTTGTTCACTTAAATTAAACTAAAGGTTTTGGTCCTTGGTAAAATAGTCCAAACTTTTATTACATTATAGAGCTTAATGTTTCAAACGAAATTTTCTGAAGAGACTAAACCAAAATAAAAAGACAAATTTGAGAAATTAAATATTATATTAATCTTATGTGATAATAAGATTTGTACCCCTCATAAATCATACAGTAATGTGACATTTTCTGGCCAAAAAATTATGAAATTTACAGCCTAAAGTCTTCTACATCATGAAGAGCAGCCAATGGCTCATTGATTGGCCTTTGGGGAGTAGAGACCACCTCAAGACACCACACAATTTTCGTCCATTAAACAGAATTACAGAGATGAAATTCTCTGGTCACCAAAATTAATGAGACGGTGAGAGTATGATGGGAAAGAGACGTTGGGGGATGGAGGACCACAAGAAAGAGTGGGCAAGAGAGGGAGTAATATGAGCTTGCACTGTACGCAATTTTCCAAAAGAGAATGAAATTTGAAGTTAAGGGTGTCCCTTCATCCACAAGAAAGAAACACATACACAGACCCAGATGGCTCCCACTCGCTCTGAGATTGCATGTGGATATCTTGGGGATGATCTTGCTTGCACTAACTGTCTGCCAAAAGCAACCGAGCATTATGTGTATCAATGTATTAATGAATGAATGAAAGAATTGAAGATAGAGAGAGAAAGGAAGAATCTTGGAGAGAGGCATACGTTTGTTTGGAACAGAGAGACAAGAGCACCTACCACACTTTATGCTTTGAATTGCCAGTACACAGCTTCTGCCCATATATTTAGGGACAACAGATAAGACAGCACATGCTTCTCATCAACTTGCAACCTACCCACTATTTGTATTTCTTTCCATGATGACTCGCCCTTTCTTTCTCTTCATTTTTAGTGCAAGTGCACCAAATAACATGGTAATTTCTAAAAGTTGCATTTAGTAGCATGGTAATTTTGAGTGTCCGAATTTGACACTTGTAACTTAAATGAGATAAATTTGTTTTTTCCTCCATTGAATTTAAGTTTTTTCATGCTACTGGTCTACTGGATGTCCCTTTTAGAAATTACCATGGTTTTGGGCATCTCATTTAAATTATAAGTGCCACATTTGCACCCTTAAAATTACCATGCTAATAGGTGCACCTTTTATAAATTACCAAGTTACTTGGTGCACCTTTGCCCTTCATTTTTACCCTTTTTTACAGAGGCATCCTTACAAAGTATAGGGTCATTGAGTGCTTTTTACCATTGACATAGTAGAAGAGTATGGCCACACATTATATGTATGTATGTATTCTACAAACAAAGTTTGAGCGAGTTGAGGAAGGGGCACACCAGGGTTAGAACCAAGGCTGGCATACCTCCAAATATAAAGGCACTTGTAGATATATAATATATTAACTTATCGTCCTCAGACAAAGGCCTCACACCAACAGTAAGATTTGAACAAAAGAACATGGGTTATGAGAAAACTAGGGAACCTCCATTTTCCACCGAAAAATTCAATCACCTTAATTTTCAATGGAGTAATTTAAAGGCTGAGTCTATGACGAAATGAAAACAAATAAAAAGTCCATAAGATTACAAGGGCAAAACAAAATAATAGATTGAGATTGACCCAATATGTAGTAAAAAAGTTGAAAGTCAAGGTTAATAAGGCGCATTTAAAGAGAAGTAAAAATATGCAGAAGGAACAGGTACTAGAGGATCAAGTTATATTCAGATTCACAAGAAGACATACGATTACTATTAATGGGATATGGCACAGATCACCATCTGGCAGAGGTGATAAATGATATTAGAGATCTTTTCTATACTGACTAGGAGATTCACATCGAATATGCCCCAAGAGATGTCTTTAAATGTGCTGATCAGCTTGCTAAATTAGCACAGATGTCGAACAATCAGCTGCAGATAATCCAACAACCAGCAGCTTCTTGTTCGTTACAAATGTTAGCTGACAAAGACTAATATTTGTGATATGGCTAGAATCTAATACTGATGTATTTTTTCTGCTAGAGAAGCTACTGTAGGTGTTAGTAAGTCAGATCACATATGTTTTGTGGGCCTTTAAAGCGCTAAGCTTGTCATTTTGTACTAAAAAAAGATAAGTATAAATGTAGTTGATGGCCGAAAGCGTTAGTCTTGTTATTAAAGGCGCTCACTCATAAAATAAACTAATAAAGTTTGTGAACTCAAATTATATCAATGAGGACTTTGTTATAATCAATCTATAAAGAAATGTATAAACATTCATTAATGTTTAAATCTAGAGGCATGTTTACCACATCAATAATAAGAAGGATCTATCTCACTTGTTACTGAAACTGGATAGAATTACATTCAACTATGCAACTCGTTAATTACATGAGTACAAAGTAATATACTCCTAACCATAAATGTAGAACATGTTTAGCTAACCACATAGATATTAGTTAAACTTGTTAATATGATCTTTTATTTATTTTTTTTTTGGTAAATTACCGCCCGGTTTAATCCGGAGTGTTGCCCACATAGGCAAGGTTGTCCCCTCTCCCAATGAGAGCGCTTCCCGGGATGCGAACACACGTTCTCCTCCTTGCGGGAGTTGTAACCCACTTACCAGCTCAACCAACTACCCATTGATATGATCTTTTATTTATAAAACGCCCTAATCACAATATTTAACTCATCTCCCTTACTTGACTATTAGTGAGAAATCATTAACAAGAATAATTTAAGCGAAAATTTATCAAAATTTGATAGATTCTACATTTAGAACAATCAAATTCCCCAAATAGGGGGAGTACTTAATACAAGATAAATGCACTGGCTTTCCAACCTATAGTTATATTCATTTCCTATTTAATTACAGTATTGTTTAGAAGTTTTGGGAATATTACTCTAGTATATGTAAAATGATGCCATGTAATCTTACCTAACCCAATCAATGGATGCAAAAAGTAGAATATGGTAAGAGCATGATATATCATATAGAATGCTTTTGCCTCCAATTAAATGATGTCGTTGATAACCTCATATAATTTATGAGACAATCGCACTTAAGTCCCAAATAAGAGACTTGATTTCAAAGAGGTTTCAAAGAGTTGTTCATGACTACTATTAACAACTACAATAACCTTCATTAATAAGTGTAACAGCCTCTTGAGACCTTTTAGAAATTAAGTTTCTTATTTAAGACCTAGGTGCAGTTGTCCTATTTCAGACTATGGGGGCATCGGCTTCCACGAAGTCTGTCATAGTTCCACCAATGCATGTCATTACATATGCATACATCAAATTCAATACATTCCTAAACTACACCGCCAAAAAAAAAACAAAACTAATAATCTCACATTGAGATGAAAGATGGTTATTATTGTCCATTGCAATCATCAATATTTCAAATTTACATCGAATATAAAATTTAGGGTAGATAAAGCGATTGACAATTGCTCTCTCAGCTTAATGCACAAAATGCATATGCGGAAAGCCTAAATAGTTGCAATAGTACAAAATCACGAACAAAACTTGGCGGAATCCGCCCAAAGAGTATCACGCCATGATAAGCTATATGAATCAGCCCTACCTATTTGCATTTCTCCTTTACAACTAAAGCTGCAGCTCTGTACCATGCAGCTGCAGCCATAGCACCAGGATCAGGAACAGACGAAAGAATCTCTCCAGACACATAGGTTGATCGCCCAGCCTGCACAATGATACTTGTAAGATCCTCAAACATCTTATGTGTCAAAACTACTATCTATAGATCACAACATACGCATGATTTAAATTTCAAAAAGCATGCAAAATTCTAAAAAGTTAAAGGGGCACCATTCGTATGAGGCAATAAAAACCCTTCTGCTTCGGCATATAAATGTTGCACCATGAAATGCTTTGTTTACAAAATGGTGTAAAGGTCACAGCAGCTCATTCTAACTATTCACCTAACAGAGCTCAAATCAATTATTTCCACTAAAATCGCAATGCTTGGTAACATTCAGGCGATTATTAACAATCTTTTAGATTACTCAAATCCCACAAAATGAAATTAAACCTATCATGTAAATAAAAAATAGTTCTCTAGAGTCAATTTAGTTACTTCGTCGTGTATATCAGCCAAAAGAATGAAATGATCATTGTCACCTGTGCTTGCATGTGTTTAGTTGACTCAGCTCCAGCTATTGCCGCTTCAGATGAAAGAACAAAAGCAGTGGATGGGTCATCCCCAGCATTTAATCTCTGTAAAATCAAACGCAGGAATATCTCATTATAAAATTCTTTTCAAACATGAATTTCAACTCATAAATAATGTAGGTACCTCTTGAAGGGCTGTTGACGCTGGAATAAGGGCATCTAACAATGTTCTATAACCAGCACTGGCACCACCATATTTACTGATAGCAGCAACGGCAGCAGCAAGTGCTTCTGCCCCTAAATCAAGAGAATCAGCAAGGTTTTAGCAATCCAAACAAGACAATATAAAAAGATATAAAAAGTGAATCAAATATTAATGTTATATTTGAAGAAACTCCTCACATTGTTTTTCTGTAACACAAGTGTGCGAGCTAGACTTCAGCTGTGTGAATGCCGCCTTACAAAAGATAACGTATCTGTTTTACGAGTATAGGTGGGGAAAGTAAATTTCTAAATATGGAAAATTACCTCAACAATAAAAATAAAATTTAAAAAAGATAAAGGATCGGAATCATACAGAATCCCACTTGTTCCTCCCATGACTCTTTTTATTGATAATCCAATTTCATTGACAGTTTCAGCAGCATCATTAAGCGGATAATATCTGTGACCAACATATAAAAAAGGAGTAGGCTCAATAACAATTTGTATCAACAAGCATTTTGATCCAACTAAAAATGGTCACCATTGATCCCAATGGTCAACATACATTACAATACATAGCTTAAAATGTTAGCATCAATGCGAATGCCACTAACAAAGCATTACAAAATTGAGAGAATAGCTTATCACTTGAACTCAATAATCAATCTCTATTTAAGTTCTAAATGCATTAGCACCGCAGCACATAAAATTAAAGAATATGTATTTTGGCAGAATGAAAGGTGATTTTTATTGAATGAAGGAAGTGAAAGATCCAGTTGTGAGTTGGAGGATTTGACGGTTAGTGAATGCGATCTTAATAGGCCGTTTTATTGTAGGATTAAAGTTTCAATGTTAGAAAAACTCTTAAAAGAATGGAGAATGGTAAATATGTTGGACGAGATGGTATCCCAATTGAAGTTTAGAAATACTTAGGTGAAGAGGGTGTGCATGCTTAACTAAATTGTTCAACGAGATCTTGCGGTTGATGATTGGAGAGAAAGTACCTTAGTTCCTATTTATAAAAATAAAAGCAATAAGCATAATAATGCAAATTAATGCAAATTATAGAGAAATCAAACTTATGAGTCATACAATAAAAATAAGGGAAAAGGTGATTGAGTATATGTTGAGATTTGAGACTATTATTTTTGAGAAACAGTTTGAGTTCATGCCAAGAAGATCCACAACAGGGGTAATCTATTTACTAAGAGAGATGATAGAAAAGTATCGAAGTAGAAGAAGAGAATTACATATGGTCTTCATTGACTTAGAAAAGGCATATGATCAGGATACCAAAAGATGTACTTTGAAGAGCTTGGAAAACAAAGGAGTGGGTGTTGCATATATTAAAGCAATACAAGATATATGTGATGGAATATTGACCAAGGATAGAATACCGGGAGGTGAAACAAAAGATTTTCCTATAAGGATTGACCTACATCAAGGATCATCTTTAAGTCCATATTTATTTAACTTAGTGGTAGATGCTTTAACCGAGAGTATCAAAGAGAGGACATCTATGTGCATACTTTTTGCTGATGAATAGTACTTTTAGCGAATCGGGAGAAGGGATTAATGTTAAGTTAGAGATATAGAGAAACACTTAAGAGTCAAAGAGTTTTCGTCTAAAAAGGAGTAAGAGAGAATATATACACATTGTAATTTTACAAACACAACTAAGGCGATTTGGATGTTAAACTAGAAGATCAAATAATCCCTCAATTGATGAAGTTTAAATAATTGGAATCTATTATACAACAAGATGGTAAAATTGATGATGATGCCAACCATAGAACCCAAGCTGTGTGGTGTAAGTGGAGGAAAGGAACTGAAGTTATCTGTGATAGGAGAGTACCTCATAAGATGAAAGGAAAGTTTTATCATAGTATTAAAAGACCAAAAAAATTATATGGTGTGAATGTTGGGCTATGAAGGGCCAACATGAACATAAAATTGGGGTAGATAAAATGAGGATGTTGAAATGGATGTGTGGTTATATAGGAAAAGATAAGGTTCAGAAGACTTTATACGAGAATGGGTTGGAGTGACTCTTATTACTGAGAAAATGATAGAAAATCGTCTGAGGTGATTTGGACATATCCAAAGAAGGTCAATAGATGAGTCGGTGTGAAGGGTGAATCAAACAATTTGGACTCCAATTAAAAGAGGAAGAGGGAGACCAAGTTGAACGCTCAGGGAATTTATAGAACGAGACCTATTGGTGAATATTATACCCAAAGAGTTAGTTACTGATAGAGCAAAATGGCGTCATATGATCCATGTAGCCGACCCCACGTAGTGGGACAAGACTTCGTTGTTGTTGAAGGGTGACTTTTATAGATATAAATATAGCTCTACATACAACCATGCACATTTTTATATACAACAATGTTTCATGCATATGCATATCAAAGCACAAATTCATACACATACCCATACAAATGAGGCCAACCTACAAATTCATGCATGCATACAAACACATGCATGATTGTATAAGCACATAAACTTGAGTATGAAATATCAACTTGATTATATAGACACGTGTATACCCAACAACATACTTCGAATATGAAACATACAAATAAATCCCCATTATATTATAGATTCCACAATCCAATTGCAACCAATTAAAAGAGTAACAAAGTCCAAGATAAATAGCACTATATTCTTACCAATGAATTATCAACTATGTTGGATTTCTAAGGCCATTACACAAGTGAACAATCAAAACCACTAAAGAAAACAAATAGATATAAGCAAGATATAGCATGCATAACTTACCTTTTCATGTCCTCAAGAATTGCTGTTGCACCTCTATACATCTGCATAGAAAGATGAATCAAATACAAGTATGCACACAAATGATAAGCAAATATAAAACTGATAAATTCAAAGATAAGACTCACGGTTGACCCACAGTCACCATCACCAACTTTGCTGTCCCATTCATTTAAACTGTCCTTAAGATTTATAATTGCATTGGCAGCGGCTTCAATGGCAGCCTCAAGAATTTGGCCTTGTTCACTGAGTTGTGAAGGCCTCCAGAGTGGCTTATATAAAGCAAAAGAAACCAGATTTTACAACTTAATAACAAAAATAAAACAAAATAGAATTTCAGCCAGTGAGACAGATAATATTTAAAGAAATATCACTAATCACAAGTAAACGTTACTAAAAGAAAATTTTCTTCTCGTACAAGTATTACTTAATACTATTTCCTAATAATGTAATATTCTTCTAATATAAGTATCTCCTAATAGTATAGTTGATGATTATGACTAAGATACTACCAATATTCTAATAATGCAAGATATGAAATAACAATATTAATTTTAAAATTCCAACTTCCGCTCAAAAGTTGGACTATTGATATTTACTATATTCAACTTGCTCGAAAATCTTCATTAACAACAAAGAGTTTGATGATGACTAATAGGATTAGAAAAGAGATAGAGAACATAGAAGAAGAAGAGAGGAAGTTGGGAATAACTTGTCAATTTCATTCATGAAAATAACGATAAGTTACATCCCTTTTTTAATAGAAGGAAACTGAAAACAAACACATGGCCCCTAGCACTACTGCCATGCTCTCTAACTAACCAAGCCCACTAACTGAAAACTTGGTAACTGACTGAATAATTAAATCTAATCTAGAAGGGAAATACAACTTATAATCAAATACTACAACTAATAATCAACTACTAAAAGGGAAATACAATAAATAAATAAAACATTTAAACTGCTTTGTTCCTTCTAGAGTAAACTAGGTTCGGTTTGAACCTATTAGACCTATCAATGACGAACAAAGATGATGACGAACAATGAAACTCGACTCTGATCTGAGCAGAGGGATCGACCTGGACTGATATAGGATGACAGACTCGTACAAATGACGGACTTGAACAGGGAGATCTGAGACTTAAGATGAATGACTCTTTTGGTTCCTGACTGGCTCGATTTTGGAGATTCTGATGTGAACAAAGGAGTTTCAGACTTAAATTGGGAAGCTTACAAACATACTAGAGTAGGACGAATTTTTTCTGATTTTTTGAAGTGGACAGAGAAGGGGACTTTTTTTTTTGGTTTTCTGACTACAAAGACAACTTAGACTAGGTGACTAGGGATCGGAATAAGCTTGTTTAACCTAGCTCTGATACTATGTGGAAACAAAACTAACTGAATAGTCCGATGATAATTTCATTCATAGGATGTTTATAATACAAAAAACTTCCAAAAAGAAAATATTCTTCTCCTACCTGTGTTACCTAATACTATTTCCAAATAACTTAATATTCTTCTAATACAAGTATTTCCTAATAATAAAATTGATGATTATGACTAAGATACTACAAATATTCTTTTTTTTATACTACAAATATTAATTCTATAATTCCAACGGTCACTTAAAGCTGCTGGGGCCTTGGGCACTATAGGATTTCTGTTATTAGAGATCAAAAGAATTTGCATGATTGTCCTCAAATTAAAAAGTTCGATCTCATTAACTTATTATAACTAATAAAATAGATTTGTATTAGAGGATTGTATAAAGTCGTAAAGTGTAATATTTTGAAAATGAAGATCCTATGGAAATCATACCAGATTTGGACAACTAATGCCATGTCAATGAAAAATAGTTATCTAAAACTCCAATACATAAAAGGAAAGTGTTAAAAATATTCTTGTGCATATACCACGTCACTCTTTGCCGACCCAGATGGTGGAATTGGAACGGGAATCTTAGCAGGTGGGTGATTACCTGCCATCAAAGAACTTCCAAAGTTCAATGGATGATTTAATCCAGAAAATCTAATGGCTTCCTTAGTGAGCACAGTTGATTGGTATGTGTTTTTGCAGGGAAAAAAACAAGCAAAGAACAATATTGGCAAAAAAAATATTTTAAATTTTTAACACAAGTATGATTGAGAAATAGTAAAATCAAATCAAATGGACCATAGAAACAAGATGAAAACAATTCAAACATATACAGACCTTCAGCTGCAACAGGCCAATAAGGGGCCTTAGTTGGTGTGTCCAGACGTTGAAGAATAACTGGATCAGCCTTCATGATAGAGATGGAGAAGCCTGACAAAAATGGGGAAACAAACGTCAATGAATTTTAATCATAAATTAAATGAAAATTAAATGTCTATATGTGTGATTACACACCTGCCATATCAAGAGAAGTCACGAATGATCCTGTGTACACTCTATCAACAGCTAACCCATGCACCAGCTGCAAGTTAGGAACTGCTTTTCCAGTTGCAATCATTAGTTCACTTATAGGAGTGCCACCTAACCTGCAGTGAAAAGTAAAAAGCCGCAAGCATGAAAATTTAAATCTCGTCATAGGGGACATGTTGGACCAATCATGCAACTAGTGATAGTCATGAAAACCAAAACAAAGCTTGATCTCATTACAATATAGTATTCATGTACATACCCATTGACCAGGAGGACAACCCTACCACCACGAGTTATTGGAACATAGTTCGTTTCCTGTGAACATTAAGGGGAGCAAAAAGAATGGTTGAAACAAAGATAAAAATATAAAACTATTCTGCTAAGCCAAAACCTTTCATGTTGAAGCAATCAAAAGCTAAGTTTTGTCATTGATAAATATATGTTGTCAATCAACATGTATGTGCAAGGAAATATAGTCAAAATATTAGCAAACTGTTACAGAAAACTTAGTGTACCTTAGTACACCACAGATAAAGATTTAGGCTGAAATGACAATGAAATTGAGGAAAATATTTACCCTTATTAAGATTCTCTGCAAATATAACCTACTTCAACATAACCATCATACATTAGTATTTAATTCATCTACAATCAAGCGCCGCGACATATTAGAGAACAAAATGTAATTCTTCATGTTAAACCAGTCTAATCTAGCCCATAATCCATAAATTTGAACTAAACATTATCCATACAGCTTAATGCATACCTGGGATAGTATCTGTGAAAGAACATGAGAAACCACCACCTCTACAGGTTGCAGGTCAACCACAGCAGCACCAGGCTCTCCATGCTGTAAAGAGTAGCATTTGTAAAGATGGTCGAATATAATAGAATGTAGCTGAGGATACATTTTAATCGTTATTACTATCTCTAGATTGAAGAAAGTGGAGAGGAAGTGAAGGGAAATGACAGTTTAATTCACTTCTTCTCTTGTCTTATCAAACCTAACATTTTCTAGGGAAGAACAATGTCAGAATTAAATCTAAATCCAATGAAACACAAAACTATATTTTTACTTCACTTCTACATTCCCCTTATTTCAATGTTATACAAGGGAAATTGAAAACAAATAACTGCATGCATCTTTTCGGTTTGATAAGACAATTTATAGGTAGAAAGAAGAAAAGACAGAAAGTTGACAGAAAAATGCTTTCACTCAAAACTCAATGTCCCCCTTGCAAACCCATTAAACCCCTTTTAACCATGTCAAAACCACAAACAACCAAAATATCATGAATAGCAAAGGATTTATGTCCAACATTAAAACAACAGAAAAATTGTTGGGTTACTCGTTCAAACAGTTGAAGCTTTTCTATTCTTTTACTAGTTTTAAAATCATTTTTAGTTATTATACAAAATATAATATTTTTAAAACGAAATTATTTTTCTTCAAATATTCTAATATGATACTCTATTACTATATCCACATAAATAATACATTCTTCTTTGATCTTATATATACGTAACATCCAGCATGTTTCAGAATAACCTCAAACCTCATTAACTCGGCATCAAAATTTAACAATTTTTCAACTTCACCCTTGTTCACTACTCCCTCCATCCCAAAATATTAAGTCCTTTTAACCGAATTGCAGTTTCCAGACAATAAGATAAAGTTAGTTAAAAACAATAAATGTGTATGAAATATAACCCTTTTTTCCAAAAGTTCTCTTATTATAAATAAGTAAGGAGGGAGCAATCATGAAAAGAAAATGAAAGAAAATGTGTGAGAGACATTTATGCATGGGTAAAAGGGTTAAAGGGCAAAAATGCCCATGTAATTATCACAAAGGTGCAAAAATACCCATGTAAAAGTTTTTGGAGCAAAAATGTCCATCGAATTTCAAAATTGGGGCAAAAATAGTCATCACAGTTAATTTTTTGACTTTTTGACGCATCATTTTCTACCGGTTCATCTCTCACTAAAACATGTGGCAGACTTATGTATTTATTTGCCCTTGTATGACGATGATGTGACAGAAAATGATGCGTCAAAAAGTCAAAAAATTAACTGTGATGGACAATTTTGCCCCAATTTTGAAATTCGATGGGCATTTTTGCTCCAAAAAGTTTTACATGGGTATTTTTGCACCCTTTTTACAATTGCATGGGCATTTTTGCACTTTAACCCTGGGTAAAATGAGCAAATTTATTACTCAAGCAAACTCAGAAAACCCAAATAAGACATTATATTTTGGGACAAACTCAGAAAAAAGGTCCTTATAGTATGGGACAGAGGGAGTATGTAATATACCTCATGAAAACAAAGTCAGGATAATAATAAATGAATGGTATAATTGTACAGTCACATGACAAATTTTTACCGACCAACATAAACTTCTCTCCCTCTCCCCCTAAATAAGACCCAAAAAGAAACTACACACACACTTAAAAATACAGAGATGATAGTTAGTTTACGGTTTTGAGTTGAGTTCATTGTTCTATTGTGGAAACTCTTAACTAGTCCAGATTTGATTTTTAAGCTGTAAAAATTATTGCTAATTTGTCTTTTATTATTCATTCAACATTATAACCTAATGCATAAAATTATAGATCTATTAATTTTATTATTATTGGTATCATAGATTGACTTTGAAAGAAATGCCTTAACTGATGTAATGACCTTCCCAGTTTAAAAAACATTGCTACTACCAAAACCTAATTTGATTCAAAGAAAAAAAATGTCCCATTACGAGTAACTTACAATTCCGAGACCCAATTCCATCTTTCCAGGGCCCAAACGATCAGATGTAACCTGACCAGGAAGTGTGCACACAGATAAAGCAACACCCATGGTCCCCACCATTTCAGATGCACGTTTTGCTTCAGCAGCAACATCAGCAAGAGGAAGGCCAGCAGCAGCAGCAGCGCCAGCAACCTGCCACGTACAGAAAGTGTTATAATTTGAAAAAGAAAAAAAGGTTTGGCCCATAACAAAATGTGTTATATTGACGGACATAATGCTACCTTATACAAAATAAAGTTCACATGAATGTATTAACCAGAAAGTCCTTTCATGCATTTAGCATGAAAAAATGTAGCTTAAAGTTCATCTGTATGCCAATGAAAACAGAGAGAATGAGAAAGATGGCACAGAAGAAAGAGAACCTTGTGAACAAGAATAGTCCCTGCTAAACCTCTTCTTCCAGCAATCCCTCGAGGTGGAGGCAAAGCACAATCATCCCCAACAATGACAGTCTACATAGTGTAAAAGAATTGACATGGATTATCAATAGTGAATTACTATTAGGGTAAAGATGAAAACCAGAGAAATCTAATCATACCTCCACTTTAAAACCTTCAGACTTTGCTTGCTCAGCAGCCAAACCAAAGTTCAAGCGATCACCAGTATAGTTCTATCAACACCCAAATTCGACACTATGAATCCAGAAACAGAAGCAGATCCTAATGACTACACATGATTGTACCATACTTGTCCGAAAATTACACTTCCTATAGAACATCCACATGCCAAAGCTATTTTTGCAGATATCCAATCAGAGTCAAATAAAAATAAAAGCAAATGAATACTTTCTCTTTTCAACTTTAATTTACTTAGGTAAACAAGAACATATTTTAAAGGGCAAAAGCGCTACTCTAATAATTAACTATTTTAGTTTGTGCAAAATTAACAAATGACTGTTTCGCGGTGCATAAATAATAATCAACTTTGTGATCCGATGCAAAAATGATAAAACTGTTGTTGGATGTTAATTCATATTTATTTAGAATCTTGGAAGATATTTTTTTATAAAGTGAAAATACATTTTTACCCTCTCTCAATTAAAACTCCCTCTTCATCTCCTTCCTTTCATCTTTCCCTTTCACCAGCAGTTCACGGCCCCCTCCTCCACTGGAAACCCCTCCCACAACAAACCACAACCGGCTCCGTCCAACTTCCGGCCACCAACTCGCCGTCACAACCACCACATCGGGTAATGGATTCCTCCCTCTCCCCCTCACATGATCTTTCTCTTCATCATTCTCAGTAGACATAACCATCGCTCACCACCAAAGCCACCGCTCAACCGCCGTCGTGACACCTCCGAAATCCGGCGTTGTATCTTCCTTCATCGTCCTCCCTCCTCCTCACGCCAAGATTGCTTCTTTTTCCATTTTTCGCCTCGCCGGCGATTGATTCACGTCGTCCACCATCAACGACCTCGATTTCTCTCACTTTTTCTCTCAAATTTGAAGGACTCCATCCAATCAAACACACTCTATTTTGAAGGAGAAGGGGGGGGATCAGAGGATACTCTAAAGAGGAAGGTTAAGCTCTTTGAAACCATTTCAAACAAACTCTAAAGAGGAAGGTGAAGCTCTTTGAAACTATTTAAAAACAATTCACACTTCTCTGTTTCTTAGTTTCTTCTTGTAACACTCTCACAACAGAGTTGTCCTCATGAAGGGTGTTTGATGGAGGTTAATTAGTTTAGAGAGCTGGTGAGTCAGAGTGTGCATGAAGGGTGTTTGATGAAATGCCTAAGAGAGATTTGGTTTCATGTGCGTTTATGGCCTCTGGGTATTCACAAGCAAAGTGTTCAAGGAAGGAGAAGGAGAAGAAGAAAGGAGGAGGAAGAGTGTTGGATTTTAAATGAGAGGGGCAAAAATGTATTCTCACTTTAGAAAATAATATCAATAAGGTTACACATAACTACAAATTAACATCCAACACCGGTTTTATCATTTTTGCACCGGGTCACAGTTGATTATTATTTATGCACCGCGAAACAGTCATTTATTATTTTTGCCCAAACTGAAATAGTTAATTATTAGATCAGCACTTTTACCCTAAAATTACTTGGAATTTGGAATTTGAAACTGAAAAATAAGAAATGATAATGTTAGAATCTCAATAATTATTAAGAGATTAGGGAAATGACTCTTGATTATTATTTCCTTTTTCAAAATAATACACCAATAAGAGAAATCATTCTTCTCCTAGAATCTTCTCTTTTCTCAAATTCTACAGATAGTTAGCTAAGAAAAACAAATTGACATGATGGCTGGTGTTTTAACTCTTAACAAGGCAATATGCAAATGCAAACATAATGTGGAGCGAATATGATACCTTGACAATCAGAAGACATCCCTGAGGACCAGTTACAGCTCGGATGCCCTAGATCAAAAAGGAGCGTACATGTATAAGACTAATAAAAAAGTCAAATATGTACAACTGAAAATTTAGTGTGCAACTGTGTGTGCACTGCTTCTGATCATAAGAACAACGCTTACAGCTAGAATTGAATCAACTGGCGGAGACGCAAAAATGTCCCCACAAATGGCTGCTGTCAGCATCCCTTCTCCAACAAATCCCGCATGAGCAGGCTCATGTCCACTTCCTCCTCCTACATCATTAAATAAAAAACGGCCAAGTGAGAACTAGACATTAATAATGCTGCAAATCACCCATAGTTACTCCAGTTTACAAGGCCGAAGAGAAAGAATGATAGAACCAAAATAGTGAAATAAAAGCGCACACATAAAATCAACACAATAACTTAGATCATCAATATCAACATAATTGTTCTTTTCACTTGCAGCATAAATCAAAATGTACTTTCATGCAGGTTAAGAATAATTAATATCACCACTAATAATAATATAGAGCAATGCCCTTGGTGCAAGTGTCTCCATATCTAAGGCTATAAGTTCATTAAAAAGCAGTGATGTTGATCAGCTCCGCAGGGTTAGTAAAAATGTTGATCTGCTCTGCAGTCCTAATATCTTGTGGATAATGTCAAATTTGACATTTACCAAAACTAGTATGAATATTAACAAAAAATTGAGATTTTGACAATTAGTTGTGTAATTTCAGTCAACAAAATAGCCTCCACATTAAAAAGCATCTACCAAACGCCCAAGTAACTAGAAGTTTAACAAATACAAAATTATGTCAAGAGAAAACCACAGACCTGATATGATTGCCACTTTGTCATAAGTTGTCTGTGAAACATCAGCACGTAGCACAACCTTCACCTGCACCCAGAAAATAATAAAATAAAAAAACGATCAGGAATTTTATACCAAGGCTCTCAAGTAGTGCCCCAAAGATAAAAGGCTTATATGAAAATATGCAAAGATGAGGATGTGCAAGTAGATTCACCTCTGGAAATCCATCTAAATATTGTAATCCTGGATATGTCTCCACAAGACCTTCTATGAATTCAGTGACAACATCTGCAATCAAACCACAAAGACAAGGGAAACATTTAACTTGCACCTTATTTTATTAACAAGAATTTTTAGATGTGAAAAGAGAGGACTACAATAAAGCACAAAGGCAAAAGAAAAGATATCCTCCCTAAACAAAGAAAAAAACTAAGACTCTAATACAAAAGGGCTCAAATCCCTTCAAAGATCCACAAGGCACACCCACAGAGAAAACATCAATTGAGACCCACAAAGAAGCCATAAAAATAAACCTCTCTTAAAACATTGCGGTGAAAGAATTTTTTCTTTTTTTTGAAAAATTTTGCATTTTGTTCTCACCTAAGTCACCACAGACAAACAAAAACTGCACATTGACTACCTTCATTGCTAGAAACCCCTAGAGCAGAAATGATCCTCTAAAATAGGATAGGAAAATCATATTATAGGAATTTTCGAATATTTTACAGTTGGATTAAAACCATATCTATATCCCCGTTGAAGTTTGATTGGCAAAATTTCCCTATCCTTTTCCAGATGTGGCCCACTAGATTCATTCAGCAGAACTAAGCTAAGATGATTTTCTATCAGACTGCAACTTTATTAATACACAATCATATGGTTAGATAATCTTTCTGTGATATGTAACCAAAAAAAATTGAAATAGTCAATATAACAGGGAAAAGATGATCTATATCGATTCTATGATATCTCCACCAAAAATCAAACTATGGCAAGCAACGAGAAGCTTATTATAGGCTCAGTAAGATTCAGTCAACGGCCAATGCTAAAAAATATTACCACAGAAAAATGTCAAAAATTAGGAACACGAAATTTCCCGACAAAAACAAAGACAGCCGAGAGAGATTAAGCAGACAACAAATCAACCCGCTCTATCATTCAGTAATTCAATCTAATCCGATTTCTAGAGTTCAATTTAGGTCCGAATTAAATTTCTAAAAAATGCAGATAAATTTTAGAAATAAGCCAGAAAGCGCGATTATTGGTGAAGAAAAAAAGTAGAAATAGAAGGGAAGAAGGAAATGCAAACCATTGGGGTGGTTGATGAGCTTCTTGGCGTGAAAAGCCATGTGGATATGGAAATGAAGAGCGAAGGAGAGAAACCCTAAGAACAACGCTGTGCATGTAACAGTGAGAAGCAGAGTAGGGAGAGGGGAGAAGGAGGGGGAGATAGTTGTTGTTGTTGGTTTGGTGGAGAGAGAGAGAGAGAGAGAGAGCAATGCCCTTTATATGAAAGCGAAGGGAGTTCATAATTTCGCTTTCCTTCCTTCTACAACACTCTCCAACACTAATCTACTCCTTCCTTTTCTAAATATCTGACCATTTTCCCTAATTTAATTTAATTAGATTAAGGATGTCCATTTTCCCTAATTTAATTAGATTAAGGATGTCATGTTGTCGGTTTAAGTAGTTATCAACACATGATACTAACTCTGTTTTTAAATATAAGACCACTTTCCCTAATTTGAGTAGATTAAGAAAGTTAGTGAAGTTAGTTATTAATATATGATGTTACTAATTTATCCCAACTATATACTTTTATCTCCACTCTCCCTATCTTGCTTGTTATAATAGATAAGAAATATTAGGGTTAATTTGGGAAAAGTTAGAAAGTGATCTTATCTTATATTTAGGAATAAATTGAAATTCAAAAGCAATTTTATATTTAGGAACGGAGGGATGGAGTATAAGATTACTTATTCTAATTTGATTAGAATAAGGATGCCGGTTAAATTAATTATTATCATATGATATTATTAATTCGCCCAAACCATATACCTAAATCCTCATTCTTTATCTCTTTTTTGTTTATTATTAATAAGTATTATGAGTTTAATTTTTGAAAAAGTTGGGAAAAACTAGAAAGTGATCTTATATTTAGGAATAAATTGAAATGTGAAAGTGATCTTATATTTAGGAAAGGAGGGAGTATTACTAATTTATCCTATCTATATACCTCTATTCACACCCTCCATCTCTTAAGTGTTATTCTATAAACATTATTATGGTTAATTTAGGAAAAAGTTGGGAAAAATAGAAAATGATCTTATATTTAAGAACAAGTTGAAATTCAAAATTAATCTTATATTTAGGAACATAGAGAGTATAAGATTATTTTATCTAATTTGATAAGATTAAAATGTTAGTTAAATTAATTATTATCAAGTGATATTACTAATACACATAAACCAAACACTTTTATCCTCACTCTCGTTTTTTGATTGTTTATTATTTGTAAGCATACATTAATTTGGGAAAAAGTTTGAAACAATTGAAAAGTGTTCTTATAGTGAGAAATAAATTGAAATTTGAAGGCGGGGGTTTTATACATAGGAACCAAGGAAGTATCTACTATATTAGAATAAAATAACCATTAAGTAAACTTGATGGGTTTTTGTGATTGGTAAATACTCTCGTCCTTTAAGCAAGTGGTTGGGGGTTCGATCCCTAACCCTTGTGAATGGAGCAAATGATCAACTTTCAATTTGAAAATTTCACATTGAACGCCGTTTTTCTATAAATAATTGAGCAGACCACAAATGACGTAGTTCATCGGGTTAAAACAATTCAGATTTTTTTTTCAAAGCGTCGTTTCAAACGTATATGATTTTACCCTTTATAGTTAATTTAAGAACTAGGAATGTCAACTTTTTAACGGTGCTGAAATTTTGACAGAAAATGGGCAAATTGCTAGGTTTTATAATTTTGAGCCAAATTTGAACTTCCATAACAAATTTACATCTTAACATAAAATAAGTTAAAAACATATTATATTGCCCAGAAAGAAAATAAACATTTAGGACTAAAAATTTATTGAATAAAATTACTAAATAATCTGCATTACAAAATTTATAGAAGGAATTCATGAGTTCAATGTATATATAGTAAATTTTATACTCATTCTTAAATTGGAATTCATTAGAGTTCAATGTATATATAGTAAATTCTAACTTTGTATATAGTGTAATCGTTTAAAATTTTAGTCCATTATTAACAGATGTTTATTAGATCTTCTAGTCCTAATTTTAAAATAGTTCATCAATCACATAGGAAGCAAAGCTTAAATTGTACTACATGAAGTTTGTGCAAGTCTCCCATGTAACATATCTTAAAGCAAGCAAGCGTAACAATTATTTAATTGGATAAAAAATAAATTTAAATATATATAAAACAAGAGACATTGACACTATACGTATAATGCATACAATTCAATAAGAGTTGCACCCATTTAAAATCATTTGTACTTGTTCATTGAACTATAGGTAGAGCTGGTAATATGAGTTCAACCCACCAACAAGGGTTGAACGAGGTTAGGGTTGAAGAATTGGCAACCCGCTAGAGTGCGGGTTTCACGAGCCGGCCCACATAACCAGTGGGTTGAAGCGGGTTGACCCATGAGTTGGTGGGTTGACCCACATGTTTGCTTAGAAAATAATAATTTCATAATTTTATGATATTCAGGATATTATACTCTTGACTATTGGAATGATAAGATATTTTTGTTAATATGAAATTTCACTCATTATCTTTAACATTTTTTTGAAAGAAAATAATTATTTTTAAAAAATTTAGAAAAAGATGTGGGCTAGGGTTGGCCATTTCCAAACCCTTAAAGTGACGGGTTGCACAAGCCCAGCCAATATGACCCTTGGGTTGGGTTAAGTCATCTCATACTTGCCCAGCTCTAATATAGGCTTGGAATATGTCTTTAGGCGGCCAACAATATATAAGTGATTGTTTCCAAATTATTTGATGACATTTTTAGCATTCATAAAATATATTTCCATAAGCGACCACTAACAATTAGTAATGTCATAAGAATCGGACCGGATAATCGACGTCTTCACATGTCGACTCGACGGTTATTGCTTCCACCGAAAGTTTGAGCGATCCGATCTTGTGAACTATGATCTGAAACCCCCTCCTACTTGTAACATCCTAATTTTTTTTAAAAATATAAAATAAGTTAATAAATACATGAAATTTAATCTTGCAAATAAATTTAGAAAGTTTAACATCGTTTTAGGGAAATTGTTAGAATTTTATTTCCATAATAGGTGAAGGAAAATAGTTAGTATTTAACTTTTATTTAGTAATAATTATGAATGTTCATTATTTAAGAAATTTTGTTTAGAATGTTGTGAAATCCGTGTAAATCAAAATAAATCATGATAATGATAGATTTAAGGAAATAGAAACTAGGGAAAAATTTATATTTAATGCATTAAATTAGGAAATTATAAAGGTCTCATAATTAAATTTGCTAATTAAGAAAATGAGAAGTAGTTTAGAGCTTAAATTAAATGAGTATAATTCAATGTCCAAAAAAATATATATATAAATAAAATAATGATGTGTACCCTTTCATAAAAGTAGAAAACTTCATAGGGCATTCTTGTAATTTTCTTCTTGGGCCATAAACCCTAAAATTCCCTTTAGTATACAACTAGTGGACGACCCCGCGCATTGCGCGGGGTACCCGGTGACATTAATATGGAGTAAACTTATTAAGTTATATATGATGTATGTACATTAAATAGTAAATTGATGGGACATAAGCTATTATGTACTTACATATTGGAAGTTGTTAAGCAAACCTATTAACTCCTATTATCCAAAATTAAAACCCTTAAGCCATCAAGTGATTTGGCTTTTGAAAGTGCCACATATAATTGTCTGTAACATCCCAGTTTTAAATTAAAAATAATACGAGATTATTGAGGTGTCCTTAAGGAAATTTAAGGGTTCGAGGAAGAATTTTAGGATATTCTGAGCAATTTATGAATATTAAATCTTAGTTAGTTTAGAAGTTGAAGAAATATAGTTAAAAGGATTAATTGGAGCCATAAACATATATTATGAGGAATAGTGCCCTATTTGGTCGAATTTTTGTGTCCTTTCCTTGGTTTCTGGTTAAAGCTGATGATTGGGTTACCATGAAAGTATGAAAATTGTTTTATTGGATATGAGGGCGGGAAAATTACGGAGTTTGATGTTTTGTTAGTCCTTTGTGAAATGCAATGTTAAATGTGATTTGTTTTCTGGTTTTGATGGTTGCTGAAATTGATTGGGCTATACATGAGTTAGGAAATTTGATGCTTGGTTGCTGCAATGCACATTAGTAGTGGGTTTTGGACTTCCTATAACTTCAAATTGCTGGTTATCTTTGCTTGTAAAACTCGCTGTTTGCTTATTTTGCAATTTTTCCTTTTAGATCATATTTGCCCATTTAGTGCACATTGTCATTATTTGGTCTGATTGTGTGACTTGCTTTCATTTTTTTTCTATGACTTGAACCATTGTTCCTAAAATATCGAGTTAATTACTAACCATAAATTGAAAAGTTCATTACCGATTTAATTGCATTGGACTTGTTGTGCATGTGGGATCTAATTGTGTGTTAGATGCATGCATTATTTATGCTCTGCTGCATCAGATTTTTGCAGTGAAATTGATTGTGTTATTACGGTTGTATTGTGATTTTTGACAGATTTGTTCATTTATTTGTTAGTATAGCAGAATTTTTAAGATAATAAGAGGATAAAAAGGGTTGTTTTGGGAACATATGAAATTATCATTATTTTCAATGAGGGTTAAAGCTTTTGTATGATTGTCAAATTTTTCTGTGACTTACAAAATATGTGGTCGAGGTATGAATACATGATAAATGGGATTTTAAGTGTTTGTAATGGTGTATGGGAGGTGTAAATACATGCTTTCTGCAATCATTATTGTTTTGGCCTCGGAAGGGATGACTGAACTCAGGTCTTGACTAATATTTATGGAATAAGTTTAGTACTCTAAGTAATGATAATGAACAATTCGTTAAGTTGTGGTAGTGAGTATTGAATTGTTAAGGCTAAGGTTGGTTTTAGTGTTTAGACAGATGGACTCATAGATTATATAAGGATCAATTGAATATATGAGATGTGAAGAACTCAGGTTGGATGCTTATTTTGAAATTTTGTCTGGAATTTATGGACGTAGAGCCCTTGTTTGAAGTTGTAGTGAATGGTGAAATGACGGGTTAAAGTTATAGTTGTTTAGCTTGAATGAATTGACATAGCTATAATTGAGAGGAGTTTTGACTTTAAGGATGAAAATACTATATATTGGCTATGAACCGAGGAGTCACTAGATATTATGGTTTGCAGAGTGAGATTTAGGGAATTGTGCTTGAATTAAAGTTAGGGTGATTACTTGAGATTACACTGTGGGGTGATGACTTAGAGTGTATATTGATGTTGTAAACTATTTTGACTTAGTAATAGGTTATCACTAGGTTTTTATGGATGAGATTGAGGTGATTTGAGTTAATGATGAATTTTAGAGTTGTATATATATAATTGAGGAGACCATTGGAGTTGAGAAGGATGTTGTTATCCGTTATAATGGACTTAAATGCAAGTGATTTGATGTTTAGATGGCTAGTAAGTGAAGGATAGCTAAGGAAAATAGGATGAGGATTGATGGATGATTTGTATATTGCAAGATGATGAATGATGTTGAGTGCATTAAATTGTGGGTTAATAGTGAGAGTTTTATAAATAGTTAGAGTTTGTAGGAGGAATGCAAGAGTGAATTGAGCATTTCTATATGTTAGGTGGTATGTATAGCAAATTTTGGGGACAAAATTCCTAAAAGGTGGGGTAAATTGTAACATCCCAGTTTTTAAATTAAAAATAATACGAGATTATTGAGGTGTCCTTAAGGAAATTTAAGGGTTCGAGGAAGAATTTTAGGATATTCTGAGCAATTTATGAATATTAAATCTTAGTTAGTTTAGAAGTTGAAGAAATATAGTTAAAAGGATTAATTGGAGCCATAAACTTCTATGAACAAGTACTTTTGAAACCTAGAAAATTGTATGATAGAAAGAGAGGGGTAAAATAATATATACAAACTTTTGGGCGAAAAATATAATTAAGAATAAACAGTAGGGTAGTTAACTGTAATTTTCCCTAAATTATATATATATAATCACCCCCCTTCACCATCACACAAACCCTAACCCTCCACCCTCATCAAAAATGTCGGCCCCCTTCCTCTCCCTCTCCTCCGTCCCTCGCGATTCCGGCGGCCAAAGGCGCGGCGGCGCCACCCCCTCACAAATCCATCATATCTCTCTTCTTTCCTTCATCCTCCTCACCAAAAACCCATCTTCTATTTCACTCCCTCGCGTTCACTCTCCCCTGCGGCTTCGTTTTCCGGCGAGTGTGGGCGGCGAACGACGGCGGATGACGGCTGTGAACGGTGAGACTCGTGTTTTGTTGTTCTTCAAGCTACTTTCTTGGTTTCAACTTCATCTCCCTTATTCTTCCTTTTGTTTTACTGTTTTGGGTCGGCCAGCCCTAGATGGCCGATTTCCGGCGAGTTCCAGCATGTTAAGACGGCGGTACATGGCGGAATCCGCGACTTTGGGTTCAGGTAGCTACTTTTGTTTCATTTCTACCCTTGTTCTTCGTTTTGGCCGAGAGCTATGAGAGAAATCGATTCTGAGTTTTTGGGGATGGGATGTATAACTTCAGTTTCAAATTTAAGTGTTTATATATGAATATTATGATTTGTGTATGTGAGTGTATAAAGGTTTAGCAATTTCTGCTAAGATGGTTGAGTGTATGAAAAAGAAATGGGAATTCTTGTCATGTTTGGGGTCACAGTTCTGTTTGGTTGTAGATTAATTTAATCCCAAGTTGGATGCATGTATGTTTTGACTGGCTCTCTTATTGGTCTGATTATAATATACAAAAATGATGGGGAAATCCTAATGTTTTTGCTATGTGTTCATTGTGCTGCTGGAGTTATGTGTTTGTGATGCTGAACTTTGTATGCAAAACAAGATTTAAGCTTGTACATATCAAATAGATTGGTAAATTAGTATGACATGTTGATTTTAGTGATTGTCAATCTCTTTAGACTGGCTGAACAAAGTATAGGGAGGATTAAAAGAAATCCATGAAGGCCTAATGATAAATGAGAGTTGAATAGGCAATGTTACACATGTAGCATAGAGATCATCTTTCTTTGGATATGAATTAGAGGTTGGAAGTTCTTGAACTTGGTGCTCTGTTTGGTACGGTTTTGGACATAAGGGAAGCCTTTGAGAATGATTATTTAATAATAAAGTTGATTTAGGGAAGCCTTTTAGGTTGCATGTGAACTTTCATTGAATGTGATGTTGATAGTTGCTGTTTTGGCTTTTGTTCAGTGACATTGATGATGTTTTTGGGCTGATTTTTGCTTGCTGGCCTTGAAGTTCAGATTTATTTATTATGCTTTGTTGTTTGATTTGGACTAACAATGGCTGAACTGATTCTTGGTTTCTCTATTTCAAATCTTTGCTAAAAGAGTGATTTGAGTTGGAGTGTTATTTTGAGTTACTGCTTGTTTATGATTTAAAGCTATGATAACTAAAGGTACTAAATGTAATCAGAAATTTGGTTGTTTTGAATGGAAGATAATTGTGAAGGTAAATTGTGATTTTTATGAAGAATATGATGTATAAAGCAAATGTTTAAGATATGTTGTTTTAGGCTTTATTTAAATTTGGTGAAGAAGGACTAAAATATGTTCTCTTTGTTTTGAATGAGGATTGGAAAGAAATTTTGATGCTTCAAGGTGTGCCTTACTTAAAGGTCTGAAATCAAGCTTTAAACCTGAATGTAATATTTTATTCCATGATTTCCAAGTGCAAACAAGCTTTATTGTTTTCTTTTAATCCATGAGACATGTTGGTTCAAGTTATTAAAGAATTCTTGAAGTTTAGATGTGTTTGCTTTGCTTGTATGTTAGTTGTTGTTTTGCTATTCAATTTGAGACCTAAGTTAGAGATTCAAATCTGCAAAACTAATGATTATGTAAGTTCACTAAGAGTATAGTCTCGTTGTGCATGTGTGAATCTCATAATTAAAGATGAGGAAGTATATAAAAATAGGACTATTGTGGCTGTATTGGGAAATGAAATGATGATTTTGGAAGCTTGTAGTGTATGAAATGACAATTTGTTGTAAAAAAAAAATACTAGTGTGAAATAGTATACTTGTTTGATTTGATTATGTCGAATTTAATTTAGATTGTATTGATCAGGATTGTTGATCACTCGCTTATTGATTATGTTTATTGAAGTAGTTTAATTATTTTTGAGTTCATACGCAAAACGTTTAATTGTAATGGTGTGTTATTAGGTTTGATGAGGTTCTTTAAGATGAGATACACAAATGGGGAAAAATGGGTAGTAATATAAGATACGAGAGAGACGTTAAAGCATTATAAAGTGGAAATGATATTAATTTATCATTTTGTATCCTATCATTATAGGAGGAACTAAGAGAAAGTAATTGGAGGAAATCTACAAGAAATGGTAAGGAAAAACGTCAGAATGCTAAAAGGTGTAACATCCCGAAAATTTAATATAGGATTAGAAAATGTTTTTAGTAAATGACCATTAGAAAATTTGAAATTTTTAGGAGTTTTGGGGAAATTTTGGATATTTTGGAGAAATAAGTGTCTAAAATAATCGATTAAATATTTTAGAAAATTTGATCTAGATTCAAATTTTGGGGACCAATTGGAGAATTTTATGGTCAAAGATATAGGAATGAGAAAGAATATTCCAGGCATAAAGCATCTTCCCCATTTTCTTTTCTTTTTCCTTTTTCTTTCTTTTTCTCTCTCCTCCTTTTCTTTCTTTTTCCTTCTCCTTCCTTCTCTTTCTCGGCCAAGCACTCCCTCCTCCCTCCATTACCAATTTTTCTCTTCTTCCTCAAGCTCACCATTCGGTTTTCCCTCTCCCAAAAAGCTTCCTCATTTTCGTTTCATCTCTCTTCTCCTCCATAAATATGTGAAGCTCAACTTCGATCCGTTCTTGGACGTGGTGCTTCGGCCTTGGCGTTTTCCGGCGGCGGTGGCTCTTTTTCCAGCGACGAACGGCTTTTGGGAGGTAGGCTTGATATTTTCCATTAGTTATTCAAGCTACTTTCCATTTTCCAACTTTATTTCCTTCATTTCCTCATTTCCCTTTCCTATTCTGTACGGCCAGCCACTATTGTGGCCATTTTCCGGCGAAACCCAAGGTGTTTTCCGGCGAATCTTGGTCTCTCTTTCACTTGAAACCATGTAAGCATCATTTAACACTTTGATTTTGGATTTTGGGATAAAAGTTGTCTCTTTGAAGTTAGGGCTAAAAGAAAAATTTAGGATTTTTAGAATTTACAAGCTACACAATAGAGATTATTTAGGGGTCAATTGAAGATTTGTGAAGACAATTAATGTTTGTTGAAGTTGGAAATTACTTTGAAATTCTTGGGAATATTTAGGTACTCTTTGAAGATAAAGTTTTTGATATACTAAAAAAATTATGGAATGTTAATGCTTTAATATTGAAAGTGGGACATTGAATTGGAGTATTCTTGGGAGCAATTGGATTTTCTAAAGGAGATTGAACATTTGGGAATTTTCGGTGATGAATGTGATTCTTTGAAGTTATGAATTACATATATTTGATTCCTTGGGAACTTTAAATAAGAATTTGTGGATATTAAAGTGGTTGAATGGAGATGATTGGAAAGTAATTAAGTTATTGGTAGTTAGAAATTATTTTGGGAATTTTATAGACATTTTTGGACTCTTTGAAGTTGGGATTTGTTAATGAATGATGTTTCGAATAAATTGGTGGTTTATAAATGATTGTTAAGATTAATTTAGGATGTTGGAATGTCGGTTTTGATTGTATTGGTGTTTGAAGGGAAGTTTGAAAGCTTAAGTATTGAAAAGGGGAACTTGGTTATGTGAAGGTATGTTAGAATGTGGAGAAATGCTTGAGTTAGGAAACCATGTTTTAGTGCCAAATCAATATTAATGGAGTGGTTTTAGCGAATTCTACATGATTGCAAATTTTGGACAAGAGTGATGTGAATTTATGTTATGTATAAGTGGGAAATTAATTATTCTTGGAAATATATAAGTTGGTTGAAGCTGGAAAATTTATTTAAGCAAGTGAATGGGTATTGTTAGACACTTTGAGTAAGGGTTTGGTCAATGCATGATGCTTTTGGATGAGTTGGTGGTTATTGATGTTGGTTGAAGTTGTGTTATGATGTTGGGGTGCTAATTTTTGTTGGATTGGTGTTAAGGCAAAAGTGAGAGAATTAAAGTGTAAGATGGAAGGAATGTTGGTAGTTTAAATGGTGATTGAGTTTATTGTGAATAATTGGATGATATGGAGATAACTTTTAATGACCAATTAAATTCAAATATGGAAGTTTACATGGTGGGTTAATTTTATAATTTTTCAAGAGATGATGAAGGTTGAAAATCTTGTTACTGTAAAGGATTGGAAAAGGGAAAGTTTGGAAGGAAATTTAGAAGTTAAAGTATTGAAGAAATGAGAAATATGTTATATTATAGAATGTGAGAAGTGTGAAGGAAATTGCGTGAGATTGAGACCTCCTTAGTGTCAAATTAATGTTAATAAGGTTAGTTGGGTAGGTTTTGGATGTGTGGGACGATGTTTGACAAGAAATTGTAAAGTTTAACACTGTAGAATTTATAATTGGTTAAGGGAATTATAGAGGTTTAAAGGACATAGTTTATTTATGACATTAGAAGTAATTATTATTTCAATAATTGTTTAGAATTAGTTTGGATTGGTGGTCTAAGTCACTGATATTGTGTCTTGACCATCAGCAGCTCATTGTGCGATTATAGTCGGCAATGCTTCGAGTGGAGCTCGCGGAAGGCAATAACTCAGGATATATATATAATGCTGTTTTTGAGCTTGAACAGGTAATCACACTTAACTGACTGTGATACTGAGGGTGACGGTAGTTGAAGATTTCTAAAATCCTCTTCTACTTTTATATATATAAATGAAATGTGTTCAGATTATTTTATATTTAAACGTGGGCTATAGGATACCTTTCTAAATACACTGTACTTTATATATATATATATATTCATATATAAATCTTTTGTATGTTGCAAGACACTGATTATTAGTACCGTCGGCCGATGTAACCATCGATTTGCGCAAATCGATAGGTTAATTGTACAGGTTCCTCGGGTTGTAAAGGAACCAGGGATGTTTTCACATTTTAGAGTGCTCCCTTTTTCATGCTTTCAGATTTGAGACTGGGTACAGTGTCAATCACGTTTATTTTTGTCTATTGAGAGATGGATGTATCTGTACTGTATATATGTGTATATATTATGTGGTTATGCAGGTTTTGAAAACTGTGGTACCCTGTAGACACTCCGCTACCCCACTTCTGAGTCTCACAGTGAGTTAAGTAGTGATTACTGAGACATAGTTTTGTCTCACCCCATTCCCTTTATTTTTACAGGTGATCATGCACTAAGGGAGGCAGCGAGGAAGGGGAAGAGGTCGTCTGACCTATACTGATGCAGTAAGTAGGCCGGAGGTGATCTTATAGGGATATATATATTGTCATTTCACTAGGCTGCATCAGCTTCCGCATTTATGAATGTTATTTTGAATGAGTTGTATTATTGAATGAACGTTTTATTTGATCTGGTGATTTAATTTGGAAGTTGTTGATGATTTGTGGTATTGTCCCTGCTACTACTGCGATAGTTCAGGGACTATTCTGATTAATATGTCTGTTATTGCTGCATTACACTGTTCAGTGTGATGATTACTTGTGGAAAGGAAGTGGATTCATGGAAACAGGTGTTGTCTTGGATGGATTATATTTAGGAAATAATTTTCCTAACATGATTATGGATATGTTGAAGATGTATTATTCGATTTTATGTGGTCTCTGTATATAATCATATTAGATGGGCCCGCTCTAATATGGTTACCTTTTTATGTAGCTTGTATGGTTTCTTTTCTAACCATGTTAGATGATTCTTTTCTAACATGGTTTTATTTGTGTTATTGCACTGAGTGTATGGATTGGTTAGGATGATGACAGTTCTTTTGCTAACTATGTTAGGAGATTCTCTTTTCTAACATAGTTAGATATGTGTTAAGCATATGCTTGGAATCTCTTCATAGTAGAGAAATTCTTTTGCTAACCATGTTAGGTGAATCTTTTACTAACATGGTTAGAGTATCTAATTTGAAATCATATCGTTTTCCTTTTTCTAACCATGTTAGATGTATTTTTACTAACATGGTTAGACATCATTTGTTTGGAGTATATGAGTATGTGTTTAATTAGGTGAAAGCTAGTAGGTTAATAATGTGTCATTAGGAGGTATTTTACAAAGGGCGACAGATAATCACACTTAACCTTGCTATAACATTGAGGGTGACGTTAGTTAGGGATTTTGTAAAATCCCTTCTCACCCTCTATATATATATATATATATATATATATATATATATATATATATATTATATTATCTTTAAAAGGGTATTTTTATACAAAACAGGCTATCGGGTGCCTTTCAAACACGATTATTTTTGTATAAAAGAAATTTGAAACATTATAAATACTATCCTGTCTGGTGTGGATGGTGGTTCTAGATTGGTTCAGTTCTGGGTATGATGTGAAAGATTTATATAGTATTCTGTTAGGGATATTGATGGTTAGAGGGAATGAGTGAAATAGTTGGGATATTGAAATGGATCGATATGGATATGGCAGAGAATTGTGATTGAAATATTGAATATTGTGGATATGATGTTGACAGGAATATGGTGAGCATTGCATGACACTGCTTTTTATATACCATCGCGCGATGATAACTGTCGATAGGCCAATCGACAGTTATTTGTACTGATGATCCTTTTCGGATTGATTAGACCGGGGATCATAGGTCAACTTATTGAGAGAAAGTGACCTACGGTTGTTAGGCATTGAAGAGTCCAACGTTCCCGTTCTGCAATGGAAACAGAATTGGGGTTCTCTCTCTGGAGATTGCCAGAGAGGGAAATTTGCCTCCTCCTTGTAGAGAGAGGCACAGTGTCAAATCATATAGTGAAGATTGGATGCTGGAGATAAATGCCCCTTGATGGCACGATGCATCTATAAGTGAGTGTGAGAGTTGGGGTAGTAATACGCATGGATTAGAGATAGAGATGATGAGATTATTGTTGAGAAGTGACAGAGATTTGAATGAAGTTTGGGAGAAAACTTGATATATATATGTATTATTGATTTTAAAACTGTGGTACCCTTTAGACGCCCTTACTACCGCACATCTCACTGTTATAGTGAGTTAAGCGGTGATTACTGGGACAATTTTGTCTCATCCCACGATTACTGACATTTTTGCAGGTACTCATGCACAGGCGCGAGCATTAGGAAAGGGAATTAGGTAGAAGTTATATAGTTTTATTTGGAATTGTATATTGCCAATTTGTATAGGTCTGCATTCGCTTCCGCATATTTTTCTATCAAACTGAATATTAGAACTAGAGATATTGATTATGGATTGTAATATAAGTAAAATACTTTTCTAACTATGATAGGTTGCTATTAATAAGGAAAGTCTTTTCTATCATAGTTAGGAGGTAATAATAATTAGATTTTATAATATTGGTTAATCGGTAATAGTGACAGGTTATTATACTTTATCATTAGGTTGTCTCCTTTTTTCTAACCATGTTAGGTTAATCTTTTCTAACATGGTTAGCTGCTGATTATCCATGATAGTATTCGAATTGTATTAGGAAATTCTTTTCTATCATGGATATTACATAAACTATTAGAAAGTTTATTTTCTAACTATGATAGATTTATTTTCTATCATAGTTAGCAAAGTAATTGTTTAACTAAAACTTATAATGATGGTTAATTAGGGAATTAGTAACAATATGTTACATTGTCCGTGAGAAAAAACAGGAGTTGGTAGATATATTCCCACATTGTTCAATGACTGACCTCGGCTTTTGTTAATTGTCATAGTAAATGAAATGATGATTGGAAATTGCCTCCTGTTCATTTTGAATGGAATCTTGGAATCTGAAGGGTTATGTGGTGGTATTCCTGAACAGTTTATTGTGTTAAAAAATTCTGTGATATAGCTCCTCAGCAACAATGTTATCATCATTTGTTTTGCATATGTTGGTAGTTGACAGTTTCTTGTGAGATAAGGAAAAATGTGTAGTCATTAATTTCGTCTACAATTGTCATTGTTAGGGATAAAATAGGTCATTCTATGAAATATGTTGAATATGAGAGATGGTTAAGCAGACCTGGATATGTAGATCTAACTATTTAGTATAGTGGATCCAGTGTGTCTTTGAAAAGGATACTATCAGGCATTTGAACTTCAGCGAAACCATCGTGTGAGTGTCCTAATTTTCCCTCTCCAACCTTAAGTAACCATTTTGAGATCCTTTATAGCTGCCTTTTTTTCCATATTGTCTGTTGCATTCAATCTCATATTTTGTGTCAACTTGAATAAAGTACAGAATTCCCATAGGCACAATGAATTGATAGACGCGTTAATGACTATGGCACGATCACCCCTGGAATAACAGGCAGGATCTGTCTAAAATCTCCACCTAATACTATACATTTCCCTCCAAAAAGAAGGTCGCATTTCATTAGGTTTCTCAAAGTTCTGTCAAAGGCTTTAAAGCACAGTGTTTGGGTCATTGAAGCTTCATCCCAAATAATCAGTCTTACAATTTGAAATAGCTTTGCCAATGGGGAGTTTTGATATATGTTAAAGGTAGAATCTTCGTTGATCTCAATTGGAATTTCAAACCTTCAATGCGCTGTTCTTCCTGGAGGAAAAAGTGTTGCTGCTTTTTGTTGATCTCAATTGTTGAAAGCATAATTAACACCAAAGTACATTTTATATTATTTCCTATTATTAATTATTTTATACAGAAAATCATAATTAACACCAAATTACTAATTGATAAAGAGAAAGCACAATTAACATTTTATATTATTTCCTAGTATTAATTATTTTATACAGGAAATCGGATGAAACATCAAAGCAAGAGAGAGCATTGACACTCTATAATTGATCCCAAAAGTGGCAGGGAAAACCGAAAGATATGGTGACCATTTATTTATCACCAAGATGACAATTTATTTTTCAGTAAAATGACATAAGGCAAGAAAACATTAAATTACTTCGAACCACATATGAAATCAGTTTCAAGTGTGAAAAGTAAGACGATTCCACACAAAAAACATGAAAATTTGAAACAGACCCAGAAATTCAAATAAAATAGAAACTGAAAATTTCTTACTTCATCTTCTTGTAAAGGGAGGGAGTGAAAATAAAAGGTGGACCATGGCTTTATGGACTGAGCCAACTAAAATAATCCACTAATGAATTAATAAAAAAATGGAGGAGAGGAAGGAATCCCTTCAATCCAAAATCATTGATTCTCTTGCTATAAGCATCACTAAAACCCCATCTTGTGCTTTCGGTATGTCCTCTTTTGAAGTTCTAGTAAATTTGGTTCAATCCAGAGTTAAGAAAACAAAAGAGCACCATTAATTCAGGAAAATAGTGAATGGTTTACAATTGGTTATTTGTTGGAGTAAATGGATCAGAAAATGAATTTACATCTTATCTTTGGAATCTAAAATGATCCACAGTTGCAATCCCTTGTGAGTTCCTTCTCCTCCAAACATTTCAGATTGAATTATTCCTCTGCTTGAGGTCATCCACTGCACATATAAATTACAAATAAAGGGTATACACATTGACAACTAACAACAATCTAGTTCAATATCATTATTGCTGGTGCATAAATGTCCCCATAAACACATCACAAATTACAACCTATTGAGCAGCAATTTAATACATCAAAATTGTTTTTTATCATTCTTCTGCAATCTGACATTGGACTAAAAAAGTCGAGCTTGTCTAGATAAGAAAAAAGAATGTGTTTTACGTTATACTTGGATTGAGGAGTATGAAAAGGGAAGACAAATTTCCAATTTAAATACTGTATAGTTTTTTTCACCATCATTTATTGACTTCATTCTCAATAGAGTGAAAATATGTGGTAGTATATAATTGGGCATTTTCCAATTTAAATACTATATAGTTTTTTTACCATCATTCATTGACTTCATTCTCAATATAGTGAAAATATGTAGTAGTATATAATTGGGCATTAAAAAAAAAAAGATAGTTTGTAATAAAAATCCTAAAAAAACTCTGACCCACATACAATTCTTCACCATATCATATTTATGACCCACATTATGTGTTTTTTTATATCAAATTGATGATATAAAAATTCCAGACTAAATAAAATTCTATTGCTACAATTATATTCAAAGGAAATTCTATTGCTACAATTATAACACAATCAAATTCTTAAAGAAAAAATGCTAAACTTAAGTTTGATCAAGGACTCACTTTTAGCAATTCTTGTTGCAAGTTGCGGACATACGAAGCTTGCTGCTGCTAGCCTGACCAACAATTTCTTAACCTTCACCTAGACCATCTCAGACAATAGAATAGCAAATGAAAAAAAAGGAAAGAGTGAGTACAAAATCATGAAGGAATACCAAATAGAATATTCAAAGTGAACTGTCATATTTAACGATGCAGAATCAAACACAAATTATCACTCTTGAAAAAAGAGGTGAGATCATCTACTATGAAATTGTAACTGATTAAGGTTTCAAAATAGCTCAAAGTAAGCTTGACATAGCCTATTTTGCTAAAGCACAGTCCACTTACTCACTAACCACAACAGCAAAAGCCATGCACCTAAGATTCCAAAATATACTTTGACCCAAATTTAGAATTGATCCTAAAAAAGGTCTAATTTGTAAGGATCCAAAGAAATATGACCTTATATCAATTGTTTCGAAATGTTGAGAAAAATAGGCACTTCATTTGTCTGAGAAATGTTGAGCTTAAAAGAGCAAATCTGTGATATGCACTCATTTTAGATCGGTCAAAGGCAAGCTAAGAATTTGGATGATTCTAGAAGGGATGAAAATAAAATATACAATAGATGGAAAATGGAAATGAGCCAGGAAAACACTAATTGCATACTCTAAAATGGTCAAGAAATTTTTGTGAAGATCATGTGGGTCCGTATTAATCTTCCATTTGTAGCCTGACCTATGCAATCTCTTGAGCCACATCACCAATTATCTGGCCATATCAATAGCATATCATAATTAATTATATGTTATGATGTAGATCATGGGGTAATGTTTTGGGATGCTTGCTAAAAAGAGGCAAAGAAAGATTAAAACAATGCAAACACCCTTGTTATTTTTTCTCTAGAAAAACACCCTCACTAAAAATATGTTTTCTTGAGAAATTTACCAAACACATGGTAGGCATGCTTAAAAAAAAATGAGAGACAGTAAATATCTCTGCCTTTTCTCTTACATTAAGACCTGAAAGCAATTTAAAGACAATATTCAGTCTCAAATGTCAAACCACATATGCCATGCATATTGAATATAATCACCCACAGAAAAAGAGCCTTCAACAAAGCAGCGAGAGTTCTCCCTTATATTAACAAATTGGCTAAAGTATACTTTTGGTCCCTTATTTTTGTATCAAGTTTCAATTTAGTCCTTTATGTTTGGAAAGTACACTTTTAGTCCTTTTTTGTTAACACTGTTAGTTTAACTTAACGGAAAATGCTAACTGAACAATTTTAAATGATTATTTTATAATGAAATTGGACCAAAAATGATAAATTTTGAAAATATAAGAATATTCACACTCAAATATTTTGATCTGAACATTTTTCGATAGTTAATAACCATTTAAAATTGTTAAGTTAGCATTTTCCGTTAAGTTAAACTAACGGTGTTAACAAAAAAGGACTAAAAGTGTACTTTCCAAAGATAAAGGACTAAATTGAAACTTAATGCAAACATAAGGGACCAAAAGTATACTTTAGCCTAACAAATTTGAATGTCAAAACACTTTAAATGAATTCAGATTCTATTCCAACTTTTCAATAAATAAAACACTCCTGAGTTGAAGAGTGTAAAAACACCATAAGATTAACAAAATATAGTTGTTGTGAAAGGGTAAACTTTTAGTTCAATGAAAATTTTTTGTTTTGTGTATGGTTCAGTTTTGCATTGTTATTAGCTGCACCAACATTTCCAATAAACCAACACTTGATGAGTCATTAACTATTTTACTTGCAATATCAACAGTAGGAAAGTGAGATTAACAGATTATAAAGATATGAATTTAATCTACAAAGTCCTGCATGTTATCTAAAAAGTCATGCTACCATATAAATCAGTTACCTCTTTTGGTTTTAACATCATTTGAGAATTAATAAAAAACTGATTGGAGTGTGCTTTTTTGGAGGATATCCTTAGTATGTCCGAATGAAGATCTACGCGTGTGGGCTTTTCTCGCTTGGGTTAGTCTTGGATATGGTACCACCTACAACAATTAAGCTAAAAAATAAGAAACCTTGTGCTAATGTGTTTTGTTACTTCCTTTCTCATCTCTTGCCAGACAACTTATATAAAATAAGCTTGGAAACTATCTTGAATTTACCGTGGAAAATTAAAAAAAACGCACTATTGTAGACCATAAAAAAATATAATACCACCTAAAATCAAAACATGTTGTAGGGCGAACGGAGAAGCATAAGATCAATGAGCATAAAACTTGAAACTTACCTTCACTGGAATTTAAAAAAGCTCCCACAAAAGTGTGGCTTCCAAACATATTGTCCTGATTAATGGACGTTGAATAATCCATACCAAAGCAACTGCCCTTGAATTGGTGCAAGTAACCAGCAAGCATGTTAAAATCCAATGGGCTGCGTATCCTATGAATATATATGGTGGACACCAAAGTTAATCATTGGCTCAAGAAGCTAAAACAAAACTTAGTCTATGTTTTCTTATACTTCATAATTTCAGCCATGTAATCTAAAAAACCAACATCTATATACCTCATTAATGAGTATTAGCTGATCAATTTCTGTTTCAGCTTATAAAATTGTTTCCACATCTATATACCTCATTATTGACGGCTAATTATTTTTACTTCATTGAGATATAGTATAAGTAAGTATGAACAATGATCATCATCAACACTAAAAAATTTATCAAAACAATTAGAAACAAATTAAAAATAAAACACAGAAAATAAATAACCTACCGAAATAAAGCCTTTAATTATGTTTGAGCACTTGTCACTGCATGTATGACATGCCACAGACCTATTCACATCCTATGAATGATTTAGCTTTTTTCAAGTGTTATATATTGATATTGATTGATTTTGCCCAGCAGATCAGCAGGGGAACAGGAAAATAAGAAGATACTCCATCCGGTCTTTTTGAAGTCAATGGAGTATCACTAAATCATCATAAAGAAAACAAATTAAAGTAGGAAACATTAAGTTTTGATATACAGATTCTCAGGGCAGAATGGAAACAGAACCTAAAAATGAAGTATAAAGACACAATAATTATTATATTATGTTATTAGCAATAAGAATATTATTGCTAATCACACAATAATATTCTTATTGCTAATAACATTCCATAATTATTCACAATAATTATCTTCTTTTTATTTTTCCTTATTATGACCCACAATGACTTGAAGCCCCGTCTATTTCATTCATCATGGGAAAAAGGGTAACACTTTAGAGGATCATTTCAAGTAAGGAATGCAATCCAAGATGATCTCAACCAAATCAGAAAACATTGACCAACTCCAAATAACAACAAACCAACGAAAAACAGAGAGAAAGCAAAAGGCACCAACTTGAAATTACCATAATAGAAAGAAAAATAATGAAACTCACAGGGAATGAATTTCCGATACTGGAAGTAGTCAAAGGAGGCTCCTTTACAAAATTCTTCATCTGGGTATTCAAGATATCACAATGCAGAGGCCAAGTCTTGCTTCTACTCTCAATATCATGTGTCTCTTACACTCCTATCTTCTTCACCAACTTCCTACGCGTCTTGCACAGTCACACATGGTAACAAAATTAAAACATTAGCAATCAAATCACCAAAATTAAAACCCTTAAAATAAAACCCCTTTGAAACCCATATCAAAATCCAACAACTTCCACAGCCACAAAATAAAACCCCCAAAAATAACTAAATCAAAATAATCAAAAATACTCATCGAGATCGGCAGGGCTAGGAGAGTGAGATTACTCGGTTTTGGAGAAGTTTAGAACCAAAACGCTAATTTAATATTGAAAAACCTTACCTGTAAACCATTTCCATAGAGAGAGAAAGAAGGAAGAGAGAGTGATGAAATTGAAGATGAAGATGAAGATGATAGGTAGAGGATGTAGGTGAGATTCATTGCATTTGAGATTATGGGAATTGATTGGCGGCTTTAAAACACACTATCAGATATCAGAGTCTGTTTTGAGTGAAACGTCAAGTAATAAATAGTCATTAACACACACTTAAAATCACATTTCAAACTGCCTCAGGTGTGAACACACCAAAGATTTCATACGCAAAATTACTAGTTATATTAGATAGATATTCACTTCTCCTTCTTCCTTTCATTCAGGCAGCCGCACACACACATTACACACATTCTCGTCTCTTCTTCATCATCGCAAAAATGTTCGTTTTCCTCACAACCTTATTTTCATCCTTCATCGCAAAAATCTCCCTTTCTCTATACACAAAACTATTCTTCCTCTTCTTGTTTCTCCACTTACATCACATAAATCTTTATCATGTTCTTTTTCTTCCTCCTCTCCCCTCAAATTGCCATTAGTCGAACCGTTCACTGCAACCATCGAGTTCACTCTCGTCACCGAATTTGTCGCCGGCATAGCCGCTGCTAGCTATTGATTGTGCATGCCTTCAATTTCATTTGCTTACCTTCATTCAATTTTGTTCGGTGAGTTTTCTATTCTATTTTCCCCTCTTTCAATTTATTGGTACTTCCTTGAAATCATGTGCACGAATAGGCTTAAGATTCTTGAAGATTTGTATTTAAAACTTTGACCTTATCTTTCTATAATAGTTGGACGGATATTCTAGTTTTCAAATTTGAATCAAGATGAATGGTCTGATTTAAGAATGCTTAGGAAATTATTTAATCCATGATGTTAAGGGAATGTTGTGTTATAGCTCTTACTTTATTCTGTTAATGAATTAAATTGGTGAGTGTGAGTAAGAGACAAATTTCAAAACAATGGATAGCTCTAGACTTGCTTTTGGATGATTTTGTGGCTTCGTAGGACTTTGGAGTTTTTTTGAAGGAATATTGTGGTTTGGGAGGAAAGAGAATGATTCTTTTATTTAAATTTATGTTATTGAATTAGTATTATAATTGGTACAATTATGGAGATAAAATGATATTGGGAAATTTGAGGAATTAAAAGAGTAGGAATAATAATGCAAAATTAATAGTAACAACAATAATAATAATAATAGTAATAATAACGATTATAGTTAGGGCAAAGGGGCAAAAATAGCCACCGTAATTTTCAAAATGGACAACTTTGGCACCCGTAATTTCGATGGTGCAAAACCGGACATTATAAACGAAAATGGGACAAATCTAGCACTCTTAAACATAGGTGTTAAGTTTAACCGTTAGTTGACTGGGAATGATGATATGGCATAATGACGTGGCACAATGAGACATTATGTGTCACCCCCATGCTGATATGTATATGACATGGCAAAAATGAAAGAAATTAATCTGATATGTACAAGGGAAAATGACACACAAGGAACTAGGACCTGAATGAGATTATGAAATATTGGGAATGACTCAAATGCCCTTATCTTCATTAAACTCCCTCTTCCTTCTCAACCCACCCCACCCACCCCCACCCCCACCCCACCACCACCACAACACCCACTTCCCCCACCGCCACAACCCGCCGCCCCACCACCCACACCCGTCGTCGTGCGTTCTCTCTCCTTCTCTCCCTCTCCCTCCCATCCCTTCGCCGTCTCTCAGTCCACCCACCTCTCCATCTACTCCTCCCAAACCCTCTCTCTCTCTCCTCCACCATCTCCTCCTTCAAAGACGCCGTCTCCGCCGCCTCCTTCCGTTCCGACGGCCGCCTCCTCGCCGCCGCCGATCTCTCTGGAAAACTCAACGTCTTCGACATCAACTAACTGTCTTCGACATAAACGTCGGTTGTGGGTGGTGGGGCGGCGGGTTGTGGCGGTGGGGGAAGTGGGTGTTGTGGTGGTGGTGGGGTGGGGGTGGGGGTGGGTGGGGTGGGTTGAGAAGGAAGATGGAGTTTAATGAAGATAAGGGCATTTGAGTCATTCCCAATATTTCATAATCTCATTCAGGTACTAGTTCCTTGTGTGTCCTTTTCCCTTATACATATCAGATTAATTTCTTTCATTTTTTCCATGTCATACATATCAGCATGGGGGTGACACATAATGCCTCATTGTGCCACGTCATTATGTCATATCATCATTCCCAGTCAACTAACGGTCAAACTTAACACCTATGTTTAAGAGTGTTAAATTTGTCTCATTTTCGTTTATAATGTCCGGTTTTGCACCATTGAAATTACGGGTGCCAAAGTTGTCCATTTTGAAAATTACGGTGGCTATTTTTTCCCCTTCGCCCATTATAATTATAACACAAATATTTATAACAAATAAGTTAAAAATAGGAAGGTTAGAGGTAAAAATGTAAGGCTATGAGTGATAGCTAGGAATTAATTGTAAATTGTTTTCTTGTATTGATTAGTGATTGTGACTGTAATATATGTAGTATCTAGGTGTGCGGAGTTGCCACAAGTATAGGCTGCATTGTTTTAGAATTGGTGCGAAATCACCAGGTAACTACTCCTACTTGTTTGCGTGTATGTGTGTTAGTGAGCATATAGGCTAGACGATAAACATGTTATTACTGTTGATGTGATGATTATTGAATACTCTGTTTGGATTCTGAATTGTTTTATACACCGAGTAATATATTAATAAAATTAAGTCATTCCGGGATGAGGTACCCTGTTGGTCCATAAGGCCTAAAATGAATAGAAAAATATTATTGTGAATGGCGCCCGATTCAAGCGAGGGTACATCGACCATCGAGTCGTGAGTCCCTATTGAATTGATATATTTTGTTCAAGCGAGGGTACATCGACCTTCGAGTCGTGAGTCCCTATTGAACCGTTCAAGCGAGGGTACATCGACCATCGAGTCGTGAGTCCCTATTGAACCATTATGTTTTGTTCAAGCGAGGGTATATCGGTCATTGAGTCGTGAGTCCCTATTGAACTATTATACCACAGGGACTAAAAAGAGAAAAATGTTATTGGGGAGAGCGCCCCCGGTTCAAGCGAGGGTAAATCAACCTAGAGTTGTGAGTCCCTATTGAGCTGTAACATTATTAGTGTACTTGTGATAATTATTCATGTTGGACTTTGTGGTGTGATATTATTTATGATTAGTTATTGATTTTACATGTGTAATATTGTTTTGTGTTATCCATTGTATTTTATGAATGAGGATATATTTATGTACTGCTGAGAGTTGGTATTTAATTGATACTTGCAATTAAGTTATATTAAATGTTCATGCAACACTGTATGTAGCACACACCACTATACACAACATTGGCACACACCACCTTGCTGGCATGCATATGCACGTGAGCAAGTGGTTGTAGTTGCGATTCTGGGTCTACCCCACGTTTTATTATTTTACAGGAGTAGGAAGCGAAGTAGGAAATCAAGGGAAGGATCCGGGGACTACTCACTAAAGTAAGATGCCGACACGTGTTATTGCCACATTAGGGACTGCATATTTAATTCGATATTTGTATATTTATGAATCTTTATTAATTAGAAAATACTGTTTATTAATACCGTTTATTATTTCAGCAAAACTTGCATACTTAGCTGGGTGATGGATATCTACTTAATTTTGTTACTGGATATTGAATTTTGTGTTAAGTAGATTTTGATATATCAATGTTGTCTAAAATTTAGCTTTACCCTTTTCTAACCATGATAGTTATATATATAATTTAGACATTTAAATTTTCCTATCATGGTTAGCCACTAGATAAAGTTTAGGAATTTATTAATGATCTTTTCTAACCATGATAGGTAGATATATAATTTAGGTATTTAATTTTTCTATCATGGTTAGTCATTAGAAATCGTTTTGGAATGTAATATTAATCCTTTATAACTATGTTAGTCTTCCTTATAGGTAAATTGTTTTTCTAACATAGTTAGCAATATAATCATTTTAGTGAATCAAGTTAATTCTTTTTTTAATTATGTTAGTGTTATTAATGAGTAAATTTCTTTTCTAAGATAGTTAGTGTATATAGAAAAAATCGATAAAAATGGCATAAAAAGTGTTATAGAATTGTGGTTGTTACACTAACAGTGTACTTTTTGCAACATTTATAAGTAGTCCAAAAACAAATAAGTGGTCATTTTAAAATGTTAACTATCAAAACTATTTAGACATTTGCTATAAATGTCACCAAATTCAGAGAAATCCAACTCACGTGGATAAGAATTGAGCCACATTAAATGGTAAACAAATGAAATTTCCCCAAAAATGAAAACACAATATTCTATGCAAGTGTAATATTTATCAAGGAATGATGAATCCACATTTAAAAATTTGTTGAACATTATGAGTGAAGAAAAATCTAAAATCATGACAATATTTTGATTCTACAAAATATTCCCTATTTACTTTCTCACATTGAAGTACAAAATTGTCGTTGTCCAGGAGTACAAAGTTTTAAGTGTGAGGGAGTTGACAAATCATTGGATTTGTATGATTTTTAGATGCTTAATTGAAACAATTAACATGATTAAAGATGCAATTTTTGTGCCACTTACACTTATTCTTAGAATTGAGAAAAAGATTTTATTGTAGATAAATCATTTTAATATTTTCTACTGATTTGCAATCAATTGGGCTTTAGAAGCAATTGGGTTTTGCGGGAATTTAAACTTTTGAGCTGCAGAAAAACAAGAATTGAAGAAAAGAAAAGAAAGAGAGGCCACGGGTTCAGACTTGGACAAGGCAAATTGGGCCACACATACATTGAACCCATGGAGAAGAAACAAATACAAGTTGGGCCATACACATTTATGAGGAATTAACCATTCTCTTGGCCTGCGAGAGTAAGGGGGGAGAAAATGAATTTAAAAGAAAAGGAAGCTACTGGGCAAGGGGAGTCACGCGAAAAGAAATAAAATGGCGAGAGAAGTGAAGTGAGGGTAGTGGCTGAACAGTGAGGGAGCATGATGGGGCGCCGAATTTGGAGATCCCCATTCGCTCTCTTTTACTCTTATTTTCACCATAATTTCTCTCTATCTCCTTCTTGTTGGTGCTTCTCACATGAGAGGTAACTAAACCATTTTACTCTTGGGAATGATGGGGTTGTGACTTGAGCTCACATGCTTAATAGGGGAGTCTTGCTCTTTTCCTTTTCTCTTATATTTATGATTTTCCTATGTTTAGATTTGTCATTTACATTGAGATTTGAATTTGGATTATTATGTTCATTTGAGTTTGACTGTGATTATGCTTTGTAATTAGGGATTTGGACTCTTCAATATATAGGGTTCTATATATGTTTATTTACAATTCAATTTATTCCTCACTGTTTATGTATATGATAAATAGTTTGATTAAATTGAATTGTAATTGAACCTAATGTATTACAAATTACTAATCACACTCTAAGGTAATTAATAATGTCTAATTTAATGGATTCATGAGACTAGGTATTAGACTTGCCGGTTGGTGATGTTTGATATTTTAGGAAACTTAGAAAACTCAAAGGTGCTAAAGGACTTAACAATTTCTAGTTAGTTGGGGTTCCACTAATTAGGTATTTGGACTCATGGGTTCATGAGGTTTGGTAAATTAGTGAATTAGCACCCTAATGACTCCCAAACATATTAATTGAGTTAGGATAGTTATTTTCAATCATTCCCCAAGAGCAATTGCATATCATTTTACTAAATCTTTACTTTTCTCAATTATTATTTTCTCCTTTGCATATTACACTTTGTACTAATTTTCACTATTAAGTATTAACCCATTACAATTTTCCTTATTTCAAACAAGTTAAACATTTTTTTATACAAGTTTAACATTTAGTTACTAGGTAATTAATTGCATTTTCTAGACTCCTCTGAGAATGATACCCGAGGGCCAGCTTCCACTAATTCCTAGGTTGCATTTTGAATCGTCCGTCGTCGTATATCGACCTTGGGTCGATTGTAAAAGAAATTTATAAATTGGATGCAAGGGTATAGCAATGGGGTGCAGTCCGAGTCGTTTGCAAGGAGCCTTGTTTAATTTAACTATCCTAGTAAACTAAATGCAATGCAAGATGAATTTGGATAAAGAAAATATATTTTTGTTGATTTTTAAAGTTGGAATAAAGGATGCAAAACAAATAAATATTTTGGTATATTTAATAAAAGGGTGGAATGAAAGTGAAGTGCTCTTGAAAATGATTTTCAATGACTATCATAACTTTCTAAATATTTTGGGAAGTTTAATGCACTAATTTTCTAATTTGCCAAATGTAACATCCTCTTTTTTAGATAGTTAGAACTTTTGTGTGAAGTTAAATTTTTTATTTCAAGAACAGGGTGATTTATGAATTTGAATGGAATAAATAATTTGTTTTGAAATTCAAAATGAAAAAAAAAATAGACGGAAATCTTCTGTAATAATAGCAACAATGACAATTTTAAATTTGTAGATGACTTCTCTATAAGGAGAATAACTAAGTAAAACTAAAATAAAAATTAAATATGTGTGGATGTGTGTGTGGGTGTGTGTAAATAAGATGTTGTATTTGTTTTTTATATGTTTAGAAAAGCCCAATCCTAGAAAGCCCAATTGTGAACCCTAATTATCTCTCATATAAATACTCTATCTTGATTTGTCTTCTAACCACCCTAGGCACTGATTGCACATTCAGGTTCTTTTGTCATCCACTTCTAACTAGTTGATACCCCGGGCAATGCCAGGGGGAAGAAACTTTAATACAACATACAATCCATATATTTTTCTTGTAAGTACATAAACACAAAAACATAAAAGCAAGAAATAAACAAAATGTGTAGGAGGAAACAAAGCAACAATGTAAACTAAGTGGAAACATTTCTAAAGGTTTCTCTATAGACTATGTTGAGTGTTTGTGCTGATTGGCCAATACCATTAGAGGGCAGGATTATCTTTAAGCCATCAATACTCTTAACTCTAGATAAAGCAACATATAATTGACCATGTGTGAAAACATGCTTATATAAATATAAACTAACTTCTTTAAGTGACTGGCCCTGACTCTTATCGATAGTCATAGCAAATGAAATTGCAATAGGAAATTGCCTTCTTTGCATTTGAAAAGATCAACGTGCATCTGATGGATTCATGTCAACTCTAGGAATTAGAACCCTCTGATTTGGATGTGAGCCATTAAGTGTAATATCACCAATAATAGTAGGTCTAAGATGAGTAACACGTAGATGAGTTCCATTGCATAACCCTGATGCTTGATCAATATTGCGCAATAACATTATAGGAGTGCCAACTTTCAAGAATAATTTGTGAGGAGGTAACTCAGAGCATGACAAACTATTCAAGAAATCTGTGCTAAAATAGTCATCCAAAACCTCAGAGTCATCAGAAGATTTGCAAAGAGAGTCATTACTGGTAAATTCCATCTGTTTGCCTGGTAAGAGTGCACATATGTATTGATTAATCTCATTGACCATGTCTAGGGTGGGTGCTAATATTACCCTGTCATTGATATAACTATTGTTTTCCAAATTATCCAACAAAGAAGGGTATTAACTGTTCTGCAACAGAGGGAGATGCTGTAAGTCGCATATTAACTGTCAATGTATAAACTTTGTACAAATTCCATAAATAAGAAGAATTTATACAAGAATCAATGACATGAGCTCGATAACCCTTAGGAATAACAGGTAAGATTTGACGAAAATCTCTACCCATGACTACACATTTACCACCAAATGGCAGGCCATAATGCATAATGTCTTGCATAGTTCTATCAAAAGCCTCAACACAAAAGCGATAAATCATAAGCGTTTCATCCCATATAATTAATTTTGTAGCAATAAGTAAAGAAGCAAGAAATGAATTCTGCGGAATAGAGCAAACTGAATTCTCAGATACTTGAATTGGTATAGCAAACCTCGAATGTGCAGTTCTACCAGATGGAAGCAAAGTAGCTGCAATCCCACTAGAAGCAATAGGCAAAACTATCTCACCAATAGAACGAAGTGAACATATAAGTGCATTTCACAAAAATATTTTTCCAGTTCCTCCATACCCATAAACAAAGAAAAAGCCACTCAACGATCTCTCAACTGTGTACATAATTTGATCATAAATGCCACGTTGTTCCTGATTAAGTAACACCACCAATCTATTTGCTTCCGCTGTCAAATGAACTTTATCATAATTTTTTTCTTGGGCTATCAGATAATTATCCTCATCTATAGGAACTGATGGTGATTAGTGAGGCAATGACATGAAAGCATCTAAGCTTTTTCCATTCCCTTAATGCTGAATTCTCTTTAACTTCCTGTGAGATATCTACACATAATATAATAATAATATAAGTTAAAGAAGAACATGGATATTTAAAAATGGTAAACAACAAATACAATAGAATTACATTGACTTACTGTTGATACACAAATTAGAAGATATCAAAAGAAGAAATGTATCTTTATTCAGAAGGTGTGGATAAACCACAATGATAATACAAGAGATTAATCGCCTAAACTTTGGTCGACTAGCGAAAGAGAGAAATAGAGAATCTAAGACTCAAGAAGTATTGGATGCCCTTTTCTACATATCATAAGGTTATATTTATAGTCTACAAATTTCCTTTCCCGTTGGAGTAGTTAATTTCCTCATTTACAGCTTTTCCCGTTTTGATCCTCATAAGTGCAGTGGTTACGAATTGTTGATTTGCTGTTACGGAATCTTGACGGCATCTTTGACCAGAGGAGTAATGATCTTGACTATTGTTGACGTGTTGAGCTTCTTCTGATTTTCCCTCTGATTGGGCTTAATGGGCCTTCCTCCTTTACGTGAGATAATGTCATAACACTTACCAAGAACGCTAGTACGCTCTTTGCAGTATAGAATAGCCTCACATAACAATTTTTTTGTCTCAGCCCAAACTTGTTCTAGATCACTAAGGGAAGAACACAATAACATATTAACAAAGAGTTTTCTAAGAGCCAAACCACTTGCCCCATATAGATGCCTCTTTAATAGTTGAAATATACTCTAAATCATCATCCAAGAGCCCCCGTGCAATACAAGTTTCTCTAAAACTTTGATAAGTGACACCATCAAATGTCTTTAAATCAGCAAAACATGTAGGACCCTTTACCTTGTTTAATAGAATACGCAGAAAATATAATTCACCACAAGAAGGAGAAACATGAGAAATTCGACCAATTGATTTCCCACCTCGTCTAGGCTTCCAACACCTTTCTCTCCGATAAAAAACGAAATGTTTAGGAAATTCAATATAAGTTAATGACCTTGCAAAGCTACTATTTTTATTTGCACAGAACCATGCAAGAAACTATGATTCACGCACACGTGGCCTATCTAGAACTTCTTCTACATCATCATTACTACAATAAATAACATCTTATTGCTCATGTAGATGAAAGCCAAGTCTATGTACTGCAGGATGACTTTTATGAATATCAAAAGCAAATATTCTCCAAGATGCCTCCCAAGCAGAAATATATCTACAATTGAAATACTGTTTGATCTCATCAACTTCTTTATCACTCCCTGTATTCTGAGAAGATCGAGATATAGATGCATCTGCTCGGTCACTCTCTTTGCTGACATACTTGAACAAATACTTAATAGCAGTAGATTGATTGCATTTCTCTACATTGATATGTGCACCAAACAAAAGAAGTATATGAGGATTATAAGGGACAGCATAGCGATTATCAAGAGGAATTTTTTTTTGTCAACAAAAATTCCATTATTTGTGCGTCTATATGTAGGATATCCTTCATTATCAATTGTTGTGTGAGACGAAAAAGGTTTTGGAAATTTTCTAGAACAACATTTTTCTTTTAAACAACCTCCTTCTCCAATAGATCTCCGGCAAGGGTCATGAAGCATAAACTTAGTCACCAACTCCAACAATAATGGATTCTCATTTGCACAAGAAAGTTTAGCACAAATATGATTGTCAATATCTGATGATGACTTCATCTTTGCAGATTCACTAAACCAAAGTAAAATATGAGCATGTGGCAAACCTCGCTTTTGAAATTCAATGATATACATATCTGCCAAATACATAAAACCAAGAAAACACAAAATGAAATGACAATATCTATAATAATTAAAATATTTCAGATAATAAAAAATTATAACTAATTAATAAAATTACTTTACCTGCCATGATAGGACCAAACAATTTCTTCTCTTTTAAAACATTCATTAACCAATCAAGTTTCAACTTAAAAATTCGAAACAACACATCAGTCCTATCACATGAATTCACCCAATGAGAAGAACAAAATCACTTTACTTCTGACCATGCTGGATTACATGTGAATGTCAAAAATAAATCCGGATATCCCATGCTTCGACATATTGTCATCGCATCAAGATAATTTTGCAACATATAACGTGCACCTTCTGTAAATAATGAAGGCTAAACAATGCGCTTTCCTAGTTGTGAGGCATTTGTTTCTCCCCTATTTAAAGCATTAGATAACCTTTTATATAAGTCAACACGAAGATGTTTTTGGTGCATACGAACCTGAAGTAATCACTGCGACTCAATCATTGTATATCCATAACAATAAATTGCTGCAAGAGGCGAGACTAATGTAGTATGATTGAACATCCATTTTTTCTAGACATGAACCTATAACAAAAAAAATTCCCTCATGCTAACCATCTTCAAAGAGTTATAGTTATCATCAATAACATTTCTATGAAGTACATCATCTCTATATCCATCTTCACCATAACAAAATAATACTGGATATTGCAAAGGGAGGTATCCTGTATGAAGTTCATTTATCCTCTGTGGTTTACCAGAATGCTCTGCAATAATAATATCCCGAACTCCAAAAGAATTATAAAAATCACCAACCACTAAAACAACCACCTCTGAAGTTGATGGAACATTAAATACATGTCCATTTGACATACGTGAACTCAATAAACATAGACATAAATCAGTGTCAGTTGACCTATTAAGCATAGATCCAGCTGCTCTATACTGTTTTACATATGGGTTCACCTGATCTAATTGAAACCTAATAAGCTCAACTATTTAATTGAGCTTATAATTGCTGCAAATAAAAATTGGGGAAAAGATTAATACATAAAATAATAAAAACATGCAATTCAATGAAATATGAATTCTATTATGCATACCTGACAGCAGAGATTTTATTGGCAATTTCATGTTCAGTGTCATAGATATAAAGCTGAGAAAATATATAGGTCGTTGAACTTCATCAGACACTAAACTTCCAATCATATGGTGATTAACCCCATACAATACAAAACAATAAGGAGATCCACCCTTATTTTTTGCCATGATCAATTTTTCCACCCAACGAAGTAAAAGAAAACATATTATTATATTGCCTAATGTTGGCGTGAAATATTTTAGAAGCTTCTATGTTCTTATGAAAGAATAAACTATATAATGAAGGTGGAGGAGGCTTTAGTTGTGGAAGAACTACTTTTCCCTATGAACAGCAGAGAGGAAATATTTCAGCCACACCAACTGCATTGGAATTCTTACACCTTTCATTATACCAACACAAAGCCCCACAATAAATGCATGACCAAGCAGCATCTCCTTCGTCTATGTAGGGATCTAAAAAAAATAAAATAAAATATAACAAAATTGTTTGCCAAATAATCCAGAAAATAATTGCCACAACAAATTCCTAATATTAAATATACCATACTTTCGTTCGAGATAAATTTGTTGGCAAAATAACATCATTGACAACATTTCCAGGTTCATCGTTTAAGACAACTTCTAAATAAAAAAAATAAACACTTATAAACTAAGATATAATGAAGTGCAGCGCACCTGAAAGAGTCCTCTCTCCAAGTTGAAAGAAACACAAAACCAAAATATAAAACGGACGATTTAAAACCAAACACTTTCACAACTACAATACAACCCAAAATAGTTGAAAAAACCTCGCCTTGAACAACACATTAAAAAACTCCTGGTAAAAGAAAACAACACATTAAAAAACCTAACGCCCGCACTTTAGCCCGGTTGACAAAAATATTTAAGCACAAAAAAGAAAAATTAAAAATACACAAACCAAAAATAGATGAAAGGCGTGATACAAACCAACCAAATACATATAATCTTGTTATACTACTGATAAAACTTCATAATTTCACATACTTCACTTCATATTTACCTTGGATTTTACATGATTTTTGAGGATACATAGATAACAAACATACACAATTTAAGGTGAATTGAACAATACATGAAAAACATACTTTTGTGAAATTTGGAGTTGAATTGTACATTTTTAGGTGTAAGACTCATCAACCCTTTTTCTATTTCGTATAGGAAGAGGTGGTCAAGCCTTGAAACAAAGAAGGATCCAAGGAGGAAGCTCAAAAGAACCAAAAAGAATAGGAAAGCAGAATGGGGCCAGAGGGGCGCCCAGGGGCGCCACCGGGGCGCGCCATATACGATATGTCGCCTTCTCTGTTCTTGAGCCCCAGGGGCGCTGTAACATCCCAAATTTTGATTAAGGTTAATTGGAAATTATTGAGGTGTTATTTAGGAAATTTGAGTTTTAGGGAGAAATTTATGGAGATTTATTGTTATTAAATCTTAATTTTTTTGAATTTAAGGAAATATAGTTAAAATAATTATTTGGAGTTAGAAACTTTCATGAACAAGTATTTGGGATAGTAGATAATATTATGATGAAAAGAAGGAGATATAGTAATATATACAAACTTCTGGGGTAGAAATATAATTACGAATAAACCTTAGGGTAGTTAATTGTAATTTTCCCTAAATTATAAATAAATACATCATCTCCTTCCTTCCATTTCATTTCTCTCTCTCTCTCTCTCTCGAGCTTCCTCCGCCGACTCCACCCCCTCCGTCGCTTTCTTCTTCTTTTTCTGCGAATCCCGGCGGCGCCGGCCACCTCACCATCAGCATCATCATCACACCTTTCTTCCTTCCTCACTTCTCTTTCTCGCGTTCTGCTCCAGTTCCTCACTTTCCTCCGTCGCCTTTTTCGATTTTTCCGGCGAAGCGGTGGCGGGTTCGGCGATGTGATGGTGGAAGAGGTAAAGCTTCAACCTTTCTAACATATCTCGGGCTAAGCTTTCATTTTGAAGTTTATTTCCTCATATTTTCCTTTTTCCTTTTGATTCTTTTCGGCCTATACCTTGGAGGCCGATTTTCCGGCGAGCTGCACGGCGGCGGTGGCCTCCCACTCTCCATACAACACCGGAATCAAGCTTAGGTGACTTTTCTTTTCAGATCCCTACCCCTTTACCATTTGTTTTTGGCGAGTTATTAGAGAGTCCGAATTGGGTTTTTAACTTTTGGGTCTTCTAGTTAACTAAAACGGTGTTCAATCTTCATTTATTGATGCTAGAGAGGAGATTTGAGTGATTGATAGAGAATTTGTGGATTGTGTGAAAAACCCTAACTTTGTGTGCTTTGGTAATTTGTTGAGCATAGGGTTTTAAAAGGTTTAATCTTCAAATTATTGATTAGGTAAACCCAATTGTGTCATAGTCTAGCTGTGCATGTATGATTTGTTGACTTTTGACGATGTCATAAAGCTTTTTCTTCCTCCCTATACATTAGACACTGCTGGTTTGTGTGTGTATATGATATTATGCTGTAATTAAAATTATAAGGACAGGCTAGTGTGCTGCTACATGTGATTTTGTTTGGCTTGATGGTTTTTGTTGATGAGATAGGGTTAATAAAGTTTAAAAAAAAAATTGGGATTATCCCTTGTATATACAGTGGTGTGTAGGGTGTGAATTTCTCAACGTTGGGCTGTTATGGTTTTGTTTGTTAATGTCCAAACAGATTATAGGCTTGAGATGTTTTCAATTGTGTTTTTCAAATTTTAATTGAAGAGTTATAAATATCTCTTTTACGTTACATGTTGAAATCGATAAAGCTTGGTATTTTACAGTTCTTAATTCTTAATCCTTGTTTTAATGTTTGAATCTGATTTGTATGGTGTTTATGGATTTTTAAAAGTTAGATTAAGGTTATCTTAGAACTAAAGCATAGATTCATGTTGAATGTTTGATGATTAACAATGACTTGATTTAATGTCTTAGTAATTGGAATTTGAAAGCTTAAAATCTAATTGTTACTTAATACATGTATGTGTGTGTATGAAATCTGACTTGGAAGGATGTTTAAACTTAAGACTCAAGAGAATTGGTTCTAAAATGTTGTTAAATGAATGTATTTGGGAAGTACATGACTATAATCCGAACTTATTTGAAGTTTGATTCTACCTAATAAGGTATTGATTGGATGAAGGTGCAATTAGTTATGGTTGTATTTGGTGAATTTATTTGTGTTGATTCTTATAGTGTGTTAAATAGAAATGTGTGCTTGTTCCTTGGCTTTTGGTTCATGAATGTTATGAATAAATTGATTATGGAATAAGGAAATTGGGAAGGATTGAACTAAATTGAATTTTTCGACGTTTTGGGTGAGTTGTAGCCTAGAAAGGCTTTTGGGTGATTTTGAAATCTGCACTCTTTGGTAAATTACGGTCCATTATTGAGTTGATTAAACTTAATAGGAGTTGTTAATGGTAGAATGTGGACATTGAAGGATGATTTGAGTAAATTGGGCATTGGTGACTTCTAAAGATTTATTGGTGCTTGTTTGTGATTGGGAAAAACCATGGGTTGGTTAGAATATTTATTTAGTAAGATGTTAAGGGTGAATTTTAAACATTGATTTGGTAAGAGTATAAGGTATATGGTAATTAGGGAAGTAAGGTATAATCAAGTTGAAATTTGTGGAATGGTTGAAGTTTACTAAAAAGTAATGATTTCTCACTTTAGTTGGTGATAATATGAAATTGAGCTTGAAGGAAAGACATTGGATTGTTCTGTGTGGATTTTGAAGTTGTGAATGACTTGTTAATGACTTGTTAATGTTTAAAGTAGTGAATTTGGACTTTGAATGATTGTATAAAACAGTTGAATTAAGAATGGGGATTTAGGTAGTAATTGGGATCGAGAGTGACGATAAATAACATAAACAAAGATAGTTGCTCACTTTCTTTATTATTTGGAATGAAAAATAGGAGAATATACCTGGAAGGAAAAATCTACCAGGAATGGTAAGGAAAGACAAAGGAATGCTAAGGGCGACATGTAATCACACTTAAACTTGCTATAACATTGAGGGTGACGTTAGTTGGGGATTTTGAAAATCCTTTCTCACCCTCATTATATATATTATCTTTGAAAAGTTATTTTTCTACAAAATTGGCTATCGGGTGCCTTTCAAACACGATTATTTTCATATAAAAGATTTCGACACATTATATATGTAGTATCCTGTCTGGTGGTGTTGGATATTTTGGAATCATATGACATATTTGAATGTGCTGGATATTGAGAGGTTGTGAGTATAGAAAATGAATTAGATGTGAATTGAGATTTTGGAGAGTTATGTTGAGGGAAGATATTGTGGATAATAGATTGAAAGGTGATGTGAGAATGTTGTTAGAATCTTAAGTTTTGATGAAGACTAAAATATGAAAGAACAAGTTAAACACTTAGACAAGATTAGGTTAAAATAGAACCACAAGTAAGAGTACAACCGGATGTGGATTTACTTCCGGATGGACTAGGACTAGCGCTCGCGGATGAACAACTCATCCCCCAGCGGAAGCAAGTAATACACTAAGTCATAACTCAGTCTAGGAACATTAGGTGTATAAAATCCTTGAGACTAAGTTAGGATGCAACCGGATGTGGATTTGCTTCCGAATGCTTAATGACTAGCGCTGCCTGTTGGGTTAGGTAACACCGAGCGTCAGTGAGTATAACACTAAGCCTTAACTCAACGTCCAGTAGGAGTGCTTCCGAATGTGGAATTGCTTCCGGAAGTAAGAGAGCTTCCTTAGACAATTGAACTCCCACTGCATGTGATTATGTGTTGTTATACTACACATCCCATAGCAAGAGTAAATGACACACTAAGTCACTTAGGAAGAATCAGACTAAAATCAAATCCTAAGTTAGAATACAACCGGATGCAGAATCGCTTCCGGAAGACTTAGAGTAAAATAACGAGACTTACGCTGACTATTGGAATAGACATCCCCTAGCGTCAGTAGACAATACACTAAGTCAGAACATAGTCTTAGTAAGATTGCTTCCCATAGCAAACAAGCTTCCCACAGCATGTATAGTTCTTACTACACTTGATTATATATACTACTCTGTTGGACTAACAAGTATGTGCAGAACTTAGTTTTACTTCTGGATGCAAATGAGCTTCCGGATGCAAATACTCTTGGCACTGAGATTCAGAGACTAACGCTTGCAGAGCAAGATTGCCGCTTCCGGATGAACGATGATCATCCGTCAACAAGAGTACAAGAGTCAACGTCACATATTCCATCTGCCGCCCAAGCCTGAATGTTTTGAGGCCGAGTATAAAAGGAACATCTACATTCAGAAGAGAGGTTGGAAGAACAGAGTCCATTGTCTTAGATATTGTAATCTACATTCTTCTCATCTTCTACTCTATGATCTTAGATTTGTAACATTCTTAGAGAGTGATTCATTCGTACTTAAGTGAGTAACATCATCTATTCTTAGAGAGAATCATTTGTACTTAAGTGTTTATCACAATCAGTTCATAGAGTGAACATATTATCAAATCCTCTAATTGATAGAGGCTGTTCTAAAGCTTGTGCTTGAAGAACAGAATTATTATCTTACAAAAGTGAGGGAGATCATTTAGAGGTTTTCTAAATCTCCATAGGTTGCAAGTTAGCCTGCAAAACTTGTGGTTGTAAGGTTCCAGGTGATCCCGTTGTAAAACCTGTGGTTGTAAAGGTTTACAGGTAAGCCCGTTGCAAAACCTGTGGGTTGTTAGGTGAACCCGTGCTCGTAAAACCTAAAGTGTAAAGGCTTTCTTGTGCCTGGTTCAAACAAGAAGTTTAATGGATTGAAAATCTCAGGTGGAGCCTGGGGACTGGATGTAGGTCTGGAAGTGACCGAACCAGGATAAATTTGTGTGTGCTTATTCTGTTTGTTTAATCTACACATCAAGCACCACACCACTAGATACTTACTTGTGCTTGGGGTGATACATCGTCACTCTCATCAAGCACAAGGAGTAAACTTTTAAAAGGGAGAATTTTTATAAGTTTTATTCTGCCACTCAATTCACCCCCTCTTGGGTGACAGCCACACATTTCATTTGGTATCAGAGCCAGGTCACTTGTTTAAAGGATCCAACGATCTCAAGTGCAAAGACCTAGGCTGACTTGGGATATAAAATGTGTTTTGAAGGCTTTGATCATACTATCCCACCCTTGTTAGAAAATACTGATTTTTACTTATGGAAGGCAAGGATGAAAAGTTTTGTGTTATCCTCGAGTTTCAAAATGTGGGATGTCTTTGAAAATGATTCTGATTTCAAACCAAAAGTAAACTGGACTGAAGAGGAGAAAAAATTATTTTACTTAAACATTAGAGCAATGCAAATTTTGTACAAAAGCTTACCTGACAGTGATTTCCAGAAAATTAAACATTGCTCTAATGCTAGAGATATTTGGAACACTCTTGATGCTATGTATGCTTCGGATCATTCCCTTGGCAGTAAAGATGTCCAAAGCTCCTTTTGTGCCCCTTGTGGATCAACTGATGTTGAGCTACAGGAAGTTGATATTGAGAAAGCCAGCGGCAGTGAAGAGAGTGTTGATCTCTACCTAGAAGATTCAGAAACTGAAGAAAATGAGGTATCTGAACTTGAACATTCTGACTTGCAAGACATGTATAATGAGTTACATATTGAATTCTGTAAACTTGCAAAAGAAGTTCTAGGATTAAGGAAAAAGAATAGGAAACTCGAGGAACTCATTATCTCTTCTACATCCAAGGGTTCCAAAGTTTCCTCCATAGAAAAACAACTAGTGCTGCCCATAGAAAAACAGCTATCGAGAGCAGAAGCTTCAACATGTACTGAAAATTGTTCCAATTGTGAATCCCTGTTGAAGGAAAAAGAAAGTTTTTCAAAAGGCCCTGAGACTTCAAAAGGTGTTTCAAAAGAACAGAGAGTCTTTGAAAACAAAACTGACCAACAAGATAATGATAGGAAATCCTATTCTGAATATCATTCCATTATCTGTCATTATTGTGGTAGATCAGGTCATATTTCTCACACATGTAGTCTTAAGAAAAATTTACATGTGAGAAATAAATTTGTATGGATCTCTTAAGGACAAGTAAGGTCCAGTGCTAACCATGTAGGACCCAAGTACAAATGAGTACCAAAACTTCCTTCTAGTGCCTTACTTGTGCAGGAAAGATCAAGAGTTCATCTTGCCCCAAAGAAGAGAACTCGTGGTGATGTCACTGCTGCATCCACCTGGTCCAATCATAAGAAGCAGTGCACTACCACGAGGAACAAAGGTTCTGTCTCAAGGATGAGCTATCACAGAGTTCCACTCAACTATCCTGAGAAGAACAAGAGAGAGAGGATTTCTCGATCAACATGGAGAAAGCCTATGAATTCTGTCTCTCATAAGAAAGTGCTTTAGGCCAAGGATAAGTATAGAAGATCTACTTGGGTAAGCAAGGGATCACTTAGGGTTGAAGCATGCAATAGTAAAATCTCCTATGCAAATGTTAGATGGAATTATTGAGATTTTACATCAAGCATTATGTATATGAACATTATATTCCTTATAAGAAAGTTTCTCACAATGTTCATAGTCTACATGCTGTCATGATCAAAAACATATATATATATCTATATTCTTGTGCATATAGTCATGATTGATTCGCAATGCCATATTCACAGTGAATAATCCTTAGGTGCATGTGAATCACATACTTTCTACAAACTGACCAGTCAGATCCAAGTCTGCATACTGAAAAAGGAAAAAGGGGATTATTTGATATCTTGTAGGAAAGAAGATCGGAAGCAACAACAAGACTCAAGACTGTACTTCAGCTGAGCAATTTGTCGTATCTTGATGAGCTGTCCTTCATGCCTGCTTCCTAATGCACAAAAGTCGATGACTGTGCAAGTCTGTTCATTTCTCACTTGAATGACATACTAGGGGTCTAGAGTTAGAGCTTAATGACCAAAAAGCAAAAAGGAGGGAAAGAGAGAATTGACATTCATTACAATACAAATGATGTTCAGTCATACTAAATCAATCAATGGAAGACTTCTCTCTTGATATTCTTTTTGGTTTTCTATGACAAGGATGATGATGGTGAAGAAAAATGGGTGAAACATTTTTCCTCTCATCACCGAATACTTTTGGTGGGTGATGGTGATTTCTCCTTCACTCTTTACTTGGCTCAGTCCTTTGGTTCAGCATTCAACATCGTTGCTTTTTCCCTTGACACTCTTACCCTCTCCTCTACTTATGTGATATTGATATGACTTTTAACCTGTGATAATCTTATTTTTTTTTGAAAATGGTCAAATCATTTTAAATCCATTTTTTTTGGGGTTTATAATATTTGTGCATATCAAATCATTTCCTTTTGAAAAGGCACCATTCACAAAAGAAAATAGTTTATGCATTCATACTGACTTTTTGAAAGATTTTTGAAATGCAAACTTTCAAATCAAGGATAGCCTGTGCTACTGATGAATCATAAGATATCTTGACTGTCTATCATAATATTGACTCTTATTACTCATCAACTAGAATCTTATGTTTACAAACTGTTCCTGAATTTTCTTAGTGATAAACTGACTGGCTGTGAACTCGAGCAATAATTTTTTAATCACATCTTAAGTCTCCATCTACTAATGATCTTAGTTTAAGCCTGTTGTTAAGTATGTTGACAGATTATGAAAGCTTGAACGATGTGGATGTACAAGAGAGAACATCAACGAGTATGCTCCTTATCAACATGAGAAGAAATGGCTGTTCTGAATTCAATCTTGAGGAAATCTCGCCAATCTTATATGAGCATTTCTTTCCATTACTCATTCTGTTGTGCATTTTAATGGATAGTTTCTCTTGTCAGACATACATTAGGAATCTTAGGAAATGCCTTGAATTAGCTTCTGCAAGATCTAATCCAAGGGCAAATGCCAATAGGATAGAAGCCTAAGTGAGTGTAGATAACTAGGCTGGAAAGAACTATTAAGAATCTCTACCCACTGAAAGCCTTATATCCTTGCACACTATTACAAGCCTAGTACAATCTGAACTAAGTTCAAAGCTTGTTGAAACCCTAAGAATAATGAGATCATATTAAGCATATTTGAAAGAACTTGAGCTGAGATTTGAAAATTATTCTTGTGATCATATGCTGAGAATTTGGGTGTTTTGGAAACTTGATTATGGACATTAAAGTGTTTAGAACTTCATTGTGTTGACAATTCACATGCCCTCATAATCTGACATGAACATTCTTAAGGCATATTTATCGAACTATACTTGTTTATGAAACTCTGAAAATATGCAATCTATTCAATACTCGCTGAACTATCACATTGGTATTTATCCAAAAGAGTATGAGTAAAGTTCATGACTTGATAGTGAAACCATGTGAAATTGTGAACTAAATTTCCAAAATCTGTTTTCACTTTAATACTCCTGTTTTACCAAACCAACCAGCAAACACGTTTTCTTAAGATTATGATATTGAACTGATTAACAAAGCTTGTGACTTGGAGAGTCCTCAGCATGTACACTAATGTTAAATCTTAAGTTTTTCCACTGATCATCCGGAAGAGCATATGCTTCCGCTAGCACTTGCAGGTCCCCTAGTAAAAAGGCCATAAGAACTATCAATATTTAGATCTCAAGTCCTTCACATCCGAAAGCGAATCCACTTCCGGAAGCATGTGCAAGAATGGTCTCTCAACTACAGACATAGCTACCAAACAACCTCTGAGGGTTGATCAATTTATTCTTATAAAGGAAAATTTGGGAATGTTGAAATGAAGTTTAATCTTCAGAGAACATCTGTGCTTAATTGTTAAAACCTGCCAACTATGCTAACTTAGGCTTCGAAGTGCCAATCTTTAGTTTCACAGGTCCCCCACAATGTTAAATCTTAAGTTAAGCCCAACCGGAAGCAAAACCACTTCCGGATGCTCTTTTGCTGGCGCTGGGTGATGACTCAAAAGCAACCAGGGAGCGCCAGTGTCTGGGAGAAGACACGTCACTTCACAAAAACGTTTCATCTTCCTCCATGAGAAGTTGTGCCTCCTCTGACAAAGTGAAGCGACACGTGTTAAAAGGTGCGCCGTTCCAATTAAATGTTTACGTTTCCCTATGAACCAGCGCATGTTTTCAATAAAGAGTCATTATGAGTTCTCCATCCGTTGTGACATTGCATATAAATAGAGAGCGTCAGTCATTCTTCTCACTTCTTTCACAAATTACACCCACAAAACTCTCTGAACTCATTCATCGCATCTTCTTCAAGTTCATCACACTGTTCTTCATTTTCTTCATCTTCTTCATCTACATTTCTGCCATTTCATTAAATACACTTCACTTAAAACCCTAAACCCAAAATGGCCGGATCACATGAAACAAATCCCAACACTGAGATAGCCACTGCCTCCAAGAAATCAAAATCTAAGTCTGGAAAATCTGGGCAACACTCGAAGTCTGGAAAATCTGGGCAAGTTCGCGAACAGTCTGGGCAATCTGGGCCTCAACAAGAACACTCGAAGAAAAAGGGAAAGAAGAGAGTTCAGTTTAATGAAGAGCCTGCTTCTAAAAGACAGCGAGTAGAGGAGGATGATCCTCTTGTGTACAGAGATGGGCCATTGGAGGCTGTTTCCTCCAAATTTGAAGTCGCGAAACCCTACTTCAATCATGGAATGTACATCGACTTGAATAAAATTGAAGAACTAGGGTTTGGCCATTTGAGGGAGCATCTCCAGAAATATATGTGCTGGCTGGGAATCAACCAAGAGTACAACATCAACGTACTCAGGGTGTTCAGCCAGTCTCTCTCAGCCAATGCCAAGTACAAGATGGTGAATGGAAAAGAGACCATCCGCAGAGTCAATTTCAAGGCCACAGTAAGAGGAAGGGACATAAGTTTCAATTGGCGAGATATTAACGCCATGCTCGGGTTCACTGAGGAAGATATGAACGAGTGACTATACCCTGAGAAACTCGACAAGGAGGAGCTTGAGAAAGTCTATGACACCAAGGGGAAGAAGGTGTCTGGCATGTCTGACTCCAACCGGGTAGTCCAATACATCTACTCCCGGATGATGACTCACAAAGGGGGAAACTTCAACGAGTTCACTCTTCTTGACAACCCCTGGCTCCCCAGATTCCTCACCCAGCAGCCAATTAACCCAGGGCAATTAATAAGTTTAGAGCTGCACAAGTGGATTGATAATAAGAAGTCTGCAAATCTTCCCTACCCAACGGTCATCGCCTTCCTCTTGGAGAAATTCCTGATCAAATCCACATCCACTGAGGAAGCTGAGAATGTTAAGTGCTTGCCCGTCAGCGCAAAGAACATCAGCAAGATGGGGATCAAGTACAACAAGCCAGCAAGGGCCATTCGTTCTGGCTCTCAGGCAGGGAGTGCCTCAAACACAACTGCTCCCTCTGCGTCTGAAGCAGGGGACCAGGAAGTTGACTCCCATGCTGGCCCAAGCAGAGCTCCAAGGCTGTCTGTTGCACAGAAGACAATGATGGCTGAGTTGCGAGAGGAAATACTTCACAGGCTGCCTGAAACATTGTTGGCCCCTCTCAGAGAAAAATATGATGGAGCCCTTCAGCAGCAAGGACAGAGGATCCAGGGCATCGAGGATCGCCTAGGAAGGGTCGAGGCTAAGTTAGACCTTATCATCAATCATTTCCACATTCCTCAACCACAAGGTCACCTACCTCCACCTCCTCCACCTCCTCCACAAAATGATCAACCTCCACCTCCTCCTCCACAAAATGACCAACCTCCACCTCCTCCACCTAACCAACCATCACTCCCTCCTCCTAATACACAACAACCCCCTCCTCAGAATGACTCACATCAACCTTCACCACAAAATGAGTCTGACACTCACCACTCCTCTCACCAAACCCCCCAAAACTCACCTTCACCTAACCACTCTCCTAGCCACTCTAATTCATCTAACCCACAAAACTCCCCCAACCCACAATCCACCAACCCAACAATCACAACCAACTGGCCGAGCACCTTGGCTTCCACACTGCCATTCACCCCCTCAGTCACCTATATCTGAGAGATTACCCTCGCCTTCAGAGGTTATCTGAGGACCACTTACCATTCACCCCTTATTCATCTACCTACCCCTTCGATGGCCTATTCACAGATCCCTCCTGGTTCCCTAGCCCCACTCATTCACCAGAAACCTCACCCACTTCCTCACCCGCGACCTCACCACCCAGAACCTATGACCCTGAACCTCCACCCTCCACATCACCCAACCCTTCCTCCCTGGCACTCGCCCTTCTTGATGATGCCAAAAGGGGGAGAGAAATCCTCAATCAACCCTCCTCCTTATGGCTAGATGAGGACATAGCTGCTGCTCTCCGCCGTGCAAATGATCTAAGGTAAATGGGTAGTGCTGAGAATCTGATCAGAGGGGAAGCAGTGAGATTCATGCAACAGCAGCTCCTGGATGAGCAAAGATCTAAATGGGCAATGGTGCTGTTTGAGCAACCTGATGAGATCCCACAGCCTGAGCCACAACCTGAGCCAGAAGCCTCTTCTGCTGAGCCTCCACCCTCTGTGCCTGGCCAAAATATTGTTGAAATGATCATGATGAAGTATGGGTTGAAGAGGCAAAACCATCCACCTATGGTGATAGCCAAGCCAATCCCTCCCTCTGAGCCAACCTCTGCTCCTCCTCCTCTAGTAATTCCCCTATCTGACCCAACCTCTGCTCCTCCTCCTCCAGTAATCCCCTCATCTGAGCCAACCTCTGCTCCTCCTCCTTCAGTCGTCAGCTACAGCCAGTCTAGAAAGAAGCATCGTGCCAAAAAGGGTGATGCTACTGCTGAGTCTTCTGAGAGTGAAGAGGAACCTCGTGGTCACTCTGAGGACCATGAGTCAGAGGGTATTTGAGAGGGAAGCATCTGAGACTCAGCCATCCTCTCAAGCATCATATGTTCCTCCGCTACTAAAGGAAGTAAAGCTGGAAATAGAGGACATGACTGCTGATGAGTTCGAGAAGTATGGATGGACTGACAAGATCACATTTGGTCAGATGACTTGCCTCGATGCTGAAAGAGCAAATGCCAAGGCTTCCCAAGAAAGAAGAAAGGGCAAAGGAAAAGGCAAAGGGAAAAGGAAAGCCAAGGAAGTTGAGGAGGATCCCAACTTTCCTGTGTGGAATGTAAAGATAAGGGCTGTCCATTATCCCAATGGCGAGGTCATTCCCTTCTCCGATGCAACTGGATTCCCTGGGTTTGAAGAAGTTCAAAATCTGAAGAGAGCCTTTGAGGAATCCGTTGAAACTGAGAGACTCAGAAGGGAGAAGGAATAGGCAGAGCTTCAGAGCATAATTGCTCAGATTGACCAGAGCGAGAAGGATGCCCACATAGCCAAACTTCAAGAAGAGAATGAGCGAAGGCAAGCAGAGAGGGAGAGGAAAAAGAGACACCGCTTATAAACCCCACTCTACCCTAGGCATTTAACTTAGGAATTTTGTTTCTCTCTCATATTTTTCATGCATAGTTTACTTTGCACAGTTTTGATTACTTGTGTATTTTATCTGTTATTACATATCTGACTTGTAATCTTTTACTCATCAATAATATTTGTCTTTAGCTCTTTGTGCCTTATCTGATTATTACTTTTAATTCTTTCATATGGACTTAATTGTATAACTTGGTTTGTCATCGTCAAAAAGGGGGAGAATGTTAGAATCTTAAGTTTTGATGAAGACTAAAATATGAAAGAACAAGTTAAACACTTAGACAAGATTAGGTTAAAATAGAACCACAAGTAAGAGTACAACCAGATGTGGATTTACTTGCGGATGGACTAGGACTAGCGCTCGCGGATGAACAACTCATCCCCCAGCGGAAGCAAGTAATACACTAAGTCATAACTCAGTTTAGGAACATTAGGTGTATAAAATCCTTGAGACTAAGTTAGGATGCAACCGGATGTGGATTTGCTTCCGAATGCTTAATGACTAGCGCTGCCTGTTGGGTTAGGTAACACCGAGCGTCAGTGAGTATAACACTAAGTCTTAACTCAACGTCCAGTAGGAGTGCTTCCGGATGTGGAATTGCTTCCGGAAGTAAGAGAGCTTCCTTAGACAATTGAACTCCCACTGCATGTGATTATGTGTTGTTATACTACACATCCCATAGCAAGAGTAAATGACACACTAAGTCACTTAGGAAGAATTAGACTAAAATCAAATCCTAAGTTAGAATACAACCGGATGCAGAATCGCTTCCGGAAGACTTAGAGTAAAATAACGAGACTTACGCTGACTATTGGAATAGACATACCTTAGCGTCAGTAGACAATACACTAAGTCAGAACATAGTCTTAGTAAGATTGCTTCCCATAGCAAACAAGCTTCCCACAGCATGTATAGTTCTTACTACACTTGATTATATATACTACTCTGTTGGACTAACAAGTATGTGCAGAACTTAGTTTTACTTCCGGATGCAAATGAGCTTCCGGATGCAAATACTCTTGGCACTGAGATTCAGAGACTAATGCTTGCAGAGCAAGATTGCCGCTTCCGGATGAACGATGATCATCCGTCAGCAAGAGTACAAGAGTCAACGTCACATACTCAGAGGTCAGAATGCTTTTGTCAGAGCAGAGTTGTCAGAGTTGCTTTTCAGAGATAAAGCAAGTCAACCCTGCTAAGCATTAATGAAGATGTACCTCTCAACGGTAACCTGGGATTAACGACTATATTCAAACGGACATATTCTATCTGCCGCCCAAGCCTGAATGTTTTGAGGCCGAGTATAAAAGGAACATCTACATTCAGAAGAGAGGTTGGAAGAACAGAGTCCATTGTCTTAGATATTGTAATCTACATTCTTCTCATCTTCTACTCTCTGATCTTAGATTTGTAACATTCTTAGAGAGTGATTCATTCGTACTTAAGTGAGTAACATCATCTATTCTTAGAGAGAATCATTTGTACTTAAGTGTTTATCACAATCAGTTCATAGAGTGAACATATTATCAAATCCTCTAATTGATAGAGGCTGTTCTAAAGCTTGTGCTTGAAGAACATAATTATTATCTTACAAAAGTGAGGGGGAGCATTTAGAGGTTTTCTAAATCTCCATAGGTTGCAAGTTAGCCCGCAAAACTTGTGGTTGTAAGGTTCCAGGTGATCCCGTTGTAAAACCTGTGGTTGTAAAGGTTTGCAGGTAAGCCCGTTGCAAAACCTGTGGGTTGTTAGGTGAACCCGTGCTCATAAAACCTAAAGTGTAAAGGCTTTCTTGTGCCTGATTCAAACAAGAAGTTTAGTGGATTGAAAATCTCAGGTGGAGCCTGGGGACTGGATGTAGGTCTGGAAGTGACCGAACCAGGATAAATTTGTGTGTGCTTATTCTGTTTGTTTAATCTACACATCAAGCACCACACCACTAGATACTTACTTGTGCTTGGGGTGATACATCGTCACTCTCATCAAGCACAAGGAGTAAACTTTTAAAAGGGAGAATTTTTATAAGTTTTATTCTGCCACCCAATTCACCCCCCTCTTGGGTGACAGCCACACATTTCAAATGTATGGTGTTGATAATGAGATTGATGTTGATTTTGATTATTGTGATGAGATATTGAAATTAATGGATATTGTGAGATTTGCATGAGACTGATATACATACGTACCATCGAGCGATGATAACTGTCGATTGGCCAATCGACAGTTATTTGTACTGATGATCCTTTTCGGATTGATTAGACCGGGGATCATAGGTCAACTTATTGAGAGAAAGTGACCTACGGTTGTTTGGCATTGAAGAGTCCAACTGTTCCTGTTTTGCAATGGAAACAGAATTGGGGTTCTCTCTCTGGGGATTGCCAGAGAGGGAAATTGTCCCCTCATTATAGCGAGGGACACAGTGTAAAATCATATAGTGAAGATTAGATGCTTGATTGCACCATGATGGCACAATGCATCTGTAGGTGAGTGTGAGAGTTGTTGTGGTAGTATTAGTTGATTGGAGTATGGAGATGATGAATTGATTTAGTTTGGATGTGGTTGTTGGACTTGAGTGAGCATGGAAGAAACCTATATATATATATATATATATATATATATATATATATTACATTACTGGTTTTTATATCTGTGGTACCCTTTAGACGCCTTCACTACCGCACATCTCACTGTTATAGTGAGTTACGCGGTGATTACTGGGACAAATTGTCTCATCCCACGATTACTGACATTTTTGCAGGTATTCATGCACAGGCGCGAACATCAGTAAAGGGAATTAGGTAGTAGAGGTTATATAGTTTATTTTGAATTGTATATTGCCAATTTGTATAGGCCTGCATTCGTTTCCGCATGTATATATATCTATTTATTGTTTAATATCAATTAGTTTTGTTTATTAACCATGTTAGACAAATCCTTTCTAACATGGTTAGCAATAAATTATCCATGATAGCAGCTGTGTTATATTAGTTTATTCTTTTCTATCATGGATAATATTTTGATCATTAAGATATTCTTTTTCTAACTATGATAAAGATATTGATATTATTGAAATTCCTTTTTCTATCATAGTTAGTAAAGAGATTATTGAATTAAAAGAGATGTCATAGGTTAATCAGGGAATTAGTAACAATTTGTTACAGGCGCCCAGGGGCGCCACCGGGGCGCGCCATATACGAGATGTCGCCTTCTCTGTTCTTGAGCCCCAGGGGCGCCCTGGGGCTCCACCAGGGCTCTATCTTGAAACTATGCGTTTTGACAAGTATAAAAGGCATTTTTAGGAGTCTTGAAGAGTTTGAAGAACCTTGGGATCTTTTGGGAATCAAGTGGGGAAGCTTGAAGAGATTTGGACATTCTTCATTTGTGGTTGTATCTTTCTCCCTCTTCTTCACCTCTCTTAAATGAACTCCTTCATAGTTTTAGGGCTTGTTTTATTTACATTTATGTATAACTAAAACCCTAATCTCTGGTTGCTATGAACCTATTTATGGATTGAACCATCTACTTTACACTCTCTTTATTTAAGTAATTAATGAAATGTATGTGTAGTTTTTATCTTACTCTCTATTTATTTTAAGTGCTTGATCACCACTTAATTAGTTAAATTGAATATGACTTGAGAAAGTGTATTTTGTTTTAGAACTTGGATAAAAACATGTTGGATAAAAGCAGGAGAAGGGAAAGAGTTGGCGGCAGGCTCGACAATAATTCTTTCAATTTCCCAAGCCTAACGCACGCACACACGAGCTGATTCATGAGTGAAAGAAGAAAGAAAAGAAAAAGGAAGCACACACGCAAGCCGAGGGAGAGATTGGAGTTTCATTCAATTCCTTTACTATACACGCATGCGACCAAGAATAAGGAAAGGAAGGAAGCTGCTGATTTCATTTCATCCATATATAGGCACACAAGACGAGGAGAAGAAAGATTCTCTATCTTGGTACATTAATTAAGAAGTTGATGTCCTTTGTTAATAATAATCATTTATCTCCTTAGAACTTTATTTGTCACTATGTTTTCAGATTCATTTTTAATAATTTATGGGATGGATTTGAACCCTATGTCTGGCTAAATTTCTTTTTAACTTAGGGTACTATGAACTTATTTGATTCTTAGATATTTTATTTCCCACTATTAGTTATGTTTAATTTAATTTTGTTTATTTAATCTTGTTATTTTTGTTTATTGTTTAGTGATTGGCCACCATTAGACATGTTTAGGGAATTTATAATTGGACTTGAAAGAGGGAATTTTGAATAGACCATGAGATTATATAGTGTAGGATTAGGTTTTTAATGTGATTTGCGACTAATATAGACATATACATAGAAGCCTTGCATTGTCACATTAGAGCGGTACCGGTTCAAATTAGACCTAGTAAATTAGTGCAAGACATTGCATAATTACTCTAGGTAATTAAGGATATAAATGGAAACCGAAAGACATTTATAGACACTAGTACTCTAGATTAGCTAATTTGATTAATTCATGATTAATTTAGTGTGAATAAAATCTAAGAAACAAATAAGGGATTAGTTACTCTAAGTTGATCTCTCGACTCGTGAATTTCACTCGTGTTAACGTAGTTTTTCTTAGATCATAATTAATTTTTTTTACTAGCTTATAAAATCAATTCTCTTGTTTTACTCAACTAAAACGAAAGTAGGAAATCTAGTGCCTAAGTAATAATTGTCTGAGTTTCTTGGGATCGACCTTGATTTTACTATTTTACGATCCGTACACTTGCGGAGTTTTAATTATAAATTTTGGTAGCATCAACTACTTTTGACGACCCGTATACTTACGGAAGCGCACAATTTCCGCGTTAAGTCAACTACCCAATACATGTTTAGTTGACCCAACAAATAACCATGATGAACACAACAAATTTAATTGACTTGACAAATTATTGGGCCACATAAAATGGATCTCATCAACCCATACATAAACAACTATTCCACTACTTTTTCAACTTGTGTCTACTTTCACTGTTCACAATAGGATTTCTTACTCTACTTCGCGCTTTTCTCCTCCGTGCATACACTCCAAGACAACTTTCTTTTGTCCTTTTGTACATTGTGTCTACTTCATCCTCATCCAATTCCATTTTGTGCCCGCTAGCACCCCACCTTTTTTTGTTGAAATTAGCTCCCCACGGCCCCATCTTCAATTCAAAAAACGTTTGCACACCCACCACTCTCTCTCTCTTCTTCATCTTCATCTTCATCTTCATCCATCTCTCTTCCTTTTCACTGTCGCCATTGTCGCCTTCACTCTCTCTATTTATGTTACCCACTCTCTCACACTCACCATGGCTCCACGGCGCCCTACGGTCAGCCTTAGGGTGAGCTTTCCTTTCCTTTAATATTTTCTCTTCTCCTTCTGCTCCCATTTGTCCTTGATGTTAGGTGAGCACAATATCTTTTTCATTTTGATAGTTCCACTTGTCAGATAATTTCTTTCCTGAGTTTTGTTTAAGTAATTTTAATTTCAGTGTATTTGATTGTTTCATTCTTTGATTCCAAATTTGTGTTTATTTTCTCTTCGTCCCTTCCTCAGTCAGATTGCAAAAGGAAAGTCAAAGTCTTTTCATCAAGCCCTCCCCATTTCTCTTCTGCAGAAATGAAACGTCCCTTACACAAATCTCAGCCATGCAAGCCATTCAGCAACCTCATTCACTTTCTCCCCACCAACTTCTCAGGGTAACAAATATATTCTTATTCTTAGGTTATCTTACCAAAATGGAATTATTTTCACTTGGAAATAGGCTTGTAGATGCAGCCCATAAATCTTCTAAATGATTTAACTTTCTCAATTTTCTTTCCTGCAGGCTTGTGGGCACAAAGCCACTTTTCTAATTTATGCTCTGAAGTCTTTAAGACATTGAATATTGTTTAAGTTTTTGGCCATTGATGTTGGAGAGATGTGTTGATTGGCTTTTCTAACCCAGCTGATGAAAAAATGGACATGATTAAATTTAAAACTATGAATTTTTTTCTTGAATGACCATGTTTTGTACAATCCAATAGTATAGTGTTTTGTTTTGGTAGATCTTGATCGGGGTTGGAGAAGATCAAGATGTTTTCTTTGCAAACCAGTGATGGAAAGGACATGCTGTCCTTAAACAATGAAAGCAAGTGACTTTGTTCCCTCAAGAGTAACATCGTGCATCTTAACGGATGCAAAGGTATCTTTCCTTCGCCCTATAGCTAATAATCTTAAATTGATAACATTAAAATTGTTGTTCTTTGGTATAAGGAATGTTTATGAGCATCCCAAGAGATTTTAACCTATCATTTAACTGAATAAGAAGTTTTGTGTTTCTCATTTGTGTGTGTTGGTATATTTGAGGGGACAATGATGGGGTAAGGAAAGGGGGGGTTATTTTAATAAAAGTACATTCTAAGAATCATCTTGTCTTCTCATTTAAGCTTCTTTTAAATGGCGTTTTTTGATGGTGGCGGGCAATCAATTGAAAGTTATATTCATAGAGTCGTTCAACATATGATATCTCTACCATCAAACACCTTGTAGTTGGTGTACATGGATTATTAACTTTTAGTTATTCCATGGATTATTACATCTAACCTTTGGAGTGGCGTGCATTTGGTTTTAGATTAAGGAAACTTTCTTTGATTTTGTCCTAATATCACCTGAATTGGTCAGTCATCATTAACCTTATCCGCACAATACTTGCTATCAATAATAGCATACCATCTTTTGTTATTGTATCAGTATCCATGTTCCAGATGTAGCCATTTTGTGAGTGATTTGATAAATGATATGTGCATGATAATGACACTAATTATCACCATTCATTGTTTTTGGGGTGGCTCATTCAATTAATTTTCCATGGTGAAAGCTGAAACTCAAAACCAGCTATAAATGTTATATTTGAAAAGTTATTTTCCTCTTTATTAACCATGAGAAATTTAGTAGACCCTTTCCACATCTAATATTGTCATTAATTTTCATTAAAAACAGTTGAAACTAAATCTTACTGAGTCTTACTCTCATTATTTTCTGAATGAATTGAGATGCAAACAAGTTAGTGCGGTTTAGTTACTATGTTTGACAATACTCTTTAATCCACTAACCTCAATGTAAGGTTTTCATGATTACTGGATGTCCTATTTTGGCAGAAGCATGGACACACGCAAGTGTGTGAGGTGAGTTCACACGGGGATTTCATCAGCTACGACGCCTTCTGTGCATTATGCCTACACCTATGGCCCACTCTGTTGAAATGATGTACTGTGCCTTGTAAGGCTTGGTGCCAGCTAGCACCATTCTTTCCCATAAAATGAAGACAGGGTTACAGCTAAAACACACTACAAGCAACTGGAAAGCTAAAGGCAAATTGAGATAAAGTAAACTAATAGGATAAAAGAGTCTTGAGCTAACATGACATAAAGACGTTGAGAGTACCGTAGCTTATTTGATGAACATATGCCTTCTTTATTGTGAGACCTATGATATATTCAATGTCATGTGTACCTATGAATTTCAACCCTTAAACGTTCTGGAACCTGTTTCATCTGCAACCTATGCGAGCTCAGAAGGGGTTAGCTTTTTATTTGTCATTCAGAGGTGTATTTTTCAATATCTTCTTGTGTGTGTTGTGGTAGAACACGTTGTCATAGTGTAACCTATGCAATTGACCCCACTTATTAAGATAAAATTTGATATTTTGTATCTTTATCATGTGGTTTTTGTTTTGGGTTATTGTTGTTTTCTATGAAGCTAAAATTTCAATAAAACCAAACTCAAAAATTTATTATCTAATCTAGCTCTTTTCTCTTTTCCCTCTTGGTTTAATAGGGAGAAGTACAGTATTTTATTGGTGTTCAACTTGATGGCATCCAGCATGTGGAACCTCTTCATAAATGTATTGCAAAAGACAGGGCAAAGGAGGGAGCAAAGTTGGTATGACCTCTTTCCAAGTGCCACGACAGTATAGCAAATATTGATATATAAAATTATTTGATAGTATCGGACATAATTACTCATCCAGTTAGAAGCTTCACATATGAGAGTCTAACATTGGCTGTGTTTCTCCAATTTTAGGGGTTTGCTAGTGGAAGCTTTGATTAAGATGCAACATCTATGAGATTGTTTGTATCACGTGGCATGGAAGTTCTGGTTGCTCAGTCATACAGTAAGAATCTAGGTCTTTATGCTGAAAGGATCGGACCAATGAATGTCATTTCCTCTTCACCAGAAGCTGTAGCAATGTGTGGGATTTTAAACTCTTTGCTTGCTCATATTTGATGTGCTTGTATGACCATCTCTGCATGTGGTTCTTCATTAATTATGTTTACTTTTTTTCTCCTTTATGCAAAAGTATATTCTAAATGTAGTTTTCATGTAAAGAGAATAATTAGTATGAAATCAATTGGGGACATGATAGTTAAGAAATCAATTGTTAAAATCTTTTGGAGGTGATTTTTGCTGTCTTGAAATGTTCTTTTTACCATGGGTGTCCTGAAATGTTGGAACGTTTAGGTATGTTTTATCTGGTTATGGCGCCTATATATATTGATAGGCTTTAGTGGCTTTTGGAGATAAGTAATAGTATAGATACTTAAGTGAGGTTAGAATTAATGGCAAGCATATGGTATTATTAATCAAGCATTATATTCCACAAACACATGTGCCCCACCTGATTTTTTAAACACATGTGGAAATGTATTCAGCTCATATCTAATGTTTAAACCGATACCTAATTTCAGCCAGCACCCCAACCTTTTTTCCCGTAAAGGTAACACCATGATGACCGACTATGACCTGTCATTTTTCTGCTATGTGGGGTATTTACGCAGGAAAATGGGTCCCATGCCAAAATAGGACAATTGCTAAGAGGGAAAAGGCCAGACTGTATGAAATGCAGAGGCTGAAGAACAAAAGATACAGGAGATGCAGCATGCGCAAAATGCTGCCATTAATGCTGATATGGTGTGCATGTAGAGGATGCTTTTTTGTCTTTATGAAATGGAGTGATCTAGTGATTTTCAACCATATCTTTGTTACTTTGAATACAAAACAACAAGGGGAGGGGTCGATTGAAGTATCTTCTGCAACAAACGGAAATTTTTGCTATAGCCTACATTTTAGTGTTATTATTGTTATGTGACGCCAATTTTTACATTCTTCTCTTTTTGTTGGATTGTTTTATAGTATTATGTTGTAAAGTTTCATGATATGGTTTATTTTTTTTGGTATTCTCAAGTTTGTTCAAAGAATGTGTAAACTTTTTTACCACCACAGAAAGTCATACTCTGTCATGGCCGACCATTAATGCATTTCCATTGTCACTTTCATCATATGATTGCTTTGTTTGTCAATTTGTAATTTATTTATAATTTCCTTTGTCGAGAGAACAATGGTCTGTGTCTTCATTTATGACTAAAGGGGAGCTCAAGCTACCATTGCAAGTTGGTCTCTTAACCCAAATCAACACTTATTATGCTGTTGTATGTTACTTTTAATAGGGGTCGACATGCATCAAAAGTGACTAGAGAAGAGGAAGATGAGGAGTATCTTAAAGAAGAAGAAGAAGATGGATTAGTAGGAAACACACGGTGGTGGTGAAACCATCATGTGAGTGTTCGTCCTCAATGATAGCAAACTCCCAAACCAAACACCATGCTCCCAAGGGTTGGAATTAGTTTAATTTCTAGGCAAATACCATACAGTTTTTCCCTTTGGCGCTGGCGTTTTTTCTGTAGGGTCTGCATAAATGTGTGTGCAACATGCAACCTGGCCTTTTTTTAATGATAGCCGCGCATCGCTCGGGAGTGCAATGTCTAGTTAATCAAAGAGATCAAACATTAAAAGCACGAAAGCATGCACATGCTATGAGGGCACAATAAAGAATAAACGACCGCGTACAACAAACAATTAGTAATAAAAAGATTAAATGGAGGTTATTCGTTTTTCTTTTAATAAAATTGTCCTTTTACAAATATAAAGACCGATTTACACGAACATTTTCTTCATAAGCATATAATTTATTTTTTATTCTACTTCTTAACAATGCTATCTTTAGTGGGACTCTTTATTGTCATAACCAACTATGTTTTTTACGTCGTATCTAAAAACGCGCAGGAAAATGAAATTTGCCTTAAATAACTGCACAATAACATTTATATATAAACACACTTATATTATATATGATTATAACTTACACACTACAATATTCATCTGTTGCACTACATACCTTACACACCATATACTTAATATCTTACATCATGTCACACACTATAATGCTTATCACACACTATAATATATTGCTTCACATACCTCTTAACCCTATGTAATAACAAACAAATCAAAGCTTCCATGATCAATGGTTTGCTTGATATTACAATACTTACTTGTAGACATTAATTACATATTTATAAATTCATACACACTTAAAATACTTCCATGACCTATAGTTCAAGGAAGGACTACATAATACAATACATTAAGCAATACACAACTAATACACTGCTTTCTGTAACATCCTCCAAATTTAATTTAGGATTAGTTGTGATTTAAGATTTAATTTTGGAAATTAATTATGAGTTTAGGGAGCATCCAAGTAAAATTCATACAAATTAAAGTATTTTGGGAAAATAAATTCATTTTAAGGAAATTAAATCCTATTTTTCCTTAGAAATTAAAGGAGCAATAGTTAGAGATTGATTTTTGAATTATAAATTCTATGGGAAATACTTAGAAGTCTGAACATCATTTTGGTGAAAGAAAATATATGAACTATACATAGAACCATTTCTATAACTTATCTTTAATGGAGCTGAAAATAAGAAAGTAAATAAATAATGATATAAGGGTATTTTTGTAATTTACCCTAGAAAAACCCTAAACATACACTTCCTCCACTCCTTCCCTTCATTTCCGTCGCTGTCTCCTCCCTTAAGCACCTCCATTTTCGTCAAACTTCCCCAACCACTCTCTCCCACCATTTTTCTACACCCATTCACTTTATCTCCCTTTCAAATCTTCGAAATTGTGAAGGCTATTCATGTTCCCACTGTTTCTCTTCATCTTCGGCATGTTTCATCTCCTTCTTGTCGTCTTCTTCGTTTTCCGGTGAGCCCACGACGGTCGACGGCGAGAATAGGTAAAGCTTCGGCCTTTACTACATTTCCGAGCTAAACTTCTCTTCTTTTATTAATTTCTCATATTTTCTTTGTCTTTCTTGATCCCTTTGCGAGCCCTCTCTCTCTGTTTCTCATCGATTCCGGCAAGCCCGACGGTTTCCGGCGATGGCGAAGCTCCGGCGAACCAGCAGGAGGTCGAAAATGAGTAAGGTAGTTTCATTTATTCCGTTTTTATCCATCTTTCTGCGATTTGGTGAGATTTGAGAGTTAGGGTTTTGGATTGGGTTTTTGATTTTGGGCATGATTTTAAACTGTTCAAACATCTTCATTTATATGAGATGTTTAAGTTATGGTCTAGGACATGTTTGATCGATTTTTATTGTTAGATGTTCTGCCTTGAATAGAGAAGGAAGATCGTTAAAGTGTATAATTGCTAATTATCTAGACTTTAAAGTATCTTGTGAATTGTAGTTAGCTCCCTTTTCGGTTGTGTGTGGACTGTCTTGGCTAAATGAGGTTGGAAGAAATTGAAGTACTTATTTTTGTTTGAGTGTCATTCATTTGGTTTATGATTTGAGAAAGTGAAATTGATGGAAATTACTGAAGCTGTGTTCTATGCTGTTGGTTAATTTTAAAGGAAAATTATGTTCTACATGGTGACTTGTGATGGGGATTGGTAAGCTTTAAATCTGCAAAAACTTCTTACATATTGTGGTATTTACTTGATGCCTTTGTTTTAACCAAAGTGGTGTGGTTTTTCAATGTGGGTTGGTGTTTGTTTAGGCTGTCTGGTTCAACTTTGAGCATGCTATCCCCTTATGTTACTTTCATATGAGCATAAGAGATGATGAGTTAGATTAACTTTGTTATGGCATTTTATTTGCATGCTCTCCCTTCTGTAGCTTATTGTGTAGTTAAAGCTTTATGATGAGAAAATTAAAAGCACATTTTGGTATGTATGAAGTTTTGTTTGAATTGGTTTAAGTTTTTGGGATTGTCACATGTTGATAATGGTGTTCTTGTCTTGTTGTTTTGGGCTGAATTGATTTTTCCTAGATTTTCTATTTTCTCTGTTTTGTGTTGTTGTTTGGAGCAGATATTAGTTTTTTTACAGGGTTGAGATTTGATTATGATCGAATATGGTTAACTCTGCTTGTTTAGAGATTGAATGAAATTTTCAAGGGAATGAAGTTTCTTGTTTGGTTTGGATAAGGTTTGACTTAGTTCATAGGTGAAGAAATGATTATTGGGAGGAAATTTAAGGGAATGGTAATGCATGTGCTTTTAAAATTGTTTTTCTCCTAGTTCTTAGTTGCTGAAGGGTTTTGAAATGGAATAACTAAATGGTTTTGCATTTCTTTTCACCTCTGCTGTGACTTTATTGGTTTTATATGCTCTTTCCTTTTAATTTGTGAGTTAAAAGGAATGTTCAGTATTTGTAGATGCTAGTTGACAAAGGTTTAAATGGTTCATGTGAGAAGATATTCTTAATTGTGATTAAGTGCACTAGATATAAAGTGAGGTGTGTATGTATAGTGTGAGATAATTGTTATAGCAAAATATAATGCTCTTTGGTAACTTTATGTAATCTAGAAATCTTAATATATAACATCTCTTAGGATTTATAAAGGTGTTGATTGATAAATATAAATAGTTAATGATTGTTATGGAAAAGTGTGATTTTGGTGTTCATTTCCTTGTTCATTGTTAGATGCAAGACTAATGAGGAAAAATAAGAGTTGAATTGAAAAATTGCTTGTGACTGATTTTTAAAGGATCGGATACTTTGATAGATTTAAATGTTATGCTTGCTGCTCCATATGTTAATGCTATGAATTGACTGGAAAAGAAGTGTGTTGACTTGTGTGTGTATGTACTTAGGAATCCACATGACTCTCTAAAATAATATAACTAAGAAGAGGGAAAAATGGGTAGTAATATGAGATACGAGAGAGACGTTATTTAATATATATTAAACGGTGATTAACTTACTATTATTACATGGTGTAATAATAGGAAATGATGTGACTTACATATATTCCTCGAGGCATGGTAAAGTAAAGGGAAAAGACAGCAAAATGCTAAAGGGCGACATGTAATCACACTTAACCTTGCTATAACAATGAGGGTGATGTTAGTTGGGATTTTCATAATCCTTTCTCATCCTCTATATATATATATATATATATATATATATATATATATTATCTTTGAAAAATTATTTTTATACAAAATAGGCTATCGGGTGCCTTTCAAACACGATTATTTTTGTATAAAGAATTCGATTACTATATGTAGTATCCTGGTTGGTGGAATTGATAGACTGTGTATGTGAGTGTATATATGTTGGAATCTTGGTACTTTGACAGGGATATGGAGAGGTATTGTGGATGATTGTTGTGGGACGGTGTGATACATATGCTGGAATAGTTCTCTGACTGTAACTTTGAGAGGTCATGAGGATAGGAATTAGATGTGGAGTTTGAGATTGTGGAAAGTCGTGTTGATAGAAAGTATTAAAGTTGTGATTAGGATATGGAAAGGTAAGGTGAGCATTGCATGACACTGATATATTTATGTACCATCGCGCGATGATAATTGTCGATTGGCCGATCGAGAGTTATTTGTACTGATCCTTTTCGGATTGATTAGACCGGGGATCATAGGTCGACTTATTGAGAGAAAGTGACCTACGGTTGTTTGGCATTGAAGAGTCCAACCGTTCCCGTTCTGCAATGGAAACAAAATTGAGGTTCTCTCTCTGGAGATTGCCAGAGAGGGAAATTTGCCCCCTCATGATAGAGAGGGGCACAGTGTCAAATCATATAGAGAAGATTAGATGCTTGAATGCCCCGTGATGGCACAATGCATCTATAGGTGAGTGTGAGAGTTGTGGTAGCATCATTTGATTGGAGACTGGGAGATGATATTTAGTTAATGTGGAATTGACTGAGGGATTTGAGTGATATGTGGAAAGTAGAGATGGTGAATTTGAGTTGACTTGGATGTGACAGAGGGACTTGAGTGATAAATGGAAGGAGACTTGACAGATATATGTATATATTACTGACTTTAAAATGTGGTACCCTTTAGACGCCCTCGCTACCGCACATCTCACTGTTATAGTGAGTTAAGCGGTGATTATTGGGACAAATTGTCTCATCCCACGATTACTCACATTTTTGCAGGTATTCATGCACAGGCGCAAGTATCAGGAAAGGGAATTAGGTAGTGGAGGTTGTGTATTTATTTAGAATTGTATATTGCCAATTTATAGGTCTGCATTCGCTTCCGCATGTATATATATATAATTATTGTTTAATATCAATTATTTTTGTTTGTTAACCATGTTTGGCAAATGCTTTCTAACATGGTTAGCTTTTAATTATCCATGATAGTATTTATATTGTATTAGGCAATTCTTTTCTATCATGAATAATGTATAAAATGATTAGAAAATTCTTTTTCTAACTATGATAGCGATAAGGTTGATATGAATATTTCTTTTTCTATCATAGTTAGTGAAGAGATTGTTGAATTAAAATAGACATCTTAGTTTAATTAGGGAATTAGTAACAGTATGTTACACTTTCCATTTACACCAGCTCACACTTTCTCTTGCTTAATAGTTTCTAAACATCTTGTATTTGAATCCATATTCGACTAAAGCTCCTGCAGTGGCTCAACAGAAATGGTGGAGATACTCCGCTTTCCCTTTGCTCTAACAATTCTCCTAAGATTAATTGATAATGAATTGCCACTGAGAACTGTATTTTCTATATTTTCCTTTCCAGATGTATTTGAAGGTTTCAGAGACTCCTCATTAGAATAAACAACATTAACACATTTCTTGGGAGACACCACACTACTCTTAGAACAACTGAGATTCAATGGTTTACCAGTAACAGAAGGGACCAAAACACTATCCTCCTACACAAAACACAGAAACAAAATAATTAAAATTAACTATTTATCACATATTTCACTCGACAAGATTATCATTAAGTAAAACAACAAACAAACCTCCTCACTCAGATTAACAACAAGAGTGACCTACATTCAGGTTAAAGAAATTATTAGTAAAAAAAAACTAATATAATACAAAGCAAAATAAATACTTGGATATTTAATTTACCACATCTTCTTGTGTGTTTGAGAATTTTTCCACCAGATTCTGGCACAACATGAAACTCACAACACTAACGCTAGCATTATTACCGTTTGCCACCATGCCCTTTCAAAATTAATAACGAACCCTAAAATTTCCAAACTCTTGAACCAATAGGCCATCACAAACAAGAGAGGAATTTGCAACGAACATTCCATCAACCAAACATTGTTCATATACTTGTAAACCACTGAAATCATGTATTTGACCAATGTTAATCTCGTATCCTAGACACTTGCGCCAAAATCTAATTCGGCTAGTGAAAGACAAGAACATACATTCACTGAATCCATCAATCCAAACAAAAATTACTATGAAATATCAATTTCCAGCCACAACAGATTACAAAGATAACTTAGAAATTTTGAAAATAAAACTCAATTATGCAAAGACAGATTGAAGCTGCCCAATCTTAGGGGTTTCATACTAACCATCAATTCCTTAATCTACTTAGAAATCATTTCTCATTCACATAGTATTAACAATCAAATCCTTCCAATTAAATATGATTGACTTGCAAAACCTTTTCAATAAACTACAAAAATTTAACCAATAATCACTTTTAAACAACAACTTACCATTATTTCGTTTAGTAATGGTGGGGAAACATTTCATGAAATAGTGAGGGCTACCAACATCTATTATTAAGGGGGCTGCTTCCAATCACTAAATATAGTGAGGAAGCCTCCAGCCGCTTAATATAAATGGGCAACAACCTCTTACTACCCATGATGATGTAACCACCAACCATTACTACTTGTTGGACAATCAAAATACTAATAGAGAATAATAAAATAAACAATTTATTTGTATTAAAAAAATTAGATAAAACAATTTAACCAGCACTTAACAAATTCATACGAGATCAACAGAACAAAGCAAGTAATATAATTAATATGAAGACTACATAAACACAAATAATAACAACACAAAGAATTTTAGTAGGATTTCGGTTATAACCAATCAACATAACAAGTCGATCCATCAATGAAGAAACCAATTTAACAAATAAACTAACCCATAGGAAGCAAGGTCAACAATTATTATTTCACACCATATTCATTAATTGTTATTTCCACTTTCCTTAATCCCTTAAACCAAATAATAAGGTTTCTCATGATGCCTCGACTATGATTATGGCCGGCACATAACTATACTCGAGACCCCAGAGAAGCATCCTTATTTTGCTCTTTTTCCCCTAATTCTTATCAATATCATATTTGTTAGAATCTTAAGTTTTGATGAAGACTAAAATATGAAAGAACAAGGCAAACACTTAGAGAATATTAGGTTAATATAGAACCCCAAGTAAGAGTAATACCGGATGTGGATTTACTTCCGGATAGACTAGGACTAGCGCTCGCGGATGAATGTCTCATCCCCAAGCGACAGCAAGCACTTCACTTAGTCATAACTCAGTCTAGGAGCATTAGATATGCAAAACCCATGAGACTAAGTTAAGATGCAACCGGATGTGGATTTGCTTCCGATTGTCTTAAGGCTAGCGCTGGCTGTTGGTATGGATAACACTGAGCGCTAGTGAACATAACCCAACGTCCAGTGGATTAGCTTCCGATTGCTTAGTGACTAGCGCTGGCTGTTGGTATGGATAACACTGAGCGTCAGTGAGTAAAATGTGAACATATCCCAACGTCCAGTGGAAGTGCTTCCGGATGTGGAATTGCTTCCGGATGTAAAAGAGCACCCTTAGACTAGATGAACTCCCACTGCATTGACTATGTGTTTATATTGCTAGACTAACGTTCAAATGCAGCACACTAAGTAATGTTGCTTCCGGATGTGAATCCGCTTCCGCAAGCAATCAGAATGTCAGAACGTTCAGAGCAGTGCAGTGTCAGAGTGCTTTTGGCAGAGCAGAGTTGTCAGAACTACTTTTCAGAGATAAAGCAAAGTCAACCCTGCTAAGCATTAATGAAGCATTAAATGAGCAAACGGTAACTTGGGAAAAACGGCCATATTCAAACGGCTAACCCATCTATCAAGAGTGAGAATACTTGAAGACTATATAAACAAGCTCAACTTCATTTATGAAGACAACTAATATCTTTGACATCTTGAAAAAGCTAGAGTGAGAAACTAAGAAATCCTTCAAGCATTCAAAGCTGCCCAGAAAAGAGAAAGAGCATTTAACGCATTGAGAGTTCTTTTCATCTACTTATCTTGTACTCTTTGTTGTTAAGTCTCTTCTTGTATTAAGAGCATTAATTGTACTTAAGTGTGTAACATTATCCGTTCTTTAAGAGAACTAAGTTTAGAAAATCCTTTATTTGTAAAGGTTGAACCCTTGCTGGTTGTAAGGGGGAGCTAGTTAGCAAGGTTGCAAGTGAGCCTTGAGTAAAACTTGTGGTTGTAAGGTTGCAAGTGATCCCGTCCAAAACTTGCGGTTGTAAAGGTTCCAGGTGAACCCGTTTGTAAAACCTGGGGATAGTGGAACTCAACCTGGGTGGTTGAGAACTGGACGTAGGTCAGGAAGACCGAACCAGTATAAACCCTTGTGTTGTTATTGTTTGATTTTTATTTGGTAGCACAATTCACCCCCCCTCTTGTGCATCCATTACTTTCATTTGGTATCAGAGCGGGTCTTTCTAACTTGATTCCAACGAATCTAGAAAGTAAAGATCCAGTAATGGACACAGACTATTCCTTGCCAGATGTCTCTATTCAACCCAACAAGCCTCCAGGCTTTGATGGGTATAACTATCCATTCTGGAAATTCCGAATGGAGACTTACATAAAGTCCAGCGACATCCGACTCTGGGATGTGATTGAACATGGGAATCACACTCCTCTAGATGATGAAGGCTTTGCAAAACAGCGATCCAGATACACCAATGAGGACTATGCTCTAGTCCAGCTAAACTTCAGGGTCATGCACTACATTCAATGCGCCCTTAGTCCTAAGGAGTTTCATAGGATCAGCCACCACAAAACAGCTAAGGATATGTGGGAGGCTCTTGAAGTTGCTCACTCTGGAACCAAGGGAGTGAAGGCAAGACGAGTCGAGATGTTGGTAGAAGAATTTCACAAATTTGCCATGACTAGTCCAACTGAGCCAATCAGAGAGCTGGAGCTCAGGTTCACTCAACTTATCAATAACCTGGCCTCCCTGGGTAAAGACATTCCTGAAGAAGAACAAGTTAGCAAGATCTTAAAAGTCTTGAAAGGTGATTGGATCACCAAAGTTACCATCTTGCAGGAAGTCCAAGGAGAGTCAACCAGCTCCATCACTGCCCTGTTTGGGTCACTGGCTGAATATGAACCAACACTGCTGGCTCAGAGAGCTCCTCAAGCTTCATCTAAGACCAAGAATCTAGCCCTTGTTGCTCCCAGCAAGGAGAAGATTGATGATAATGATGATGATGAGGATGATGAGGAGGATATCGATGATGAGGAGATGACTATGATGGTGAGAAAGTTTAGAAAGTTCTTCAAGAAGAAAGGAGGCTTTCAGAAAGGTGATTCCAGCCAGAGGAAAGGTTATAAGAAGGAAAGGGCCCCGGTGTGCTTTGAGTGTAAGAAGCCTGACCACTTCAAAGCTGAATGCCCAAGCTTGCAAAGATCAAAAGGGAAGGATAAAAGGAAAGCCTTTGTATCCTCTATTTGGGTAAACAGTTCGGATGAGGAAGCTAGCGATGAGGAGGAGATTGCTAACCTCTGCCTTGTTGCCAGAGAAGATGGTGAGGAGGAACCCTCAGACTCAGCGCCCATCCAGGACGATAATGAGGTAACTTTTCTTGAGTTACAAGAAGCATATAATGATGTTCATGAAGAATTTGTTCGCTTATGTAAAGCTTATAAAGTGTTGAAAACTAAAAAGGAATCACTTGAGTCCAAGGTGGACTCACTGAGTGAAGAGCTAGCGGAAGCCAGAAAGCTTCCGATAGCAGATGGCAAGGGATCTCCCCAAGAGGAACCCAAGGCCACAACACTAGAAGGCTGCCCTAACTGCAGCAAGATCTCTACTGAAAGAGATAGACTGCAAAATGCCCTGCAGAAGTTTACTAATGGTTCTGAAATGTTGAATGTTATTTTGATGAACCAGAGGGCATATAGGGATAAAACTGGATTAGGGTATAAGCATAAGGGTAAAAAGTGGGTGGAGCCCAAAGTGAAACCATACTTAAAATTCTTCCACAAAGCTACTAGTCACAGCTCCACACCATTTAGCTTCCGCAACTACTGCAACAAAAAGGGACACTCCACGTCCACTTGCAATGCAAAGAAGCATGGAGTAAATAACTCCTATAAGTGGGTTCCAAAAGGAACCAGGGTAAATGAAGATCCTCCAAAGAGAGAAACTAAGGGAGGACAAGGGACTAGAACTTGGAAACATATTCCAAGGGAAGTCCGTCAGCCTAGAGCCTCCACTAGGCCAGAGGCACAACACAATCACAAACCCAAGGTCAACACTGGACCGAGGGGTATGAAGACTAATGATAAAGGACCCAATAAAGGTTGGGTACCTAAGCTTGTCTAATTTATGCAGGTCTGTCTCAAGGCATCCAAGAACAAAAAGTGGTACATTGACAGTGGATGCTCGAGACATATGACTGGTGACAGAGACAAATTCAAGTCCTTGGTGATCAAAGATGGAGCCACAGTAACTTTTGGAGGTAATCAAAGTGGAAAGATCACCGGAGTTGGAGAAGTAGGACCAGTCAAGGATGTCTATCTGGTGGATGGTCTCTGTCACAACCTGCTGAGCGTGAGCCAGAGCACTGACAAAGGAAATTGGGTAATTTTTGATTCACATGAGTGCATAATAGTAGATAAGCAGGATCTGAATCTAGATAAGGCCAACCTAAAATGCAAACTTAAGGCCAATAGAAATGGAAACCTATACACTCTAGATTTATGTCAACAACTGGAGGAAAAATGCTTAATATCTAGCGATGAGAATAGTTGGCTTTGGCATAAAAGGCTAGCACATGTTAATTTCACTCAACTTGACATGCTAATTAAGAAAGAGCTAGCTATAGGGATTCCATCTTTTAAGGTTAAGCATGATTATATTTGTGAATCCTGCCAACGAGGGAAGCAAACAAAGTCCTCGTTTAAAACCAAGAAGAGAGTCTCCACCAGCAGGCCCTTGGAACTAATCCACATGGATTTGGTTGAGCCAGCGAGAGTGAAGAGCTTGGGTGGAAACCTGTATGCTCTAGTGGTGGTGGATGACTATTCAAGGTTCACTTGGACAATGTTTCTTGCCTCTAAGCAAGATGCTTTTGATGCCTTTGTTGTCCTGGCTAAGAAAGTGCAGAATGAGAGAGACCTCAAAATCACAGCCATAAGGACAGATCATGGAGGAGAATTTGAGAACCATAGCTTCTCTGAGCTGTGTGAGCAGAACGGTATTGATCATAACTTCTCAGCTCCTAGAACTCCTCAGCAAAACGGTGTAGTCGAGATGAAGAACAGGGTTCTGACTGAGATGGCTAGGGGCATGCTCAATGAGAAAGAGGTTTCTCAAGTGTTCTGGGCGGACGCTATGAGCACTGCTTGCTACATCTCTAACAGAGCCTATGTTCGCAAGGGCTTAGACAAGACTCCCTATGAGCTGTACAAAGGCAGAAAGCCCAACATCAGCCACCTCAAAATCTTTGGATCAAAATGCTATGTGCATAACAATGGAAAGGTAAATCTGGGTAAGTTTGATCCAAAAGCTGATATAGGTGTATTCATAGGGTATTCCCTTAGGAGTAAGGCTTAAAGAATATACAACATGAGGACTAGAACTGTAGAAGAATCTATGCATGTTGTATTTGATGAAACTCCTACATGGGGAAAATCCACAGAAGATGATGGGATACTAAACCTTCCAAAACCACCATCATCTTCTTCACCACCAAAAGAAACACCAGCAAGCAATCCCAAAGAAGAAGATGAACCCAGTGATGAGCCTAGAGTGCAAACGATGCCTGATGAGGCACAGTTGCCAACAGCTAGGAGACATCACAGGGATCATCCTCTTGATCAAGTGCATGGTGATGTTTCTTCTGGTGTCAGAACCAGAAGGCAGGTTCAAAATGAAGTTGAGTTTGGAGCCTTCTTATCTCAGATCGAACCAACTTCAATTGAACAAGCTCTTGAGGACTGCGACTGGATTATTGCCATGCAGGAAGAGCTAAACCAGTTCGAAAGAAGCCAAGTTTGGGAACTAGTCCCAAGGCCGCCTCATCAATCCATAGTTGGGACCAAATGGGTCTTCAAAAACAAACTGGATGAGACAGGTCAAATAACAAGGAACAAAGCCAGATTGGTAGCAAAAGGGTATAACCAAGAAGAAGGCATAGACTATGAAGAAACTTTTGCTCCAGTCGCTAGACTCGAAGCAATAAGAATTCTTCTAGCCTTTGCATCCATGAAAGGCTTTAGATTATATCAAATGGATGTGAAGAGTGCATTTCTTAATGGTTACATCAAAGAAGAGGTTTATGTAGAACAACCTCCTGGCTTTGAGGATCACAAGCATCCTAAACATGTGTATAGGCTAAAGAAAGCTTTGTATGGCCTGAAACAAGCTCCTCGAGCTTGGTATGAGAGACTCAGCAGCTTTTTGCTGGGAAAGGGTTTCTCAAGAGGCAAACTAGATAATACACTGTTTATTCTGCACAAAGATAGAAACATGCTATTGTCCAGATTTATGTCGATGATATTATTTTTGGGGCAACTAATGAAAACTTTGTGAAGAATTTTCCAAGACTATGCAGGGAGAATTTGAGATGTCAATGATGGGAGAACTAACGTTCTTCCTAGGCCTGCAAATTAAGCAAAAGAAGGATGACATTTTCATCTCCCAAACTAAGTATTGTATAGAGCTCCTCAAGAAGTTTGGGATGGATGAGTGCAAGGAGTATGATACTCCCATGAGTACCACTGCCGCACTCGATGCTGATGCAAAGGGTAAATCTGTCAGCCTGCCCATTTACAGGGGAATGATAGGTTCCCTTCTGTATTTAACGGCAAGAAGGCCTGACATTCAATTTAGTGTAGGCATGTGTGCTAGATTTCAAGCCAACCCCAAGGAGTCACATCTAACCTGTGTTAAACGTATTCTAAGATACCTTGAGGGAACACAAGAGCTTGGTCTTTGGTATCCCAGAGGTAACCAAGAATTCTTGTGGGCTTATTCTGATGCTGACCATGCAGGTTATAAAACGGATAGGAAGAGCACCAGTGGACAATGCGCCTTCCTTGGTGGTTGTCTGGTCTCTTGGGCTAGCAAGAAGCAAACCTGTGTGTCTTTGTCATCCACAGAGGCTGAGTATATTGCTGCCGCAAGCTGTTGTGCCCAAGTGCTGTGGCTGAAGAACCAACTGAGAGATCTTGGCTTGGAGTTCCCTAAGGCTCCCATCCTCTGTGACAACACAAGCACCATCAGCCTCGCCAAGAATCCGGTTCAGCACACAAGGACAAAGCACATTGATGTCAGACATCACTTCATCAGGGATCATGTTCAGAAGAAGGATGTCAAAGTGAAATTTGTCCCCACTCAGCATCAGCTTGCTGATATTTTCACCAAGCCTTTGGGGGTTGATCAATTCACATACATAAGAGGTGGTTTGGGAATGGTAAACCCAAATGAAGTTTAATTCTTCAAAATAAACTTGTGCTTAATTGATTAAAACCTGCAACTATATTTACTAACTTAGGCATCAGAGTGCCAATCTTTAGTTTTGCAGGTCCCCAATGTTAAATCTTAAGCAAGTGCAACCGGAAGCAAAACCACTTCCGGATGATCATTAGCTGGCGCTGAGTGTTGAATCAAAGTGAGCGGGAGCGCCAGTGCCTGAACAAAGGGACACGTCACTTTAGAAAACGTTTCATCTTCTCACACCAAAAATTGTGCCTCCTCTGACAATGTGAAGTGAAAGGTCCGCCGTTCCAATTAAATGTTTACGTTACCCAATGAACAAACGCATGCCTTCAGGAAGAGTCATTATGAGCATTTTTACCCGTTGCAACTCTATATAAATAGGAACCAACAATTACTTTTCACTTTTTACTTACACAAACTTCTCACCCAAACTCTCTGCATACATTTATCGTGTTCTTCATCGTCATCGCATTCTTCTTCCATATTTCCTCTGCATTTGATCACATACCATACATTTCATTTACCAAAATGGCCGGCTCACACGAATCCAACCAAAACATTGAGATCCCAACCACTTCCAAGAAATCCAAGTCAAAATCTGGGCATTCACATTCTGGAAAATCTGGGAAATCACATGAACATCATGAACAGCAAGAACACTCTGGGGAATCTGGGCAACAACGAAGAAGGTTGCAGAAGAAGGGTAAGAAGAGGGTTCAATTCAGAGAGGAATCCCCATCAAAAAGACAGCGAGTAGAGGAGGATGATCCTCTTGTGTACAAAGAAGGGCCATTGGAGGCTGTTTCCTCCAAATTTGAGACTGTCAAGCCCTACTTCAACACCGGGATGTTCCTAAATCTGGACAATATAGATGAACTAGGGTTTCCACACTTGAGGCCATTTCTGGAGAAATACATGTCCTGGCTGGGGATCAACCAGGAATACAACGTCAACGTCCTGCGGGTTTTCTGCCAGTCCCTCACTGCCAAGACCAAGTATAAGAAGGTAAAAGGGAAGGATGAGGTCCGCAGGGTCACTTTCACTGCCACAGTAAGAGGGAGAACCTTTACTTTCACTTGGAGAGACATCAACAGGCTGATGGGGGTCACTGAGGAAGAAATGAATGAATGACTATTCCCTGACAAACTCAGCAAGGAGGAGCTTGAAAAGGTATATGACACCAAAGGGAAGAAGGTGTCTGGTATGTCTGACACCAACAGGCACCTATACTATGTCTACTCCCGCTTGATGACACATAAAGGGGGTAACTTCAACGAGTTCACTCTCTTGGACAACCCTTGGTTCCCAAGACTCCTCTCCCAGCAACCCATCAACCCTGGGCAATTGATCAGTCAAGAGTTGCTAAGGTGGATTGAAAATAACAAGTCTGGAAGTCTTCCCTACCCCACTGTCATCGCCTTCCTCCTGGAGAAATATTTGATCAAGTCCACATCTACTGAGGAGGAAGAAAATGTTAAGTGCGTACCTGTCAGCGCAGTTAACATTGGCAAGATGGGGATAAAGTATATCAAGAAGTCCAAAGCCACTCGCTCAGGCTCTCAGGCAGGCAGTGCCTCTCATACCTCAGTCCCCTCTGTATCTGGTGCAGGGGATCAAGAGGTTGACTCTCATCCTGGCCCTAGCCGTGGTCCTAAGGTGACAGCCACAGTACGGGCCTTTGCTGAGGAAGTCAAGGAGGAGATTCTCTTTAGACTGACTGATTCTCTGGTGGCTCCCCTCCGTAATGAGTATGACACTGGCTTCCAGCAGCAGGGGGAGAGAATCCAGAGGCTCGAGGATCGAGTAGGTCGAGTCGAGAATCAACTAGCGAGGGTCGACGCCAAGTTAGACCTCATCCTCAATCATCTTCAAATCCCTCAACCACAAGGTAACTTACCACCACCTCCTCCTCCTAACCCACCTCCACCTCCTCCACCTAACCAACCATCACTCCCTCCTCCTAATACACAACAACCCCCTCCTCAGAATGACTCACATCAACCTTCACCACAAAATGAGTCTGACACCCACCACTCCTCTCACCAAACCCCCCAAAACTCACCTTCACCTAACCACTCTCCTAGCCACTCTAATTCATCTAACCCACAAAACCCCCAAAACTCCCCCAACCCACAATCCACCAACCCAACCAATCCCAACCAACTGGCCGAGCACCTTGGCTTCCACACTGCCATTCACCCCCTCAGTCAACTATATCTAAGAGATTATCCCCGCCTTCAGAGATTATCTGAGGACCACTTACCATTCACCCCTTATTCATCTACCTACCCCTTCGAAGGCCTATTCACAGATCCCTCCTGGTTCCCCAACCCTCCTAATTCCCCAGAAACCACCTCACCCACATCCTCCCCAGAAACCTCACCACCTCGAAGATTTGGCCCTGAACCTCCACCCTCCTCTTCACCCAATCAATCCTCCCTGGCCCTCGCCCTCATTGATGATGACAAAAGGGGGAGAGATGCTGCTATCGCCCTCCGCCATACCATGGATACAAGGGATGTCCTGACTCAGCCATCCCTCTGGCTAGATGAAGACATCACTGCTGCCCTTCGCCGAGCTATGGATCTTCAAAGATTGGGTGGTGCTGAGAGTCTGATCGGAGGGGAAGCCATCCGATTTATGCAACAGCAGCAATCAGATGAGCAAAGGTCGAAGTGGGAAATGGTTCTGTATGAGCAACCTAAAGAAATCCCACAGCCAGATTCTTCATCCTCTGAGCCTCCTCCCTCTGAGCCTAGCCGAAACATAATTGAGGAGATAATGATGAAGTATGGGCTGGAGAAGATTAACCATCCGCCAATGGTGATAGCCAAGCCAATCCCTTCTCCTTCTGGAACAACCTCTGCTCCTCCTCCTGCTGAACCAACCTCTGCTCCTCCTCCTTCAGTAGTCAAGTACAGCGAATCAAGGAAGAAAGCAGTTGCTAGAAAGCATGCTAACAAGAGTACTACTACTGCGCCTGCTGTGAGTGAGCAAAAGGTTCCATCTGTTCAAGCTGATATTATACCTGAGACTTAGACATCCTCTCAAGAATCGTATGTCCCTCCACTTCTAAAAGAAGTTAAGCTGGAAATAGAGGATATGACTCCTGAAGAGTTCGAGAAGTATGGGTTCACGGACAAGATCTCCTTTGGTCAGATGGCCTGCCTAGACGCTGAAAGAGCAGCAGCCAAGCCTACCTAAGCGATAGGCAAGGGCAAAGGAAAAGGCAAAGGGAGAGGGAAAAGGAATGCTCACGAAGTTGAGGAGGACCCCAACTTCCCAGTGTGGAATGTGAAGATCAGGGCTGTCCATTACCCCAATGGCGAGGTCACTCCCTTCTCAGATGCAACTGGGTTCCCTGGGTTTGAGGAAGTTGAAAATCTCAAGAGAGCCTTTGAGGAATCTGTTGAGTCTGAGAGACTCAGGAGGGAGAGAGAAGAGGCAGAGCTTCAAAGCATAATTGCTCAGATTGACCAAAACGTGAAGGATGCCCACATAGCCCAGCTTCAAAAGGAGAATGAGGAAAGACAAAAAGAGAGGGAGAGGAAAAAGAGACATCACCTTTAGAACCCACTCCACTCTATGCATATTTACCTTAGAAATTTTTCTTTTCTCATATTTTTCATGCATAGTTCATTTTGAAAAGTTCTTAATTACTTGTGAATTTTATTGTAATTCTAACTTGTAATCTTTTGTTCATCAATGATAATTATCTTAGTTGTTTTGTGCTTTATCTAAATGTTACTCTTAATTCTTTCATATGAACTTGATTGGTAAACTTAGTTTGTCATCATCAAAAAGGGGGAGAATGTTAGAATCTTAAGTTTTGATGAAGACTAAAATATGAAAGAACAAGGCAAACACTTAGAGAATATTAGGTTAATATAGAACCCCAAGTAAGAGTACAACCGGATGTGGATTTACTTCCGGATAGACTAGGACTAGCGCTCGCGGATGAATGTCTCATCCCCCAGCGACAGCAAGCACTTCACTTAGTCATAACTCAGTCTAGGAGCATTAGATATGTAAAACCCTTGAGACTAAGTTAAGATGCAACCGGATGTGGATTTGCTTCCGATTGTCTTAAGGCTAGCGCTGGCTGTTGGTATGGATAACACTGAGCGCCAGTGAACATAACCCAACGTCCAGTGGATTAGCTTCCGATTGCTTAGTAACTAGCGCTGGCTGTTGGTATGGATAACACTGAGCGTCAGTGAGTAAAATGTGAACATATCCCAAAGTCCAGTGGAAGTGCTTCCGGATGTGGAATTGCTTCCGGATGTAAAAGAGCACCCTTAGACTAGATGAACTCCCACTGCATTGACTATGTGTTTATATTGCTAGACTAACGTTCAAATGCAGCACACTAAGTAATGTTGCTTCCGGATGTGAATCCGCTTCCGCAAGCAATCAGAATGTCAGAACGTTCAGAGCAGTGCAGTGTCAGAGTGCTTTTGGCCGAGCAGAGTTGTCAGAACTACTTTTCAGAGATAAAGCAAAGTCAACCCTGCTAAGCATTAATGAAGCATTAAATGGGCAAACGGTAACTTGGGAAAAACGGCCATATTCAAAAGGCTAACTCACCTACCAAGAGTGAGAATACTTGAAGACTATATAAAAGAGCACCCTTAGACTAGATGAACTCCCACTGCATTGACTATGTGTTTATATTGCTAGACTAACGTTCAAATGCAGCACACTAAGTAATGTTGCTTCCGGATGTGAATCCGCTTCCGCAAGCAATCAGAATGTCAGAACGTTCAGAGCAGTGCAGTGTCAGAGTGCTTTTGGCAGAGCAGAGTTGTCAGAACTACTTTTCAGAGATAAAGCAAAGTCAACCCTGCTAAGCATTAATGAAGCATTAAATGGGCAAACCGTAACTTGGGAAAAACGGCCATATTCAAACGGCTAACCCACCTACCAAGAGTGAGAATACTTGAAGACTATATAAACAAGCTCAACTTCATTTATGAAGACAACTAATATCTTTGACATCTTGAAAAAGCTAGAGTGAGAAACTAAGAAATCCTTCAAGCATTCAAAGCTGCCCAGAAAAGAGAAAGAGCATTTAACGCATTGAGAGTTCTTTTCATCTACTTATCTTGTACTCTTTGTTGTTAAGTCTCTTCTTGTATTAAGAGCATTAATTGTACTTAAGTGTGTAACATTATCCGTTCTTTAAGAGAACTAAGTTTAGAAAATCCTTTATTTGTAAAGGTTGAACCCTTGCTGGTTGTAAGGGGGAGCTAGTTAGCAAGGTTGCAAGTGAGCCTTGAGTAAAACTTGTGGTTGTAAGGTTGCAAGTGATCCCGTCCAAAACTTGCGGTTGTAAAGGTTCCAGGTGAACCCGTTTGTAAAACCTGGGGATAGTGGAACTCAACCTGGGTGGTTGAGAACTGGACGTAGGTCAGGAAGACCGAACCAGTATAAACCTTTGTGTTGTTATTTGATTTTTATTTGGTAGCACAATTCACCCCCCCTCTTGTGCATCCATTACTTTCAATATTTATTTCATTATTCTTCCTATATTCTTCTCAATCTCTCCACAATACCTATTCAATTGCTCTTATCACTCTCTCCCCACCACGGGATGAGTGATATTCCTCTCAAAAGGCAGAGTATCATGCACAGAAGGAAGAGAAACTAGAGTATGTATATTGTCAATCTATATGCAATGCAGTACAGTCCAGGGTTATCGTATACCAAATACTGATAACCAAGTTGTAACATACTGTTACTAATTCCCTAATTAGCCAATATAATCTATTTCAATTCATTAATCTCTTTACTAGCTATGATAGAAAAAAGAATATTCATATCAACATCTCTATCATAGTTAGAAAAAGAGTTTCCTAATCATTTATTATATTATCCATGATAGAAAAGAATTGTCTAATACAATACGTATACTATCATGGATAATTAACAGTTAACCATGTTAGAAAGGATTCGCCTAACATGGTTAATAAACAAGACTAATTGATATTAAACAATAAATAAATATATATACATGCGGAAGCGAAAGCAGACCTAAAAATTGGCAATATACAATTCTAAATAAGTTACACAACCTCCACTACCTAATTCCCTTTCCTGATGCTTGCGCCTGTACATGAATACCTGCAAAAATGTGAGTAATCGTGGAATGAGACAAATTGTCCCAGTAATCACCGCTCAACTCACTATAACAGTGAGATGTGCGGAAGGGAGGGCGTTTAAAGGGTACCACCTTTTAAAAACAGCAATATATACATATATATCACATTTTCTTTCATCCATCACTTAAATCCTTTTGTCACGTCTCAATCAACTCAAATTCATCATCTCTACTCCCCATGTATCACTCAACATCCCTCAGTCAATTCCACATTAACTAAGTTTCATCTCTCAGTCTCCAATCTAATGATGCTACCACAACTCTCACACTCACCTATAGATGCATTGTGCCATCACGGGGCATTCAAGCATCTAATCTTTTCTATATGATTTGACACTGTGCCCCTCTTTATAATGAGGGGGCAAATTTCCCTCTCTGGCAATCCCCAGAGAGGGAACCCCAATTCTGTTTTCCATTGCAGAATGGGAACGGTTGGGCTCTCAAATGCCTTAACAACCGTAGGGGCGGTTGGGCTCTAAAATGCCTTAACAACCGTAGGTCACTTCTCTCAATAAGTTGACCTATGATCCCCGATCCAATCAATCCGAAAAAGATCAGTACAAATAACTGTCGATCGGCCAATCGACAGTTATCATCGCTCGATGGTACATATATATATATCAGTGTCATGCAATGCTCACAATATCCCTATCAATATCACTTCCACAATATTCAATATCTCAATCACAATTTCCATCAATTTCTCAATTTCATCCAATATCTCCATCACAACAATTCCACTCCTTCCATCAACCTAACTATCACTATCCCTGACAATATACTATACAAATCTCTCTCACCAGTATCTGAACACTATACCTATACTCATTCACACCATTCAAGGTCAGTAACCACCACCAATCAGCATAATCAGCATAATATATATATAATGAGTCAAATTTCTTTATACGAAAATATTCGCGTTTAAAAGGCACTCGATAGTCTATTTCGTATAAAAATAGCTTTTCACAGATAATATATATATAGAGGGTGAGAAAGGATTTTGCAAATCCTAGCTAACATCACCCTCAATGTTATAGTAAGGTTAAGTGTGATTACCTGCCGCCCTTAGCTCACTATTGTCCTTCCTTTCCTTTACCATGCCTTAAGAAATTTATGTATATCGCATCCTTTCCTATTATTACACCATGCAATAATAGGGAATTAAGAATCATTCTAAGTTATAGATTAACTAACGTCTCTCTCTTGAATTTCTAATATGCTACCCGATCCCCAAATTTGATTTAAATAGTCAGTTTGTCGCAATAAATCAGACATCAAAGTCTAAATCACTCCTATACTTGTATGAAAACACTGAATCAAGTGGATGCACCATAGATCTTCCAAAATATCATGCACATCATTTAGTTACATTAAACAATAATTAACTTATCTCCAACATGCATAAATAATGATTTAAGGCATTCCCCAAGCCACGAATCAACTCAGTCCTAATAGAAAGAAGAAAATAGAACATGGAATTTCATACACGCATATTTCATACTATATTTGTAATAATGCTATTCAACTATCATTAGGCATTAAGCCTTCTTGCATTTCTTTTATCCTTCCTAAACATTGTTCAAGACCAATAATAATTAACAAGCAACCAACTACATTAGGACCAACAACATACATACATTTTCGTCATTCTTTTTAAAATCAGAATTGAAGATAGTATTAAGACTTGTGTTAGTAACCAAATCGACTTTGATGAACATAATTACCCATTTCACTTCTTAACAATTTGGCTATTAAGCCTTAAATGACAAGACAACTTGAACACACATCACTTTGGAAACTCACATGTAATTCATCATAACAATTAAACATACGCCAAACAATTTTTTTTTTTGATATAAAAAGAAAAAAGACTACAAAAAAATACTAAGAACCAACTACATCCTTGAGAAGATGCACCGCATCAGCTTTGGACACCACATGAATGCCTAAGTCATAGTTGAAGCTATTCCTTGCTAAAAAATCGGCAGCTACATTATCTTCCCGACTAATCACCCGAAGCTTTACGATCCACTGATGCCGCAGTAATTCACCCACCTCAGCAAACAAGTCAGCATACTCATGCAAGTCAGATACGCCATGCTCCAACCCCTCCACCACTGAAACAACATCACAAAATAAAGATACGTGTCGAAATCCAAAATCCCATGCTCGCCTCAACCCCCATAAGCAACCCCATAACTCTGCCTCAACGCTTGAAGATCCATAAACTGAATATATGAAGGCTTCTAAAACATTCCCCTCTAAGTCACGAACCACACCTCCACAACCAACAATTGATGAGCCTAAGGAGAACGCACCATCAACAAAAACTTTCACACCTGACTCAACAACTTGGCTTAACTGACCATTCCTGGGGAAACTTCCATGACCACCTATAAATTTCTTTGCTCGCACCATACAATGAATAATACCCATAGCCTCTGCCACACCTTCATCAACACTACAACAAGAACCATGATCTACAATTTCGTTCCTTCGCCTCCAAATCAACCAACAACCTACACAAAAAATAGCCTTCCAATTTTCTATATTAGCCTTGTGAGAGAGTTTCAAATTACTCTCCAACCACGTCTGCGCATCACTCTCCCAAAAGTCTAGATCATGAATGGAAACCCCTAACTTGAGCCAAAACTCACGAGCCTTAACACAATTTCGCAATGCATGACATAAATTCTCAATATTGGTTTTACACACCCCACAGACACCATTCAGATGAAGGTGACGATCATATAAAGACTCATTCATGAGCAACCTATCATGCAAAGAGACCCACATATGAAATTTACATATTTGGGGAATATTAATCTTCCAAATAGCTTGCCAACTCCTTCCTTCTTGATCATGTTTAGCGATAGAATTGTAAGCAGATTTCTCAGAAAAAGTACCACTCTTATCCAACTTCCATCTAACTTTATACTCCTCATTCCTGTAAATAACCTCAATCTCATCCTTAACATTCTCCCAAACAGCTTTAATTCCACTCCACACTCTTGACCCTGGCTTCTTTCCTCGTATAATAGGGATCAAATCTTGACCACAATTATATTTACTTCTAATTACTCGGGCCCACAATGCATCTTTGTTATTCACCAACCCCCATCCCAATTTCATCATAAAAGCCTTATTCTGAAAAGAAGCATGACGAAGACCCAAACCACCACACACTTTAGGAGAACAAACTTTGTCCCACGCCACCAAGTGAGCTTTCTTCTTTTCACTTGTAGAACCCCATAAAAAATTCCGGGAACTCCTCTCAATCTCATCACAACAAGCAATAGGAATAATAGATGTTTGCATCACATGATTCGGAATAGTCAAGGCCACTGAATTAATAAGAGTATTCCTTCCTGCCATAGACAAAGAATGACACTTCCAGCTAGCCAATCTTTGTTTTACCTTATCCACCGTAAATTGGTACATTGACTTAGAAACTCTCTCATGATGAAGAGGAACCCCCAAATATTTACCCAAATCAGCAGACATATTAAATCCCAAACTTTGACTCAGTTGAGATTTAATATTATGGTTAATATTACGAGAAAAGAATACCCTTGTCTTTCCTTCATTTACCTTTTGACCTGAAGCATCACAAAATACACTAAGGCAATCTTTAATCCCAAACTTTGACTCAGTTGAGATTTAATATTATTGCCATCAGATTTCAAATTATTCTTTCGCTGAGAAATAAGAATATTCTCCCCATCATTAGTTCTCCAATTTCTAACTGAACCCATGATCTTCGCTCTATCCATAACAATCGACGCGGATCTCTCCTTCTCCGTAACTTTCTGCCGAACATTCTTCCTCTATTTCTTTGACTTTCTAACTAAGTTCCATTCCCCTAACCTCCGCGAATGGTGATTCTCCCCTTCGCCGGCCTCCACATACACGCGCTCCGAATGATTCTCCACCACATTCAAGTGACCTCCTAACCCCTTTATTCTTTCATTCTTCTCTAAATCTATAAGTGATGAAAGTTTAACTTCATCATTATTATTAAAGACACCAGAGGTCATGCTCAAATCTTTCTCTGGACAAACCTCCCTACAATGACCATATTTACCACAACAAAAGAAAATTTTATGCAATCCTTCATATTCCACTATACATTCTTTCCCGAAAATACGAATCGCTGGCCAAAGCTTCTTATCCAAATCCAATTCAACGCAAATTCTAGCAAACTTACCTCTTTCAGTAAGATAAGTTCTGGAATCCACCTTCAAAGTTTTACCCACTAGATTTCCAATCATATGAAGGCTCTCTGCATTAAAAAATTCTAAAGGAAGGACAGGAATACGAATCCAGGCTGCTATCTTGCGATGATAATTCTCATCTAAAGGATCAAAATTTGGTTGCCATCTTTGTACCACCAAATAGTGATCGGCCAACATCCAAGGCCCCTCCATATACACATATTCCATGTCTTCTTCACACAAGAAAGAAACCACAAAGCAATCGTTCCCAATATCCCGCACCGTGAATTTCTCCTTCGTCTTCCAAAGCCTAAGAAGTCTGGATTGCATATTCCACAAAGACAGATTTCCCCAACAATCTAACAATCAACGACTTTCGCCAAGGAGCACACCATCTTTCATATTGCTCCCTAGAAAATGTCAAAGTAGGTAAAGAACCTTCTTCTTCTTCACTCATTCCACCAGAATTTTCCTCATCTAAAGATTCCCCGACAAAGAAACCTTTCAAGTTATCTAGATATTCACGTCATGCATCCTCAAACACACCACAACCACGAGAATCAAATGAGAAACTTGAGCCCTCCACTTGCAGCAACTTATCCTTAAAAGAGACATTTAAACCTCTTTTAGACATCCCCTCCTGTTTACTTTCTCCCAATTGCTCTGATAGCTTGCCATCACTCCCTCCTTCGCTCTTTCCAGCCTCCATCCCAAACTAGTTCTTGAAAAATCTTGTATTGTAATCTGCAAAATGTGATCATCTATTATAGCACAATTTAGTATTGTAATCTGCAAAATGTGATCATCTATTATAGCACACATTATAACACTCATAGCAGCAGTCAATCATCAACATTTGCATCACTGTTGTAGCCAAAACAGAATCATATCATACTAGGAAAGAAAATGATGAAATTCAAGAAAGACTATAGTTTGAATCTGTAACATACTGTTACTAATTTCCTAATTAACCTGTGACATCTCTTTTAGTTCAATAATATCTTTACTAACTATGATAGAAAAAGGAATTTCGATAATATCAATATCTCTATCATAGTTAGAAAAAGAACATCCTAATGATTAAAATATTATCCATGATAGAAAAGAATAAACTAATACAGCACAGCTGCTATCATGGATAATTTATTGCTAACCATGTTAGAAAGGATTTGTCTAACATGGTAAATAAACAAAACTAGTTGATAATAAATAATAAATAGATATATACATGCGGAAACGAATGCAGGCCTACACAAATTGGCAATATACAATTCTAAATAACCTATATCACCTTCACTACCTAATCTCCCTTCCTGAAGCTTGCGCCTGTGCATGAATACCTGCAAAAATGTCAGTAATCGTGGGGTGAGACAATTTGTCCCAGTAATCACCGCTTAACTCACTATAACAGTGAGATGTGCGGTAGCGAGGGCGTCTAAAGGGTACCACATTTAACACCAATAATATATACATATTTCCGTCAAGTCTTCTTCCATTCATCACTAAAGTCCCTCCATCACATCCAACTCAACTCAAATTCACCATCTCTACTATACTGATACTATCACCACAACTCTCACACTCACCTATAGATGCATTGTGCCATCACGGGGCATTCAAGCGTCTAAGCTTCACTATATGATTTAACACCGTGCCCCTGTCTCTACTCAGAAGGCAATTTCTCTCTCTGGGAACCCCCTAGAGAAAGAACCCCAGTCCGTCTCTAATCGGAAAGGGAACGACCCCCTGTCTCTACTCAGAAAGGTCGTCGGTCACTATTCCAATACAGTTGACTGATGGTCACTGTCTCTAATCAGTCGACCTATGATCCCCCTGTCTCTACTCAGAAAGGATAGTACAAAATAACTGTCGATTGGCCTATCGACAGTTATCATCGCGCGATGGTAAATATATAATTCATTGTCATGCAACGTTCACAATATCCATGTTTCAATCTCATTCACCATGTTCAACTTCTTAACCACAATTCACTTCAATATCACAATATCACTATCAGTGTCATGTACTCTCGTAATTCCCTACAATATCTTAACATTTCAACATCTCAGATTTTCCACAACATAACTCTCCCTTTTCTATCATCATAAACTCTCAAATCAACATTTAACCCTCTTTCTATCCTCATCACCTCTTAAACCACTACCCAACACTATCCCTATATACATTTCACGCCATTCCAGATCAATGGCAACCACCAAGCAGGATAATAATATATATAACGTATACAAATCCTTTATACGAAAATAATTGTTAGAATCTTAAGTTTTGATGAAGACTAAAATATAAAGGAATAGGCCAAGTACTTAGAAAGCAATAGGATAACATAGGATCCCAAGTAAGAGTGCAACCGGATGTGGATTTACTTCCGGATAGACTAGGACTCGCGCATGAAGATAAATGATTTATCCCCCAGCGGCAGCGAGTAACTCACTAGGGAAATAACTTAGTCCATGAGCATTAGGTACACAAAACCTTAAGACTAAGTTATGATTCAACCGGAAGTGAAATTGCTTCCTGTTGGATTTTGACTGGCGCAGCCTGATAAAATAGAATAACCCCAAGCGTCAGTGAATCAGCCTCGTTAAGTGAAATTGCTTCCTGATAGATTTTGACTGGCGCAGACTGATAGAATAGATATAACCCTAAGCGTCAGTGAGTCTACCTCGTCAAGTGAAAGTGCATCCGATAACGTAGTGACTAGCGCTGACTGTTGGATTGAAGGACACTGAGCGAGAGTGAGTAATAATAAACAAAATCCTTCATCCAGTGGTTTTACTTCCGGATGTAGAAGTGCCTCCGGATACATCATAGACTAAGAGGACTAACGTTCAAAGTACACAATACACTAAGTCAGAACATAGTCTAAGTAAGACTACTCCCCATAGCAAACAAGCTTCCCACAGCATGTATAGTTCTTACTATATTTGATTATATATATTGCTATGTTGGACTAACCAGTATGTGCAGAACTTAGTCACACTTCCGGATGCAAATGCGCTTCCGGATGGAAAGACTCTTGACATTGGAATTCAGAGATTAACACTTGCAGAGCAAGATTGCCACTTCCGGATGAACGATGATCATCCGTCAGCAAGAGTACAAGAGTCAACATCACATACTTAGAAGTCAGAATGCTTTTGTCAGAGCAGAGGTGTCAGGACTACTTTTCAGAAGATAAAGCAAGTCAACCCTGCTAAGCATTAATGAAGGTGTACTTCTCAACGGTAACATGGGATTAACGGCTATATTCAAACGGACATATTCAACCTGCCACCCAACCCTTGAAGTCGAGTATAAAAGGAACATCTACAATCAGAAGATGGTGGGAAGAACAGAGCATATTATCTGATGTATTATCTTCTACATTTCTCTCATCTTCTACTCTCAGATATAGAGTTGTAACATTCTTAGAGAGTAATTCAATTGTACTTAAGTGAGTAACATCATCTACTCTTAGAGAGAGTCATTTGTACTTAAGTGATTATCAAAATCAGTTCATAGAGTGAACATATCATTAAATCCTCTAATTAATAGAGGCTGTTCTTAAGCTTGTGCTTGAAGAACAGAATTGTTATATTACAATAGTAAGGGGGAGCATTTAGAGGTTTTCTAAATCTCCATAGGTTGCAAGTTAGCCCGCAAAACTTGTGGTTGTAAGGTTTGCAGGTGAACCCGTTGTAAAACCTGTGGGTTGTTAGGTGAACCCGTGTTCGTAAAACCTAAAGTGTAAAGGCTTTCTTGTGCCTGGTTCAAACAAGAAGATTAGTGGATTGAAAATCTCAGGTGGAGCCTGGGGACTGGATGTAGGTCTAGGAGTGACCGAACCAGGATAAACTCGCTTGTGCATATTCTGCTTATTTAAATCTCACACCAAGCACCACACCACTGTATACTCACTTGTGCTTGGGATGATCCATCGTCACTCTCATCAAGCACAAGGAGTAAAGAATTCAAAAAGGGAAAATTATTAAGCATTTTATTCTCCACCCAATTCACCCCCCCCCCTCTTGGGTGACAGCCACGCATTTCATTTGGTATCAGAGCAGGTCACTTGTTTAAAGGATCCAACGATCTCAAGTGTAAAGACCTTGGCTGATTTGGGTTAAAAATGTTTTCCAAAGGATTTGATCATACCATTCCACCCGTGCTAGAAAATATTGATTTTTGTTGGTGGAAAGCAAAGATGGAAAGTTTTATACAATCCACTAGTTTGAAAATGTGGGATATTTTTGAAAATGATTTTGATTTCAAACCAAGAGGAAACTGGATTGAAAAGGAGAAAAATTTGTTTTCCTTAAACATTAGAGCAATGCAAATTTTATACAAAAGTTTAACTGAAAATGATTTCCAGAAAATCAAACATTGCTCTAGTGCTAGAGATATTTGGAATACTCTTGATGTGATATATGCTTCTAACCCATCTCTTGAAAGCACAGCTATCCAAAGCTCAACTCGTGCCCCTTGTGGATCATCTACTGATGAGCTTCTGGAAGCTGATATTGAGGAAGCAGGCTTCAGTGAAGAGAGTATCCATCTCTGCCTAGAAGATTCAGAAAGTGAGGTATCTGGATCTGAAATTGAATTCTCTGATTTGCAAGATGCATACAATGAGTTATATACTGAATATTGTAAACTTGCAAAAGAACTTCTAGGCTTAAAAGAAAAAGATAGGAAACTTGTAAAACTAATTTCTTCTTCTACATCCAAAGTTTCTGAGGTTTCTTTTAAAGAACTAGTGGTTCCGATAGCTAGCCCACTATCGGTAGGGAAAACTTCAACATGCCTTGAAAAATGTTTTGACTGTAAACACGTGTTGAAGGAAAAAGAAAAGCTTTCAAAAGAAACTGAGATTTCAAAGGAACAAAAAGCTTTTCTAAAGAAAACTAATCATGATAATGATAGAAAACCCCATTTTGATTATCATTCCATTATCTGTCATTATTGTGGTAGATTAGGACATATTTCTCACACATGCAGTCTTAGAAGAAATTCAAATGTGAGAAATAAGTTTGTATGGATTCCTAAAGGACAAGTAAGGTCCAGTGCTAACCATGTAGGACCCAAGTACAAATGGGTACCAAAACATCCTCCTAGTGCCTTACTTGTGTAGGAAAGATCAAGAGTTCCTCTTACCCCAAAGAAGAGAACTCGTGGTGATGCAACTGCTGATACCCCCTGGTACAATCATAAGAAGCAATGCGCAACCACCAGGAACAATGGTTCTGTCTCAAGAATGAGCTATCACAGAGTTCCATTCAACTATCCTGAGAAGAACAAGAGAGAGTGGATTCCTCGATCAACATTGAAAAGGCTCTTGAATCCTACCTCTCAGAAGAAAGTGCTTCGAACCAAGGATAAGTATAGAAGATCTCCTTGGGTAAGCAAGGGATCACTTAGCAACGAAGCATTTGATAGTAAAATCTCCTATGCTAATATTAGATGGACTTATTGAGATTTTACATCAAGCATCATGTATATGAACATTATATGCCTTATAAGAGTTTATCACAATGTTCATAGTCTACATGCTATCTATGACTATCATTATCAGTGTATAACCATGTGCATATAGTCATAGTTGATTCGCAATGCCATATTCATAGTGAATAATCTTTAGGTGCATATGAATCACGTACTTCCTACAAACTGACAAGTCAGATCCAAGTCTGGATACTGAAAAGAGAAAAAGGGGGTTATTTGATATATTGTAGGAAAGAAGACTGGAAGCAACAACAAGATTCAAGACTATACATCAGCTGAGATATTTGTCATATTTTGGGAGCTAGAGTTAGAGCTTAATCGTCAAAAAGCGACAAGGATGATGATGGAGAAGAAAGATAACTCTCAACATTGTTGCTTCTTCCCCTGACACTAATGTTGAAGCTGTGAGGAAGTACAAAAAGGCAAAGCAAATTTAATGGGCTGAGAGCAGATGTGTGGCATGGAGTTGATACAACTCAAATGAAGTTTAAACATCTGTGCTTAATTGATAAGACCTGCTAACTGTACTAACTTAGGCATCAAAGTGCCAACCTTAAGTTTTGCAGGTCCCTCAATGTTAAATCTTAAGTGAGTCCAACCGGGAGCAAAGCCACTTCCGGATACTCTTTTGCTGGCGCTGGATGATCTCTCAGGACAACCCAGAGCACCTGTATTACCGGAAGCAAAACCACTTCCGGATGATTATTTGCTGAGACTGAGTATTGAAATAAAGCAAGCCAGAGCGCCAGTGGCAAACAAAAAGACATATCACTTCAGAAAACGTTTCACCTTCCTCTATGAAACGTTGTGCCTTCTCTGACTAATTAAAGCAACACGTGTCATCAGGTGTGTCGTTCCAACTTAAAATCTTACGTTACCCAATGTGTGAAAAATTTGAAAGAAGATGCCCATTTTATCCTCAGAAGTTTTACCTATAAATAGATGCCATTTTTCACTTTCATCTTTTACTGCATCTTTTTCACTCACATCATTTTCTCTGAAAAGTCTCTTCATCTTCTCCATCGTGTTCTTCATTTTTCTTTACACACTTCTCGCATTTCATCCCTTTTTACCACAACATTCATACAAAAATGGCCGGATCTCATGAATCCAACCCAGTTACTACCCAGAAAACCTCTTCATCCAAGAAACACAAGTCGAAATCTGGGAAATCAAGTCACAAGCACTCTGGTAAATCTGGGCATCATGAAGAACATCGCGATGAACATCATGAACACAGTGAAGGTTCTGGGCAGACACCGGGGCAGGAGGAAAATATTCAGGGTCAGCCTGGACCTTCTGGCAGAGTGACTGAACAGATAGTGGTTTCCGAACAAGAGAGGGAAGCCCTGAGAAAAGGAAAGAAGAAGAAGGTTCAGTTCGCTGAGGAGCCTTCTTCCAAGAGGCAAAGGGTTGAAGAAAATGACCCTTCAGTTTACAGAGATGGGGCTTTAGAATTTGTTGCCTCCAAATTTGAGACGGTTCAACCCTACTTCAACCACGGCCTATTCATCGACTTAGACATGATTGATGAACTAGGGTTTCCACACCTGCGCCCTTTCCTGGAGAAGTATATGGGTTGGCTAGGGATCAAACAGGACTACAACGTCAATGTCCTCTGTGTCTTTTGTCAATCCCTCTCTGGCAAAGTGAAGTACAAGAAGATCGAAGGAAAGGAACAGATCCACAGACTCTACTTCACGGCCACAGTCAGAGGAAGAACTATCAAATTCTCCTGGAGGACGCTCAACTAGTTGATGGGGTTCACGGATGAGGGTATGAATGAGTGGATGTATCCTGAGGCGCTCAAGTACAGTAAAGAAGAACTTGTGAAGTTGTATGGCACCGATGGGAAGAAGGTGTCCAAGATGTCTGACTCCTATAGGTTGTTGTACTATGTTTACTCCCGCATGATGACACATAAAGGGGGTAACTTCAATGAGTTCGCCAATATCGACAACCCATGGTTCCCCAGATTCCTCTCCCAGAAACCTATCAACCCCGGGCAGTTGATTAGTCTTGAGCTGCAGAGATGGTTGACCAATGACAAAACTGGCTATCTTCCCTATCCCACTATCATTGCCTTCCTCCTTGAGAAGCATCTGATCAAGGCCACATCTGCTGTGGAGGAAGAAAATGTCAAGTGTCGACCTGTGGGAGCAACCAACATTGGGAAGATGGGCATCAAGTATGTGAAGGCTGCTAAACCCACTCGTTCAGGATCACAGGCGGGTAGTGCCTCTGGGACTTCAGCCCCCTCTACATCTGGTGCAGGGGATCAGGAAGTGGATTCCCATGCTGGGCCAAGTCGTGCTGCAAGAGTGCCAGCGACTGTGAAGGCATTCGCTCAAGAGATGAAGGATGAGATTCTCCTTCAACTCTCTGAGTCCTTGGTAGCCCCACTTAGAAATGATTGTGATGCTGGGTTCCAGCAGCAAGGGGAGCGGATCCAGCGGCTTGAGGACAGGATTGGCCAGGTCGAAAATCAGCTTGCCAGGGTGGATTCAAAACTAGATCTCATTCTCCAGCACCTACAAATTCCCCAACCATCACAAGGTAACCTACCACCACCTCCTCCTCCTCCCTCAGGTCACCCTCAACTTCCCCCTCCTCCTCCACCTAACACTCAACCACCACAGCCACCTCCACAAAATGACCATCAATCCCCTCCATCACCAAACAATGCTCACCAATCCCAACCTTCACCCAACCATGAACACCAAATCCAAGACTCACACCAACAATCTCCTAGCCAATCACCCCTTCACTCCAACAACTCCCCATCTCCACAAAACTCCCCATCTACACCTCCCTCATCCACTCGCACACCAACCAACCCCTTAGCCGAACACCTTGGATTTCAAACTGCCATTCACCCCCTCAGCCATATCTATCTACGAGATTACCCACGCCTTCAGCAAATCCCTGAGGATCCTCACGTACCCTTTACCCCATTTACCCCACACTCTTCCACTACCTTCCCTGAATATTCCTCCACCTACCCATTCGAAGGTCTATTCGTAGATCCTTCCTGGTTCCCCAACCAACCCACATCCCCAGAACATACCTTACCTGCCTCTTCCCCAGAATCCTCACCCCAAACTCCACTTAACCCTGAACCTCTACCCTCCTCTTCATCTACTCCATCCCTGGCACTCGCCCTTGTTGATGATGACAAAAGGGGGAGAAATGTGATGACCGCCTTCGCCTATCCATGAACACAAGGGATGTGCTCAGCCAACCATCCCTCTGGCTTGAAGAAGATATCATGGCTGCCCTTCGCCATGCAATGGAATCACAAAGGCTGAGTGGTGCTGAGAGCCTAATAAGAGGAGAAGCCATAAGATTCATGGAGCAGCAGAGGTCGTCTGAGCAAGGATCACAATTGGAGATGGTTGTCTCTGAGCCAAATGAACAAACTTCACAGCCTGAGTCATCTTCATCAGAACCTCCTCCAACTAAGATAAGTAGAAAGGATATTGAGGAGATAATGATGAAGTGGGGACTGAAGAAGATCAATCACCCTCCTATTGTGATAGCCAAGCCTATCCCCTCATCCACTGGGCAAGAGTCTGAGATCCCCTCGTCTGAGCAATCATCTGCCCTTCCTCCCTCATCTGAGCCAGCAGTCACCTTCAGTGAATCTAGAAAGAAGGCCGTTGCCAAGAAGCGGACCAGGAAAATTATTGCCACCACTGAAACTGCTGAGAGTGAGGAAGAGACTCCATCTGACCAACCTGAGCAAGAGACCTCATCTGCCCAAGTTGAGCCTGAAACCCCAGTAGTTCAAGCAGTTCCTATTCTAAAGGAGGTCAAGTTGGAAATTGAAGACATGACTCCTGAGGAATATGAAAAGTATGGGTTCACGGACAAACTCTCCTTCGGTCAGATGGCCTGCCTCGATGCTGACAGAGCAAGTGCCATGCCTACTCCTCCGATTAGCAAGAGCAAAGGGAAGAGTAAGGGGAAAGGGAAAAGGAAAGCCCAGGAAGTTGAGGAGGATCCCAACTTCCCTGTATGGAACGTAAAGATTCGGGTTGTTCACTATCCCAATGGAGAGGTCGCCTACTTCGATGATGCTACAGGGTTCCCTAGGTATGAAGAAGTAGAGAACATGAAAAGAGCATTCGAGGAGTCTATCGAATCAGAAAGACTCAGAAGGGAAAGAGATGAAGAAGAATTTCAGCAGATCATTGCCCAGATAAACCAGAGTGAGCGTGAGGCCGAGATAGCCCAACTCCAGAAAGAGAGTGAAGAGAGACAGAGGGAGAGAGAGAGGAAAAAGAGACACCAAGTCTGAACCCCCAATCCAAAACAAAACCCCCAATCCAAAAACCTTTTAACTTAGAAATTTTTCCTTATTTTCATGCATCTCTCATTCTTACTTAGTGTAGATTACTTGTATATGCTTTGCTTGTATACTCTAACATGTAATATTTGTTCATTTATAATATCTGTCTGAGTTACTTGTTCTTATCCATTGCTTTTATTATTCTGCTAATCCTTTCATATAAACTTAATCGATAAAACTAAGTTTGTCATCATCAAAAAGGGGGAGAATGTTAGAATCTTAAGTTTTGATGAAGACTAAAATATAAAGGAATAGGCCAAGTACTTAGAAAGCAATAGGATAACATAGGATCCCAAGTAAGAGTGCAACCGGATGTGGATTTACTTCCGGATAGACTAGGACTCGCGCATGAAGATGAATGATTTATCCCCCAGCGGCAGCGAGTAACTCACTAGGGAAATAACTTAGTCCATGAGCATTAGGTACACAAAACCTTAAGACTAAGTTATGATTCAACCGGAAGTGAAATTGCTTCCTGTTGGATTTTGACTGGCGCAGCCTGATAAAATAGAATAACCCCAAGCGTCAGTGAATCAGCCTCGTTAAGTGAAATTGCTTCCTGATAGATTTTGACTGGCGCAGACTGATAGAATAGATATAACCCTAAGCGTCAGTGAGTCTACCTCGTCAAGTGAAAGTGCATCCGATAGCGTAGTGACTAGCGCTGACTGTTGGATTGAAGGACACTGAGCGAGAGTGAGTAATAATAAACAAAATCCTTCATCCAGTGGTTTTACTTCCGGATGTAGAAGTGCCTCCGGATACATCATAGACTAAGAGGACTAACGTTCAAAGTACACAATACACTAAGTCAGAACATAGTCTAAGTAAGACTACTCCCCATAGCAAACAAGCTTCCCACAGCATGTATAGTTCTTACTATATTTGATTATATATATTGCTATGTTGGACTAACCAGTATGTGCAGAACTTAGTCACACTTCCGGATGCAAATGCGCTTCCGGATGGAAAGACTCTTGACATTGGAATTCAGAGATTAACACTTGCAGAGCAAGATTGCCACTTCCGGATGAACGATGATCATCCGTCAGCAAGAGTACAAGAGTCAACATCACATACTCAGAAGTCAGAATGCTTTTGTCAGAGCAGAGGTGTCAGGACTACTTTTGAGAAGATAAAGCAAGTCAACCCTGCTAAGCATTAATGAAGGTGTACTTCTCAACGGTAACATGGGATTAACGGCTATATTCAAACGGACATATTCAACCTGCCACCCAACCCTTGAAGTCGAGTATAAAAGGAACATCTACAATCAGAAGATGGTGGGAAGAACAGAGCATATTATCTGATGTATTATCTTCTACATTTCTCTCATCTTCTACTCTCAGATCTAGAGTTGTAACATTCTTAGAGAGTAATTCAATTGTACTTAAGTGAGTAACATCATCTACTCTTAGAGAGAGTCATTTGTACTTAAGTGATTATCAAAATCAGTTCATAGAGTGAACATATCATTAAATCCTCTAATTAATAGAGGTTGTTCTTAAGCTTGTGCTTGAAGAACAGAATTGTTATATTACAATAGTAAGGGGGAGCATTTAGAGGTTTTCTAAATCTCCATAGGTTGCAAGTTAGCCCGCAAAACTTGTGGTTGTAAGGTTTGCAGGTGAACCCGTTGTAAAACCTGTGGGTTGTTAGGTGAACCCGTGTTCGTAAAACCTAAAGTGTAAAGGCTTTCTTGTGCCTGGTTCAAACAAGAAGATTAGTGGATTGAAAATCTCAGGTGGAGCCTGGGGACTGGATGTAGGTCTAGGAGTGACCGAACCAGGATAAACTCGCTTGTGCATATTCTGCTTATTTAAATCTCACACCAAGCACCACACCACTGTATACTCACTTGTGCTTGGGATGATCCATCGTCACTCTCATCAAGCACAAGGAGTAAAGAATTCAAAAAGGGAAAATTATTAAGCATTTTATTCTCCACCCAATTCACCCCCCCCCCCTCTTGGGTGACAGCCACGCATTTCAATAATCGTGTTTGAAAGGCACCCGATAGCCTGTTTTGTATAAAAATAACCTTTTAAAGATAATGTATATATAGAGGGTAAGAAAGGATTTTTCAAAATCCTAGCTAACATCACCCTCAATGTTATAGTAAGCTTAAGTGTGATTACCTGTCGCCCTTTAGCACTCTGTTGCTCTTCCTTACCCTTCCTTACTCGATTCACCTATTATTACATAAAAGTAATAATAAGGGTAAACAACTATTCATAAATCTATATAATGATTAACACGTCTCTCTCTCGATTCTAATGTTACTACCCATTTCCCCTTTTTCTTACTTCAAATCCTTTAACCAATTCAAATCCTAAGTCTCATGAATTTCAAAATCATCAATTTCAATCCAAGGGAATCACATCATTCAAGTATACTTATAATCACCTAGTTGGTCACACCACAACATTTCACTCAAGAAAATATAACCGATCAGCAATAAACAACATTCACAATATTAAAGTAATCTTTACCAAACTAAAATTAATATTTACCTAACTATCAACTTGTACAATCAATCTCAATCATTAAACAAAAGAAATATTGTTGCTATGAATAACTTAATTCCCAAATCAATTCTACTAATTAGCTACCAAACACATTATATTTTAGTGTACACATCTACTCATATTACCCTTATCTTACTAACCGCATCATGCTATCATCAATGTTGTTCACCCAAATACGGAAGAAGTTTCACAAGAAGCACAATGGATTATATTCAATTCCATCAAAGCATTACAAAGGAATCAAAACAATTCTTACCCACACATGACAATAAACTCAATTCACTTTTCCAAACACATATTTATATACTTGTATCCAATTATCAGATGAGCATGCAACGACTACCACATAGGAAATTCCATAGCTTATAATTAATAATGCCTACTCTTAAATACGAACCATATAACAAAAATCAAATATCTGTAGTAAACAAAGCAAGTAAATCCAATTCCACTGGACATTATAATAACCAAGAATCAGACCTAAAACTACAAAAATTGCAACACCATACTTACAAGATCAAGAACAAAAGAACTAAAATACAATAACTATAAAATTGAAGTTAAACAACACAATCTCACCAACAAACAAAGATGCCAAAGGGAGAAAATCAATAACATATAAATGGCCTAAAAGTATACCATATATATCCAAATTCCATGCAACAATTTACCAACAACAAGCCATAAAGAATCACACTCACATACATTGCCAGAGATAGCCAAGAACTTAGAGAAGCTATGATTTCATTTCATTTCTCATTTTACATCCTAATAACTAGGTCACTGCATAACCACATACAAAGTAACAAAACCCATGGAATTATTTACTCCATGTTACCCTTGATATCAAAACTATTAATAAAAGAGCACACACAGTTTACAGACCAAAAAGGCTCAATATACAAGCTATTATCTCCCACTAGCCTACTCACCATTAAACCAAAATAATAAACCCATCTAATATAACCTGAAACCCCTCTTGCTTCCTTTACCATCACCCATGATTAGCGCAGGAATTGATTAAGTAAAAATGAGATTTCACAAACACAAGGATGTGTTCAAAATTGAGCAAACACACCAACAATTTTGCACATCCAAAGCCAGGTGAAAATCAAACTGAACAAGAAAGGCCCAAACAGAATCTTCAACCATAAATTTCAACCAAAACAAGGCACACAACAACCAACAATTCAAACCCAATTCGGACATCCCTCTCAACTCGCAGAGAAATCAAAGAACAGAGTATAAATCCCATGAAAAAGCTCACCAAAGCTCGCTCTATGCTTCCGCCGATCTGATATGAACTTGCCGTCGCCGGAAATGCCGCCGGAAAACGGTATTGTGGTGGTGGCCGAACTGAAAACGAAAGGGGAATGTAAAACTAACACAGAAAAGAAACACACAGCGAAATACAAGACAAGACTGACTCTTTACCTCTTCTCGCCGTGGACCGCCGTGGGCTGGCCGGAAAACGAAGGAAACGAAGGCGTTGACTCGCATTTGGGGAAAGGAAGGAAGAGGGAGTAAGGAAATCAACATTAAAATGGAAACATAACTCAAGATATGCTAAAAAGGTTGAACCTTTACCTATTCTAGCCATCGGCCGCCATGTGCTCACCGGAAAAAGAAAGAAAGCAAACCACCCGATGGAAATGAGGAAAACAAAGGAAACTCGAGTACCCAGAGGAGAAATAGAGCTGCTCCATCGTCGCCGGTGGCCGGCGAACATGCCGAACGAATGGAGGAAGTGGCCAGATCGAAGGAGAGAGAAAAGAGCGAGGGGTCTGGTTTGGGGAAAGGAGAACGCGAATAAAGACTGTGAGGGAGAGGCCGCGCCGGTGGCGGCTTGCTCCGCCGTCCCTTGCCACCGCCGGCGACGGAACTGAGAAGAGAGAGAAGAGAAACGAAGAAGAAGAAAAAGGGATCGAAGGAGAGAGAGAGGGAAGTCGGTGAGGGAAGTGAGGAAGAAGAAGAAAATGGAAAATGAAGGGGAGGGAGTGTTTGGTTTAGTGTTTATAGGGTGGGTTATTGATAATTTGCAGCCCAAACTTGCCATAGTGTACTCTTTTAATTTAAAACCACTTAAACCAGCCTCCAATCTCCTTAACCTTCAAAATATTTTGGGTTTTACCATTCCCTCATATTTCAAACTCTTCAATTTCTTAATTAATTATATGCACATTTATTACTCAAAATTTTCAAAATGTCCTAAAAATCACCAAAAATTCCTAAAAATTCCAAAATTCCTAATTATTCCGTTTATTATTTCCCAAAACACTCCTTGATCCTGTATTAAATTTTCAGGATGTTACAGAATCCCCATTTGACAAGTTACTAACTAATTATACCCTACCTTTTTCATTTATATTTTTAAATTACAAATCACATCATACCAATCAGTTCTCGCACCTCAACAAGTAACCAAACCACCATACCCATATAAGCAGCAAACAAAGTCAAAGGTTCATAACAATTGCCCTCTTTTTATTTAGAAACCATTCTGCAAAAATCTAAAACCAACTAGAACTTAAATGTCCTACATGCTTAACAACCAAAATAAATTTCAATCCACACTTCTATCCAGCTGAGCACTTCTCTAAATCAAAATGACATAAAAGCACATCAAACATACATAATTTCCCTTACTAGTCATGAACCAACAAGCAGCACATACAAGAGAAAATTTGCAAATGATCATGCCATCAACCAAACAACATTCATATTCTTGTAAGCTTGTAAAATACTGAACTTACTCATACACACAATGTTAATCTATCAAGAACTCAATACTCAAACCAACAATTACTACATTACAATTTAGATAAGCTTCCACAACAACCAAAATATAAGTTTTATACCCAAGCCTATATTTAAATTAGTTCAAAATCCTTACAAACTACAACCCCAAATTCGGAATCCCTCACTCAAGTTCGTTCCAATCAGAAAGGGAAAGGTAGAATCAGAAGAAAAATGTTACCTAGACTCATTTTGGACCTCACCATGACTGGCCGGAGCTTCGCCGCCGCCGGAAACCACCGGGAATGCGAAGTTGAAGAGAACCAGGGAGAACTCGCATTTGGGAAAAAGGAAGGAAAAAGAAAGTGAGGAAATCGACCTTAAGGAAGCATAGATCAAAGACATAAGAAGGCCGAAGCTTTACCTTTAATATCCGCCGCCATCCGCCGCCGTGGTCGCCGGAGAAACACAGAAAACGAAGGGAAAAGAAGACATGGAAGAAAGGAGAATGGAGGTTGACGGTGACGGAAGGAGAACACGAAGGGGAAGAGAATCCATGGTGAGCCTGCGGCGGTCGACGCTGCCGCGTGGCCGCCGGAAGCTCGCCTGAGCGACGAGCTCGAGTCGGAGGAAGGGAGGGCGAAAATCGAAGGTGGAGGGGGAGTGAGCGGCGGCTAGGTCTTGGAGAATGGAAGGAGATGAGTGAAATGAGTATTTATATATATGTATTAGGGAAAATTACAACTAACTACCCTATTATTTATTCTTAATTATATTTTTAACCCGGAAGTTTGTATATATTATTTTACCTCTCTCTGTCTATCATACTATAATCTACGTTTCAAAAATATGTTTCATGGAAGTTTGTAACTCCTAATGACTCATTTAACTATATATTCTTTAAATTCTAAGGTAGATAAGATAAAGTATTCCAAAATTGCCCAAAATATCCTGAAATTCCTCCCTAAAACTTCTAAATTTCCTAAATGACAACTCAATAATTTCCAATTATCCTTAATAAAAATTTGGGATGTTACAGGATACATTTTATTATACTCATTAAGCTTCAAACGGAAGACCATTTGATTTGCAATTGGATTATCTAATTCATCTGGAATTAATGTCTACAGAAATGCTGGAGATACTCCGCTTTCCCTTTGCTCTAACAATTCCCCTAAGATTAACTGATAATGAACTGCCACTGAGAACTGTATTTTCTATATTTTACTTACCAGATGTATTTGAAGGTTTCAGAGGCTCCTCGTCAGAATAAACAACATTAACACATTTCTTGGGAGACACCACACTACTCTTAGAACGACTGAGATTCAATGGTTTACCAGTAACAGAAGGGACCAAAACACTATCCTCCTACACAAAACACAGAAACAAAATAATTAAAATTAGCTATTTATCACATATTTCACTCGACAAGATTATCATTAAGTAAAACAACAAACAAACCTCCTCACTCAGATTAACAATAGGAGTGACCTACATTCAGGTTAAAGAAATTATTAGAAAAAAAAACTAATATAATACAAAGCAAAATAAATACTTGGATATTTAATTTACCACATCTTCTTGTGTGTTTGAGAATTTTTCCACCAGATTCTGGCACAACATGAAACTCACAACACTAATGCTAGCATTAGGATACATTTTATTATACTCATTAAGCTTCAAACGAAGCACCATTTGATTTGCAATTGGATTATCTAATTCATCTGGAAAGTCGTAAGCCCTATCTTCCTGCAATACCTAAATTTAGTGTCATACATATATGAAAAATTTATTCCGCCACAGCAAATTCCAAATATAAGAACCTACCTTATCTAACTTTAGCTTCATTTCTCTAGCAGATTTTCCTATCAAATGCAGTGCAAGTCTATCCCGAAAAATAACTGAAATGCTTCCAGTTTGATCTTTTACAAGATAATGCAACTTCATCCTGTAAAATGCATAGAATGAGAACAATACAAACGTTTTTCACTACCCATCCATAAAAAAAACACTTCACGAAGCACCTGACCTGGGTTCAACACAATCAAGTTTCTTCTTACATCCTCCACACATGGCAACAAAATCCTCAACTCGTGGCTTCATTCCACACTTTGGACAACCCTCATACATCATCCACCCATACATAGTTTGCAGCTTCAAAACCTCACAGGTTATAGTGAATGCATCATCCTTTTGAAAACACCAAAAACATGCACAGAATAAACATTAGCACAGGAAATATAAAGTAAGTTTTACTTAAAAAAACACGAAAAGAAAAAAACTTACAACAGCTTGATCTCCAATTTCTGAAATGCTTATAGTTTTACTACTATCAAAGTCAGGACTCAAAGAAGACTACGAAATATCTTTTTTGCCCTATAAAAACGATGTATTTTCATTTGCCCTATAAAAAAAATTAATGTTTTTTCAAATTCATGGCTAACGAATAAATGACAAAAATATTCACCTTGGACAAACCAAACATAAGAAAACTAACCTTGCCAACATGTCTTTAACCTCTTTAATGACTGGATTAAAAGACACTCTTGTAGCATTAAAGGAATTTAAGATCTGTGGATTACCTGTCAAATAAAAAACAGTTATCAACCTTCGACACATACTACAAAACAATAAATATTTATTAACATTTACTATAATAAGACAATATTAAATCACACAATGTTCTCATATTATCCTCACCATCTTCACGGAAAGCAATTCTTGCAAGATGTAAGACCAGCACTACAGGAGAATCCATATGTTGTATTTGACACAAATGAGCATCATTTGCACACTCATCAAACAACACGCAATCCACCATATTACCACTAAAAGAAATAACGTCAGTTTACAGCTTGAATAAAATCTTTATATACAAAGAATCTATGAAGTAAAGAACATACTCCAAATCACATAAAACCATGGTTAGTTTTTGCTTAATCTCATTATCTTTCCTATACTCATCGAGTGAGGCCATCTCCTTAACGTATGCAATGATATCTGTATAATGGAAATAAGTATAAATATTACAACACCATTTTTTTTGGCTTAACAATAACCTATACCAATGTTGTGGAAAAAATATAAAAATAACAAACTAACTGACAAGATAGTCAAATTTTGTTTCCTCGCTAACACCAAGTACATCTTTCAACGTCCAAAAAGAATTTGGAAATTCCAGCAGAAAAATTTCAAGTTCAGCGATATGCATGCTAGGAGTAAGAGTCAGTTTGAAAGGATGCCTTGAAGCTCTATATTGGCCTTCATTTTTGCTAACCACAAAGTTGGCAATCCTGTAGGTGTGGCCTTCACTAAGGGCACCATTGCAACAACGAAGCATATCTCTTATGTTAACAGATGCCTGTATTTTGGTTCCCTACAAAATATAAATGTGAAATAACATAAGTTGGCAGAATATCTACGTTAATATATTCCATCTGCTCAACATAAACAACAAAACTACCTCTTTATCTACCAGCAGCATTGACACACTGGCAATAGTCGAAGGATGCGATTTCATGCAGACATTCCACCTTCTCAGAACTTGAACCTGAATGCACCACCTATCCGTACTGGGATTCAAATCTTGCATCAACATAACTCGAGGCATGGCAGAAACGATGAACAACAGTGAAACTATTAACCCAACGAAATAAAAGACGTAAACGTAACAAAAGGCAAGCGAATGAACTAATTAAATAGGCAGGCCAACCTATTTAGAATGAGTGTGGTTTAAACTCAGGCCCACAACAACTCACTACTTCTGATAAATAACACAAAACGAAAACACATAGAATCAATACGGTTACCTTTCATTTTTTTCGCAAGTGTCCAAATTTATGATTAATACTAAATACTAAATCTTACACTGAGATAAATTTTTAGTGTAATAATTTATTTAAAAACTAATTTAATAGTAAATGAACATAAATACCAGGAATACAAAAACGAAAAAAATTGATTTTTCAAAGCTAGGTAACATAGCACGAAAAACTTTCATATACAATAACAAATAACAATGTGCCATAATTGAAAAACTAAAGAATGCATTTGATAAAAACTATCAAGATAAGAGGAGGTAAAAAAAATGAAAGAATGTCTAAGACGTAAAATTTACCAAGAAAAACAACCATGAATGTGTAGATAAAAAACAAAAAACGTAACACACTTAATAAGTGAAACCTCTGGAAGAAATTCAAAAACAAAGGCCATCTGAATTTAAAATCAATCTACTGATACACAAAAAGATGTGATATAGATAGCATAATCATATCTTTGAATGACAACACATCCAAACAACAAATCAATCAACAGGCAGTATAATAGTCTCTATAAAGGGTCTGAAAATGCACTAAACCTATATCATTTAAAATCAAACTTTTCTAGAACCTTGTCTAAACTAAATTTGAATAGTTCCCAATAAGACATACACACCAATATGAACCAATAACTTTGCAATACAACTCGCAAAACTAAGTAGGGAAGAACCGAATGTAATCCATTCACACATAAAATCAACTAACCTTGTACAATAGAAATTTACCTTCACGATCATCTGGTACCATAACTCTGAACAAAAAATTAATATTCTGACACAATCACTTAATGAAATAATTATATAATATTATATTTTAAAGGAAGAGAGAAAATAAGGTCAGCATCAAAAGATCATACGCGCAAACCAATGAAATTTAACTTTCAAGAAAAATATTAAAAAACTGTTATAACACCTAGATTTCAAACTTATTGCGGTCGTTTTTTTTTAAAAAATAGAAGGGCAATGGGCTTATTTTACCCTTCAAGTAACCACCCTGAACCACTGGGCACCCTAAACTAACACTGAGTACAATTTTACCCCTGAAGTAATCAAAGTGGTCCAATTATACCCTCTGACGAATGTAATGTTGACACGTACCCTCTGACGAATGTAATGTTGACACGCCTACGTGCCAACATTACATTCGTCAGAGGGTAAAATTGGACCACTTTGGTTACTTCAGGGGTAAAATTGGACCATTTTGGTTAGTTCGGGGGTAAAATTGTACTCAGTGTTAGTTTAGGGTGCCCATTGGTCCAGGGTAGTTACTTGGTGGGTAAAATAGGGTCATTTCCCAAAATAGAATGGTTTATTTTGCATTTCCATCCTACCTAAGTGGATACTATTTCTCCATAAAGTTATATTTAACTTATATTTTAATCAACTTATTTTAAACAAACTATATCATTTATAGGCCACCATAGATAACATGTTTCACAAAAAATACTCAGTTAATGTTTTTTTTACTCCTTAAAAATAAATCACCTTAAAAACAATCACCTATTAAAAATAAACTTATACAAAAAATATATAAATGAAATTGGAAAATAACTGGTGTCTTTGAAATTTCTTTTAAACATAAAAATAAGTTAACATGTAACCTTTTTACATGACTTACTTATAAGCAAACCAGACAATAATTTTCGTAATGATCTACAAACTGAAATAAACACACACATTTCAAAAGAAAGAACACGTGGTACAAAGTAAAAACTAGAAACTCTTATGTCTAGCAATAAAATCAAGTCCAAAAACCCCCCACAATAATCAAAGGCACATAAACAAAACAATAAAACCATATCCGGTTTCCATAAAATCTATAATAATTGTAATGTATTGTAATACTCCCTCCAGTCCCTAATATAAAACCCCAAAATTTAAATGATTTTGGTCTCTAATATAAGAATAAAAAATTTGAATATTTTTTGTCTCTAATATAAGAGTTCATCTAATATTCTATCATCATTTAACGTGTTTTTTCCTACTCTACCCCTAACTCTCTCTCATATTTATTAATGCTTATGTATTTCTCTCTCTTAAAAATATCATAATAAATATGGGCAATATTGGAAAAGAAACATTAACTCTAAACACCGAACTAACATTCACTCTTAAGAATTGAATACGCCAGCAAACCAAAAAACACTTGATGGTAAAAATGAAAAAGACACATGTTATAAACTATTGACCATCAATAACATTCATTGCGAATTGATGGATCATAATAAATGTAAACCTACTATGGAAGAACCCAAACAAACCAAAAATAACCAAAAAGAATCCTCTATTTAAGGCAACCTCGACACAAAAATACCAGCACTGGATCACAGAAAAAGAAACATAAATCCTCCAAATTAATAGCTAAACAACCTGAAAATGGAAAACACTACTATCATCCCCAACCTTACAACGAAACCTCATTCAGAACATTCTTATCAACCTGGCGCAATAGAAGGACCTTTACTCTCAGGATCTGGTTCAGTCCAATTACCACGAATATGAGACACATTCATCAACTACATATCTCACACCAGCAACAACTCACAAACACCATAGAAGGTCTTCACATTTCATGTCAAAGATCTGAGTTCGTGGTCTCTAGACTCTAGCATACCCCAAAATACAACATCATGCTGCGCATCTATCACCTACTAGAGGAGGAAGGATTTATCAACGTATACTGGGCAAGATGGGAACTGTTTGACTCTACAGAAGAATATGTACAAATGCTGCATCAACACCAAAGCCACCTTCTAATGAGTATGCCCCCAGCATCAAACCAGCCACTCACAATAATAGACTTATACAATAAAACCTACATCACCACCATTCCTTACCTCCTAACACATGAATCAACGTTTCGTACAACTCGCTACCTGGATAGGCAACTGTGGAATTACATGACACAATTGCCACTAATGCAAATGACAGACTAATGCACAACGTTGAAGTTATCTTACCAAGTGAGGCTGAATTGGAGGAGGCAGTGAACACAATATAATACAGAGTAAAAACATGTAGAAGCCAATATGAACATGATGCATATATAGGAATTATGTGATCACAAAGTTCGTTACGTAAAAGACAGCATGAGTGCATTTAAGTGCAACTAACGATGGGTACTTTTCTGCGCATAATATTTACTTTCATGTTTTTAGATGTAAGGTTTGATTATAATACAAGTAGTTTGTTGGTTATTACTTATGAGTTCAATTTACCTTCATGTTTTTAGAAGTAAGCTTTGACTATAATACAAGTTGTGTCTTCGTTATTACTTATGAGGGAACTTTGTATTAATTGAAATCTTTAGAACACAAAAGGTGATAATTATATTGATTGTTGGTAATCATCCAACTTCGTATGGTATGGACGCCAACATAAATATATGATGAGGAAAAATATTTAAAATGAAACAATTGTTTGTTTCAACCAAAAATCTTCATATTTCCCTTCAAACAGATGTTAAATATGGATGAATCGACTCATTATGTTTTCTTTTCAAATGCTGAGTTTGGAGAAAAAAATTTATTTCAATGAATTTAATAGAAAATGACATGACCGCGGAAATATATAAGGTAACAAAACCCAAAAACAAAAATATAAACTGAAGAACAATAGAAAACCACAACAAAGATAACACAAAACACTCATAATTTTACTACCTCCATACTACCAAAATCCAGACCTAAAACATTACAAACATAAATAACAACAACACTTCCAAACAAACCGTTCATTAACATAAACTACATCAGAAATCAGAAATAAAAGAACACAACAACTTAAGATGACAACAAATTCCACTACAGTTAATACATATTCGAATCCAGAAGAACACAACAACCACTAATAAAACAAACGGAAAACCTAGAACGCATAAAAACGACACACACCGAAAAGGCACAGATACAATAACACAACCGATTCTTGAGACTGCACTGGAGTCGCACATACGTGAGATTCACCCATAATTTCAGATCGCTTGGGAAGAAGTGTTGGAAACATTGAGTCGAAAAAAACACGAGTGGCACCAGAGTAAGATGACAACGTCGGATGACCTACACAAAATAACCAAAAACAATAATAGAATCATGAATACAAAACAAACAAACCAAAAAGGAAACAATAACAAAAACAAAAACAACCTCCATCATCACAAAGCAATGAACGCACAAACTGAATAACAATAAACTTGCCCTCCAGTTCAGACACATGTTGGTAAGACCGCCAAGTTTCCCCCCAACACTGGTCGTGGAGGCAAAATGTCAAAACCTTATCCCCCCTTAACCAACCCAAAAAAAATTAAGGATTAAATATAAGTGAAATAATAAAATAATTAACAACATTGCAAAACACGACGAAGCGATCACCAGATACATACCATATGTCATGGAGTTGATTATCTCGCACCTTAATGTATAATTTCCTTCCCAAAGATCCGTCAACATCACTTATACCAACCTCATACATAGCCACAAGTATCCCACATATATATGTCAAACACAAGAAAACAAAGTATATTAGCATTCCACTGCCCATACACTTACCTTCAAACAGCCAGGAAAACAAACATAATAGAAGCAACCATACCAATGATACCAAAATCCCATGGATAGCCACCCACAAACTCAGAACATGTGACATAGTTGAATGAATGAGATGGGAAAAAATCCCACACTTGCTCAACAAAAGAAGTCTTGAAAATAACAACATGTAAGCTTCTATGTAAGCCCCTACCATCCCGACACACAATGTAACAACCACATTTCTATAACAATTTTTAAGCTATATAGTTTTCTTTCCTTAATTAAAAATTGTTTGGAGTCTAACTATGTTAGAAAAAAATATAGTTAACATAATATTAACTAACATAGTTAGAAAAAAAACTTTTCTTATTTTCCATAAAATATAAATTATGGGCTAACCATGATAGGAAAAATAATTTCAGTCACAAATAAAATAATATATATCATGGTTAGAAAAAGATTTAATGTAATTTGAAATTAATAAATTAAAATAAATATAATTTTAGAATGAAAGATAAAGTTCACAATTAAAAAAAAAAACTCATTTATTTAAGAATTTACTAAAATTGATTTATCCATGTTAGATAAAAATTGACTAACATGGATATTTAAATTTATCTAATATAACTTAATTAAATTTTTTCATAGTAAATTTCAAATAAACACACGACCCTGTATTAATTAATATTTACAGTTATCTAACGTAAAATTATTTACAGTCATCCAGGGGAATAAATTCAAAAGATGTACAAATTAATAAGCAAGAATATGAAAGAATGTGAAAGAACATATGAGCCTAAAAGCCTAGTTCTCTAGTCTCCAGATCCTTCCCATCACCCCTGCCCCGATCTAATACCTGTAAAATGTTCAACCACGAGGGGTAGACCCTGATGTCGTAACTAACAACTACTCGCCTACACACATTTTTGCACTATGTGCATGTGCATGCCGGCAAGGTGGTGTGTGCTAATGTCGTGTTTGGTGGTGTGTGCTACATGATGTGTTGCATGAACATGTTATCTATTTTCTATTCTAAGTATCTATCAATTACCAAATAATACAGCAGTACAAGTATTCATTTAAAGCCACATCACAAACTCAAACATCAAGAATAATAATAAACACATCAAACACAATACACAAGTACACCGATAATATGACAGTTCAATAGGGACTCACTACCCTCGCTTGAACCGGGGGCGCTCTCCCCAATAACGTTTTTTTCTTTATTCATTTTCGTCCCTGCTGTACGGGCAAGGGAACCTCATTCCGGAATGGCATAATTATAATAATATTACTCGGTGTACCACAACCAATTTGATTAACTCTTTTTGTCGCCTAAAAGAGCTAAGCAAATAAAAACTAGAATTAACTACAATAGCTAGTAGCAAGTCCTAGGTCAATTTCACAATTTGGTTAATTCACTTGCTTAGGTCAAATAATCACAAATTAACAAGGTTGTTGAGAGTATTGAGTTTAAACTACAAACTACAATTTAAATTGCTAAAATATAAAAGTAACTGAATGGAAAATGTGAAGAAATGAGTTAAGAAATCACCTCCTTCTCCAAGTACTTAGTGCTTTGATGAATTAGACTTCATACACTTGTTTCACTTGATATAAACTAGTTAAATCCTTGAGACCTCTTTAATCAAAGAAATATACAAACATTTAACTAATTTAATCAAGCCTAAAGCTCTTTCAAGCCAAGAACATACCTAAAACAACATTAAGCACTAGATCTAGTACTTAAGAAACACATTCATTCCATAAATGTAAGAGGAGCTAATCGCACACACATACATACATGAAACTACAAAAACTAAGCTTAGGTTTTCATGTCCTCAACACAAAAGAGAGATTTCAAGCCACAATGAAGTAGAACACCTAAAATAAAGGTATTTTAACCTATACAAGCCTAAATCAAGGATTATACATAGGCAAAAATATACATCTAGCTTGAAACCTAAAAGAGCAAATTACAAGCATATGAAGCCAAATGTTGAGTTCTTCAAGCACTTTTCCTTGGAGAAGAAGGAGAGGAAACTTAGCCGGCCATGGAGATGTGGAAATGGAGGAAGGTTGTGTGAGTTTTCATGGAGGAATGGTGAAGATGGAAGGTGGCCGAGAGGTGGAAGGGAAAATGGTGAAGAGAGAAGTTGAGAGAAAAGTTAGAAGAGAGAGAAAGTGGAAAGTGAGAGATATGTCAAAAATGAGGTGAGTTGGGATTAAGTGGGTTAGTTGGATGATGAGTTGGCAAATGGGGATTATGAGTTGTCAAGAAGATATTTTGATGGGTAATGGAGAGGTTTGGCCGTGAGGGTGAAGCTAATGAGAGGGAGGGGTAATTTCGGTATTTAGGTAAAAAGGTGCATGAATGTGGTCCTAAATGGGGTCTAGGTACATCTCCAAAGGTCCCTCCTTTATCTCCAATTGATTGTGCTTACTCTTTTGCCCTTAATGAAGCTCTCCATTCAAATTTGAAATTGGAGCCAAATTTACTCCATTTGGAAAGATGCTTCACTTTTGCCTTTTTTCTTCCTTTTACCAAAAATGGTAAAGTTGTTTTATGTCACATGCCTTGTCATCTAGCCTCCTCCTTGCCACATAAGCTCCACCAAAGCTCCACCAAGGGTGTGTGGGGCCCACGTGGGACCCCCCTACATTAAAATATCATCAAATAGTCAAAATGACCAAAATACCCTTGGTTTCTTAAAATGCAAGTGTTAAGGCTAATATTCTCCAATAAATTCCAATAAGCATGCGCAATAAAATATGTCAATAATGATCAAATATATCAATTAAATCACACTAATTGAGCTCAATTGCACATGCTTAAACATATAAAATTAGGTCTAATCAACCACAACCAAATCAGAAATTCCAATCAAAGTCCATAACCACATCAGCAATAATCATATACATATAAACTACCTAAATGCTTACTAACATACACACACACGCAGACAAGTGAAGTAGTTACCTGGTAACTTGAATTTATTTCCACAGCACAAACCAAGCATGACACTCCGAACAGTTAACTGCTACCTATAACGTTTATAGTATAATCACTAAAAAAATAAACTAAAACATAAATATAAGCAATTCCCTGGCTACCCATTCTCACAATTATAAGTTCCTAATTTAAAAGTGTCTATTTATTATTTCTTGTTATCATCATTTCATCATCATTATTATTTCATTATAACTATTATTAATGTTGCATCATAATTCCTTACTCTATTCAAGTTAATAGATCATTATTATTATTCTTGTTCTTTAATTCTTTCTTTGAATTAAGACCTTCACAAACCAGCAAACACCTTTATTGACTCTCCCTACAAGCTAAAATCAATTATCTTTTTATGTTTAATTAAGAGGCCTAATGCCAAGCACTTACCAGAGCATGGTATCATGTATCCAACTTTGTCTTTTCCCCACAAATCTAGCATGCTAGTGGTTATTTGTTCACACACAGACGTGGCACATTGAGTTCTTTTATTTTTCTTTCTTATATTATGAACATGTTAATCAATGACAACAAATTGATAGTGCTGAACCTTTCAATCAATTAAGTCCTTAACCTCACACTCTAATTGACCTGCAGCAGCCTTATTTAAACACCAATCCATCTTCATAATTTTACGTGGAAAACTAGTTGGAAAGCATAGACTCCATTTCAATTATTATCATATATCACCAAAGCTAAGTATTTGACACTCATGAACAATTCTAATTCCCCACCAAAACTGAGACTAAAGCCACCAGGAAGAGAGGAAAAGTCGCTCACCAAACAAGTGGAGTTCATTAAACACACAATCAGTGATCCACGGCAATCACGACGTTGGGGAGTGGCGGTGAGATGCGGTGGCCGGATTCTAGCATCGCCGAACACCATGACCACGGCTAACGGTGATGGATGGCGGCGGACTTCGGTGGTGCACGAGCTCGCTGGTACGTAAACAACGGACAAAAGTTGTGAGGGAGGTTGGGTTTAAGTTGGAGGAGATGAAGGAAGATGATAGAGTTCAATGGTGAAGGAGATTTGGATGGAGGAAGAAGAGTTTTGTCATAGAAGAAGAAAGGATGAGTTTTGGTGGCGGCTAAATGCATTCAACGAAGAAGAAGAAGTGAATGTGAATATATATATTTAACGTCGTTACTAAATAAGCCACGGAAATAATTTTTGGTTACCACAAATGGACCACAATATTCTATATTATGTTAGGTGCACTTTGCTATATTCTAGAGTACTAAAAATGCACCTTAACCCATTTATTTATATTTTAAAAAAAATCTAGGATGTTACACACAACAAAATTAGTTATCCTATAACATATTTCTTCGATAAACAGCCCCCATGAAGAGAGATCGAAACATCATCTTCCAGTGTCACCAAAACGCGAGATCCCTACGCAAAACACGAAATACAAAAGAATCAATAACAAAAACAATATTAACAACGAAAAAATGAAACACAACGCACAAACCACACAAAATAATATTTACATCTCACCGTCTTATCAAAGACTAACAAATTGATAGACACTGTTTCCCGCAGACGTTTTCCACCGGGAATGAAATGAACTACTTCAGGAACAAATATTCTGTCAACTTTGAACGACAGAACACCGTCACACCTACCCTCAGACAGCTGCTCAATAGAAATGGGAACCCCAGAAATATGACCCATATCAAACACTCCGTAGAGAATACAACACAAAGAGCAAAAGGAACAAAAGATAATGGGTCTAATATAAATAGAAACTGAAAGAGAAAAGACGACAAATAAAAATACTATTAACACTGTTCCACCTTTAGGTTAGTACGCAAGTTTCAGTTGCACGAATATGTTGATATTTTAAATTTTAATTTTATAATCAGTTTTACAAATATGTTAAAATTTGGTGACCCATTTTAATAGATGAGCAGGTAATAAAATTGATTGAATAGGGGGATGGAACAAATTTTGAATTTGAAATCACCACTGAAAGTATAGCCTACAACACGAAAATAGAAACAATGTGGAAACCTATATATAGCGCAAAAGACAAAAAACGCGGAAATAAGATAAATTAAATTAAATTTAAATTAAAAATGGGAACGACTAAGATGAATAGTTTTTACTGTCAAGAGCTTACGCTTAAGCTGTTTCCGAAATCAGTCGTATTCCATAACATTTAGAAATAGGGGATTTTTCTTATGTTTATCATTAAATTTTCTTTTCTTATTTTCTTTAATCTTCCTTCTCTATATGATTCATCAACTCTTACAATGTTAAAGCTTCTTTACCCATTTATTTTTATTTTCCGTCACTGATGAAAAGAGAGAATTTGCTCTCATAATATTTATTTATTTTATTTGATTAATTAAACTTAATATATTCCAATGTTGTATACTTTTAATCTCCCCACTTTCCTCAACAAAAACTTCTTCGTTCTGTTATGTTATACGCAGGGTAAAAATTTTATTTTGGGAAAATGACAAAAAATAACACTTGAATTTGAATTGGACAAAATGGGGTCTCCACTTCCAACTTTGACAAATAAGAGATAGTCCCCAATATGTCCTAAATGAAATTTGTGACTTTGTGGCAAAGAAGTAGTGAATGACGATTCTAGAGTAGTTATCAGCGATACTTGAGTAATTATTGAGAATGGTAGTCAATAGCGATATAAGTGTATTTAACTGTGATACATGAATAGCTATCCATTAACTACTCAAGTGCTAGTTTTCGTTTTCTTAACATTACTCACAGAAATTTGTGAAGCGGAACTGCCTTGCCCAACTTCCTCTTCTCCTATATCTTCCATAGAAACCTTCTTTGAACCTTCATTCAATGACATTTTCTTCGCATGACGAACATCATGAGAAACCTTTTTACAAGAAGCAATATTACCAACAATACCAGCAAGATGTTGCTTCATCCTATTTATCCCACATCCTTTGTAGACATTATTGCAATAAAGGCAAGTATAAACATTTTGTTTCCCCTCCTTCTTGTAAGAGAAATAGGCCCATGCAGGATCAGTTCTTGCACGGACTGAGGGGTTAGAGCTGGTATCTTGAGTGAGATTGACACTACCATTTTCTGAACTTCCAATATTCATTGTTATTTGATTTCTATAAAGCTTAAAACCAAACCAATATTTCGTAGCAGCACAAAAAAGACGGGAAAATAAGATAATTCAGCAAACAGACAATCCAAATTCCAAACGTGATTATTAATAATATTGAGAACAAAAATATTAATAATCAAATAAGATAAGTCACGGTTCAAGGTTATCAAATAGATCACAAAAGACAAAACAATATAATACACCAAAATAGTGCTCCTAATAATCACAACAAGGCACCAAAAGCTTCAATCGAAAGAAGAACTATGGGATACACAAAGTCTTGAGCTTTTTCAGAAGTAAAGAACAAAAACAAGAAATGGGTTCGAAGTAATAACAAACTTGAATGGTTTCTCACTTTCTCACTTTCCCCAATGCTCCCCAATGCTCTTCATCATCTTCTGCGACTGAGAAAAATGGAAGGGTGAGATGTGTACAAGAAATTTCTAAGATTAAAGGAGCTGTAAAAGTCAAAACTTTAAAAATAATGATAGAATCAAAGCAGGCAAGGCAAGGCAACACGTACTATACTAGTGAAGGTAAAGGCTGAAGAAATGCTAAAAAGGAAAAAGAAGAACATAAAAAATAATGAGAAGGGAAACAAAGAGAGGAGAAAAGAGAGAACTTGGAAAGAAGAAAACCTGAAATGATGAGTGAGTGAGATGGCTGCTTTTTGAATGACTGAGTTAGGTTTAATTTGCCTAAATGAGTGATTTGTTTCCGTCAAAATTCAAGGGGTGTATTCAACCGAGTAAAACGGATTTTAACCGGTTTTAGCGAGTTACAGCCGGTTCGAGCGAGTCAACCTGGGCTAATAGTGGGCCAATGCTGTAGGTGGGTAAACAGGCAGATCGGACCGGCTTTTGGGGCGGTTGGAGGTGCAACCGATCGTTCTAGAACCTTGCGTTTTATATTAAATTGTTATGACATTAAGGATTTTGTTTCTAAATTTATGACACAATTATGTTGGTAAATAATGTACAGAACTAATCTGATTTTTTTGTAGACCTTAACATATTATTTTTAGTATTTCTTATTTTGAAAAATTTCCAAATAATATATTATTTTAGAAATATTTTAAGGTGATAAATCATTTTATACCATGTTAGTTTAGCAAAATTTTGAAGAAAATAAGTGTTTTCTAAAAATCATGGTAGACATTTTAAAGTCGTTTTGTTCTTTTCTACCATGATTAGTTAGTGAGAAAAATAAGATTTACTCTTTTCTACTATGGTAGAGTTTAAATTTGGGTCAATTCTTTTTCTACCATAGTAGGGTATAATGATATGATCGACCTCTCTATATGGGTTTTAGATTTTTCTACCATGGTGAATTTTATTATTTTAGTTTCGTTTTTTTTATACCATGGTAGATTACATAATTGTTATTTTGAAAGGATGTTACACCAAACCTCATGGACCCATGAGTCCAATACCTAATTGTTGGGACCCATCCAATTAGGCATTGTTAAGCTCTTTAGTGCTAATGAACATATTGCTTGCAAGGAACTATTAATCTTACGACCGGAACCCCGAATCGCCACTTAATTAATCCTATGATTTTAATTCACTATTGATTTAAACTCTTTTTCGTCGCCTAAAAAGAACTAAACAAATAAAAACTAGAATTAACTACAGTAGTTAGTAGCAAGTCCTAGGTCAATTCCACGATTTGGTTAAATCTCTTGCTTAGGTCAAATAATCACAAATTAATCAGGTTGTTGAGAGTGTTGAGTTTTAGCTACAAACTACAATTTAAATTGCTAAAATATAAGAGTAATCGGAAGTAAAATGTGAAGAGAAAAGTTAGGAAGTCACTTCCTTCTCCAAGTACTTAGTGCTTTGATGAATTAGACTTCATATACTTGTTTCACTTAATATAAACTAGTTAAATCCTTGAGACCTCTTTAATCAAAGAAATCTACAAGAGTATAACTAATTTAATCAAGCCTAGAGCTCTTTCAAGCCAAGAACATACCTATAGCAACATTAAGCACTAGATCCAGTACTTAAGAAACAAATTCATTCCATAAATGCAAGAGGAGCTAATCGCACACACATACATGCAAGGGAAAAGGGGTATTTTCGGAATTTTGGTAAAAAGGTGGGTGAATGTGGACTAGATTTCGTCTCCATGCATTTCTAAAGGTTCCTCCTTTTTCTCCAAGTGATTGTGCTTCCAAAATTGCCCTTAATGAGGCCTCCAAATTTGAATTTGACGTTGGAGCCAATTTTGCCTCATTTGGAAAGATGCTCCACAAGTACCTTAAAGCTGCACCCCTTTGCCTTTAATTTATTCTGCACAACAGACTCTGAAAAGTAGCTGACATTTCCGTACATTGTGCATTCTGGCTCTTGTACTCGCTGACGGATGACCTTAAGCTTCAGGATGTCAAGAGCAAGCTCAAGAGCATTCACTTCCGGATGTGCATCCGCTTCCGGATGTAAGTTCCCTTCCTCAAGTGGCTCAGCTTCCGGATGTAACTTTGCTTCCGGATGTGAACTTGCATCCTGATGTGAGTATGCTTCCGGATGTGAACCTGCATCCGGATGTGACTTTGAGTACTCGTCATCTAGCCTTCCTCCTTGCCAAGTTATCTCCACTGAAGTTCCACCAAGGGTGTGTGGTGCCCACTTGGGACCCCCCTACATGAAAAACACATCACACAGTCAAAATGACCAAAATACCCTTGGTTTCATAAAATGCAAGTAATAAGGCTATTATTCTTCAAATATTTACACATAAGCATGTGCATGAAAATGTACCATTAATGATCAAATATAGCAAATAAACCACACTAATTAAGCTCAAATGCACATGCTTAAGGGTATGAAATTTGGTCCAATCAAATCCCCCACACTTAATCTTTGCACTCCGGGCAAAGTCATACAAAAAGAATAAATCAATCATTAAGTATAGTGAAGGCAATTGAAATTGTCATAGAGTACAAGTTGATCTTCTTGAACCTTTCCCTAAAACTTCGCATGGGCCAAATCTAAGAATACAAAGTGAATGCAAGTTTAACAAGCAACTAGAATTAAGGAGGAGTGCCAATTGAGATTTTTCCTCACCGGATAAAGTGTTTACACTCATTCACTCAAGTTAGGAAAAATGCCTAACTAGGGTCTTGTGATCACTCTTTGGCTCAATGCACTTGACCTCTCCATAAACTTATAATAGCTCTAAGTTCTCCACCCATTATTATGCATGGCACAACCAAATCTAGGGGACTTAATGGGTTGAATGGAAGGCTAATAATGAATGGTGAATGATGGAAAGTAGTCAATGACCAATGTCATGAACAAGTAATCACCACATATGCATGCAATACAATAAATCCAAGTCCAACAAACATGCTACATCTCTCTATTTTTTTTTTCAAGCACTTTGTGCTTCCTTTTCTTAGGCCTTTGGCCTTATTTCTTTTCTTCATTTCTTTTGTTTTCCTTGGCCTTTGGCCATCTCTCTTTTCTTTCTTTTCAATGTGGCTCTCGGCCATCTTTTATTTCTCACAATGTAGCATGCTTTACCCAAGATACAACAATACAACACTAATATAAATGCAAGCATATGCTATAATCACTCATTCAAACATTGGTCAAGGTGATAGAAAATAACAGTGAATGGCCCAAAGGGGTTAATCAAAGGATAATATTTTTGGTTGGCTTAGTGTTTGGGTCATGAGGGTTTAGAAAGAAACGCCCCTTTCATTTTCAATCATGTCATGCATTGTGATCTTGAACAAGAACTAAGACAAGTTCTAGGAGGTCAAGTAACTATTGGCCCACTCAATTCGGTTGGAGGCTTCTCGCGTTTATGGCTTACTCTAATCAGTCACTTCCTCCCTAAGAAAAGTTAAATGAGAAACTAACACCCTCTTTATACCTTAAAAGTGCCCCATGCAATGCCCTAAGTAATCATTCCAAAAATTCTACTTACACACTAGAAGACAATTCCATTTACTTTCAAGAGCCAAAATCAAGTCAAAATTTTTTTTAGAAAATTATGCCAATGAAGTCCAAAAATTAAGTGTGTGAGCTTTGAAATAAACAACTTTTAAGCACATAATACACCTCCCCCACACTTAAAGCATGCATTGTCCTCAATGGACCAATCAAATCAAGTAGGAAGATGCATTTCAAAGGCAAGGTAGCAACATAAAAGGCCGGGCAGTCCAAGCATACAAATGGCCCATATGTATTATTCACAAGACTACACTAAACACAACCTAGAATATTATTTATTTATTTTATTTTATTTTTTTTACTCACTGACGCTCAGGAAGCCCAACTGGATTTAGACTCAAGCTGCTAGGCTTCCGGAAGCAAAAATGCTTCCGGATGCACAACTACTATAGGAAGTCACTCTGGGTTTAGATTCTAAGTCTCATCCCTATCGGATGCAAAAGTGCTACCGGAAGCAAAAATGCTTCCGGATGCATTGACGTTTGTGGAAGCAAATGCATCCCCTAACTGAAGCAAAGTGAACACAATCTGATCTTAAGTAGCAAAGTCTAAGTGGAAAGCTTCCGGAAGCCAAAACACTTCCGGATGCAAAATCCTCTATTTCCACAATGACACTTCCGGAAGCAAATAGGTATCCCCAAGCACTAGTGATTGATTTTTATTTTTAACCTAGATCATCATACTAAAGCAAACCTAATCAAAATCCTAAACACAGAAACACAATCCTAATTTTTCTAATACTAACACCTTCCCCCACACTTAAGAATTAACAATAAGAGAATAAGTGAGGAAAGGAAAGAAACAACCTTAGGGGGGCTTGAAGTTCTCTTTATACAACTTGAGCAAGTGGCCATTGACCTTGTACACACGACCATCTTTGAGATTCTTGATCTCAACCATGCCAAAGTCATAAGACTTGAGCACTTCATAAGGTCCTTGCCACTTGTCTTTAAGCTTGCCTCCTCCGCAAAACTTGAATTTCACCCTATAGCACAAGACAAGATCACCCTCTTTGAACTGCTTCCTCAGAATGCCACTGTCATGAATGACCTTAGTCTTCTCTTTCAGGATCCGTGAGTTCTCAAATGCCTCGTTCCTAAGCTCATCAAGCTCACTCAAAGTCAATTGTCTCTCTTGAGCTGCGGCATCCATATCCTCAATACAAGATTTAACTGCCCAATAAGACTTGTGTTGTAGCTCAACCGGCAAATGACAAGCTTTTCCATATATGAGCCGATAGGGAGACATGCCAATAGGAGTCTTAAATGAAGTCCTATATGCCCAGAGAGCTTCTTCAAGTCTCAAGCTCCAATCTTTCCTACTTGGCCTCACAATTCGCTCAAGGATGTTTTTGATCTGTCTATTGCTCACCTCAGCTTCCCCATTGGTTTGAGGGTGGTAAGGTGTAGAAACTTTGTGATTCACCTCAAATTGGCTGAGCAATGAAGACATAAGCTTGTTACAGAAATGAGAACCTTGATCACTCACCAAAGCCTTAGGAACTCCAAACCGGCAAAAGATGTTAGACTTGAGGAATTTCAACACAGCCCTCGCATCATTGGCCCTAGTTGGCACAGCTTCCACCCACCTAAATAAGTAATCCACAGCCAGAAGAATATATGTGTTGCCATTAGATGGTGGAAAAGGACCCATGAAGTCTATACCCCAAACATCAAAAGGGTCACAATACAACATCGGCACTTGAGGCATCTCCTGTCGCTTCCCTAAGCTTCCGAACCTCTGGCACTTGTCACAAGACTTGCAGTATTCATAAGCATCCCTAAACAAAGTTGGCCAATAAAATCCAGCTTCCAGAATCTTTCTTGAAGTCTTTCTAGCACCAAAGTGTCCTCCACAAGCTAGAGAATGACAAAACTCCAAGATGGAGGGAACTTCATCATCCTGCACACACTTTCTAATTATTTGATCATTACATAATCTCCATAAGTGTGGCTCATCCCAAACGTAGTAACTAGCATCTCTTTTCAACTTTTGAACTTGATGCTTGTTCAGAGATGGTGAAGTGACTTCAGCAACAAGGTAGTTCACAAGATGAGCATACCATGGATCTTTCTTTGCATTCAAGGCACACAATAAGGCATCCGGGAAGGTATCACAAACAAGAGAAGAATCATCAACACCTTCCACATCCACTGGTAGACGGCTCAAATGATCAGCTACTAAGTTCTCTCTTCCGGTCCTGTCTTTAATCTCCACCTCGAACTCCTGTAGCAGCAACACCCATCTCAAGAGTCTGGGCTTTGTTTATGGCTTAGACAACAAATAACGAACAACTGCATGATCAGTGAATATAGTTACTTTGGAATGAAGTAAGTATTGCCTAAACTTGTCCAAACCAAAGACAATGGCAAATAATTCCTTTTCACTTGTTGTATAATTCCTTTGAGCTCTATCCAAAGTCTTAGATGCATAAGCAATCACCCTCAGCAATGAATCATGTCTCTGGCCGAGCATGGCTCCCAAAGCCTCGTTAGAAGCGTCACATGAAAGCTCAAAAGGTAACTCCCAATTAGGTGCAACCAAGATAGGAGGAGAAATAAGCCTTGACTTCAACTCAACAAAAGCTTCTTTACAAGAACTAGAGAAATCAAATTCTGCCTCCTTTTGTAGTAGATGAGATAAAGGAGCAGCAATTTGGCTAAAGCCCTTGATAAATCTTCTATAAAAGCCCACATGTCCTAGAAAGGACCTCAATTCCTTCAAGCAAGTAGGGAAGGGTAGAGAAGAAATTACCTCAACCTTTGCCTTGTCCACTTGAATGCCCTCCTTTGAGACTAGATGTCCCAAAACAATGCCCTTGTCCACCATAAAATGGCACTTCTCATAGTTGAGTACCAAGCCCTTCTCCACACATCTAACCAAAGCCTTTTCAAGATTTACCAAGCAAGCATCAAAACAGTCTCCATACAAGGAGAAATCATCCATAAACACCTCTATGCCATCCTCCAACAAGTCATTGAAAATGTTCATCATACAACGTTGAAAGGTTCCTGGAGCATTGCACAGACCAAAAGGCATTCTCCTGTATGCGAAGGTTCCAAATGGACAGGTAAAGGTCGTTTTCTCTTGGTCTTCTGGTGCTATGGGAACTTGGAAGTACCCGGAGAAACCATCCAGAAAACAGTAGTGTGATTTGCCTACTAGTCTTTCCAACATCTGATCAATAAATGGCAACGGGAAGTGGTCTTTTCTTGTGGAGTCATTCAGCCTCCGGTAATCTATACAAACCCTCCAAGAGTTCTGAACCCATGTTGGAACTAGCTCATCTTTGTCATTTTTCACCACGGTCAGCCCACTCTTCTTGGGCACCACATGGATGGGGCTCACCCATTCACTATCGCTGATCGGATATATAATTCCGGCGCTTAAGAGCTTTTCTACCTCCTTTTTCACAACATCAAGTATTAAGGGATTGAGCCTCCTCTGTGGTTGTCGCACTGGCTTAGCATCGTCATTAAGTAAAATCCTGTGCATGCAAGTTGTGGGACTCATGCCGGGAAGATCAGCTAAAGTCCACCCAAGGCCCCCTTATATCTTCTTAACACAGCAAGTAACTTCCCTTCCTCAAGCGAAGAAAGAGAAGTAGAGATAATCACCGGCAGCTTCTCATCTTCAAGCAAGTAGGCATACTTGAGATTAGGTGGCAAAGGTTTCAACTCCAAAGTAGGTGGTTCAACAATAGAAGGAATCAAGGTGTGCATCTCAACTTGAAGAACTTGAGGCTCATAAATGTTACATTCTGTTACTAATTACTTAATTAACCAATGATATCCATTTTAGATCTAATAACTTCTTTACTAACTATGATAGAAAAAGGATTTCCATAATATCAATGTCCTATCATAGTTAGGAAAGGAATTTCCTAATGATTAAATACTATCCATGATAGAAAAGAATTTCCTGATACAACCTGAACACTATCATGGATAATTAATAACTAACCATGTTAGAAAAGATTTGCCTAACATGGTTATTAAACAAAACTAATTGATATCAAACAAATAATAAATATATATAAATGCGGAAGCAGATGCAGGCCTATACAAATTGGCAATATACAATTCTAAAAACCTATATCACCTTCACTACTTAATTTCTCTTTCCTGAAGCTTGCGCCTATGCATGAATACCTGCAAAAATGTCAGTAATCGTGGGATGAGACAATTTGTCCCAGTAATCACCGCTTAACTCACTATAACAGTGAGATGTGCGGTAGCGAGGGCGTCTAAAGGGTACCTCATTTTTAAACCAGTAATATATATATATCCATGTCAAATCTTCTTCCATTCATCACTCAAATCCAACAATCACATCCAAACCAAATCAATTCATCATCTCCATATTCCAATCAACTAATACGACCACAACAACTCTCACACTCACCTACAGATGCATTGTGCCATCACGGTGCATTCAAGCATCTATTCTTCACTATATGATTTGACACTGTGTCCCTCTCCATAATGAGGGGACAATTTCCCTCTCTGGCAATCTCCAGAGAGGGAACCCCAATTCTGTTTCCATTACAGAACGGGAACGGTTGGGCTCTCCAGTGCTAAACAACTGTAGGTCACTTTCTCTCAATAAGTTGACCTATGATCCCCTGTCTAATCAATCCGAAAAGGATCATCAGTACAAATAACTGTCGATTGGCCAGTCGACAGTTATCATCGCGCGATGGTACATATAAAAATCAGTGTCATGCAATGCTCACAATATCCATGTCCATCAATTTCAATCTGATCATCAATATCCTGCATTCTTACCATTCCTTTCAATATCTCAATCTCAACTATTCAATATCATGCATTCTTACCATTCTCTTCAATATCTCAACTATTTAACTTCTTCCATCTAACTAACTATCAATATCCTTAACAGAATACTATATAAACCTGTCACATCAATCCCAGAATAATACCAATCCAAAACAACCATTCACACCATACAGGATAATATATATAATGTTTCAAATTTCTTTTATACGAAAATAATCGTGTTTAAAAGGCACCCGATAGCCTATTTTGTAGAAAAATAACTTTTCAAAGATAATATATATATAATGAGGGTGAGAAAGGATTTTCAAAATCCCCAGCTAACGTCACCCTCAATGTTATAGTAAGGTAAGTGTGATTACCTGTCGCCCTTTAGCATTTTACTGTCTTTTCCCTTACTTTACCATGTCTCGAAGAATATATGCAAAATCACATCATTTCCTATTATTACAACAGGTAATATTAGTAGGTTAATAATCATTCTGAGTCATAAATTAACTAACGTCTCTCTCGTTCGTATTACTACCCAACCCCTCATGTTTTATTTATACTATCTGTGTATCTCATAAATTCTCAGTTTTCACACACATACACACCAGTTAAACACAAGCCTCTAAATCAAAGAGAGTAATCAAATCTCAAAATTAAATTGCATCACACCATTAAATTTCAATATCCAATCAATGCAACAAGGAGGAGCATGACAAGATAAACCTTCGCCATATTATATCAAAATCTTTCACACTATACCAAGTGTCATTACATCGTTTCACAACAATCCGGAATTCCCATCTTCAAAATGAAATCCTTGTCTGATATTCCTATATCATTAAACCTTGCATCTCTTTATAATTTATTTAAGATCAAAGGCATCCAAAAAGGTCAAAGGTCAGTTCTTTATCTTAAAGCATGTTCAGCCCACGAAGAAAACGACAATTCTCAAACCAACTGAAATTTAACAATTACAATCCCTCATCTCTTCCTTAAACTCCAATAATATAAATTGAACAAAAATAAAGAAAGGAACCAAAGCAACTTGGCCAAAGCAGAATGTTAATTTATTTGAAGCATAAGAACCATGACAATCATGAAAGTCCATCACTCTCATACTAATCCTAATATTTATGCACACTAGACAGCACCTTCCATTCTCTAGAATTAAAATATAGTTGAGAGTGATTAAGCCGATTTGGTCACCAAACCATCCAATACCTTATTCTAAATCATACTTCCTTAATTTTCTAATCCACTTCTTTCAAAATGAATCACATCAACAATTAAGTATGTTCTCTTACAATAAAGCATTCTATACCCATAAATTAACTTTTTTTTTACGACCACCAAGTCACTTCACTTTATTTGTCAAGAAATCTCACTAAATTTGTTTATTTGGTCACATATTCATCATCATCAATTTATATAATTTCACTCAATCAGTCCCATTCTCAATATAGAGAAATAAGAGACCTTGTCCATATCAATTTTTTTTTTAATTAGGAGAATTTCCAAATCAATCATGTACACCACAATGATTTGTCATACACTTTCCCAATCATCATTCAACAAGTTCATATCCAAAGAAAGATGATCTCTATGCTACATGTGTAACATTGCCTATTCAACTCTCATTTATCATTAGGCCTTCATGCATTTCTTTTATCCTCCCTATACTTTGTTCAGCCAGTCTAAAGAGATTGACAATCACTAGAATCAACATGTCATACTAATTTACCAATCTCCTTTCTAACCACTAATCCACTTAATTCCACCATTCCAATGTCATTGTATAACCTTAACAAGCATTACCTAACCACCAATTCAATCAAAACATCTTTCATGAACAAACCCTAACCTCAAATTACTTATACTAAAGTCCAATTTCATAATTGACAACAATATCCTCTTCAGAATCTAGTGGTTTCTTCAATCATAATCCAAGATCTCACTCCCAATTGTTAGATAACAACTCCATAAAATTACATTTCTAACTTTAGCTCATGATTCTAACTTAACATGCACTCATCCATGTCAACTTCAACATCAAATTTGTGGTTAATCACCTCGAATTTCAATAAAATAGACATCTGCTACACTTCCAGTCTGGCATATTACACTCTACTAGTTTCTTTATCCATTTTGCTCAGCCATAAGCACAACTTTGAAGTTTCATCACTACTTCTAATCATCTCATTCTCATCCATACAAGCCTTAGGTTAACACACCACAAAATCATAATACCTTTCAATATCAATACATTACTCTAAGTCATCAACCTGCAGTGTACTACTAAGTATTCACCCTAACTTTAATCCAAAGCATAAGTTCCTAAATTTCATTCTTCAAGCCAAATTTTTGGTTGTTCATCAATTCATAACCAATATATAGTATCCTAATCCTTAAAGTCAAAACTCCTCTCAATTACCTCTAATTCTATCCATACAAGCTTGACAATCATGATTTTCTCATAATTCCTTAGATTTCTCAAATCTTCAAATCGTAAATTCCTACTGTTTGATTCCAACTAAGTAAAGAATCAATGAAAATATCTCAATCCTTCTAATACCTTGATTTGAAACATGAAAATCATCACATAACCTTATGTCCCACCGAATTCTCATCTTACATACATCGTTCTCAATAAAGGTTCTACTTCGCAAGAACTACTGAATTTCTTTTCATTTATAACATTAATCACACTATTCTTCACATTCTCATCAAAATCATCTCCTAATATTATAATGTGGGACAACCAGAACAAGAGGCAAAGAAATCAACTTCTTCCTTTTAATTAAAATCATAACACAACACAATTATAACTACAAATCACATCCTCATAGACAACTTGCAACCAAAACGTTGCAATACTTGGAATAGAAACAAATTTTCATATCAAAATAATTCTTCATCAAATTAGAGACTACACATCAGACCATTGAAAACGGATATCAATTAAAAACAATTAAACAAAACAAGTCAATTTATCAATTAACCCTATACTTTGAAGTACAAGCAAACAACCAAGGAAACTGTCAAAAACTCATATTTCTATTTCTTCAATCAGCACCTAATTAATAACAGTCCTGAGACATAAAAGCGAAATGCCAACTAAATTCTCTTTTATAAGTCTAGAATCATCACATTAAAACGATTTATTTTATGGTTTGGTAGCACCAAGACAAATAGAGTCAAACCATCATATGATAAACAATCATTCCCCTAACGAAAATAATTTAGTTCAAAACAAAATCAATGCACATTTATAATTAAATCACATCACAATCAAAAATCACAACAACATGCATCATGGCGGCGTTTTTCTAAAGAAAACTTTTCAAGAAAGTCTTACAAAAACATCAAACTTATTTAGTTTACCAATGAAGTCCAACAAAAGGCTATCAATCATTCTTCAATAAAATCTAACATTACTATAACACATTTAACATAATATGTAACTTAGCTTATTAATCACCATCATCAATTACACTTAAACAACACTCACTTAACATTCTATAAAGATTTTGTCTAGCTGTACAAACAAAATTTGAAACAACAATTACCTTCAAATAACCACTTAAAATCAAACATCAAAGTATAGATTTCAAAACAACCAATCTCCATTTATTATTTCCCAAAACACTCCTTGATCCTGTATTAAATTTTCAGGATGTTACAATTTACCCCACCTTTTTAGGAATTTTGTCCCCAAAATTCGCTAGATGTACACCTAACACACAGAAAATACACAAATCAACCTTGAATTCTTCATATTTACTCTAATAATTTCACTACAACTGAATACACTCAACATCATTCTTCCCCGTTTATCCTCATTCAATCTATGGTAGTCACCAATAATAATCCCGTTACTCCTAGCTAACCTTCATTTACTAGTCACCCCAAAAATGCTCACTTTAACAAAGGGAACTAATGCAGATTTCACGTCAGACCATTCAATTCCTCACAAACCACTTGAATATGGTAATAGTGATAGCAAAAATTAATAAACACACGTGCATAGTAACAAATCGACAATATATATATATATATATATATATATATATATATATATATATATATATATATATATATATATATATACACACGAAAATAACATATTAATCACAACTCCAAGTACTCCCATCCCAAACCATATTTCAGCCCTTGAACACACAAGAGAACAAAAATAATGTTTGTTTCACAAACCTACATCCCTATGAACAATTACAATCAATCCTTCAGTTACACATACTGATTTGTCATTTTTGTACACAAACTCGAAACCAAAACATAGTTAGAAAAGATATTATTGAACTAAAAGAGATGTCACAGGTTAATTAGGGAATTAGTAACAGTATGTTACAATAAACATCATCCTCATAATTCGGCAACTCTTTAAAATAATCAGGACAATTCAGTTGCTGCCTCTCATCATCACTATTTGGCCTCTCAGAGTTTAAGGCCTCCTTAATCATGTTCAAGCCTGCATCACTACTGCCGCTCAGGGTGGAAACATGTGGATCATCAGCAAGCGCATACTCCTTCAGATAGAGCTTCTCCCTCAACTTGTGTAAGCGGCTTCTCTTTAAAGCTTCATACTCTTCAATATCAAATTCCTGTGCACCAGAGTTCTCAATCTCCTCGGTGAATTCACAACTTCCATTCTCCTCATGTCCTACAAAATTGAACACACTTCCCTCTTCCAAGGGGTTGTAGCTCGACAGAGAAGAAATAGACGTACAATCATCATCAAAGTTATAGTGCACATGCAAGGAATCCATGAATTCAGTTACTGCACTTCCTATGCTAGATGAATCATTAGGCACATCATGCAAGCATGTATTATTAATCAAACTAGCACAAGAATCATGATAGCACATATGAGCATCAACCTTATCAAACATGTTCAGCTTAAAAGAATTTACATGCTCATTACAAATCACATGCATCAATGAATCAACCACACTCAAACCTAATAGAGAATAGTCCTCGTGGGGATGTCTCATGGCTTCTCCTACATCAAACTTTATTATTTGATTCCCCACTTGCATCGTAACAAATCCCCCATCTAAGCTTATCACCATCTTGGCAGTTTTCATAAATGGCCTCCCTAAGATCAAAGAATCATCCATACTAGTGTCACTCGTCATATCAAGCACATAAAAGTCCACGGGGAAAACTAGTTCCTTAACCTTCACTAGAATGTCTTCTATAAAGCCAAAGGGTTTCTTAATGGACCTATCAGTCAGTTGAACTACCACACTGGTTTCACTCAAATTCTTTAACCCTAGTGCAAAGTAGGTGGCCTTAGGCATAACATTGATTGCGGCCCCTAAATCAAGAAGTGTCTTCCCAAAGCTAAGTTTCCCTATCTGACAAGGGATGGTGAAAGATCCCGGATCTCTGCACTTTGAGGGCAAGTGCCCTTTCAAGAGAGACGAAACATTAGTCCTTAATTGGACCTTGTTACTTACATTACCAACTCTCCTGTTAGTGCACAGATCTTTTAAAAACTTGGCATATTTAGGCATTTGCTTCACTAGCACAAGCATAGGCACATTAACTTCAAGCTTAGAAAATAAGTTGAGCATTTACTTTTCTAATTCATCCTCATGTTGCTTCTTAACTAAAGCATATGAATTAGGAAAAGGAAAATGCTTAGGGTCAAGAGACTTACCTTTAGGAGACTCATCCCCTTTCTGAGTAGGTTCTTGCGAAGAAGATTCTCCAACTTTTTGCTTTCCCTTTGCAATCTCCTTCCTCTTATCCTCCTTTGAGGTCTCAGCTTCATCACTTTTCTTAGTCAAGCTCTCAGCCTCATCAAGTAGGTCATCAAGAGTAGGGTTCAGAACAGCCTCTCTATGCATATGGTCACCAACAAAATCATTCTGGAGGTTAGTTTGACCTTCCTCATTCAATGTACTCTGCTCAGCCTCACAAGGTATTTGTGTTTCCTCCTCTTCCTCCTCATATTCATATGCATCACCATATTTTCGTCCACTTCTTAGGTGCATAAAATGAATGTTCTGAGGATTAATCACCACATTAGACGGCAATCCACCTTTCTTTGCGTCTTGCATCGCTTTATTGTTCATCATTTGAGACATTAAGGTGGTAAATTCTTCCTGCTGCTTCTTCATGCTCTCAGCAACCTTCGCCATTACACTTGACATCATCTGGTCCATCATGTCTTGTTGAGATATCAAAGAGCTAGATGAAGGATCATAGGATTGAGATCCCACCATGTTGTTACGTGGAGCATGAGCTGGATTATCATTTTTCATAAAAGGAAGAACATTGGCTTCATGACTCGGCCTGTACCCTTGGGCATTAGAATTAGGTCTCCCTTGGTATGATCCATAGCCTTGTTGTGAAGGATAGGTATTGGAAGCTTGGAAGTTACCTCCCCCCACTTAGGCTGTTGCTGTGGTTGGAAGGAGCTGGAATTTGGGGCTTGGTTTGAACCTCCCCCCCACTTGAAGTTCGGATGGTCCCTCCATCCCGGATTGTACGTGGAAGAATAAGGATCATACTTGGCTTGGGGTCGAGCATTGGTGTACATGGCCGCTACTTCCTCATGGGATGGGCAATTGGAGGATATGTGCATCGGCGAACCACAGTGAACACAAGATGAAGCCACCAGGGCCATAGAGTCATCAACACAAGCAGTAGGCTGCACAAACAAAGCATTGTCCGTCCATGCGACTTAAGCTCTCAGTCAGCCTCTCGATAGAATTGTACAGCTTATCATCACCGCTCAAGGAGGCAACCATAGGCGTAGCACCATACAAAGCATCACGTCCATAAAAGTTCTGATGATTGGAAGCCATTGTGGAAAATAGGTTTCATCCTTCATTAGCAGATAAGTTGAATAGCGAACCATTAGAAGCAGCATCCACACTCATCTTGAGTTGTGGTACCAAGCCATCATAAAAGTATTGTACCAAGTTTCCTTTGGATATGTTGTGATTGGGGCAGGAGTTCACCAAGGTGTTGAACCGACTCCAATATTCATAGAAAGACTCCTGAGGAAACTGTTGAACACCAGTTATGTCCTTCCTCAACTTAGATATCTTGGAGATTGGAAAATAACGGTCCAAGAACACCTTCTTCAGTTGCTCCCAAGAAAGAGTGGCATAATGAGTGGGAAGGTTCAAAAGCCACTCCTTAGCTTTTCCTTCCAAGGAGAATTGGAAAACTCTCAACAGAACATCATCAAGGTTAGTGTTGGGAGGCTTCATGGAGGAGCAGGTGTGGTAGAGGCCGAGCAAGTGTGTGTGAGCATCTTCATGGGGAAAACCTGTAAACTTAGGCAGATGAGCAAGAAGAGATCCTTTGATCTCAAAGTTAGCAGGGTTAGCATAAAAACCTTGTGGTGTAAACGATGCATATGACTGGGTGAACTCTCGCATTGGTCTATCATCATCGTTTAGTTGCCCACCCCCATTAAAATGGTGTTCACCCTCTTGCTCTCGCCTATCATGTCCCTCATGCTCATGTTCATGCTCTCTATGGTCCTCTCGTCTTTCTGCCATAATGAAATGCTGGTCTAGAAGTGTGGTATTGGATGCTACAGATGAGTTTGGTGGATTAGATGTGGATCCTATGGGTTGCTTATGAGCTCGCCTCTCTTGTTTTTTCTTCTTCTTATGTTCTTTAAGAGTCTTATTAATCTCTTTATCCAATGGCACTAAGGATGAGGTAGGGTTCATACAGAGTCACTAAGTGCAACTATATGCAAAGTGAAGTGAAATGCAACAGCTCAAGCAAAATGAGGTATGAATGCTTGCAGATGCACAAGATAACCACCAGCACAAACAGAGTATCCAGACAACAGCCAGCACAAACAGAATATCCAGTCAGAAATAGGTCAACAAAAATCCAGTACAGCTAACAAAATTTCCAGCACTCTCTGAACAATTTCCTAACTAAAGTTTGGCTAACTAGAGCAGCTAATTAAGCATTAAACAACACAAATATATTCAGAACAAATCAGAAGTATGCTTATAACCTACAACTAAAAATCACCTACAACAAAAACTAAGAAAATGTAACTAAAAACCTAAGACAAGAAAGAATTCAACCAAACCGGCAACGGCGCCAATTTGATTTAAACTCTTTTTCGTCGCCTAAAAAGAACTAAACAAATAAAAACTAGAATTAACTACAGTAGTTAGTAGCAAGTCCTAGGTCAATTCCACGATTTGGTTAAATCTCTTGCTTAGGTCAAATAATCACAAATTAATCAGGTTGTTGAGAGTGTTGAGTTTTAGCTACAAACTACAATTTAAATTGCTAAAATATAAGAGTAATCGGAAGTAAAATGTGAAGAGAAGAGTTAGGAAGTCACCTCCTTCTCCAAGTACTTAGTGCTTTGATGAATTAGACTTCATATACTTGTTTCACTTAATATAAACTAGTTAAATCCTTGAGACCTCTTTAATCAAAGAAATCTACAAGAGTTTAACTAATTTAATCAAGCCTAGAGCTCTTTCAAGCCAAGAACATACCTATAGCAACATTAAGCACTAGATCCAATACTTAAGAAACAAATTCATTCCATAAATGCAAGAGGAGCTAATCGCACACACATACATGTATGAAACTACAAGAATTAAGCCAAGGTTTTCATGTCCTTAACACAAAAGAGAGATTCCAAGCCACAATTAAGTAGAACACCTCAAATCAAGATGATCTAACCTATACAAGCCTAAATCTAGACATACATAGGCAAAAACTTACATCTAGCTTGGAACCTAAAAGAGCAAATTACAAGCATATGAAGCCATAGGTTGATTCTTCAAGCACTTTTCCTTGGAGAAGAAGGATAGGCGATCTAGCCTGACATGGAGATGGCGGATGGAAGAAGGTGTGAGGTTATGGCGGCCATGGAGGTGGTTTGCGAAGTGGAGAAGGTGAAGAAGATGAAGATGGAGTTGAGAGAGTTTGTTAGAGGAGAGAGAAAGTAAAAGTGAAGTGAGATGATGATCCCCCCAAATGAAGTTAGTTAGGGATTAAGTAGGTGAGTTAGTTAGGTGATGAGTTGGCAATTGGGTGAATGAGCTGTCAAGTGGGAAGTATGAGTTGTCAAAAAGATATTTTGATAGGTAATTGAGGGAAGTTTGGTCGCGGGTTGGTTTAGTGGAGGGAAAAGGGTATTTTCGGAATTTTGGTAAAAAGGTGGGTGAATGTGGACTAGATTTCGTCTCCATGCATTTCTAAAGGTTCCTCCTTTTTCTCCAAGTGATTGTGCTTCCAAAATTGCCCTTAATGAGGCCTCCAAATTTGAATTTGACGTTGGAGCCAATTTTGCCTCATTTGGAAAGATGCTCCACAAGTACCTTAAAGCTGCACCCCTTTGCCTTTAATTTATTCTGCACAGCAGACTCTGAAAAGTAGCTGACATTTCCGTACATTGTGCAGTCTGGCTCTTGTACTCGCTGACGGATGACCTTAAGCTTCAGGATGCCAAGAGCAAGCTCAAGAGCATTCACTTCCGGATGTGCATCCGCTTCAGGATGTAAGTTCCCTTCCTCAAGTGGCTCAGCTTCCGGATGTAATTTTGCTTCCGGATGTGAACTTGCATCCTGATGTGAGTATGCTTCCGGATGTGAACCTGCATCCGGATATGACTTTGAGTACTCGTCATCTAGCCTTCCTCATTGCCAAGTTATCTCCACTGAAGTTCCACCAAGGGTGTGTGGGGCCCACTTGGGACCCCCTACATGAAAAACACATCACACAGTCAAAATGACCAAAATACCCTTGGTTTCATAAAATGCAAGTAATAAGGCTATTATTCTTCAAATATTTACACATAAGCATGTGCATGAAAATGTACCATTAATGATCAAATATAGCAAATAAACCACACTAATTAAGCTCAAATGCACATGCTTAAGGGTATGAAATTTGGTCCAATCAACTATTGACCCCACATAATGAAATAAAACCAAAGGATTGAAGTCCAATGTTACTCAAGCAATCAATAAGTTCACTTTGAATTTCTCTAGGTTTCCTAAAATACCAAACCTCACCAACCGACAAGTCTAACACCTAATCTCATGAACCCATTCAACTAGGTATTATTAAATACCTTAGATTGTGATCAGTGGCTAGTAATGGTTTAGGTCTAATTGCAATTCTTTTAAATCAAGTTATTTATCATAACCATACATAAATAGCAAGAGATAAATGAAAATTTAAATGAACATATATAAAACCCTATATATTGAAGAGAACAATCTCATATTACAAATCCAAAATAATCACAACAATCCAAATTCTAAGCTAAATCCAATCTCAAAACATAAATGATAAACCTAAACTAGGAAATCAAAAATATAAAGAGAAAGGAAAGAAATTGAGACTCCCCTTTGAAGAACCGAAGCTCAAGCAATGGAATCAATCCCCAAAGAGAAATGGATGAATTTATTGTGACATGGAAGGAGGAAGGAAGGTAGAAGGTGAAAGGGAAATGTGAGGAAATGAGAGAGGAATGGTAGAAGAGATGGAGAGAGTAAGGGTTTTGGGGAGCACCCAACCCCCAAAACTTAGGTTTCTAAGCTAATATTTGCATCTAATATGTATGGAGACTTGGGCAGACTTGGGCTTAGTGTTTGGGTTTAATTTGGGTCCAAATTGGAGGTCAAAAGAGTCAAAAACCAGCAAAAAACCAGTTCTGGATGTTGCTGTTCGCAGGAGGGACCCAAGTGACAATTCTACAATTCGAGGACTAAACTGAAATTTCTGAAATTTGTGATCCTTTTCTGAAATTTGTGGTCCTTTTCTGTAAATTCGAGTGACATCTAATGTATCTTATAATAGCCCGTGTTGGACCCCCACATGTCGCTTTTTGGGATGATTAATTGGTTTTATTCTGAATTAATTTTAAAGAATTAAAGAATACTCCTTAAGAAGAGCCTTTAAAGGATAAGAAACCAAAAAACGTATCCCCGCATGTCGTTCTTAGAATAAGAAACCAAAAAATGTATCCCCCACGTGTCGTTCTTAATAAAACGTATCCACTTATGTCTAGCCTCATGGATTTTATTGCCGCACACGTTTAAATGTTTAAATAAATTTCTAATGTTTGTAATTTTGATTTTAGTATGAGTGATGACAATTTAAAAATTTACTAGAAGGTGAACATAAAAACCTTGCAATTTGAAAACTTACTAAAAGGTTTACATAAAAACCTTGCATCATTGTATTTTAATTTCAAAATATTTTTGTTTAATTTAGTATCAATTATAACAATTTTGTAAATTTACTACAACAAGTAAGCTAAAAATCTTCCAAAATACAAATTTAGAACGGTTATGTTTATTAGCATATCATAGTACTCATTATAACAAGATTTTAAATGATTGTAATTATAAGCATACAATTCATTTGATTAGTATCCTCAAATTAATTTCTTTCAATTGTTTTATAAAAAAATAAGCAAAAAACCTTCTCAAATACAAATTTAGAACGGTTATATGAATTAGCATATCATAGTACTCATTATAACAAGATTTTAAATGATTGTAATTATAAGCATACAATTCATTTGATTAGTATCCTCAAATTAATTTCTTTCAAATGTTTTAAAAATTGTTTAAATGAATCATACGGGTTATACACTGTGCCAAACCGTTATACATGTATTTCTTTTGTTTTCATCATTGTTCAAAGTTGCTTTTAGCCATATAAAAACTTATGCCCCTTTGTTTACCATCCTATGTATATAACATATAAAAAATAGTATATATATGTTGATACATTGATATCTTTTGGTGGTTCATACCAGTTTACTTCTATGCATATAGTTTCTTATATTATACATATTCTTGAAGATTAATTATGATGGATAAAGCAGTTTTTATGAAGGCAATGGTGAATATAATCGTAGAATGGTGAAAACAACTGACTTTGGTTTATCTGAATCATCATTAGTTTCTCTTCTGGACCTCCCCAACAACATGCTACTAGAGATAATTAGCAGAGTTGAACGTGATTTATGTAGCAGTTTTGTGTGTGCTAAGTCTACATGTAAATAGTTAAAAAGCATTGGGGAAGAAGTTTCTGCTTTGAATCATAACTCACTACATCAAGAACCACTGATTGTTGATGAAATGTCATCTGCATCCATTGGTTGGCATACTTGATGTATGCCAGACAATGACAAAAAAGTGACAATTTATTTGTTCATACATTTTGTTTGAACATGAATTTTGTTTTTGGATTTTCCAGTAGCTTAATTGTATAAACTAATTTTGAGGTATATGATGTAAAACTAACCTGTAAACTAGAAAACTGTGTATTTTACTTTTTGCCAATGTATTCTTTTTGCATATTTATATGATTTGATTTAACATTACATGTTAAATCACTCTTTATATAGGTAGTCTTTTATATAACATTATAGATAACTTAGAACATTATAATATCACAGGGGGTGATATTATATGAGTAGTTAAATCGGGGTTTGCAAGGATATAATATTATTAACTATTTAATATCATCAGATTTATATACGGTATTGCAGATTACCTTGCTATTTTCATCAGTGTCTAAAAGTGTTGGAGATAGTCTTCTTATTCCTTTGTTTTTATTTACGGGGAATTTGATTATGAATATTAATATATTGAAGATCATAGAAAGTTAAATTATTTAGAAAGATCAACTACCAAAACAATTATGTCCAAGTAAACTTTCAAATGAGGAAGGTGCCTAGAGAAATTTGGTAATTTTTTGGGGCGGTTTGGGTGGGGAGGTTGGGCATGAAATTTGACTCTTCTTATTTTTAATCATCGCCCAATTTAATCTAGACTCGAGGGGTAATAGTGTTGCCCACATAAGTAAGGTTGTCCAATCTCCCAATCAGAGCGCTTACCAAAATTCGAACACGTACATGTTCGCATCGTTACGGGGGTTGTAGCTCAATTACCAATTTAACCAACTACCCATTGGTAAATTTGACTCTCCCATTATGTAACATCCTAAAAATTTAATTAAGAATTAGTGGTAATTGGAGATTTAATTTTTTTTAAAAATCAATTTTAAGTTTGGGAAACTGACAAGTGAAATTCATCCAAAATTGAAGCAGTTAGGAAAATAAATATGCTTTTAAGAGACTAAAGTGCTATTTTTAGGAAATAAAGGAGCAATAGTTATAAACTTTATTGATGGAAGAAAATATATAAGTTGATATATAAATTACTTCTGATTAAAAAGGAGGGCAATGTGGCATTTTTCCCTTTTTGCCTAACCTAACATATTTTAACAAATAAAAAAAAAAAAACTCACCTCCCTCCTTCCTCACCCCCCTCCTTTTCGTTTTCTCACTCACACACACACATCCATCTCCATTTTTCACTTCCTTCCCTCCCAAATTCTTGTAAGCTCATGTATTGTACGTTTCTCACCTCCCTCGGTTCATACCTCTTCGGATCTATCGTTTTCACCATGTTTCCCGTCATCATCTTCGGCTCTCTGGTGAGAGACGGCGGCCGACGATGAGGTAAGAGAGTAGTTCTTGTGTGTTCCTTTGTTTCTCAAGCTCTTACTTCCCTTCAAAGTTGGTTTTCTCATTGTTCCTTTTTCCTTTGAATTTCTGTTTCCACCCACCTCCTTCAATGGCTGTTTTCCGGCGAGATAGGCGGCGGCCGGCGGTGCTTATGCTTCTTTCTCTCATTTTGAAACTCCGTAAGCACTTACCACTAGTTGAATGTGTTTTATTTAGGGAAATGAAGTTATTGTGCTGTTTAGGTATAATTCCATTTGGTTATGATTATAGAGTTGAAATGAAATATGTTTGAAGTGTGCATGTTGAGTTCTCTAAAAGAAATTTGAGAATAATTCTTGTAGGACCAAGCTGATTCTTGGTTGGTGGGTGTTCAAAATTGTAGCTTTATCATTCAGTTCTTAGGTGTATTAAAAGTGAAATTTAAAGTGACAAAGTTAAATCAAAGATTGAGTGAAGATATGATGTTTGAATTGGATTTATATTGTATGTAGTTATAGTTCTACAAATTATGGTGACTAATCTGTTACGTCCCAATGTAGATACTGGTTTTGGTGAATATGAGTTTGGTTCAATTGTTCTAAATATGAATGGGTATGATTATGTGGGGTTGTTGTTAGTATGTGTATAGAAATTTAAATAGAATGAAGTACTACATTAAAAGGGAATTTTTGTTGTTTGGAATAAAAGATAACTGGGAATGTGAATGGTAATTTAGGTAACAGAAATGAAAGGTCTGAGTTGTTTCAAAAGCTTGCATGTTGGTATTCTTTCTTTGTCTGGTCCCTTGTTAAATGTAATGTTTAAAATCACGTAGCAATTTGGTTTGTGTGTTCTCCTCTGTTGAGATTGTTATAGGAAACACAATTGTAACTTAATATTGTCTGGAACTTGTGTATGTGTGTGCCTTGTGGGTGTTCAGCTAAACCTACAATGTGGAGTTTGACCTTTTTTTTTCTCTTTCCCTATTTTGGGTGTTGTAGAAAGGTGTGTATGAAGATAGTAAATGTGCAGCATGTGTATTTATAAATTTCTTCACTTTGTACTCTTGTAGTTGAATGGAATTTGGGGAAGAAACGAAGGTTGTCATTTTAAATTGACAATGCATATAAAATTGGATGAAGTTATGTGGCTTCTTGAACTTGTTCCTTTCCTGTTTTCTTTTGAAATTAATGAGTGTTCCTTAGTCTCCAATTTTCATTTGTAGTGGTGTTCAATACAGTGAATGTTGTTTGATATTGATTGAGTTTCTTTTGGTTGCTGTTTGGGTTTGAAGGTAGTAAGTTTTGTAAGGATCTTCAAGTTTTCTGTATAAGGCGAATTATATTCTGTTTTGTTGGGCTACTTGGTTGTGGTTGGAAGAAGTTCAAGTGACATTTTAGAATGGTAGATATTATTGGCGCAGGTTTATCGATGAAACGAGATCTTGGATTATTTAGATTAGAAACTGTTGTAATATAATTGTTTGTCTGAAACATATTTGAAGAAGGGAAAAGGCATTGTTGTTGGTATTCCTTGTTCTTTAATTTATTAAATTGTGAAGTTGAAATGAGAATTATGGTAGTGAATGATTATTGTATGTGTGTGACTTGTATGAGCTCATTTGCAAAGGAAAGAAAAATTAGGACTAACATATTCTGGAAGGGATTGGGTAGTGATATAGGATACGAGAGAGACGCTTAAGTATTATGAAGTGTAAATGATAATAATTTATCATTTTCTACTATATTATTATAGGAGCGACTTCTGGTGATGGTGTTTGGAAGGAAAAATCTATAAGAAATGGTAAGGAAGGCAGTGGAGTGCTAATGACGACAGGTAATCACTCTTACCTTGCTATAACATTGAGGGTGACGTTAGTTGAGATTTTCAAAATCCTTTCTAACCCTCAGAATCTTTAAAAGTTACTTTTATATAAAAACAGGCTATCGGGTGCCTTTCAAACGCGATTATTTTGTATAAAGAAACTTCATACATTATTTATAGTATCATGCCTTGTGGTGGTGATTTTTCCTAGAATGGTGGGATATATATATATAGGTGTGGTGCTCTGACAGCGGTGTTGATAAAGACAAAAAGACAACAAATATAACCACAAATGTTGTCTACAAAGAAGCATTCCAAAATATTATTCACAATAGGTATATTTACAAATTATACTTAAATAGTGATCTCATCATAGTTAAAATATTTTGAAAATTGACAACAAAACATATATACTTAATTATTCATATTTGCAAGTGATATTTGAAATGGAACATACAACAACCAGAGAGATGAAACATCACACCTACCCCTTCAAGTATTAACCAATTCAAAAATCACATGGATTCAACATATCAAACAGGTACTCTACTAAAATATCAATAGATGTACAAAATCACAAACATTTGACTACGTAAATATCAACCAATAGTTGTTCTTTGTATCAATTAACAACGAATCAAAAAATAAACAACTACATAATCAATGTATATATAAAAAAACTATCTGTACATCACATAGGATCATTTTCTAGTTTGCTATAAATGTCACCAAATTCAGAGAAATCCAACTCACCTGGATAAGAATTGAGCCACATTAAATGGTAAACAAATGAAATTTCCCCAAAAACTAAAACACAATATTCTTTTTTTGGTTGCCCAAGGGTATCCCCACCCCCGTGACAAACATTGTTTGATATGAGTTCATAAGGTTTGATGTCAGATCATGTACGAGTTTGAATTTTAACCTTCTGAGTTAAAAAATTAGATTAACAAGGTTTTTTCTAATTAGTGGTTTTGGAGAGGAGGTGTGAGGAGGGTTGGAGGCAGAAAACCTTTTTTAGCAAAAAAAAAATAGAGGGGAGGGGAGGGGAAGGAAATTACTTATCGTTAGTAAGTAATTAAGAAGAATAAAACAAAATCTTACAAGTACTTTTGTCATTGGTAATTACTTATCAACGAAATTTGGGTAATGTCGCTCCGCTCCCTTCTTCCTTGGGAAAATTAATTTGTAGTCTTTCACAAGGGATTTAATAGTAGAAAAGTCTCATAAACTCCACATATTAAAGTAGGATCCTTAGGGATCTTACTTTAATATACTTCAAATACAAAAAGACCAGATTGCCGATAAGAGGTGTGGATCCTTTGGGATGGTTCTTTGAACAACTACTACTCAATGACTTTTCTACTGGTGACAGTTCTTTTTACCCACAAATTCTCATGAAGGAAAGATGAAGAAGATGATAGGGTTTTTGCGATGGCAGCGGCTCACTCCTATCCATGTTTCTCTTTTAAGGTTTTCTATGCATTATTTTTTTTGCAGACCTATTTTGTATTGTAATTTTCTAGTTTAATAAAATCTTTATGCTTCCTAATAAAAAGAAAACCTACATTTGAGAATTGTATAAGCAAGTTAAACATGCTTAACATTTATGATCCTTACTACCCATGATGATAGAATCTCCAACCATTACTAATTTGCTGAGTAATTAAACACAAATAGAAAATAATAGAATAAACAATTTATTTATAATAAGCAATAGATAAATAATTTAATCATCAACTAACAAATGCACCATCCAACAACAAAACAAAGCAAATAATACAAATAATCTGTGCACTTGTATAAACACAATTAATAACAAAACACAATTTTTAATAGGATTTTGGGTAAAACAAGCCAACATAACAAGTCAATCCATCAATTAAGCAAACCATTCAACAAATAAACTAACAAATACAATACAAGGTCAACAATTTTTATTCACATTGTATTAAATTATTAATTGTTATTTCAAGTTTTCCTTAATCCCTTAACCCAATAAGGTATCTCATGATGCCTCGACTATGATTATGGCCGGCACATAAATATAGTCGAGACCCCAGAGAAGCATCCTTATTTCGTCATTCTTATGAAATTCTTATCAATATCATCACTTATTTCATTATTCTTCTTATATTCTTCTCAACCTCTCCACAATACCTATTCAATTGCGCTTATCACTCTCTCCCCACCACGGAATGAGTGATATTCCTCTCAAAAGGCAGATATTCATGCACATAAGGAAGGGAAGCTATCATATGTATATTGCCAATCTATATGCAATGCAGCACAGTCCAGGGTTATCGTATACCAAATACTGATAACCAAGTTGTAACATTGTGTTACTAATTCCCTAATTAACCTGTGACATCTCTTTTAGTTCAATCATATCTTTACTAACTATGATAGAAAAGGAATTTCAATAATATCAATATCCCTATCATAGTTAGAAAAAGAATATCCTAATGATTAAAATATTATCCATGATAGAAAAGAATAAACTAATACAGCACAGCTGCTATCATGGATAATTTATTGCTAACCATGTTAGAAAGGATTTGCCTAAAATGGTTATTAAACAAATCTAACTGATATTAAACAATAAATACATATGTATACATGCGGAAGCAGATGCAGGCCTATACAAATTGGCAATATACACAACTAACTAACTAATCTAAATATCCTTTGAAACCTAATTCCCTTTCCTGATGCTTGCGCCTGTGCATGAATACCTGCAAAAATGTCAGTAATCGTGGGATGAGACAATTTGTCCCAGTAATCACCGCTTAACTCACTATAACAGTGAGATGTGCGGTAGTGAGGGCGTCTAAAGGGTACCACAGTTTAAAATTCAATACTACATATATACATGTGAAGTCTTTCATTCATCGTTCAAGTTTCCCTCCATCCAAATCAATTCAAATTCATCATCTCTACATTTCACATATCACTCAAATTCCTCAGTCAATTCCACATAACCAAATATCACCTCCCCAGTCTCCAATCTAATGCTACTACCACCACAACTCTCACACTCACCTATAGATGCATTGTGCCATCCCGGGGCATTCAAGCATCTAATCTTCACTATATGATTTGACATTTTGTTCCTCTCCATAATGAGGGAACAATTTCCCTCTCTGGCAATCTCCAGAGAGGGAACCCCAATTCTGTTTTCCATTACAGAACGGGAACGGTTGGACTCTTCAATGCCAAACAACCGTAGGGGCGGTTGGGCTCTTCAATGCCAAACAACCGTAGGTCACTTCTCTCAATAAGTCGACCTATGAACCCCGATCCAATCAATCCGAAAAGGATCCTCAGTACAAATAACTGTCGATTGGCCTATCGACAGTTATCATCGCGCGATGGTACGTATGTATATCAGTGTCATGCAAACCTCACAGTATTCATATCCATCAATTTCAATCTCATCATCAATATCATGAACCATTATCAATTCCTTCACTATCTCAATCTCAACTATTCAACTTATTCTCTCAACCTAACTATCAATATCTCTCACATAATATCATCTGAACCTCACATATCATACCAGAATAAACATTAGCCAGGATAATATGTATAATATTTCAAATTCCTTTTATATGAAAATAATCGCGTTTGAAAGGCACCCGATAGCCTGTTTTGTATAAAAATACCATTTTAAAGATAATATATATATATATAGAGGGTGAAAAGGGATTTTACAAAATCCCTAACTAACGTCACCCTCAATGTTATAGCAAGGTTAAGTGTGATTACCTGTCGCCCTTTAGCGCTTTGCCGTTCTTCCTTACCATTTCTTGTAGATTTCCTCCACTTACTTTCCTATTATTACACCATGTAATAATAGTAGGTTAATAATCATTCTAAGTCATAGATTAACTAACGTCTCTCTCTCGTTCATGTTACTATAGTACTACCCAACCCTATATCTTTACACTATCTGATAAAGTCATTTAGATTATCTGGGTTGATTTAACATACACACATATACTTAATATAACAAAATCAGCACATTTATCACAATTTGTTCATCTCTATTTCATTCACCATTCATCAAATTAGATCAAATCACATTCAAGTAAGACAAACACCTCCATTTCAAACAATAACTCGCAATAATTATAATATGGAACACTTTAAAACAGCTCACTCTTAATTTCTTTTGTTTAAAAGTCCTTTTTGCAAAATCGATAACATGCTTCAATAACTGCTTTAGAAACATTACCTTTATCACTATTCATATACCAAGAAAGTCCAAGCTTCTCAACTCCTAATGTCAAACTTATCATATTTTATTCAAAACAAACAATCCTATTTAATCATAACCAGCATACATGCAGCAAAAATCCATTTATTATCCTGCACATCCTCATAAAATAATGCCAACAAAGTAAGCAGAGATAACCATGATTCTAAGCTTCCATTTGCGTAGGTTGAATCTCCCTCCAAACATTCCCATTTTTACTACAAAACCTAAGACAATTTTTACTGAAAACTTTAAACTTTACTTGTATATTCATAATACCATAAGCACAAAGTTTCAGCCAAATCAGACAAAATTCCAAAACCAAACCAAACTCAGCTTGCAGCAAAATTTATACCAAACCAATCGATGACATTCATCAAACAAAGCAGTGGGAAATAGAAAATCCATGAAGAATCAGTTTTGGTCCATAACAGCACAGTAGTAAAATTAGGAATTCCTATGCATAACCCTCTCTCACATTTATACTATCTTCCAATCAAATATGGAAACCAAAAACAATTTCAAATCGAAACCTTTAAGCAACATAATCTGTCAACTCATCTAAACACTCACATACATAGTCACTGCAGTACATAGTCAAGCTTATAGGTTCACTAATTTGAAATTGAAACTCTAAAACTTGGTTGAAACCTATTGGATTCCCAAATACCCAAATTTGCAAATTATCAAGAACTCAATCCACAGGTCACCAAGTCCTTTTATGATTAAATTTTTATTCAATTATAACAGTAAAATAGTACAGAATTTCTGGTTATCATACATGCCCACCAAGGTTATAACTTAAGTGAACTTCCATATTCATTAGATTCAAACATTTGAATCTCAAACATAAAACTCAATTTGAACAGCAATTAAAATCACACATCCAGGCAAGTAAATCACATCTAAAACTTCAAGAATCACAATACTTGACAAGATTCAACCAACAAGCATAGGTACATCATTACTTTCTTGCTTACCAAACCATGATCATCAATTGCATACAAGCATAAAACATGCATTATTGCATTTTACCAATCATGATTTAATTAGAATCAAGCCCAAATAAAACATGGAGCTTCATTACTTATCAAAAATTCATTTGGCCAATACAAAAGAGGGAGAAAAACTTGGAAATCTTCAACCCAAACACAAATCAAACATTTAGAGTCATTTTATAGCTTTGATAAATATGTGTATCAAAAAGTTTGAACCTTTAAGTCACTAATATCCCTAAACCCGTCGGATTTGAGAATGTCCAACTTTAGGGTTTTGCAAAAACTTCACAAAACTTCAATCAACATTCAATTTAGCAATTAGAACACTAAAAGATGAAATTTTTAGCTTAGTTTCAATTCACTATCATGATTAAAACCTAAACCCACCTCAAACCCTAACTCTCAAAAGGCTCCAATTGCAAAAACTAAGGTAAAAAGAGTGTGGAAAATACTTACAAAGTTCAAGAATGAGAAAAGAGGGTATCACCACCGCCGGCCGCCGCCGAAATCGCCGGACATCAACACCTCAAGGTGGCTGGACCGAGTTTTTTCAAAAAGGAAGAGGAAAACTATAAGAAAACAGGATTGGAACAAGAAAGAGGCATAAGAAAACGGAAGAAAACGGACCACCTACACTCGCCGCCGTGTCGCCGTGAATACTCGCCGGAAAAATGACGAGTTCGCCGGAAAACTAACGCAGAACAGAGGAGCAGAAAAGAGAAGCTCGTGGCCACTGATCCTAGCTCGATTCACATGGATTTGAGGAGAGGAGAAGAGAAGAAAATGAAATGTGTTAGCTTTAGGGAGGTGAGAGGCCGAATGTATGTGTGTGTGTGGGTTTGATTTGAGAAAATGGAAGTGATAAGGAGGAGGGGTGTATCGGCCAAGACATAAGGAAGGAAAGGGAAGGGAGTGTTTGGCTTGAGTGTTTTGTATGTGTGGTGTACAAATGTTTGGGAATAAATCACCAGAATACCCTCCTTTAATTAAAATCCACTAAATCAAACCTCCAATTTCCTTAACCTTCACAATATTTTAGATTTCACCATACCCTCATTTCTCTATTTCATCAATTGTTTAATTAATTATTTAGACACTTATTTCCCCAATACTTCCTAAAATATCCAAAAATCCCCAAAAATTCCTAAAAATTCCAAATTTCATAATGATTTTTACTAAAAACCTTTTCTAATCATGTAATAAATTTTCAGGATGTTACAGGGACAGTTGGCTTGGGAGATTTAATGCTTCTTCATACCCAATGTCAATGATCGAACCCCATAAGCCATTTGTATTATTTGTATCATCATCCATAAGAGATATACAATTTTCTTCTCAAATATGTCCATATAATGTCCACAAAGACACAACAAACACACAAAACCAAAGGGCAGCTCCGGACTTCCATATTAAAAATATAAAAATCATATTAAATTCTCACTTTTGTCAGTTATGTGCACATTCTAATTAATTCACAATATCTCTCAAAATTTTGGTCAATTAAGTCCACTAATTACAACCAAAATGCACACATGTATAAGTTCAATTTATGGTTTGTCAGGTGCCTACATTTTGTGTTTGATAACATCTCTAACAGAATTAACTAGGTTAAGAGTCATATTTACCTTGGAAGTATGCACGAGAAATTACACGAAGTATTTTTGGCCCAATTTTGCCCTAGAAGTTTATAAAGGGTATCATATTTGTCATTTTCCGTTAAAAACCTCATGTTGACACATTAAATATGTGGCGTTGACCCTTAGCATTTTAACGGTAAATGATGGATACGATACATTTTGCCCATTCCCGGGGCAAATTTAGGTCAAAAATATTTTCAAGGCATTCGTTCATGCTTTCGGGACAAATATGACCCTTAACTCTGAAAACGTTTTGAACATTGAGGAAGGGAAACGAAAAAAATCATGACAACACATGTTTGCTTTTAATCAGAAACGGCTAATTTTAACCCAAGCTTTTTGATGGGCTTATTTGAGCTGGATCTTAAATTCTTTATTTATATTTCTTAATTTCAATGCCCAAAACCAAGAAAAATGGACTTATTCGGACCATAGACTAGGCCCCGGCTCATATTGTCATCTCTATGTCCCAATTACTTTTTTGGACTGGAAAAAAGTGGGTTAGATGAGTTCATTTTGAATTTTGTATTAAAGAAAAGTGCATTGTACATGATGGTTTTCCCAAGATATCGGCCTTCATTAGTGACACTTACAGAGTTACAATGCAATCAATTCCAATGTATAAGTCATCTTAAATTAAAGAAAAATGCTTTTTAACTCACGGTTAAATGATTAATTTACTTACAGAGTTACAATGCAATCAATATTTCAATGTATGCCTACATTTAGTGTTAAATAATGTCTCGAAGATAATGACACTTAGTAGGAGACACGTTAAAGAAAACACATTTTTACATAGCACCTCAAATCAAACAAGTATATCACTAAGAATTAGTGTCGAATCTTAATCTTGAACTTCATCCCTTGTAAAATTAAATTTCCATACTCTTCAACTATCCTGATCTTAGATTTAATCACCGCAAGGTTGGTTGCGTCTTCAAATGTATCTAATCATCTTATGATTTCGTGTAGTATAAATTTTCTTGCTTCTTGTAGAACTCTTTTTTGGTTTATTGGGACCTGAAATTTATCTGTCATCACAAACATGAGACTAGAGCCGGTAATATGGGTTGGCCTGCGGGTCATGGGTTGGCCTGTCCCAACCCAAGGGTCAGATGGGCAGGGTCAAAACGACCCGTTTTAAATGGGCTGAAATTTGGCTATCCCTAACCCGACCTGCAGGGTTATAGGGTCAACCCACCCAACCCGTCACTTTAAAAAAAAATTAGACCAAAAATATATAAGCGGCCTAGTCACTCATTGCCCATGCTATAGTGCGATGCGATGCTTATAAAAAATAAGGGAGAGATTTAGAAGGAGAACAAATGGTTTAGAGATCGAAGGAATTGAGAGTTGATGAAATTGTTTGGAGAGCGAAAGAATTGGAGAGGGATTTAGAAGGAGAACAAATGGTTTAAAGAGAAAGAACAAAGTGTTGAGGTTTGAGGGAGGAGTAGCCGACAGGTTTGGTGTATAGTAAGGGGTTAGAGTTTGCTTGATATATATATATATATATATATATATATATATATATATATATATATATATATATATATTTTAAAAAAAGCAGGGTTGGCCCGTCAACCCGCCGGGCTAACCCATGTTAACACGCGGGTTGAATGGGCTGGGTGAAAACGACCCGTTTTAAATGGTTAGGATTTTGCCAACCCTAACCCTGTCCAAACCCGCGGGTTACCGGGCTCAACCCGTGGGTTCGACCCTTATTCCCAGCTCTACATGAGACCCAGTTTTCATTAATAGTGTTTGTTGTGAAGAGAATATAGAAACACAAACCCTTCTACAATAATTTGTTGGAGAAATCTTAAACTTAGCAAAACATGAACATAGAATTTCTACCAATTACAGAGTAAACAACAAAATACTTAAATTATAAATACCTCTCGCCATTGCTATTTGATCTGTAGGAAGAATCCATGAATCAAGAAGTCTCCGTTGAACCACATAAGACAGGAACAAAAGATACAGAGGAATCTTCTAACTGTTAGAGAGACACGGTGATGGTCTATTTTGGGATGTCTACTCCAGTAAGGGAACCTTTTATTTATAAACAAATACATGAATGAATATGAAGAGACATGCATGTATTGTTTAAAAGGTATGACTTTATTGTTATAATTTTCCATCAAAATTAATAATAATACTATGGTTATAATTACCCTAAACCAAAACTAATGCATGCGGGCCACTCAAGGAGATATTTTAATAAAATATCAAGCCAAGTTTTGATATTGGATTCTTTATGACATCTGATCAGCCAAAAACATAAGAAAGAAACAAAGCTTATCTATCTATCTAATATAACATATAATTTCCCGTAAAGCATCTTTCCTTGCGTTCACACTTGGGGCTAGATTAATGTGTGGTTTAATTTCTCCTCATAATTGCTGATTAGTGTGGTTTAATGATGTTTTTTAATGCCTAGAATTATCTCATTGGTGTTCACTATCTGATTACCCATTAAATGTTTGAAGTGAGGAGTCATCCCAGATTCATTGTTTTCTTCCATCCCAATTTGTGTTGCTTCATTTTGCCCGTTTCCAATTCTTTCACCCATTAATGCATATCGTCGCCTCTCCTCCATCTGAGCTACATACCATGGAGCTAAACTGGAAGATGCGATGTTGCATAGCCGAGCTCGAGGACGAAGACGGCTCAGTTGGGTTCGCCGGCGGTGGTGGTTGGATGGTTTTGTTGCAGGATCACCATGAGAGTATACCCATGCTTCTTTATCGGAGATGAAGGTGAGCTTTTTAGGGATTTTGATTTGATTGGTTTATCAGTTTAATCTGAGTATATTTATAGAGCAATCGACCCAAATTATGCATTAAAAACCCTCATACTGTTTCAATGAATAACATAAAAAATATATCACAGATTGTTACAAATTTATTTGCATAAAGGGACGATTACTCTATAACTATTATAGTTTACATCTCTGTAACTATTAAATTTTTTATTCCAGTAGTAGCCGAGCCAATGAGGAGCAGGAGCCGGCGAGTCGAAGGGCAATTCGGTCTCAGTACTTGGCTCTCATCAATTTAATAAATGGTACGCTAATACACTGCCTTTGCTCTTTTCATCACTTTAATAATAAATGGCTTTTACATTCATTGTGGCAGAGAAAAGGCATGATTTGGCTAAGAGGGATTCCCACTGACATACCAAGAGAGGTTTGGGATTTTAAATCAGGTTTCGAAATACTAGCTTTCCCGCAAAACGAAAATATTGAGTGCCTATTTGGTTAGTAATCTCAGACTCTGTACCTGATATTCATACTTATTTTCCAAAGTTTATGTTATGTGCTCCTTGCCATTATTTTTATAGTCAATTTCATTCCCGTTTTCTTTGTATAAGAGGAAAATAAGAGGAAAACCAAAGTCAAAGGTGAGGATAATTGTTACATGCGTATGGTTCTTTGCGATGCAGAGCAAGTTTATGAATATATAATGGAATTTATACATTGATATATCTTTTTGAAATATGATGATTTATATATGCTATTTATGACTGATATATTTGTTATATTATTCTTCAAGTAATAGTTCAGTTTGACATTGCTTACTAACTATTGTAACTTATGCTTACCCAATAGGCTATCAAGTAATTGACAAACAAAAAAGTATGTTTTGATGTTCAAGCTCTCTGCTGGATACTTAGGTGCTGATGGTTCCATTTGGCTTTCAAAAATTATTAACTCACATTTGAAATGGTTCATTGTTCATAATTTCATGTAGATTTGGACTGGAAACGGTAAAAGGCATTATTTAAAATATTTGCATTTGATAAGGTTATAACCCCATCCCAAATTTTTATGTGTAAAATCTCTGATAAGGTTATAACCCCATCCCAAATTTTTATGTGTAAAATCTTTGATAAGGTTATAACTAGATGGCCTATTCCTCATGCTATTACCTTTTTAGCAAGGTTTTTTCCTACATGGGCTAATGCTCATGTGCCTACTTTGTTGTTTAAGTCTGTGAAGGTTGATGAGAAGAATGTGATTGCATATATTAATACGAAGAGGTATAGGGGCAAGCCTAAGTTGGGTATTGTGGTGGAGGGGATGCTCAATTCCTTCTCACATTTAAGGGTCTAAGATGCAGTAGCTTTGCCTTTTCAATGCAAACAGAATGAGGGCATTGCATTGCCTTTGCAATGCAAACAGAATGGGAGTATTGCATTGATAAATTGTTTTGATTTCTGCTGCTGATCTTGCTTGGTTGGAATCATTTTTAAGGACTTTTGCTCAGTTTGCCAATGTAATATTTTGTTTGCCTGTTTTCAGCTCACTTATGTGGTGACTTGGTAGTGGGAATTAAGTTTTTTATTCTGCAGCATGCTTCAGTTCTCATTTCAAAATAGGGCAAAATGAAATTATCAGCAGGATTGCTTAACACTGATTGATCCCTAACTGAATTTACAAAGGGAATTAAATCATATAGGGTAGATTAAAGGCTTGGCATTAATTGATTTAATCAATTAATGTGTAATTGAAAAATTGTGGGTATGCTTTGTGAATTCTAAGCAACTTATCATTACTGCTGCTATGTGAGTGATTTTTCTCATGCAAGCATTAATAACATTTAATTTGTGCTTATGTTCACGGAATATTTGTACTCATCTTTTACAAATCTTGAATATCATACTCTTTGTTTACTGTGAGAATGGGATTTAATTTCAATCAATCAGTAATGTGTTTTAAATGCAAAATTGTGGTTATGCTTCGTGGATTATGAGCCCCTGACCGTTACTGCTATTATGTAAGTGGGGTTTTCCCCATAAAAGCATTCTTAAGATTTTATCAATTGAATTGAAAGACTACTAATGTATTATTAAAAAGTGTACAAAGAGATTCAACTGCATCTGGTCACGAGGTTAGTGATTCTATTAATTTCTTGCCATTTCATCAAAACATTGCTCCTTTCATTTTCTTTTAGCCGAGAGTAAAGAAAAGAAATGTTGCTTTTTATCATAAACTACAGACATGAAAGGACATACATATGTTAAAATAGTTGCTATTGCTTAATCAATACACCAAGGCACCAAGGCATTTGGTTAATTTTATCCATAAAGTTCTGATGGAGAATGGATGTGTTATTACATTATATGCACTGTGCATATTCCCTATGTGTTATGATTAACTGATGTATACTTTCCTCATCATAAATATTATCACAGATTTGTTTATCATTGTTTGTGTTTGTTGTATGTTTTTTAAACCCTTCTATAATCAGTACAATAGCATTGCTAATGTTCTCTAAAAGCTCTGGAATTTGGTTGCTAGGATTGTGTCCATAAGGCAAAAAAAAGGGCAAAAAGGAGAAAAAGGATGCTATTGGCAAATAAAACGGTAATGCTCAATTAACTCTTATGCAAAATCAGTGATTATAATTCAGAGTTTTTCTAAAAACATGTTTACAATTCAATCACTAATGTACATTTGTTGTTTTGTTAACAGAAAAGTTTTCTACTCTTTCAGCAGGAGGTTCTTCTGTCAATTTTTCACATGATTCACCATCAACTCCCATCTATAAAAGTATAAACAAACAATTATATTGACTTACTGGAAATGGTTTGCAACAAGCTTTTTCAATTTTTTTCATCCCAACTAAGATAGTGAAACTATTTTTTTTTCAATTTTTTATAGTTTTTGATCTAATTGGTTGAGATGTTGCTATCTTAGTTTGCTATTTTTGTAGTCTTCTCATGTTGTGGTTTATGTCGCCGTCTTCTCCATATACACCCTGACTTTCCTCCGATTAACTATTTAAAGGTGATGATTTTATCTTGCTTTTGTTAATTTGTCTTTTTTTATTTATCTGTTCATTATATAAGCACTTCATTTTGATTTGTTCATAATAAGAAGCTCTTGAATATAATAGTTGTGAGTACTAATTTCTCTTTTGCATCTTACCCTATAAAACCAGAAACATGATATGCATTTTATCCTATAAGGTTATGTGATTTAGTGGCTGAATTGGCTTATGGAAATTTAAGAGCAAGAACATGATATGCATCTTATATATTCATGTAGCTTGAAGGGGTAGTTGATTTATAGATGTAGATTGTGTTTATTGTGATGTATCTATGTCTTAGCCTTAGTTTTGTAACTATTATTTCTGCAGGATCTACATATGATCAGGGATGGCAGGTGGATTCAATTTTAACGAAAAGGTGATAATTTAGTATCAATGAAATTTCGTTGTACCTTAAACAAGAGATTGTATGTTTAGTATAGTATCTTCTACATTATTCATTTATGTTGGTGATTATTGGAATTTGAAGATAATTCTATACGAGTGGGTTTCTGTTATAAAAGTAAGGATCTATGTACTGACAGGACTTCAAAAAAAAAATACCACATACTTAATGCTAATAGGTTTTTGAAACATAAATGTTGTGATCAATGGTTTATATTTCGTGTGATTTAATATTTTTAGTTCTTTGGACTTTAAATGTAATTCTTAATCATTGAAGTATTACTTATTAAATGTAATTCTTAATCATTGAAGTACTTATTGTATAGTAGCAATAAAAACATTGGAACTGAAGGAACAACTAATAACACTTCAAAATTAACTTATTTCTTGAGAACAATTATTATATAGTAGCTATAAATAAATTGGAATAGAGGGAGAAACTAATATCATTGAGAATTAATATTTATAGTGTCATCAATACTAATAAGAGTTTATGACAAATGTTGTGAGCAATGCTTCATATTGAGTTTATGACTAATGTTTTTATACAAATCAATCAGTTCCAAAAACAAATTATACAAATCATAAAAGCACATTAGAAAATCTATAAACCATGTTCTTCTTTATTTTTGGTAAAGAACCACTTTTTCCTTTGATATTATTAATCCTACTAAATAACTTCCCTCCTCATTACATTCATTTTACGTATTCCAAATTAACTTACTATTTTCATTAGTGTCTAAAATCATCTTAGTGTTGTTTTTTGGATAATGTCTTATATTTAGGACCAGAGAGAGTATTACACATGGTATAATTTCTATTTATTGTAATAAGCATACAAATAGTCACTTTAATCTACTAACAACAAGCTCATATTTGCACTCGAAGTAACCAAAGTGGTTCAAAATACCCTCAGTGGACGGTCAATCACGTTTGACCATTAATTTTCTCATTTGGCCGCCACGTGGGTTAAATTTTTGCCACGTAGGATATGTCATGTGGGGCTCACATATAAAAAAACAATTCCCTCTGGGGGTGGGGCGGTGGTTGTGTTGGGGGGAGGGGGTGGGGCACTGGGGCTGTTTAGAAGTGATGAAGAGAGAGGAGGGAATTATATTTTTTTTAATATGGGTCTGTTGTTAGTTCATGGTGCCCACTGCTCCTGTGTGGTTACTTGGAGGGTAGATTAGGTCCATTACCCCTGTTTTTTTTTTCATATTTACATTCACAACGTAAATTTAAAGCAAAACCCGAAAGAGTGGAAGCCACACTTACCACTAAAGGACATTAAACAATAGATTAAATTGAGCGACTAAATGGAGTGGAGAAAGAGAATAAAAGACTCTTAAAAGTGGAGAAAGAGAACAAAATAAATTTGGTTTATTTTTCCACATGAAAATTCAGATGGTGGAGGTGGCCGAGGAAATTTGGTTTATTTTTTCTGGGGGTGGTGTTGTGATGGGAGTTTGGTCTGCACAAGTTTGTTAATTAACTTCAAATTTTTAATTCAAAAATAAATTATTTCTGATAATTAATTCTCAATGTCAATTTCTTTTTTGTAGGTAAGGTTTTCGTGTGAAAGTCCATATGCAACTTAAGAACAACAATATATTATTCATTTTTGAAATCAAACTTTGTGTCTCTGTTTAAACCATGAAACTTTGTGCATCGCACGAGGTCTTACCCTAACAAAATAATAGTCATCTAAACTACAATTTCAGGATTGAACTCTCATATTGTTTTATAACCGGGTAACCCGTGCATCGCAAGGGGTCAACCCTAGTTCTAATTGGAAAGCGAATCACATCTCATAGAGAATTGAGCAATCACTTGAATGCCTTTGGTCTATAGAAGCCCAAAGACATCAACTGATAATGGTACAAAGAAAATGAACTCCCAACTCTCTTGGACGAATTGCCTTTGAAAACAATTTGAATCACCTACTGGATCCTACGATCTTGATGTCTGCTATGAACATAGCTCGCACAGGCCTATGATCTGAAAGCCTTGACTCGCTTCTTTCATAATTGATTTGCTTCATTCCTTGTCCAAACCATATGATTCGATCACACCTACATATGAAAGTAGTAGGGATAAATATAATTTTGTTCTGTAAGTATTTGCTTGCCTCACAAGAGTTTTTTAGGACCAATCATACCATAGAAGTATGGAACTGTAGCAATGCTGCCCTGTTTAGGGACACCACATCATGGTGCATGTCAAAATGAATATAAACCATTTTTGTCCAAAAACTTTTTCCTCAAGGAACGATTTGGCACAAAAGTATTTTGGGGTGCACTTTTATTTTTATTCAGACATGTACCATGACATGGCGTCTGTCAATAGCTCCTTTTGTACGGGGCAACATTGCTACACTTTTTATACTTTCGAGGTGACATTAGTAAAATAAATCTCAGTGCAAAATTGCTACCCAACATATACTTCCAGGGCGAATTTGATATTTAAAACTCAGAAAGTATTTAGACTCATGCTATTTGAGTGCTTACCATGCTGGGGCACGCCTCTTTTTGTTCTTATGGGGTTGATCACACCCAATGTAATCTTCTGAATTTGGATGGTATTTGTAAGTGGGTGGAAACTCTATGTCTCCTTCTTGCCAACCTTCGAATACATTTCCCTCCGTGAGCTCCATCTTGAGCTATATATTATTTTTAAGGGATTTTAAATTTTTGAACTAGAGAACTTTGGGAACTGATAATATTTGAGCATGGATGTAAGATCATATGCTTTACCTGGTCATTTTTCAACAAGGTGGTCCACTCTTTTCTTTTGACTAATGATCTTGTTGCACAGTATGGTAAGCAGATCTTGTAATTCAAGTCACCTAGCCAGATCACACGGCTGCAAGGAAATAGGTACATTTTAGATGGGGATCTAATATATACATTATTTAGTTGGTCTCATAGACTTTTGTTGAGTTTTTTCTTTTTCTAGTTAAGTGTCTAGCAATATGACTCTATGAAAATGGATTACAACCCACAAGTAAGAAGTCTTCCACTTAAGCTTTGAAAACAGAAACAATTACATATCTTAATAATATGTTCCATCAGTTGTTATGAACCAAATGATCCAATTTGTTAGGTGCCTTTTCTTTCTTTGTTTAGGCACAATTTTACCTTTCCTTTATACATCATAACAAGTGAAGATAAGATCAGATGAGATTTTTTAGTGATGAGAAAAATATATATTTCTGCTTTATTTAAAATATATGGGATACGTACTCATGGTCAAGAATTGTTTGGGGAAAATTTTGCTGTTGACCAGCAGGGAAGCTTGTCTGGGACAAAATATCAATTGCGTTAGCATTTCTTTGTCTGCGGTCTACTTCTGTGCCTCCAGAAGCTAGATGGCTACACACAAAGCAGAAGCTTGTTTCATGCAAGCATAATCTAATTGATATTGAACCCTGTGTTCCAAGTTAAAGAAAGCATCTAAGAAACCATTTTAAGCTTAAAAAACTTTCATATGAAGAGTTATCTACATCTAAATTTCAGATAACTTAAAAAGAAATAAAACTAAACTTCATAACTTCAATATTTCAAAATTTAAAACTCACCTTGTTTCCCATGTAGCCCATGATTCCACAGCCAACTGCAGAGATATTAAGGTTGCTGATATGTGGATACAAGTCATTTTGAATCCAAACGGTCATGAACATTCCTACCAGTTGCCTGCTTGTGATGCACATAAAATCTTTTCCACGTTCATCCCCAACACAATCATGTTCCTTCGTAGGATATACCTTTTGGGATTCTGTTATTCTATTGTCTTGAACGAGCTTCCTTGGCCTTCTCTTGTTAAGGGCTGCCTCAATGAGCGAATTCCATTTCATGGAAGCTTTTCTGTTTTGAGGGCCTAATACATTTGCTGCATTAAGAGGCACGATTTCTTGAAAACTGCAATAAAGAAGATATCATTCCGGTTAGATTGTTTGCAAACACAATTAGATTAATAGAAGAATATAAGTAAGAGTAGAGAATTACCCAAGAACAAATATATCTGCTGAATTATTTTGTGTGTCAAGCCAATCTCCCATGTCCAAATTCTTGGGTGGTGCAATGCCTCCAACATTCCATGAACCAACAAAGATTCTGTAGAGGAATCAAATCCAAATTAGAGTTGCTTCCATGGTTAAATTTCCATTATAGAAAACCTGTTCAGGATTAATGTGATGCAGATGCAAGTAGAAAAAATGTTAACTGGTCTGTTTTCATACTTCGTTTTGTCATGGTGATGTTTCAAGCTTCTTTTTGACTCATATGATGTTTGGCTTAATCTTGAAGAGTGTAGTCCTGCCTCTGACAAGTGCTGATGCTTATTTTCTCCATAAATATTATCATTGCTCAATATCTTTCTGAGGATCTTGCTCTTCTTCAACTTGAAGCCCTCCATAACCTTTTTAATGAAATATACAATCATCAATCTAATGAAAAATAATCACAAAATATTTGAAGAGATAGAGATATAGATACCCAGAGACACTTACTTCCTGCTATCTTTTCCTGCTTGCCAATGGTTTTCTTCAACAAATCTACTGAAGAATGAGATTGACATGCCAGAAGAGGGAAAGAGGGCTATAAAAAGGAATTTTGCAAAAGATATCAGGTGAAAGAGGAAGAGGAGTTAGAGAACTTATAGGCATGCTACTTAGTAATGCACTGAATGGAATTGAATAAAAATTAGTTATGGGGAAAACGTGACAAAACAACTGAAAGAATATTAAGAATATTTTCTTTTTTGCCCCTATTTCTTTATATGTATTTCAAAGTTTTGGTCCAATTAAGATTCCCTTTTCCTTCATTTGAAAATATTATAACTAAAAGATGCACACGTAAAATGATTCCTTTTTCAATTTATGTCTTTTTCAGTCTTTAAAGATCTTGGAAGGTCCCTTGAAGTTAAAATCAAGCACATAAGTGATATCCTTTTGCAAGGAGCCAAACCAATGGAATAAAATATGCAGAACAATGAGCATATATTATTCTTTGTGTTGAAGCCAATTTAGATTTGTACCTACAAACCTGACCAAGTTGTTAAAAAAAAGTAGGTCTTACAGACTAAAAACCACTTGGTTTGCCATAATTATTAGCCTAAAAGAAAGAGCATGTTAGGATTTGATGAGACCTTGTCTAGTTGGTTGTTCAGAGATTAACCCAAAGTTTGATTTGATTTGGATGTTATATTGAACTTAATGGTCATTTTCATGGCACTTAATTGGATTCATCTATGCGCCATGTGCAAGCATGAGTAGCCTATTACAGGCTCTGAACTTGAAGGGTTTATTTTAAGAAAGCAGCAATCTTGGTTGGAAATGCTGCCGGCATTGGCTAAAAGGCCAGCCGAAAAGCTATGATTGCGCTGAAAATGGAATCTATAAATGGTAGCTACAATAACATATTTGATTATTTGCATTTTGAGTCGGTTGGGTTTAGTTGTCCATCCCATGTTTCATATTCCTAGTTTCAACTTTCATTGAATCTGACACTATAAATTATAAAGGGTAAAAGTGCAAAATACCCTAATGTTACTTTTATGTATAGAAGCTAATTCGAACCTATATGTACTTATCCTCATGGCAAGTAAGCTTACTAATGAGCCAAGTCAGCCCTTCATATTAATAAGGCCTAATTGAAACTGAATTACATTAAAATATTTTAGTTCTTACTTTTTAGAACTAATTTGACTTATTTATAAACTAATATATAATCTATATATATATATATATATATATATATATATATATATATATATTATAAATTTTTTAAATTAGTAAGTTTCAGACATCATTTATAATAAAATCTCTTTACGCATAGCTAAACGGGAGAATAAAATATGTTTAATTATTATTATGCTTATTATAACACACATATATATATTATTGTGTTTCAAACACGGTTAGGATTTTTCACTTCTAAAAAATAGAGTTAGGATTTCAATGCATGTTATGTGAATTCTATTTGTTTATGGAAGACTTATTTAGAGAGAGATGATTTTGGTTGGAAATATAATATTTATTCAAAACTTTATATACCTTTTTTTATATTATTCCTATTTATATTCTATCAAAGATAATCAAACCATGAGAGAGAGAGGAAGGGGAGATTATGGAAGATGATTAGAGTGTTTTAGAAGAAAAACATGCTATAATAAGTAAACTAAGATTTTTAATAGTATAATGTAGGGCGAAGGCTCAAAAATGATACATAACTATTGGTCGGTCAAGGAACAAAAATAGTACATAACTATTCCGAAGTACAAAAATAATACCCAACTTTTAGCATGAGATCAAAAATGATATTTTCATTAATATGACAATACTATTATATATGAAAAGTTCAAAATGCCCTTATAAATTAATCACCGTCCGATAAAAGTTTATTTAATTGTAGGGGCATTTTGGACATTTCATGTCTAATATTATTGTCTTATTAGTGAAAATATCATTTTTGATCACATGGTAAAAGTTGGGTATTATTTTTGTACTTCGGAATAGTTATGTACTATTTTTGTTCCTTGACCGGCCAATAGTTATGTATCATTTTTAGGCCTTCGTCCTATAATGTAATAAGTATATCATACAATTAGGATTAAGGGCGAAGACCCAAAAATGATACATAACTAATGACCAAGGAACAAAAATAGTTCATAACTATTCCAAGGTAAAAAATGATACCCAACTTTTACCATGTGATCAAAAATGATATTTTCACTGATATGACAATAATATTAGACATGAAAAGTCCAAAATGCCTTTATACATTAATCGTCGTCTGGTAAAAGTTTATTTAATTATAAGGGCATTTTGGACATTTCATGTCTAATATTACTGATATATTAGTGAAAGTATCATTTTTGATCATATGGTAAAAGTTGGGTATCATTTTTGTACCTTAAATAGTTATGTACTATTTTTGTTCCTTATCCAATAGTTATGTATCATTTTTGGGCTTTCGCCCTAGGATTAAATGGAGTAATTTTTTTAATGATACTGAAATTCATTAACCACTAGGTTAAAGACGATATAAAGAGAGGCCTATCTTTCATTATCACATTAATTCTACTTCGAAATATTTACTCCCATTTGAAATAGCTCTAATGGACTTTTAGGGCAAAAGGAGTAGAAAGACATAATCGTATTTGAGTCAATTGATAATTAACAAACACCTTGTTACCTCTTTGAAATCAAATATCTTATTTTGGACTATTGTAACTATCCCTTTGAGGCACATTGAAGGTTCGGGGCATGTCGTCAAGCCAATTTACTACTATTAGGCATTTAGCCAAGGTTTGAAAAATGACACCAACCATGATTTTCTCAAAATTTCTTCTAATCCATTTTTAACCAAATTTGCCTTTTCAAATAATAATCCGAACATATTTCATTTTGACAAAAACATACTTTTACAACATCAATCTAAACATAAATAATGTCAAACTATCTGACTGTTTTTCTAAGTTACATTTGTAATAATCAGATGAAATAAAATCACGTTTACCACCACTAATCTAGGCATACTCTTAATCATATAGTTAAGTATATTTTATATATTTTCTCAGCGTAAAAGTATATTAATATATCTAAGAAAATCCTTAATACATCATATTCACTACCACAGATTACCCCATTTACATGCGCTTATTTTGGCCTTTACACGCGCTTATAAAGCGCATGTAGAGGGGGGCGCTGGTAAAGGCTCTACATGCTCTTTTAAAAAGCGCATGTAGAGGGGGGGCTATACATGCGCTTAAAGCGCATGTAGAGGTACGTACCTCTACATGCGCTTTAAGCGCATGTACATCTACATGCGCTCAAAGCGCATGTAGTGTGCCTCTACATGCGCTTAAAGCGCATGTAGAGGTACATACCTCTACATGCCCTTTAAGCGCATGTATAGAATGTTTTTTTTAAAAAAAAAATTATTATAAATTTACATTATTTCCCAATATAACCACCAATACTAGCTGTAGTTTATAGAACCAACTAGCATTATATCAAAAGAATTTACCAGAAAAAGTCAATTACTTAACATCTTCAAAAATGAATTATATATCAATGCTAGATAATAACATGAAAACTAGCATAACAATCTGAAAATAGTCATTGCACTTTGAGCAGAAGCACAATATATGTCTTCAAACTAATTTGTCCAGCTCAAAAACTGACATCTAAGGTAATGATGGACAAAAATATTTCAGAGAGATCATGTCATATATTTTATGATTTAGAAATTTCTTTAGCTGGAGGGAAGGAGTAGAAAAGAGAAGGCATCACATTGAATAGATCATTGCCATCATTTGGATTTGAACAAAGAGCACAACATTCTATCAACATAACCATTGAAAAAGAAACCTCAAATTCAGAAGTAGGCTTATCAGATAAATCAATTAATTTTACATTAATGAAGCCCTTTGATTTGAATCAAGTATATAAAGCAAAAGGCATGAATAAATGTTTGACAATATAGATAAAGAAAACAAAAGCACTCCTAATATCTGCCAATGAACATATTCAAGATCTTCATTCTAACAAGTTCATATGAATTCCAAATTCTCAATTTGGGACTGATTTTGCAAGTAAATCATAATAAGATATCACAAAAATTAATAGTCATTTAGCTACAAGAACATTATCTCTCTCACCTAGCAACAGAATAACTCCATGGAGTAACAAAATGATCTTCCGTGGCCTTATCCTCGCCGTAAACATCGCGAACACCGCCAGCCACCAGCTCATTATTGTCCATGTCAGACATAGTTTCTAGAATGTAGTAAACTTTCATGGTAAATTATGGATATGAGTTTTCTATTTAAAGTTTTAATCTTAGAATATAAACTCACAAAAAAAGAGAAATATGTACAACATAACATACTTCAATATTTGTTTTTACATGCTAACACATCTAAACACACACACACACACACACTTTTAGTTGTTGTGTTCCATATGCTAAGTTTTATTTACATTTTGGATAACCTTGAATCATAAGTAACAAAGGAATGAACAATGTGAAAAAAAAGTGCAGTTAAATTCTCTTTTGAAACAAACATCTCCTTTGATGGCATCTCCACGGTTAATATCATTAATCAATCCCCCAAATCAGTTCTGGTTTTTCTAGAGGAAAACAGAAAATTTTGTAATAGCCATACTTACAATTAAATAATGTTAACCATGCCCCCATTTTTACCCACATGCATCACAATTTCTCAGCATTACCAACTTCATTCCAGCAACACAATTACAAACAGAGAATAAGAAATTCCGCATAAATCCAGTTCAGCAGAACAGAATATCAACTCACAAAATAAGAGAAACATGTTCAGCATAACTTACATGAAAAGGCTGTAATGAATCCGCCAATGTATTTTTGTTGGATTTACTTTTTGCACAGCATCTAAGGATGTGAAATCCATTTTGAAGTTAGTTAGAGTATAGGTAGTCATTAGACTCACAAAGCATGTCATTAGATGCTAAAAACTCAAAATCACATTTATGAAGGTGATATACATACTTTTTTTGAGCATACACACGGGAGTAACCATGTATGTAGAGCTCTCCCTCCTCAATTCATCCTCCAAAGCCCACTTGTCTGAAATGAAAAAAAAACACTTTTGCTTCAGGCATACAAACTTTTACTATCTCACCCTCCTCAGTTCATGATCATTTTTGAATCAACACACTTTTAGTGGCATAAAATTAAACTAACCTCTTCTTTTACATAAGGTTTCTTCTTAAATAAGAAAAATTCTTTATAAAAATAAGACTAGAGGAGGGAATATGTGTTCCATTACCTGCTGGTCATAGAGGAGAATAGCTGCTAGTCCTAAATCACCAATTTTCACTTGTCCAAGATGGCCATTGACAAATACGTTATCACATTTGAGATCCCTGTGAATGACTGGGGGATCATGGTGCAAAAATGGTGCAATGGAATTTAATGTCAAAGAAAGCCACCAGGAGGGGAAATTCACAACAAATCCCACAACATCATGATACTATACTTATTTAGTTTCTTTAATTTGCAGTAAATGTTTCAAACAACTATATGAACAAGTCAATTTTCTGATAGAACATATTATCAGATTATCGGTCCTAAACATCAAACAGGTCAAACAATTAAAGGTAACATACAGGATATGTTCCATATATTGGAACATCTGAATACTAAATTTAAGGTTAAATGAAAAGAGATATGTAACATGAATTCTGGCTAACAAAGATTTAGCATGACCAATCCAAGGAGACATGCATTACAAGCCTCAAGAAAATGTCAGGAAGAAAATTACTCTCTCAGTGACCCTGAGGTGAACATTTCTGTGATAAAGTTGAAGGTCCTGTTATCAATATCAATCCAGGAGGTATAGAATCTTATGATGCATTGGTGCTTGAGGGTACTGAGAAGATGAACCTCTGAGTAAAGCCGCTGCAAATCATCTGGCGTGCGAAGTGCCTCATTGAGTCTGACTTGGTTCCAAGCTACCTCCATTCCAAGGAACTCATCAATAGCTTTATATACTGTTTTCATAGCTCCTTTTCCAAGAATTTCTCCAAACTAATCACAAAGATCAAAGAACTAAGTCAAAATATTGAACTTAAGAAGAAATCTTCATTCCTTATTTATCTCATGAAAACCAAAAAACTATGGTCTATAATTTTCAACTTGATCAAAAGTTTTCTAGATATATTTTTTTTTTTTGAGTTTTTAATCCGGTATCCTGGGCCAGCCCCAATGTCACGGGGAACTCAACGGGCTCAGACTAATCCAGATCCGCACCGGGGCCTCCACTTAAGGGTAAAGTGCTGGCCAAGGGGCAGGCTGCATTCCCAGAGCTCGAACTCGAGACCTCTGGTTAAGCGGTGAAGTGAGGTAACCACTACACCAACCACGCTTGGTTAGTTTTCTAGATATATTAATGCTTCATTAGAATACATTGCTAAGCATAGATTTATGCAAATTAACTTATCTGTCCTGTGAATGGTAATTGTTCAATCAAACACAAATACCAAAACCAAGCTTTCAAACCAAATAAACCTAAACTTAACCAACAACAGTTCATATAACTCAAATTTCTTAAGGGGAACTACACATCCCAGTTTTATCTTTCATTTATTTAAATAAAATCGCTCAAAATCAAACACCCACTTGAAACCCTAACTCTCAAACAGTTCAGATCGCAAAAACTAAGGTAAGAAGAGTGTGCAAAAATGCTTACAGTGAGAGAAAAATGACCACCCACCGCCAGCCGCCGCGTCGCCCGCCGGAAATCGGCCACCACCAAGGGTAGGGCGAAAAAGAAACCAGGAAAAGAAAGAGATCAATGAGAAATACTTTAGAATGAAAGCATAGCCTGAGAAAAACTAAAAAGGTTGAAGCTTTTACCCATTCTCGCCGTCAACACCATGGGCTCGCCGGAAAAGAAAGAAAAACGGAGGTGATGATGAAACACGAAGAAAATGATGAGAAACAGTGAGGAGACGAGTTGGGGAATGAGAAAGGGCGACGATGTCACCCATTACCGCCGCCGGCAGCCACCGCGCCACAGGCCACCGGAGCTGCAGTGGAAGGAGACGAAGGAGGTGTTTTTGTTTTTGAGAGGTTTGGGAGGAGTGTAGTCGGGTCTGTTTGTTTTTGAGAGAGGGAGGAGTGTTTTTGTAGTTGTTGTTTTTTTATTTTTTATTTTTTTTAGAGAAAAATTATAATTAGTTACCCTGTATTGGCTTTCCTTTGTTATTTTAATATTTTATGGCTTATACATGCACTTTAAGCTCATGTAAAGACCAATGTTCATTTAATTATATGGATATTCATATGATTTGGTGCTTTTCAACTAAATTGTTTCAATACTTCATCTCAAAATGCTCAAATCTTGTGCTTGACAATGTTATAGTGAATTCCATTTAAGAACAAGCCTTTACATGCGCTTTAAGCGCATGTATTGGCTTTCCTTTGTTATAATAATATTTTATGGCTTATACATGCGTTTAAAGCGCATGTAAAGACCAATGTCCATTTAATTATATGGATTTTCATATGATTTGGTGCTTTTCAACTAAATTGTTTCAATATTTCATCTCAAAATGCTCAAATCTTGTGCTTGACAATGTTATAGTGAATTCCATTGAAGAACAAGCCTTTACATGCGCTTTAAGCGCATGTAGAGGCTCAACATGCGCTTTAAGCGCATGTAGAGGTAGAAACACCCTTTACATGCGCTTAAAGCGCATGTAAAGGGTGTTTCTACCTCTACATGCGTTTAAAGCGCATGTAAAGAGTGTTTCACCAATTCTATAGCACCCAAAAGTGGTAATGGAGCCTTGAAACACTAAGTCCACAAGTAGGGACACCTTATGAGGTCTGAGGAGGACCTCTTATGCATGATTCCATGTTTTGCACTTCAGTAGTGCCTTTACATGCGCTTAAAGCGCATGTAAAGGGTGTTTGTTCCTTTACATGCGCTTAAAGCGCATGTAAAGGGTGTTTGTGCCTTTACATGCGCTTTTGTGCCTTTAAAGCGCATGTAAAGGGTGTTTGAACATTTTCATAGCACCCAAAAGTGGTAATGGAGCTTTGAAACACTAATTCCACAAGCAGGAACACCTTATGAGGTCTGAGGGGGACCTCTTATGCATGACTCCATGTTTTGCACTTCAGTAGTGCCTAAAGGGTGTTTGTTCCTTTACATGCGCTTAAAGCGCATGTAAAGGGTGTTTGTGCCTTTACATGCGCTTTAAGCGCATGTAAAGGGTGTTTCCATATGATTTTGAGCTCTTCACCTAAGATCATTTTATTTTTTATCTCTAAATACTTAAATCCTTTTCTAGTCATTGTTTTAGTGAATTTTAATTGATGCACATTTCTATACATGCGCTTAAAGCGCATGTAGAGATAAGGCCTCTACATGCGCTTTAAGCGCATGTATAGATTCTTACCTGTACATGCGCTTTAAGCGCATGTAAAGGACCCTCTATACATGCGTTTCTTCTAAGCGCATGTAAAGGTGCGCTGGTAGAGAGACAATTTGTAGTAGTGATTCTACATAATGATAAATCTAGAAGCTAAGTTTTTCTAGAAGAAACACGAGATATTGAGCATCGATTCTTTTTTTTTTTGGCCAAGAGCATCGATACATTTTTTAATATATATAGGAGTACTTGTTTTGAAATGGGAAATGGGTGGGGTTGAATTATTGAGGCAATTGAAAATTGCGAGGCCTAAGTGCTATGGAAGGCCAGAAACCCACAAGTGTCACCACAAGTGTCACAATATGAGCCTTATAACATGTCTACATTTATAAATCCATACCAGAATTGAACTGTATATTAGTTAAGTACGATTCACAGTAATGAAGATACTGTACTCCCTCCGTTCCTAAATGTAAGAGCACTTTGACTTTTTTTTAGAATCCTAAGAAAGCAAAATAGGGTAATTAAAAATTGATTTTCCCAAATTTTTTCACTAACTTAGTTTATTTGACTTATGAACTTACATATGATCTAATAATATTTAAAATATGTTATGATTAAATTGTTCATTTTGTTTTCGTAGGATTCTCCAAAAAAGTCAAAATGCTCTTATATTTAGGAACGAAGGGAGTATATACTAACAAACTGTATATGAGTGCAAGGACATACAAATAATGTGTCATTTTAACTGACTGAAGTTTCATATAACCTCATATCCATAAAGACTTCCTGATAATTTAGTCATTCAAGAGATCTAATTATAATAAATTTGCATGTTTGGGGAAATGAACTTTTACTTAGAACTTTAAGCATTTAAAAATAATATGTTTATATATTAGGAAATCTAAATCTGAAATGAAAATGAAATGAATTCGGTCCATTTTCTACAGAAGTTCATGGAATTGAGTGTCAAAGGTTGATTAGATTTGGTTAGTCATGTTTTTACTCAAATATTATACTTACCTATTGTCCAGTAACAAAGTTTTATAAATTAATCGGATTTGAACTCACAACCTTATAAGTATGAGCTAATTAACCCTATTGTCAACCAAATTAATCTTGGATGGAAAATTGTGATAAATTCTTAATACCTATTGTAAATTTTAAATTACAAGATCAAAATAACACATTTACAAATATGCTAAAATTCTAAATTTTATAATTAAATTTCAAATTTTAATTATAATGTACGACTAATGAAGCATCAACTTAAAAAATTCAAAAAATATATAAAATAAGTAAATCTTAATTTTGTTTTAAAAACAAATTTACGCTATAAACCACAAACTGTATAGTGAGATTCGATCATTTGTTTAAAATGTAATTGTTAATATTATTGTTCAATTCTTAAAAAAAGGTGGATAATATAATATAACTGGCCTGCTCTAATGGCCGAAAAAAGAAATAGAATTTATAGGCCTGCTCTTTTTTTCCATTTCTTACTTAAGGACCACCCAAATGACACAAATGTCCTTGTAATGATCTTTTATACCTTCACTTTTTTAATAAAAATGCAATATGATATTAATAATAGGTTAGAGTTACATGAGTTTTATAACATTTATAAAAGAAAAGGAAGAAATAAAACTACTATAGTGAGCAATAAAAATCAATCCTATAGTTACTAAAGTGAAAGACCTAATGAGTTCTGCAACATCTCTAACAATAGTTTGATGCAATCCTGGTGCCCATCCCGAGAAATCAATCAAACGCTTGTGAACGTTCCAAATGATGATATGATCTAGAGGAAGATTCGAGTTGTGAATCCACTTAAGAGTCATCCGAAAGCATGCAAGACTGAAAATAGCACGCGACACATGGTCTCGCTTCTAGGTGAAGCTCTGAAGAGGATGTCTATGATAACAAATTAAGATGTTATCATAGACATCTACTTGTGGTACTAGAATTGTGGTTTCAAATTGGGTGAAAAAGCCAATGAGAAAAATGATGCTATAACCTATGAGTCTTTGATAATGTCCTGAGGTTAGGAACCTTCCCACTATGTCCAACCTGATTTAGTTTGAACCAAACATCATTTAGAATCTTTTATACCTCCACGGGAAAGCTGTCTTATATATGTATGTTGACTTTTATTTCTTTCTTCCCTGCTATATATGTAATCGCCCACCATAGACTTTCTTTGTCACAACTTTATAATTTATTTATTCTATAGTTTATATATGGGATACTGGTTTCGTAATATGATGGGACACCGAAGTTTTCAGCTTTTCATATACTTCAAATATTGGATTCATCATTTAGTTCCTGTTGGATGATAAATAAAATAATGAAGATTAACTCTTGGTCTTGTAAATTCTCTATTACTGACAGAAATTATTGTAATTATTGAAAATTCTTTATCGCAGTAACTCTAATTGAGTGCCGTTTTTTTTAATGGAATTACCCTTTTTTTAAAAAAAAATATTGAAACAAGACAGTGATTAAAATATTTTAAATGTCTAAATATAAAATCCAAGTTATTTTAATATTATGACGGCGTTATTATTAAACCATAATAATTAATTGTTCGATAACAGCAAGACAATATCATGACTAATATTAATATTATGTTTAATATTAATCACTAGCAATTAATGATCATTGATATGAAGACATACCAATAAATAAGCATTTCTTCGTTTTTAAGTATAAGACTTATTTGGAGAGATGAATTTTGTCCTACATATAAGACCTATTTCTAAGTTTTACCAAATTTTCCTCAAATTATCTTTATCAATGCTCTCCAATAATAGACAAATAAGAGTGGAAGTATACTTTTTCTTCAAGTTGGATTCCATGATTAGTCAATTTGTGAAGTTTTGTGGAAGAATATGTATTGTAATCAACCATTTGTGTCAACTGTCAAGCACTTGAACTTTTTCTATTAAAGAAAAAATCACATGGACTTTGTTCCAACCGCATTTTTGCACAAAACCAAGCAGCAATGCAAGGCGCTAACCCACTAAGGCCCATTTTGAGATTACCACACTTTACTACCCTTGAGTTGTTGAATATATAAGCTACATGCTATCATTTTTACCTTGTTATTTGGACCAAGAAAAGTATGCACATGTGACCCAGGTTCTTTTCCAAATAATTTGTTATGATCTTCTCATAGTTCAACCACAAAATGACTTATACCAACATTATCAATTAAAGATTTTAGATATTAACGTGAGAATGCAGTTCCAGTAAATATTTGTTGGTAGAGATTGTCATTTAAAAGTTGAAATTAAAGGATCCTGCCTCACTTGATCCAAATTAATATGTGTCTCAAGAAATTCTTTGGTTGAAAAGGCGTAAATTCATAATACTATATACACTTTTTTTGGTTAAAAAGAGAAGCTAAGATGACATTTTTCTTTTCTATGCTATATATCAATCATACAAAATTAGCCATCCATCTCTAGGATCCCATTATGAGTTTTAAAATATCCTAAAGCTATGAATGTTGTTTGGGGACTTGGCTTTTTTCATTGAATTTTTTTTTATCTCCTTGTCAGTTGCCTCCACACTCTACTGCAGTAGAAATTTCAATTTCAACCCATTTGATATGTACAAAACCAGAGATTGAAGAAAATCGTGGGAGTCAACAAATTAATTTGATGAATCAAGTTATATTATGATTTTGTCTGGTTTTTTCGTTTTTTTCTTTCCCAGAAACAAAGCAAAGGTCGGGCATGAACTATCCAAACCCATTAAATCCCCAGAAATCCCTTTTAAAATAAAGACATCATTCTCTTCAAATGGTCGAGCATGCTTATCCATAATACAGCTTAAATCTACACGTAGAAATGGCAAGGAGATAAAAAGACGGTTTTTTAGTTAAGAGAGTGAGGGAGAGGGGAGGTCGGTGGTGTGGGAGGGGGAGGGAGTTTGGTGGAAGAGATGAGGAGGAGGGAGAATGGAAGAGCTTGAGATGAGAGTACATTTTTAAAATTGGGTTGATTTGTTCTTAAGAAAAATTTCAGGGTCTTAATTGCACCTAAGAAAACTTTCAGGGTGGTCATACTCCTTTGTGAAAACTTCCAGGACGCATTTGCAATTTAACCCTAAATTTTTGTGCATGTTTTTATCATTACATTCTACATAAAATTAATGACATTTTGATATATTATAGGCAAAAATTAGTTAAATTTTCAATTTTATATAAATTTTTTTTAAAAGAATTAATTATTTCACTTCAAAACATCATATTTTGGAGGATTAAAATTTTGAAAAAACATATATAATTGTAAACTTAAACCGTTTTTACTAATAATATATCAAAATGTCCCTAATGTAAAAACTAATAATAAAAACAGCTACAAAAAGTTGACACGCTAAAATAACATAATTCGCGGGAAAAGGTGGGGCGGATAAGAAGAGAAAATGAGAGTAATCAAGTCCATTGCACATGGTAGATCATCTCTTTTTACACACTTTACGAGAGAGATATGACTACAAATAAATTTTAAATTTTTATCCATATTCACCAATCCTTTCTCCATAATTTCTTGCTCAAAAAACATCAATTGGTCTCTGCAAATTTATGTAATTTGTTGCTTCTCTTTCCTAACAATGTTTAGATTGTACTACCTCCGTTCCTAAATATAAGATCACTTTGACTAATTTGGAGAGATTAAGGAAGACTTTCCAATGAATTAGAATTACATGATCTTCCCAAAATACCCCTCACTTAAATTTAAAAGACAAATAGGGATTTGAGAGAGAAGTGAGGGAGCTAAGAAGTATAGGAGTAATTTGGACCAAAATTGAGACAAAATAGGAAGTGATCTTATATTTAGGAACTTATCCAATTCTCCAGAGTGATCTTATATTTAGGAACGAAGGGAGTATATTATTAGCTAATATGTTATGTTGCTTCCTCCTACAGTCTTATCGATCTTATACTCCTATTATCTTGATTTATTTATTCTTTTTTATATTTTAGATTTACCTAATTATGTTAGAGTAGCCACCGGCCTAAGGATTAGCATGCTAATTAATCATTAACTAATTCAACAACTTACCTAAAATGTAAGGGGCAGACTATAGCCTCTCATTTGGGAAGCCCAAATGCTTACCCAAGTAACTCGAAGGTTTGTAGCGCACTAGAATTCTAAGCTCTCAAAAGGATATTTTTTTATGGTAAAAAAAAGGATATTTTTTAAAATAAAATTGTTTTCATAGAAAATGATATTTGATTTAAATATTATTTTCTATTTCTAAATATACACAATTTGTTAATTAACTAGTAGTTATTAGTTGAGTTGATAAGTGAGCTTATTCCTCAAAAGAATGAGAATTGCATTCCAGGGAGTACTTTTTGTTGGAACAAAGATGCCACAACCCTGTCTATACACTTTTATCATTTGAGTCTAAATTAGTTTGTTACCAAAAAAAGCCTAATCATGGGCCGGCAATTGTTACACCAAAATTTTTCTTTAAAAAAATCTAGACTTTTCTAAAAAAAAAATCAGATATGGACAATTCAAATCTTATCTGAATGACCCAGATCGTGAAATTGTTTTGGCATTTAAAGAAGGAAGAACCATTTATGGAACACAAAGAAAAGGAATATAATTACTAAATAACGTCAGACGGAGGAAATTATAATTATGACTGCTCATTCGTCTAGGACCCTTTGGTGCGTGCGTACAATATTTCTTTATACCCACCTCATAGTAATTTTTCCTTCCAAAATTTACGGTTTGGACTTTGGAGAGACAATAGAACGTAGACTATCAAAGTCGCAATTGATTAATTAATATCATTGATAAATGCATGAACATGGTGATCATTATTAAAGAAGTTTGAACTCCAAGTTCAGGGGAAAAGTTTTCTCTATCGTGGAACTTCTGTAAGTTTCTTCACTGGCATTCGTGAGTGAATGGCACATTGTTATATTATTGCATTGAGTGGGTATCCTTTCCAATTTCGACCGCCTAACAAAATGACCACAAGCAACATATATAGTTTGTAATTTGTAATTGATTTATTCAACAAACTTATAATATAGCAATGATGTGTGTATTTGTGGGCGTATATATATCATTGCTACTTAATTTAAAAAATGACTAAAAATATTATCATGAAAAATGGTTTCACAATCTTTGTCGCCTCAAATAGGAAAGAGATAAAGACATTATATTCTAAAACAAGAAGGAAAAGATTGATAAAGAAATAGTAAATATGAAGAGAATAATTATTGGAGATAAAAAAAATTCACTTTCCGTTTTTCTTGCACAAGTCTCATCAGTTGTCATGTTCTATATGGAGTTGTTTATTTAATGTTCAACTGCCCATACGAATAAGAAACCTTTCTATAAATGATATTATCAGCTTCAGCAATGACAAAATTTGGTTCAATTTTTTTAAACAGGATTATGAAAAACAGGAAGAAAGAGTCGCTTAGTAGAATATTCATTGGGGAATTTGCACTGTAATCCCTGGTAAGGGAAATTAATATTGGAAGGTCCCAACACATTCCAAAATAATTATCAAGTCCCATGGGCATTTCCTGCAATTATTTGCTTATCTTCAATGACCATTTTGCCCTCATAAGATGAAACCATAGTCCCCCTGTAGGGACCAGTGAGATGACAACCATCTTTAATGGGGGCAAAATCGTCATTGAAGATAAGCAAACAATTGCAGGAAAGGACCCTTGGGACTTGATAATTATTTTGGAATGTGTTAGGACCTTCCAGTATTAATTTCCCTTACCAGGGACTACACTGCAAATTCCCCGTATTCATTCATTCCATTCTTATTAAATGTAATGGTGAAAAACAAGGATTGATACACTAGCTATAAGACACATGATCATGATACATGAAAAGCACCATAGGAACCTATCTAGGCTGGAATAAAACTATAATTGGTGCTTTTGTTGCATCATGTGCACTTCCATTTCGCATCAGCGAAGTTAAAATGTACATATATACATAAACTTTAAGGATTGTCTTTGGGAAAAGACAAGCTGTTTTACCTTGAAGGTTGATTGGCTTTAGAATAAAGTAGAAGAAAATAATGCTAGCTTTATAGTCACACAAGCAAAATGCCTAATTGTGGTGTCACATATATTACTGTTTTGCTATGTTAGTGCCATATTGTGATTGGGAATCGGGAAATTGTTTGCAAATAACTATTTGAACACAGTGCGAAAAACTTTGTTTGCTTAAACATTCATGATAATAGCGTGTTCTACCTTCCAATAAATTTTTAATTAGTTAAGTTGAGTTTCCATATAGCTACTAAAAAGTAGGGTTAAGTGTCAAAAATACACATGTGTTACTCAAAAAGTAAAAAATATGTGTTTTTGTATTAAAAACATAAATAAGCTAAGTTTTTATATTGAACTAAAAAATACACATAAATTTTTATATTTGATTCAAAAATACACATCGATTATGTGTGTTTTTTTTAATTCAATATAAAAATTATACTCCTATATACTTTTTTTTACTACAAAAAATATTTTGGTGTTGAGTGACACATATATTGTTACCCTTAACCGTGAAGAAGGTAAAGGAGTTATAATTTATGAGTGCCTTGATGGCTAGGCTTCAATTTTTGGTTTTCTACACGTGTTAATTTTTTCCATATTGTTCAGAATGTTTTGGACCATTTCAACATAAACTAAACCTACTAAGTTAATAAGTGAAGAGAAATAATGTCTTAAAAATCCCTTTATCAGCACTATCATTATTGTGGATTCATGGCCATGTTCTTTTTGTTTAACTTAAGAAAGACAAGGAAGAATCCATACTGGGAGATATAAATACTGAAGAAAGGCTCATCTTTCTCACTACTTTTTAGTTAGAACAAGGGGTTCTAACTTATTTAGGACTTAACTGACTAATAATTATATTAAGGGTATGAGTTGAATTAGTTAGTATGGTGTTTTCTTTTGAATCATTGGCTACTTTTTAAAATCATCCAATTTTTTTTAAAAAAAATCTGTATTTTTAAGTTAAAACATATCTTTGAAAAATCATATAAATTAAAAACTAAATCATTTATATCAATAATATATCAAAATAATCTTAGGATTTAATTCAACAAAAAAAATTTCTTTCTTTACAACAAACTTGACTACTTTTATGCAATAAGGCTAATTGCCTAAAGTCCTTCAAAAGATTCATGTCAAGTATAATATGGAATACAACTAGGTTTCATTTCTCATAAAGAACCTCTATGGATTTAAATCTCACAGGGTCAGGGGGAAAATACAGTGGCTACAATTGTAAATTGAATTAAAATTTACACAAAACCAATTGATCACATATTTCAAAGTGGGCTTTGATGAAATTTTAGACTAGATTTTGTGGGGTGCATTAGGCCCGTGCTGTAGTGCAAGGCATGGGCTACACTTGAGAGCCCATTAGCAGCTACTATAGTAAGCCCTTCCCTTCAAAAATTCCCTTCAAAAAGTATTTTAATATCGTGTTGACCGATGATCCACATATCAGATATTAAATTAAACTAGGGTTAAATATCATTTTGGCCAATAAACAATTTTGAAATGGTCAAATTGGTCAAAATTCAATAAAAGAGCTCATTCTGGCCAAAGAACAATAAAAATGGTTCATTTTGACCAAAGAGTTATTTGAAAATACCAAAATAACTCTTGGGACCTAATTAAAATAATTTTTGAAAATGTGGGTCTCAAGGGGTTATTTTGGTATTTTCAAGTAGCTCATTTGCAAAAATGAACCATTTTAATTGTTCTTTGGCCAAATGAGTCATTTATTGTTCTTTGGCCAATTTGACCCTTTCAAAATTGTTTATTGGTCATAATGATATTTAACCCATTAAACTAATATGAACAGATACTTGATCCTAGCCGAAAGGCCAAGAAAGGCATGCTTTAACAAAATGGGTTTGCTTCTGCAAGAAACAAACCACAATGGGTTTGCTTGGTTTTTTAGCCCTTCATTCTTTTGCTCGCAGCTTCACTTCCCATGTGGGACTACTTCGAGACTTAGACACCTGACCCCTGACCATGTATTTATAAAACAAGAACTCAATAGGTCCATTGGTTGACTTGTTGGTATTATGTTAGCTAACTACTCATATATGTAGATTCTCGAAATTTTTTCAAGTCTTTAGGTCCAGCAAAATGAAGAGAAGAGAAAAGAAAAGAATACATGTCTTTAGGGTATCCACATAATGTTGGTTTATTCACTATTCTCATCATTCTCTTACGAACATTTGTTGTTTCTTGGGTTAGGTAGCAAATCCACCCTGGAAGTTTTCTAAAAATCTCAACCCCACCCTGGAAGTTTTTTCAAGAGCAATTTACCCCCTAAAGTAAAAAAATGTAGCAATGTCACCCTCACTTAACAGTCAAAGGTAGTTGACTGTTAAAATGACTAGGTGGCAGTGAACTTTCAACACATGTGTAAAATGAGGATGATGTGGCATAACAATTCAGCCCTAATTTTCCACCTCATGCCTTTTCTCCTTTCTCCTTAGTTGCTTGAAATAAGATGCATATAGGGTTTACTATTTTAAAATATATTCAGTATCTTCCTGTATCATAGAATATATTTAAAATCTCTTTGTATCATGGGTATGAATATTACTCATTATTCTGCATTTATTATTCTGATATTATTCTGATATGGGAGGAGGATTTTGTGGGATTAGCTCAGATTTCTTCTTCCCTAATCCCCTATATATGTAACCCTTGTATCATCAATAAAATTCACTGCCATATAGCAGAATTATTTCATGGTATCAGAGCACTAGGTTATCCACCTAATGTCTTTCAAGGAAGCCCTAATGCAGTCAAGGGTTTTCACCACTGGCGGAGAGGATGCCGCTTCACTCAAAACGGGTGAAAGCTCAGTCAACCCTGGTTCAAAGAAGAATGGAGGTGATCAAGAAACAAAGTCATCCTACTCTCTTGGGACAATGGGATCGATGACAGATCCATTCTCTCAAGCCACCATCACTCATCGGTTCAATGGGAACAATTATTTGCAATGGTCCCCTAATATTCTCATGTATGTTCGAGGAAAGAACAAAGAGAAATATCTTACTGGTATACCTGCCCCTCCCAAACCAGAAAGTGCTGATTTTGAATCCTGGAGTGCTGAAAATAATATGGTGATGGCTTGACTTATAAACTCTTCGACTATAGAGTTAAGCGAGAATTACTTATTGGCATCCACAGCAAAGGAGATATTTGATTCAACCAAAAAAATCTATTCCGTAATGGAGAATATGGCTGCAATAATTCAGGTAAAACGCTTGCTTCGTAATTTACCTCAAGAAGAGCAAACTATTACTTCTTATTATAGTGCACTAATGAAGTTATGACAGAGACTTGACCTCTACGAGACTTATGAGTGGTCTTGTCAAAAAGATGCACTATATCACAGGGAAGTGATTGACCAAGAAAGATGTTGTGATTTTTTACTTGGTCTAAATGACTCATTTCAGGAGGTCAGAGGTCGTATTATGGGTATGAAACCATTTCCCTCACTTGAGGATACGTTTAACCTGATTTTGTGTGAAGAAAGCAGGAAAATGTTAACCCAACATAGTTCTACCTCCCATGAAGCATCAGTTTTGGCTATACGTGGGAATCAAGGTGATTCTAAGGAGAAAAAGGGTGATAAGTGGTGTGATCACTGCAAAAAGGGTGGACATACCAAGGTTGTTTGCTGGAAGATTCATGGCAGACCTCAGAATTATAAACAGAAAGGCAAAGGTGATCGAAAAAGCTTTATGGTAGGTTCTACTGAATCTGAGGAAGGCATAAGTTCTGAGGAGTTGCAAGTCCTGCGTAAGATAATTGAAAAACACACTTCTTCTGCAAAGATGTGTGAGAAAAAGAATCCTTCTGTCACTTCTTCTGCGGTGCTTACTTCTGCCTATTTAATAAACCGTATGCCTTCAAATGTTTTGAACTTTACAACTCCTCTTCAGAAACTACATGAAAAATATCCCAATTCTCACCTTGATGTAATTATTCCACAAAAGGTATTTGGGTGCACAGCTTTTGTCTATAATGAAGGAGGGAGAAAACTAGAATCTAGAGCTATTAAGACTATTTTTCTAGGTTATTACTCTAATAAAAAGGGTTATAAATGTTTTTGTCCTGTCACTAACAAGGTTTTTGTTTCAATGGATGTTAAATTTCTGGAAAAACAACCATATTACCCTAAACCCACCATTCAGGGGGAGAAAGTTCAGGGTGAATGGCTGGTTTATGATGTAAAGAATAAAATCTTAGATGATCATCAATCTGAAAAATATATAGATAGAACCCAAACATCACTTGAAGTTGGCCTTCCTTCAACTAAACCAACTAATCTCATTCCTCAAATAAACCCTCCAGAAAACCATCTTCCAGAAAAACCTCAAACAGACCCTAATTCACTCCAAATATCTTCATTCAGATCTGAATTTCAGGATCCAAACCCATTTGAGCCTCTTGCTGAATCTGACCCATCTACAACTAGGGTGGCAGAACCTGATTTGTCAATGGAACATCAACAAAGAGAATAAGAGTCCATTCCTACATCAAGGCCAACTCATGATTCAACTCCTGAGGCAAGTCTTGAGGATTTACATTGGCCAATTGCCTTGAGGAAGGGAAAAAGAAGTTGTACACAGCATCCTATTGCTAGGTATGTCTCATATGAAAAATTGTCTCCTCATTTGAAATCTTTTGTTGTAAATGTTGAGAAAGAAGTTGTGCCTAAAAGCTTTAAAGAAGCTATAACTGATCCAAGATGGAGACAGGCTATTGAGGAGGAGCTAAGAGCCTTGCACAAAAATACAACATGGGAAATTGTGGATTTACCGAAAGGGAAATCTGTTGTGAGCAGCAAGTGGGTGTTTACAATAAAATATAATCCAGATGGGAGCGTAAACAAGTACAAAGCTCGATTGGTAGCTCGTGGGTTCACTCAAACCTATGGTATAGACTACCAGGAAACCTTTGCTCCAGTAGCTAAACTTAACACCATAAAGGTTCTTCTCTCTCTAGCTGCTAATCTAGATTGGCCATTACACCAACTAGATGTTAAAAATGCCTTTTTGAATGGAGATCTAGAAGAAGAAGTATACATGGAAGTTCCATTGGGAGTAAGAGGTTCAGGCAATTCTCTCAAAGTGTGTAGACTTCACAAGTCACTATATGGATTAAAGCAATCCCTTAGAGCATGATTTGTACGCTTTACTAAAGCAATCAAGGCTTGGGGTTACAATCAGTGTCAAGCTGATCATACATTGTTCATTAAAAACAATGGTGGCACAATTACTACTCTTATTGTTTATGTTGACGATATTGTGCTAACAGGAAATGACACAGAAGAGATTGCTAGGCTCAAGGAAAATCTTGCTGCTGAATTTGAAATAAAGGATCTTAGAGCATTAAGGTACTTCTTGGGCATGGAAGTAGCACATACAAAGAAAGGGATTAGTGTATCACAATGTAAATACACTATAGATTTGTTGAAGGAAACAGGGATGCTTGGTGCAAGGCCGGCTAATACTCCTATGGAACTTAATCAGAAGTTAACCATCAGATCCGATGGCACATCAGTGAGCAAGGAAAGATATCAGAAACTAGTAGGGAAACTCATTTATTTATCTCATACTAGACCTGATATATGTTTTTCTGTTAGTGTGGTTAGTCAATTTTCAAGTAATCCCCAGAAAGAGCATATGACAACATTTTACAAGATTCTCAGATATTTAAAGAAAACTCCTAGACGTGGCTTATTTTTTGCAAAACAGGATGGTCTGAGAGACATTCAGCTTTACACTGATTCTGATTGGGGCGGTTCAAAGACTGATGGAAGGTCTACTACTGGTTACTGCACCTATGTGTGGGGAAATTTGGTAACATGGAAAAGCAAGAAACAACCAGTGGTCTCTCGAAGTTCAGCTGAATCTGAATATAGAGCTTTGGCTCTAGGAATTTGTGAAGGAATGTGGCTGGTCAGACTTCTAAATGAGTTAGGGGTCAACACAGGGGGACCGGTTAAAGTAAGATGTGACAACATGTCAGCAATAAAAATTGCTAATAATCCTGTTCACATGACCAAACGAAACATGTAGAAATAGACCGACATTTTATCAAAGAAAAATTGGATGCAAAGGTGATTGATTTATCATATATCTCTTCAAAGGAGCAAACAGCTGATGTGATGACTAAGTCCCTCACTCAAGAAAAATTTAAAGGCTTTATTGGCAAACTAGGAATGATCAACATCTATTCACCAGTTTGAGGGGGAGTGTTGGTGATATTATGCCTTCCATATCAGCAAATATAATAAGATGCATCTAGGGTTTACTATTTTAAAATATATTCAGTATCTTCCTGTATCATAGAATATATTCAGAATCTCCTTGTATCATGGGTATGAATATTACTCATTATTCTGCATTTATTATTCTGATATTATTCTGATATGGGAGGAGGATTTTGTGGGATTAGCTCAGATTTCTTCTTCCATAATCCCCTATATATGTAACCCTTATATCATCAATAAAATTCACTGCCATATAGCAGAATTATTTCAGAAAGTATCATACATTGGGTTTGAGGAATTGAAATGTTGTGTTACAAAAAGTATCAAAGATTGTGATTGAGGTATTGAATGAGTTTTAGATGTTGAAAAGAATTGTGATCATTGCATGACACTGAGATATGTACCATCGCGCGATGATAACCGTTCGATAAGCCAATCAACGGTTATTTGTACTGGTCAACAGATTGGAGACTGTGACCAATGGTCAACAGATTGGAGACTGTGACCAGCAGTCTTCTGATTAGAGACAGGGACTGCTCCCTTTCTGATTGTAGACAGATTGGGGTTTCCCTCTCATGGGGTTACCAAAGAGAGAAATTGCCCCCTCACTTTTGAGAGGGCACAGTGTCAACTCATTTGGAATACATATAGGGCTCGAGCGTAGTGTCTCCGGGATGACATGAGTAGAGCACCAGGGTTGTACATGGATGTGGTCCGAGAAGTTAGATTTGAGAAAGTGTGAAAGAGATTTACAGTGATGATAGCATGGATTGGAGATCGGATGATGGACTTGATTTGTTTTAGACGTGACAAAGGGCCTAGAATGATAAATGGAAGGAGGCTTGGTTCTTGTATATATATATATTGATTTTAAAATTGTGGTACCCTTTAGACACCCTTACTACCGCACATCTCACTTTTATAGTGAGTTAAGTAGTAGATTACTGAGACAAGTTGTCTCACCCCACGATTACTTACATTTTTGCAGGTGATTATGCACAGGCGCGAGCAACAGGAAAGGGAATTAAGTTTCAAATGTTGTTTAGATTATTTAGACATGTATATTGCCAAAATGTATATGTCTGCATTCGCTTCCGCATATTTTTATTTGTATTGATATTATTGGTTAATCGGAGAATTGTAGTAGGTTGCTCCTTTTTCTAACCATGTTAGGTGATTTTTTTGTAACATGGTTAGCTATGGGCATTGTAGTAGGTTGCTTCTTTTTCTAACCATGTTAGGTGATTCTTTTCTAACATGGTTAGCTATTAATTATCCATGATAGTGTTCAGGTTGTATTAGGAAATTCTTTTCTATCATGGATAATGATTATTATTAGGAAATTCTTTTTCTAACTATGATAGATTTATTGATATTATGGAAATCATTTTTCTATCATAGTTAGTAAAAGTATTATTGAATTAATCGGGGAATCTATATATAATAAATAGTAATGCATGATGTTAAGCATGAGAAAAAACACTGTTCATAAGCAGAGAGAACATGTGAGGAAAACCACTGGGACCACCTACTTCCCATTGACTTGCCCCAAAAAAAAACTCAAGTGTTGACCACGTAACCTGGCTTCTTAGACAAGCTATATGAATAGACAAACTATATGAAATGAGAAAGCCCCCCCCACTTTTACCTTATATATGCAGCTTGTGAGGAGAGCCAGTGGGGACCACTCACTTTCCCAAACATTTACCCCAAAAAAAGACATACAAAGTGCCCCCACTTTGGCTTCTTCGAGAAGCTATATCACATCTCAAAAACCCTCATGTGGGGACCACGCTTAAAAGCTTCTCAAAGAAGCTAGATGACTTGTAAAAAATCCAAAACACTTTTGCTTCATATGAAACCTAGGGTTTGACATTCACCCACACACAACATTCACCTCCAAACGTGTGCTCTCTGTAAATCACCATTCCCAAATCAAGATTTCAAAGAGAAAGCCCTCCGCTGCTTCATTTTTTAATTTGCACCGTCACTTGCTTGATGATTTCAACAATCATAAGACTCCTTTCTCAAGTTTTCTTATATTCTTTCTTCAGGGGTTTGATCCAAGAAAGCTATTATTCTTGAAGCTTTAGTTAACCATTAGTTTATAGTTTATTTATGTATATGAATATATCTATATAACATGCTAAAACAAAAAAGATGAAATTCTTCCCAACAGGAACTTCGCATTGATGTTTCCCTTGAGTTGCAATAAATCTTAGCCTCTCTAATATTGTTTCAAAGCAACAACACAACAAAGAACATACACTGAAGAAATAATGAGTGGAACATCTCTAAGGTATTTTTTCATCTCTTCATTTTTTCTTTTCTTCTTGGTGCTCACCGTGTTTTCTTCTTCTTCTTTGATTTCTTATTTTCTCTTCTTCGTCTTCAGATTAGACGAGGACGTGTTGGTAGAAGTTTGTGTAAAAAGCTACTCCCTCCGTTCCTAAATATAAGATCACTTTGGTTAATTTGGGGAGATTAAAGAAGACAATAAAATTACATGATCTTCCCAAAATCCCCTCAATTACTTAACTTTAAAAGGAGGAGAGGTTTTCAATGAAAAGGGGGAGTATAAGGGTAGTTTGGGCAAAGCTTGAGATAAAATAGGAAGTGATCTTATATTTAGGAACTTATCCACTTCCCCAAAGTGATCTTATATTTAGGAACGGAGGGAGTATTTAAGAAGACAAAAATAGTGGAATGAGGTATACAGAGGAGGCATGTAATTTTTTCTATAACATAACACAGTTTTTAATCTATATTTGAGTCACTGGGCAGGTAATTTGGTTTCGATTTAGAGTTATCAAGTTGTTGTAGCTAAGACTTTGCAAGGTTTCTTCCCTTCTGATGTGTTTGTGCAGTAAGTAATGTATTTGCAAAGTAATGTATTTGTGCTTTTGCAAAGTACAAACTATAGTACTAATATGCCCTTTGCTAATATTTGTTCATAATATAAACCTGATTTTTTTTTAATTCCTAACCCCTCTATTTTGAACTTTTAAGATGCTTTCTTTCCTTTTTTTTTGTTTCGAATTCTGCAGGTGCAGAAAGTGATAAAAGAGTATGATGTGTGGACCCAAGGAGTCTCAAGGCTTCTGTTCGCACCGCAAGTGCACGGGTCGCGCCAAGTAATAAAGTGATAAGAAAAGTATCGTTCCCACGAGGATTTGGACTAAAATCCCAACCAAGCAAAAGACTAAGTGAATTCAATTAAGTTGAACCAAGAAAAAGTGGTGGTTGTTTAAATGAAATAAAAGAAATCTATTTCTAAAACTAATATAAACAATTGATCTTTTGACTTAAACAATCAAATGAGGTCTAGGATTATTTATTCCCCTTGTATTTCTCAACTTTAGATTCATCTCCTCTTATAGATGCTATTAATTAACATATGTGCTATTCTAGGGTTCAAAAGGTACTTGTAAAAGCTCCGTCGAGTTCAGAACAAGCGTTTAGTTCTATTTAATTGCTCAATCTCTTGTTACAATTAATAAAACCCAATTTATATGCTCCAACCCTAATGTGACTATGCAAGGTCAATAAGTATATCTCTATCTTATCAACAAAACCATCCATTCATCAAGCAAACTTCAAGTTCTTGCACTATTTTACCCAAGTTCTACACTCAACCTAGCCCTCTCAAGCATCAATCAAGTGAACTCAACATCTAAATGGTGATCAAGCACTTAGAAGCATTAGGTAAAGAGTAAAATAAACACATATGTCATTAATCACAAAATAAGAGGAAGAATCTAATGTTAATCCATACAAAGATTCAAAATAATCCTAGATAAAGAGTTTAGCTACCCATAGTCAATATAAGAGCACAAATACAAGATAAATGTATACCCATAAATGACATGAGAAAGGAAATGAAGATGAAGAAGAAGAAAACCAAAGTATTGGAGCTCCAAATCTCTTCCAAAGCTTCAATCTTTGCTTCAATCTCTCCAAAATCACAAACCCTAGCTAAGAGTTGCCCCCAAAGAAGGTCCAAGTCGAAAAGATGTTGAAGGGTTCCAATCTCTCACTTTAAATACCTCCCAAAACCTAATTTCAGCAAAAACTCTGCGTTTCATAATCTGATGGACATTTCGCCCAGGCCTAAAAGTTTGGCCTAGGCTCTGTGACATTCTGTAACTTGCTCTGTTGATCTGAGAGTGTAGTTTCGCCTAGGCCAAACAATTTAGCCCAGGCCTTGTGATGTTCGCGAATTCTCTCTTCTAATCCTGGAAGTGATTCCGCCTAGGCTTTAGAATTTAGCCTAGGCTATGTGACATGCTCTGATCCCTAGAAGTGATTTCGCCTGGGCTTCAGAATTTAGCCCAGGCTCCAATAAGCTTTCTTTGTAATTCATTTCAATGCATCTTATCTTCACTTGATGTTTTCCTGCTCTTTCACAAAAATGTTTCTAACACTAAAATATAATCAAAATATATATATTTGAGCAAGAAAATGCAATCCAAAATCAAATGCACAAATTATTCATTCAAAACCCAAAACATGCATAAATATGCAAATTAAGGCCCAAAATTGAAGTAAACTTGCTGAAATGTCATGAATATCTTAGAGTTAACACACCCCCAAACTTGGACTTTTACTCGTCCTCGAGTAAACAAGTAGTAAAACATTTAGATTGCTAAATTATCCACTTTTTGCATGTATGATATTGCCCTCATCGATTGCTACCGAGATATGCAAAATAGGAAAAGAAGGGAATACATAGGGATGTAGGATTCATACATTACGAGCAGTGGTCAAAGTGTGAGTGTGTGTGTGAAGTCAAAGAACAATTTTTCAGCCAATGTATAAAAGATTTTGTAACATTTCAATATGTATTTAACTATCTCAACTTTGAAACTTCATATGCCTAATCTCTTCCTCTCTCTCCACCAAGATTTTCCACATAAATTTAAAATCCATGGGACTTTATAAGGTTGTAATGTGGCCAGGGGTTGAGCTACAAAAAGAACGGATAAGGGATTTCAAATATCTTGAGATCATTAATTATATGCATTTGTGATCATCTCTCTCTCTCTCCCTTTTTTTCTTTTACACTTTGCTCCACATTGTCAACCATTCCCCCAAACTTATCACAAATTAGTTTGGTTGCACACCAAATCTTATTGGAATTGAAACTTCCTTCCCTTTGTTTTTTTTTCTTTTTTTTTCTTTCTATATACTTTTTTTTTTCTTTTTCTTCTTCTCTTTTTCTTTTTCTTTTTGAATAGGGAAGGAGTCGAATTTAAAATGACTTTGGAGTACAACCTATTGAATATCATACATTTCATTGCATTCCTCATCCCAATTTTACTATCATGTTCACACCCAAATCATCATATCATTCCTTACCATCAATCACATTAATGCAATAATCAATAATCTCAAGATCAAGGTAATTCATGGTTTTTCGGGCTTTAAAGGTAAGGGTCTATTGGGGTTTTAAAAAAAATATTCACATGGTTTTTCAATTAAAGGCTCAAAAGGGGAAGCAAATGGGAAAATTACATGGGTAGGCTTGAAAGGCTCAAACGCATTTTTACGAACGCCCATATCATTTTTCAAAAGTATGCAGAAGTTACCACACAGTCTCAAGAGATTCCAAGATAGGTTCTAGAGTTTCTTAATTGAGAAAGAAAATACACACTGAAATGCTAAAAAATCTTCACACTTAAGCATCCAAATTATCTCCAACTTTGTGCAAAACTTTATTTGAAAATGTTTGAAAATTTTCAGAAAATCAAATTGTGTCCTAAATGTCAAATCACACATCCAAATGTCTTAACCAGACTTTCTTATTAGGCATATAATCTAAGCAACCTTCTATCATTAGACCATACATTTACTTTGGAAGATAATTAATCAATCTAAACCAAGTGGTAGAACAAAAATGACAAGTGAAAATTCCAAGTTTGTTTAGAAATCATGACATATCTGCAAGTATCACTAATCAAAAACACCTTCACCCCCAAACTTAAAATTAACAGTGTCCTCACTGTCAATAGGGGAATTAAAGGCCTTCCCTCGTGCAACTGAACAAAAGGGAAGAGAAGTTGCATGAGAGGGACAAATGAATGAACCATAAAAGACATTCACATCAAGTAATCACAAAATAGTGGTCAATTATGCATTCAAGCCAAAACATCAATCAAGAATCACCAAATAAGATGTGATATAGCTAGGCAATGTAGCAGTAAACTAAGATGTACTTGTTGATTGAAGGACTAGGAAGGGAATGAGATGTTTGTTTATTCTGATTTTTTTTGAGTTAAGAATGCCTAGGCCATTTCATTTAGGCCTGGGCTTCATCACATTCGCAACACACCATCCTGAACACTGCAAAGTATATAGCCTGGGCCAAACATGCGATGCCTGGGCCATTTTAACCTCTGGAGTTTTTCAAAGCAAAATATGGCTCAGGCGCTAATTTTCAGCCTAGGCTTTTGCAGTAACTGATATATATCAGCAAAAAACCAGCAATACTGCACACACAACATCAGATAAACCACAATTTTTTTTCATCCCTTCATACACAAAAGCAACCCTTCACCTTCCTTTCATCATGCACACTTATAAACATTCACAACAAGTTGGATCACACTTCAAAAAGTCATTTACCACCACAAATGCCATTGAACATCAACAAAAATTGATTTTCCATCCATCACTATCTTTATCACAAAAGTCACATCAAGTCTTATAATTCAAGCCTCATAGCATCCAAACTAACACCCAAATCAACCAGAACCAGTGAATCAAATCAAAACTAGACTATTCAAAAAGTGAGAATTAGAATACTCCCCTTGTAGACCTCTTCTTGCCTTCCAACATTATAAGCTCCAGCAGTCCCCATCAAAAGCAATCCATGTATCAAGAGAAATCTTTCTTCCTACAAAAAGAGAAAAAACAAGTGCAAATCTACAAAAATAAACTAAATAACATGAAAATAAAAAAAAGTTGAGAACTCGGGTTGCCTCCCAAGAAGCGCTAAATTTATAGTCTTCAGCCAGACTTTTCAACACCAATTGCTAGTCATAGGTATCAAAAACTAAAATTACCTTGTCTTCATTTCTTTTCAAATGATAAGGCATCAATGTCATTGGGAATTCACTCATACAAGAATTACATGATCTCTCAATCAAAAATGATTTTAAGAAACATGTTTCAATATGACACATGGTAGGCTCTAATTCAATTGTTTCAAAATTATCATCACTCGCCCCCAAATATTTTGAAAACCCAATAAAATCCATTGGACTCTCATCAGTAAGAGTCAAAAAATCACCAGGAGGATTTTGAACATGACTTGAAGGGATTAATACTTGTTCACAAAAACAAGGATTAGGCTCCAAAATTGGAACCTCAATTGGACACTCAACATTATTCTCTCCCTCTTCAACTTTCAACTCACAATCACCCACAAAAGCATCACAAACCATTGGTAACATATCATCACTTCCTATGATCAATTTTCTATTTGAGGTATTTTCTACACAAGAGTCAATTGATGTATTAATGAAAACACCTCTTTGTCTTAAAGACTCAAATTGAGAAGTTAGTTCACCTAATTTGATTGTTAACTTTTCAAGAGCTAATGTTTGTTCACTCCATTTTTCATCATCCCTAGCTCTATACTCCTTTTCATTATCAAGATAAAGTTGAAGCATATCCATTATTCTTGACTTCTTCTCATGAGTGGAAATAGACTCATCTAAACTATTGGGTGATATTTGACATTGTGGTGCATATGAAGGGAAAGAATAATTTGGATCCCAAGACATTGAATGTTCATGATTCCAACTAAGGTTAAAAGAACTATCATCCAAATTAGTTTGAACCTTAGCAAAATCATCCTCTCCAAAATTCATGGTTGAAAAATGGGGGCATTGCTCATTATAATGGTTATCTCCACAATAATTGCAACACATGTACTCATATTGAGTTTGACAATTGTAAGGGTCATAATAAGAATTTGGATAACCATTATCATGTTCAAATTTATCATTTGCCCCATTAGTCCACCAAGGATGGTCCATACACAAAGTTCTAAAAAAAAATCTAACAAAATCAAAGACACACCAAATGAAAAAATATAGACATACACAAATATAAACAAAACTCAAAGTTAAGCTAATAAGAAAAGAACATAGATAATAAGGCTATAAACAATTTTTACAAGTTCAAGCGAAATTTAATATCACTAGCCCAAGGTTGGCCAAGAGATTTGTTGTCAAATCCCCGGCAACGGCGCCAAAAACTTGTTCGCACCGCAAGTGCACGGGTCGCGCCAAGTAATAAAGTGATAAGAAAAGTATCGTTCCCACGAGGATTTGGACTAAAATCCCAACCAAGCAAAAGACTAAGTGAATTCAATTAAGTTGAACCAAGAAAAAGTGGTGGTTGTTTAAATGAAATAAAAGAAATCTATTTCTAAAACTAATATAAACAATTGATCTTTTGACTTAAACAATCAAATGAGGTCTAGGATTATTTATTCCCCTTGTATTTCTCAACTTTAGATTCATCTCCTCTTATAGATGCTATTAATTAACATATGTGCTATTCTAGGGTTCAAAAGGTACTTGTAAAAGCTCCGTCGAGTTCAGAACAAGCGTTTAGTTCTATTTAATTGCTCAATCTCTTGTTACAATTAATAAAACCCAATTTATATGCTCCAACCCTAATGTGACTATGCAAGGTCAATAAGTATATCTCTATCTTATCAACAAAACCATCCATTCATCAAGCAAACTTCAAGTTCTTGCACTATTTTACCCAAGTTCTACACTCAACCTAGCCCTCTCAAGCATCAATCAAGTGAACTCAACATCTAAATGGTGATCAAGCACTTAGAAGCATTAAGTAAAGAGTAAAATAAACACATATGTCATTAATCACAAAATAAGAGGAAGAATCTAATGTTAATCCATACAAAGATTCAAAATAATCCTAGATAAAGAGTTTAGCTACCCATAGTCAATATAAGAGCACAAATACAAGATAAATGTATACCCATAAATGACATGAGAAAGGAAATGAAGATGAAGAAGAAGAAAACCAAAGTATTGGAGCTCCAAATCTCTTCCAAAGCTTCAATCTTTGCTTCAATCTCTCCAAAATCACAAACCCTAGCTAAGAGCTGCCCCCAAAGAAGGTCCAAGTCGAAAAGATGTTGAAGGGTTCCAATCTCTCACTTTAAATACCTCCCAAAACCTAATTTCAGCAAAAACTCTGTGTTTCATAATCTGATGGACATTTCGCCCAGGCCTAAAAGTTTGGCCTAGGCTCTGTGACATTCTGTAACTTGCTCTGTTGATCTGAGAGTGTAGTTTCGCCTAGGCCAAACAATTTAGCCCAGGCCTTGTGATGTTCGCGAATTCTCTCTTCTAATCCTGGAAGTGATTCCGCCTAGGCTTCAGAATTTAGCCTAGGCTATGTGACTTGCTCTGATCCCTAGAAGTGATTTCGCCTGGGCTTCAGAATTTAGCCCAGGCTCCAATAAGCTTTCTTTGTAATTCATTCCAATGCATCTTATCTTCACTTGATGTTTTCCAACTCTTTCACAAAATGTTTCTAACACTAAAATATAATCAAAATATATATATTTGAGCAAGAAAATGCAATCCAAAATCAAATGCACAAATTATTCATTCAAAACCCAAAACATGCATAAATATGCAAATTAAGGCCCAAAATTGAAGTAAACTTGCTGAAATGTCATGAATATCTCAGAGTTAACAGCTTCTCTCTATTGCTTTAGAGGAACAATAAGAATAGAATATGAGCTTTTTTTCATATGAAGGAATGAGGGATATGGGTATTTTTTTTTAATGTCTTTTCTCTGTTTCATAAATATAGTTTGCTTAACTCACATCGTTTATCTTTTCTTTTACCAGTTTGTTTGATACAAATAATGTCTACAAGAATGTTTATCTCAGCGTTGTTATCATTTGATTGCTTAAATTATACAACAAACATGTCATTTGTTAGGGATTATGCTTGTGTTCTTCTACAAGTCATTTATTAGCTGTTATGTCATTCTCATTATTATTTCTCTTTCATTTTATTCTTGTGTTCGTCTAATAATTCACTGCTGGATCAAATAAATGAGGATGCCTTTGTTCTATCTTTATTGTATTGCAGCAAGTCATTTTATCCATGTTTTCTTTTATAATCAATCAATATTTCTCTTGGTTCACTGTTTTAATCATTGTTTACCAACACTCTAGATTTACTTATTTTCCTTCTTCCATCTTCATTTCTTCATTTTTTTTAGTTTAAGTTTCAATAATGTTAAATATACATTCACCATGGAACAATTTAGTAATCCTTCGATTGTTGTATTCATTCTCTGCAATGGTACATCATTTCTTTGTTTTTTGGAAATCAATGGTTTTAATATTTTTTGGCTCTCTCTATCTGAAAATAGTTAGTTGCTGGCCTTATAGCTTTCAGAGAAGCAGCTTCTTGCGGTGAAGATTGATTAGCTTTTGGAGAAATACTTGAACCTGGTGAACATGATAAGGAGGTCAACTATTCCAATCATAGTGAAGCATAATGGAGAAGTAGCCCCCCTTACTTTTATGTGCATTTCCCAAGTAAACTTATCTATGTGGACTTATTCCATTATCTATATCTTTGTTAATGCCAGATATAAATCAATCTTTTCCTTCAAAGTTTACTTGCCATAAGTAAATGAATAGCTGGATCTATATATATGTGTGTGTGTGTGGACTTATTCCATTATCTATATTATGTTATGAATTTGTTATCTTTCAAAATATCTGCATGGAAGATTAATGATAGTCTCTTTGTTGGTGGTATATGCAGGATGATTGGTTGAATGGTTTTTTGGCACCCATGACATGACATTGTTTTGTCATTCCAAATGGTAGATTTGGAATGAAATAACATTTGCTGGGAATTGGAAGTGGTCCAAATGCTGTGTGACACTTTTATTTTGATTAGGCTCTCAAGTTTGATTTGTATGTACAATAGTCTATTATTTTGTGTAGACCCACATTTATAGATCCAGCACAGCACATCACAGCACATAACTTTAATGGATCAATAGATCAACATATGAAGACTGAATCAAGGGTAGCAAGAATTGACACAACTCCGTTTTGATATTTTGAGCCTTTGGTCAGTAGCCTTTCTTAGGTTGTTGTCCACTTTGGTAGTCTCCAAGAGATTAGCAGATTTGTTAGGATGGGGTTACTTTGATTGTGGTTTCCTTGGTGTAAAGCACGGGAGCTTGTAACATTTTTGTATAAACATTATGTTTTACCTTTAATCCACCCAAATTTAATTAGTATGTGAATCGTAGTAACAATTTTCTATAAACAGTGAAATGTTGGTAGATTACTTTAATGATTTTTCTCATACTATTCTATTTTACTAAAGTTATGTTGGTAGATTATATCTAAATTATCAACAAACCACGCGAAGCGTGGGAAACACAGATATAATATCTCACTAATGTGTATAAGATTTGTCACTTCTTAATTTTGTTTTGAATTAGTTTTGCTTTTTCAGATTATTGTTGTTCTTTTATGTTATTATTTTTATGATATTTGTACACTATTATTCTTTTATTTTGAACCATTACATGCTATTTGTACACTATTATTCTTTTATATCATCAATCTTGGATGATTTTTTGTTCTTTTTTTATTCAAAAATTAATTTTTGTGTATGTATATGTGTAAATTCTTTGAACTTGCGTTTCATTTTTTTTATATTGCAGCTTATATTTTTTTCCTGCAAATGTGTTATATGTGTTTTTTTTTTTCAAAAACAAATATCATCACAATTTAATTCAGAAGTAGGGCTAGGTAAAAAAAATTCAGAAGTAGGTGAGGCTTCCCATGCAATGTTTGAAAATTATTCTTTTGTTATATCTTAATTAATTTTAATTTCAAACAGATCTATCTCCGCGTGCATCATCGCACGGGAGTGAAAACCCGTCTGAAGTAGATTTCTTTGTAACTTAAGGTACTTATTTCTTTTTGCTAACCAAAGTATTGGTGGAGATCAATTTCTTGTGATGAATTTATAAAAGATGGCATATGTCTTATAAGATGTACCTTGCTTTTGGTGAGACACTGCCTACTATTTCAACAAAATGAAAAATGGCGCATACATTAGAAGTTCTAAGAAGCTATTTTTAAGTATTCCATTATATATAGACCTATTTGATATAAAACATTTCCAACAATGAATGTCTCATGAATAATAATTTTTCAAATTGCTTTACAAATGTATACTTACATCTAACAAATTACATTTTTAGCCCGTGCAACTCGTTAGTAACAGTATGTTACACATTATTTTGTATACGAGAGAGTTTTATTCTCAACCAAGTTAAACATATTGCATGTGATCTATATTAAAATTATTTTGAAAAATCAACTTTCAAAAAAATTTAGAAAAATCAACTTCCAGAAAAATTTAGTCCACATAAACTTTCAGATGCGGGAGATGGTTGAGGAAATTTAATAATGTTTTAATAAAAGTCAGGGTCAATCGATGAATAACATTGAATTATACTTACCCAGCCCAGTTTTCTCACATCGTCAGCTCTACGTTGCATTATCAAGAGTCAAATCATTTGAAGGTTTGAAGGTTATCATCATTGACAAAGACAAAAAGACAACAAATATAACCACAAATGTTGTCTACAAAGAAGCATTCCAAAATATTATTCACAACAGGTATATTTACAAATTATACTTAAATAGTGATCTCATCATAGTTAAAATATTTTGAAAATTGACAACAAAACATATATACTTAATTATTCATATTTGCAAGTGATATTTGAAATGGAACATACAACAACCAGAGAGATGAAATATCACACCTACCCCTTCAAGTATTAACCAATTTAAAAATCACATGGATTCAACATATCAAACAGGTACTCTACTCTACTAAAATATCAACAGATGTACAAAATCACAAACATTTGACTACGTAAATATCAACCAATAGTTGTTCTTTGTATCAATTAACAACGAATCAAAAAATAAACAACTACATAACCAATGTATATAAAAAAAACTATGTGCATCACACGGGGTCATTTTCTAGTTTGCTATAAATGTCACCAAATTCAGAGAAATCCAACTCACGTGGATAAGAATTGAGCCACATTAAATGGTAAACAAATGAAATTTCCCAAAAATTAAAACACAATATTCTTTTTTTGGTTGTCCAAGGGTATCCCCACCCGCGTGACAAACATTGTTTGATATGAGTTAATAAGGTTTGGTGTCAGATCTTGTACGAGTTTGAATTTTAACCTTTTGAGTTAAAAAATTAGATTAACAACAAGGTTTTTTCCAATTAGTGGTTTTGGAGAGGAGGTGTGAGGAGGGTTGGAGGCAGAAAACCTTTTTTAGCAAAAACAATAGAGGGGAGGGGAGGGGAAGGAAATTACTTATCATTAGTAAGTAATTAAGAAGAATAAACAAAATCTTACAAGTACTTTTGTCATTGGTAATTACTTATCAACGAAATTTGGGTAATGTCGCTCCGCTCCCTTCTTCCTTGGGAAAATTAATTTGTAGTCTTCCACAAGGGATTTAATAGTAGAAAAGTCCCATAAACTCCACATATTAATTAAAGTAGGATCCTTAGGGATCTTACTTTAATATACTTCAAATACAAAAAAATCAGATTGCCTATAAGAGGTGTGGATCCTTTGGGATGGTTCTTTGAACAACCACTACTCAATGGCTTTTCTACTGGTGACAGTTCTTTTTACCCACAAATTCTCATGAAGGAAAGATGAAGAAGATGATAGGGTTTTTGCGATGGCAGCGGCTCACTACTATCCATGTTTCCCTTTTTAAGTTTTCTATGCATTATGTTTTTTGCAGTCCTATTTTGTATTGTAATTTTCTAGTTTAATAAAATCTTTATGCTTCCTAATAAAAAGAAAACCTACATTTGAGAATTGTATAAGCAAGTTAAACATGCTTAACATTTATGATCCAACTTAAGGGGGAGTGTGAGAATATCTTGTAATAATTGTAGATTATTAGCCATTATACAGTATTATTAGTACTTATGAATAATTATTAGTCATTACTAGGATTTATTGCATTGTCTTGTCTCTTTGGCTTATAAGAAGCCATTTGTATTATTTTTTTATCCATGATCAAGGTATCCCCCACTCGACAAGTGAGAGACTAAGCCCCCGCTGATTTGTAGGCACCTCAAAGGGTGGGACAGTTGGCTTGAGAGATTTAATGTTTCTCCATACCCAATGCCAATGATCGAACCCCATAAGCCATTTGTATTATTTGTATCAGCGTCCATAAGAGATATACAATTTTCTTCTCAAATATGTCCATATAATGTCCACAAAGACACAACAAACACACAAAACCAAAAGGCAGCTCCGGACTTCCATATTAAAAATATAAGAATCACATTAAATTCTCACTTTTGTCAATCATGTGCACATTCTAATTAATTCACAATATCTCTCAAAATTTTGGTCAATTAAGTCCACTAATTACAACCAAAATGCACACATTTATAAGTTCAATTTATGGTTTGTCAGGTGCCTACATTTTGTGTTTGATAACATCTCTAACAGAATTAACTAAAGGGTTAAGAGTCATATTTACCCTGGAAGTATGCACGAGGAATTACACGAAGTATTTTTGGCCCAATTTTGCCCTAGAAGTTTATAAAGTGTATCATATTTGTCATTTTCCGTTAAAAACCTCATGTTGACACATTAAATATGTGGCGTTGACCCTTAGCGTTTTAACGGTAAATGATGGATATGATACATTTTGCCTATTTCTGGGGCAAATTTAGGTCAAAAATATTTTCAAGGCAGATATGATCCTTCGTTCATGCTTTTGGGACAAATATGACCCTTAACTCTGAAAACGTTTTGAACATTGAGGAAGGGAAACGAAAAAAATCATGACAACACACGTTTGTTTTTAATCAGAAACGGCTAATTTTAACCCAAGCTTTTTGATGGGCTTATTTGAGCTGTATCTTAAATTCTTTATTTATATTTCTTAATTTCAATGCCCAACACCAAGAAAAATGGACTTATTCGGACCATAGACTAGGCCCCGGCTCATATTGTCATCTCTAGGTCCCAATTACTTTTTTGGACTGGAAAAAATTGGGTTAGATGAGTTCATTTTGAATTTTGTATTAAAGAAAAGTGCATTGTACATGATGGTTTTCCCAAGATATCGGCCTTCATTAGTGACACTTACAGAGTTACACAATGCAATCAATTCCAATGTATAAGTCATCTTAAATTAAAGAAAAATGCTTTTTAACTCACGGTTAAATGATTAGTTTACTTACAGAGTTACAATGCAATCAATATTTCAATGTATGCCTACGTTTAGTGTTAAATAATGTCTCGAAGATAATGACACTTAGTAGGAGACACTTATGTTAAAGAAAACACATTTTTACATAGCACCTCAAATCAAACAAGTATATCACTAAGAATTAGTGTCGAATCTTAATCTTGAACTTCATCCCTTGTAAAATTAAATTTCCATACTCTTCAACTATCCTGATCTTAGATTTAATCACCGCAAGGTTGGTTGCGTCTTCAAATGTATCTAATGATCTTATGATTTCGTGTAGTATAAATTTTCTTGCTTCTTGTAGAACTCTTTTTTGGTTTATTGGGACCTGAAATTTATCTGTCATCACAAACATGAGACTAGAGCCGGTAATATGGGTTGGCCTGCGGGTTATGGGTTGGCTTGTCCCAACCCAAGGGTCAGATGGGCAAGGTCAGAACGGCCCGTTTTAGATGGGCTGAAATTTGGCCATCCCTAACCCAACCTGCAGGGTTATAGGGTCAACCCACCCAACCCGTCACTTTTAAAAAAAATTAGACCAAAAATATATAAGCGGCCTAGTCACTCATTGCCCATGCTATAGTGCGATGCGATGCTTATAAAAAAATAAGGGAGAGATTTAGAAGGAGAACAAATGGTTTAGAGATCGAAAGAATTGAGTTGATGAAATTGTTTGGAGAGCGAAAGAATTGGAGAGGGATTTAGAAGGAGAACAAATGGTTTAAAGAGGAAGAACAAAGTGTTGAGGTTTGAAGGAGGAGTAGCCGACAGGTTTGGTGTATAGTAAGGGGTTAGAGTTTGCTTAATATATATATATATATATATATATATATATATATATATATATATATATATATATATATATATATATATATATATTAAAAAAAGCAGGGTTGGCCCGTCAACCCGCCAGGCTAACCCATGTTAACACGCGGGTTGAATGGGCTGGGTGAAAACGGCCCGTTTTAAATGGTTAGGATTTTGCCAACCCTAACCCTGTCCAAACCCGTGGGTTACCGGGCTCAACCCGTGGGTTCGACCCATATTCCCAGCTCTACATGAGACCCAGTTTTCATTAATAGTGTTTGTTGTGAAGAGAATATAGAAACACAAACCCTTCTACAATAATTTGTTGGAGAAATCTTAAACTTAGCAAAACATGAACATAGAATTTCTACCAATTACAGAGTAAACAACAAAATACTTAAATTATAAATACCCCTCGCCATTGCTATTTGATCTGTAGGAAGAATCCATGAATCAAGAAGTCTCCGTTGAACCACATAAGACAGGAACAAAAGATACAGAGGAATCTTCTAACTGTTAGAGAGACACGGTGATGGTCTATTTTGGGATGTCTACTCCAGTAAGGGAACCTCTTATTTTCAATTAAATACATGAATGAATATGTCTCTTCACTGAAGAGACATGCATGTATTGTTTAAAAGGTATGACTTTATTGTTATAATTTTCCATCAAAATTAATAATAATACTATGGTTATAATTACCCTAAACCAAAACTAATGCATCTAACGTGCGGGCCACTCAAGGAGATATTTTAATAAAATATCTAACATAATCTTCCCATTTCCAAGCTTCAATTTCAAATAATATCAAGCCAAGTTTTGATATTGGATTCTTCATGACATCTGATCAGCCAAAAACATAAGAAAGAAACAAAGCTTATTCTAATTGGAAAGCGAATCACATCTCATAGAGAATTGAGCAATCACTTGAATGCCTTTGGTCTATAGAAGCCCAAAGACATCAACTGATAATGGTACAAAGAAAATGAACTCTCAACTCTCTTGGACGAATTGCCTTTGAAAACACATTGAATCACCTACTGGATCCTACGATCTTGATGTCTGCTATGAACATAGCTCGCACAGGCCTATGATCTGAAAGCCTTGACTCGCTTCTTTCATAATTGATTTGCTTCATTCCTTGTCCAAACCATATGATTCGATCACACCTACATATGAAAGTAGTAGGGATAAATATAATTTTGTTCTGTAAGTATTTGCTTGCCTCACAAGAGTTTTTTAGGACCAATCATACCATAGAAGTATGGAACTGTAGCAATGCTGCCCTGTTTAGGGACACCACATCATGGTGCATGTCAAAATGAATATAAACCATTTTTGTCCAAAAACTTTTTCCTCAAGGAACGATTTGGCACAAAAGTATTTTGGGGTGCACTTTTATTTTTATTCAGACATGTACCATGACATGGCGTCTGTCAATAGCTCCTTTTGTACGGGGCAACATTGCTACACTTTTTATACTTTCGAGGTGACATTAGTAAAATAAATCTCAGTGCAAAATTGCTACCCAACATATACTTCCAGGGCGAATTTGATATTTAAAACTCAGAAAGTATTTAGACTCATGCTATTTGAGTGCTTACCATGCTGGGGCACGCCTCTTTTTGTTCTTATGGGGTTGATCACACCCAATGTAATCTTCTGAATTTGGATGGTATTTGTAAGTGGGTGGAAACTCTATGTCTCCTTCTTGCCAACCTTCGAATACATTTCCCTCCGTGAGCTCCATCTTGAGCTATATATTATTTTTAAGGGATTTTAAATTTTTGAACTAGAGAACTTTGGGAACTGATAATATTTGAGCATGGATGTAAGATCATATGCTTTACCTGGTCATTTTTCAACAAGGTGGTCCACTCTTTTCTTTTGACTAATGATCTTGTTGCACAGTATGGTAAGCAGATCTTGTAATTCAAGTCACCTAGCCAGATCACACGGCTGCAAGGAAATAGGTACATTTTAGATGGGGATCTAATATATACATTATTTAGTTGGTCTCATAGACTTTTGTTGAGTTTTTTCTTTTTCTAGTTAAGTGTCTAGCAATATGACTCTATGAAAATGGATTACAACCCACAAGTAAGAAGTCTTCCACTTAAGCTTTGAAAACAGAAACAATTACATATCTTAATAATATGTTCCATCAGTTGTTATGAACCAAATGATCCAATTTGTTAGGTGCCTTTTCTTTCTTTGTTTAGGCACAATTTTACCTTTCCTTTATACATCATAACAAGTGAAGATAAGATCAGATGAGATTTTTTAGTGATGAGAAAAATATATATTTCTGCTTTATTTAAAATATATGGGATACGTACTCATGGTCAAGAATTGTTTGGGGAAAATTTTGCTGTTGACCAGCAGGGAAGCTTGTCTGGGACAAAATATCAATTGCGTTAGCATTTCTTTGTCTGCGGTCTACTTCTGTGCCTCCAGAAGCTAGATGGCTACACACAAAGCAGAAGCTTGTTTCATGCAAGCATAATCTAATTGATATTGAACCCTGTGTTCCAAGTTAAAGAAAGCATCTAAGAAACCATTTTAAGCTTAAAAAACTTTCATATGAAGAGTTATCTACATCTAAATTTCAGATAACTTAAAAAGAAATAAAACTAAACTTCATAACTTCAATATTTCAAAATTTAAAACTCACCTTGTTTCCCATGTAGCCCATGATTCCACAGCCAACTGCAGAGATATTAAGGTTGCTGATATGTGGATACAAGTCATTTTGAATCCAAACGGTCATGAACATTCCTACCAGTTGCCTGCTTGTGATGCACATAAAATCTTTTCCACGTTCATCCCCAACACAATCATGTTCCTTCGTAGGATATACCTTTTGGGATTCTGTTATTCTATTGTCTTGAACGAGCTTCCTTGGCCTTCTCTTGTTAAGGGCTGCCTCAATGAGCGAATTCCATTTCATGGAAGCTTTTCTGTTTTGAGGGCCTAATACATTTGCTGCATTAAGAGGCACGATTTCTTGAAAACTGCAATAAAGAAGATATCATTCCGGTTAGATTGTTTGCAAACACAATTAGATTAATAGAAGAATATAAGTAAGAGTAGAGAATTACCCAAGAACAAATATATCTGCTGAATTATTTTGTGTGTCAAGCCAATCTCCCATGTCCAAATTCTTGGGTGGTGCAATGCCTCCAACATTCCATGAACCAACAAAGATTCTGTAGAGGAATCAAATCCAAATTAGAGTTGCTTCCATGGTTAAATTTCCATTATAGAAAACCTGTTCAGGATTAATGTGATGCAGATGCAAGTAGAAAAAATGTTAACTGGTCTGTTTTCATACTTCGTTTTGTCATGGTGATGTTTCAAGCTTCTTTTTGACTCATATGATGTTTGGCTTAATCTTGAAGAGTGTAGTCCTGCCTCTGACAAGTGCTGATGCTTATTTTCTCCATAAATATTATCATTGCTCAATATCTTTCTGAGGATCTTGCTCTTCTTCAACTTGAAGCCCTCCATAACCTTTTTAATGAAATATACAATCATCAATCTAATGAAAAATAATCACAAAATATTTGAAGAGATAGAGATATAGATACCCAGAGACACTTACTTCCTGCTATCTTTTCCTGCTTGCCAATGGTTTTCTTCAACAAATCTACTGAAGAATGAGATTGACATGCCAGAAGAGGGAAAGAGGGCTATAAAAAGGAATTTTGCAAAAGATATCAGGTGAAAGAGGAAGAGGAGTTAGAGAACTTATAGGCATGCTACTTAGTAATGCACTGAATGGAATTGAATAAAAATTAGTTATGGGGAAAACGTGACAAAACAACTGAAAGAATATTAAGAATATTTTCTTTTTTGCCCCTATTTCTTTATATGTATTTTAAAGTTTTGGTCCAATTAAGATTCCCTTTTCCTTCATTTGAAAATATTATAACTAAAAGATGCACACGTAAAATGATTCCTTTTTCAATTTATGTCTTTTTCAGTCTTTAAAGATCTTGGAAGGTCCCTTGAAGTTAAAATCAAGCACATAAGTGATATCCTTTTGCAAGGAGCCAAACCAATGGAATTACTTGTTGACATGTCCCACTAAAACCCAATTCGTACGGAACTTCATGGTCCATTCATATTGTTTGCAAGCATATGAAAGTATAATTAACGATACCCTCACACAATATGCAGAACAATGAGCATATATTATTCTTTGTGTTGAAGCCAATTTAGATTTGTACCTACAAACCTGACCAAGTTGTTAAAAAAAAGTAGGTCTTACAGACTAAAAACCACTTGGTTTGCCATAATTATTAGCCTAAAAGGAAGAGCATATTAGGATTTGATGAGACCTTGTATAGTTGGTTGTTCAGAGATTAACCCAAAGTTTGATTTGATTTGGGTATTATATTGAACTTAATGGTCATTTTCAGGGCACTTAATTGGATTCATCTATGCGCCATGTGCAAGCATGATTAGCCTATAACAGGCTCTGAACTTGAAGGGTTTATTTTAAGAAAGCAGCAATCTTGGTTGGAAATGCTGCCGGCGTGGCTAAAAGGCCAGCTAAAAAGCTATGATTGCGCTGAAAATGGAATCCATAAATGGTAGCTACAATCACATATTTGATTATTTGCATTTTGAGTTGGTTGGGTTTAGTTGTCCCATCCCATGTTTCATATTCCTAGTTTCAACTTTCATAGAATCTATGACACTATAATTTATAAAGGGTAAAAGTGCAAACTACCATAACGTTAATTTTATGTATAGAAGTTGATTCGAACCCATAAATTTAGCCCAATAACAAGTGAATTTACTAATGGTCAAGTCAACCCTTCATATTAATAAGGCCTAATTGAAACTAAATTACTTTAAAATATTTTATTTTTCACTTTTCAAAACTAACTTGACTTATTTATAAACTAATATATATAATCTTATAATATTCATATTTTTTGTTTAGAAATTTTTTAAATAAGTAAGTTTAAGACATCATTTGTAAAAAATCTCTTTACATATAGCTAAACAGGAGAATAAAATGTGTTTAATTATTATTATGCTTATTATAACATATATATATAATATACATATTATTGTGTTTCAAATACGGTTAGGATTTTTCACTTCTAAAAAATACATTTAGTTTCATTGCATGTTTTGTGAATTCCATTTGTTTATGGAAGACTTATTTAGAGAGTTAATATTAATATTGGCTGGAAATATAATATTTATTCAAAACGTTATATACTTTTTTATATTATTCTTATCTTATTTATATTCTATCAACAATAATTAAACTGTGAGAGAGAGAGAGGAAGGGGAGATTATGGAAGATGATTGGAGTGTTTTAGAAGAAAAACATGCTAATAAGTAAACTAAGATTTTTAATATAATGTAATAAGTATATGGTACAATTAGGAATAGATGGAGTAATTTATATAATGATATTGAAATTCATTAACCATTAGGTTAAAGACAATACAAAGAGAGTCCTATCTTTCTTTATCACATTAATTCTACTTTGAAATATTTATTCTCGTTTGAAATAGCATTAATGGAATTTTAGGGCAAAAGGAGTAAAAAGATATAATGGTATTCGAGCCAGGTTACATCGGCTTATTGACAATTATTTCACTTGATAATGAAGTTTATTTCAATTGTTAATTGTGACTATTAACAACTTCTTGGTACCTCTTTAAAATCAAAATTTCTTATTTGAGATTAGTATGCAATTGACCCTTGAAGCACATTGGGGGTTCAGGGCATATCGTCAAGCCAATTTACTACTATTAGGGCATTTAACGAAGGTTGGAAAAATTACACCAACCATGATTTTCCCAAACTTTCTTCTAAGTCATTTTTAACCCAAATTTGCCTTTTCAAATAATCATCCGAACATATTTCATTTTGACAAAAATACTTTTGCAACGTCAATCTAAACATAAATAATGTAAAACTATCTTACTGTTTTTCTAAGTTACATTTGTAATAATCAGATGAACTAAAAGTCACGGTCGCCACCACTAATCTAGGCATACTCTTAATCATATAGATAAGTATATTTTATATATTTTCTCAGCGCAAAAGTATAATAATATATCTAAGAAAATCCTTAATACATCATATTCTACATAAATGATAAGTCTAGAATCTTTTTCTAGAAGAAACACGAGATATTGAGCATCGATACATTTAGAGCTGGGAATACGGGCCGGCCCGGCCCCTAATGGACCGGCCCACATCGAGCCGGGCCTAAACGGGCCAGGCCCACTTAGGCCCGGTCCCCCTTTTAGTCTCCTATTTTCGAAGCTCGGTCCTCATGCCATCGGGCCGGGCCTGGCCACTTTCTTTTTCGTTTTTGTTTGAAAAACTAACCCTTTTATTAAATCCATTTTTCCTCTTTCCACATTGTTCTCCCTGTATGTTTTACGGTCTTAGCAAAACAAAATCATCTAATAACATCACAATGAATATAGTCATAAGTCATAACATAATCTGATAATACAACATACACTGATAATGATACACATAATCTGACAGTAAAAATAAACAACAAAGTCTTCAAATAAAAATCTAATCAATATGTAAATACATTGTAATATTTTTTTGGCCAGTGATGTATTGTAATAATTTAATCAATATTTAAAAAAATAAATAAAATAGGGAAACGGCCCGGCCCGCATAGGCACGTGGCCCGATTCCCATTTTTTCCACCATAATAGTAAGTCCGGCCCTCCTCGGGTTCACATGAAAATGGGCCGGCCCATCGGGCCAAGCGCATATTACCGGCTATAGATACATTTTTTAATATATATATATATATATATATATATATATATATATATATATATATTATATATATATATATATCTGTGTGTGTGTGTGTAGGAGTACTTGTTTTGAAAGTGGGTGGGTTTGAATTATTGAGGCAATTGAAAATTGCGAGGCCTAAGTGCTATGGAAGGCCAGAAACCCACAAGTGTCACAATATGAGCCCTATATAACATGTCTATATTTATAAATCCATGCCAGAATTGAACTGTATATTAGTTAAGCACGATTCACAGTAATGAAGGTACTGTATATATTAACAAACTGTATATGAGTGCAAGTACAAATAATGTGTCATTTTAACTGATTGAAGTTTCATATAACCACATATCCATAAAGACTTCTTGATAATTTAGTCATTCAAGAGATCTAATTATGATAAATTTGCATGTTTAGGGAAATGCACTTTTACTTAGAACTTTAAGCATTTAAAAATAATATGTTTATATTAGAAAATCTAAATCTGAAATCAAAATGAAATGAATTCGGTCCATTTTTTTTACAAAAGTTCAGTGAATTGATCGAGTGTCAAAGGTTCATTAGATTTGGTTAGTCATGTTTTTACTCAAATATATACTTACCTATTGTCCAGTAACAAAGGTTTTATAAATTAATAGGATTTGAACTCACAACCTTATACCTTATAAGTATGAGCTAACCCTATTATCAACCAAATTAATCTTGGATGGAAACTTGTGATAAATTCTTAATACCTAATGTAAATTTTAAATTACAAGATACCTCAAAATAACACATTTACAAATGTGCTAATATTCTAAATTTTATAATTCAATTTTGAATTTTAATTATAATGTAAGACTAATGAAACATCAACTTAAAAATTCAAAAAATATATAAAATAAGTAAATCTTAATTTTGTTTTAAAAACAAATTTACGCTATAAACCACAAACTGTATAGTGAGATTCGATCATTTGTTTAAAAAGTAATTGTTAATATTAATGTTCAATCCTTAAAAAAAGGTGGATAATATAGCCGAAAAAAGAAATAGAAGTTATAGGACTGCTCTCTTTTCCATTTCTTACTTAAGGACCACCCAAATTACACAAATTAAATGTCCTTGTAATAATCTTTTATACCTCCACTTTTTTTTAATAAAAATGGATATTAATAATAGTTTGAGTTACATGAGTTTTATAACATTTATAAAAGAAAAGGAAGAAATAAAACTATTATACTGAGCAACAGAAATTGATCTTATAGTAACTAAAGTGAAAGACTTAATGATTTCTGCAACATTTCTAGTAACAGTGTGATGCAATGTTGATGCTCATCCTAAGAAATCAATCAGACACTTATAAACATTCCAATTGGTGATATGATCAAGAGGAAGATTCGAGTTGTGAATCCACTTAAGAGTCATTTTGAAAGTATGCAAGACTGAAAATATCACCTGACATATGGTGTCGCTTCTAAGTGAAGCTCTGAAGAGGATGTCTATATTAACAAATTAAAATGTGGCAGAAAGATGAACGATTAAACTTCTATTTCCTTATACATAAGTTCTATAGGGATAAATTCACAGAAAAAAGAAAGCTACTTGCAGTCTAGAATTGTGGTTTCAAACTGGGTGAAAAAGTCATTGAGGAAAATGATGCTATAACCTATAAGTCTTTGATAATGTCCTGAGGTTGGGGAACCTTCTTCCCACCATATACAACCTGATTTCGTTTGAACCAAACCTCATTCAAAATCTTTTATATCTCAAAGGAAAAGCTGTCTTATATATTTATGTTGACTTTTATTTCTTTCTTCCCCGCTATATATCTAATCGCCCACCATAGACTTTCTTTGTCACATCTTTATAATTTATTTATTCTATAGTTTATATATGGGATACTGGTTTTCTAATTGATGGGACACCGAAGTTTTCAGCTTTTCATGTACTTCAAAAATTGGATTCATCATTTATTTCCTGTTGGATGATAAATAAAATAATGAAGATTAACTCTTGGTCTTGTAAATTCTCTATTTCAGACAGAAATTATTGTAATTATTGTAAATTTTTTTATCGCAGTAACTCTAATTGAGTGCCGTTTTTTTAATGGAATTACCCTTTTTTGAAAAAAATATTGAAACAAGACAGTGATTAAAATTTTTTAAGTGTCTGAATATAAAATCCAAGTTATTGTAATATTATGACGGTGTTATTATTAAACCATAATAATTAATTGTTCGAAAATAGCAACACAATATCATGACTAATATTAATATTATGTTTAATATTAATCACTAGAAATTAATAATCATTGACATGAAGGCATACAAATAAATAATAATGATGCTAAATAGTATTCCCTCGTTTCTAAGTATAAGACTTATTTGGGTAGATGAATTTTGTCCTAAATATAAGAACTATTTCTAAATTTTACCAATTTTTCCTCAAATTATCCTTATCAATGCTCTCAAATAATAGACAAATAAGAGTGGAAGGGTGGGGTAAAGGTAACTAACTAGGGTATATTGTTATATTTTAGCTAAGTTAACTAACATCTATAGTTAAATTAAGTAAATATATCTTATATTATTTAAGACACAGAGTATAGCATTCAAGCAATGAACCAGCCCTTACAAATATCTTACAGTTAGCGTATACTTTTTCTTCAAGTTGGATTCCATGATTAGTCAATTTGTGAAGTTTTGTGGAAGAATATGTATTGTAATCAACCATTTGTGTCAACTGTCAAGCACTTGAACTTTTTCTATTAAAGAAAAAATCACATGGACTTTGTTCCAACCGCACTTTTGCACAAAACCAAACAGCAAGGCGCTAATCCACTAAGGCCCCTTTTGAGATTACCGCACTTATATCCTCGACTTTACTACCCTTGAATTGTTGAATATATAAGCTATACATGCTATCATTTTTACCTTGTTATTTGGACCAAGAAAAGTATGCACATGTGACCCAGGTTTTTTCCCAAATAATTTGTTAAGATCTTCACATAGTTCAACCAGAAAATGACTTATATCAACATTATCAATTAAAGATTTTAGATATTAACATCAGAATGCAGTTCCAGGAAATATTTGTTGGTAGAGATTGTCATTTGAAAGTTGAAATTAAAGGATCCTGTCTCACTTAATCCAAATTAATATGTGTCTCAAGAAATTCTTTGGTTGAAAAGGCGTAAATTCATAATACTATATACACTTTTTTTGGTTAAAAAGAGAAGTTAAGATGGCATTTTTCTTTTCTATGCTATATATCAATTATAGTACAAAATTAGCCATCTATCTCTAGATCTCATTATGAGTTTTAAAATATCCTAAAGCTATGAATGTTGTTTGGGGACTTGGCTTCTTTCATTGTCCCTTCCCATCCGCTCCATCCTTAACCTTCCAAATATGTCATTTTGGGGTAAATTTTTGTGCATGTTTTTATCATTACATTCTATATAAAATTAACGACATTTTGATATATTATGGGCAAAAATTAGATATATTTTCAATTTTATATAATATTTTTTAAATAATTAATTATTTGACTTCAAAAACTCATATATATGTTGGAGGATTAAATTTTTGAAAAAACATATATAATTGTAAACTTAACCGTTTTTTACTCATAATATATCAATGTCACTAATTTTATGTAAAATCTAATAATAAAAACAGCTACAAAAAATTGACACTAAAATAACATAATTCGCGGGAAAATGAGGGGCAGATGAGAAGAGAAAATGAGAGAAGTCAAGTCCATTGTACATGGTAGATCATTCTTTTTTACACACTTTAAGAGAGAGATATGACTACAAATAAATTTTAAATGTTTATCCATATTCACCAGTCCTTTCTCCATAATTTCTTGCGCAAAAAGCATCAATTGGTCTCTGCAAATTTATGTAATTTGTTGCTTCTCTTTCCTAACAATGTTAAGATTGTATATTATTAGCTAATATGTTATGTTGCTTCCTCCTACGGTCTTGTCTATCTCATACTCCTATTAGCTTGGTTTATTTAATTTTTTATATATTAGATTTACCTAATTATTTTCATAAAAAAAGAAGAGATTTACCTAATTATGTTAGAGTAGCCACCGGCCTAAGGATTAGCATGCTAATTAATCATTAACTAATTCAACAACTTACCTAAAATGTAAGGGGCAGACTGTAGCCTCTCATTTGGGAAGCCCAAATGCGCTTACCCAAGTAGCTCAAAGGTTTTGTAGCGCACTAGAATTCTATGCTCTCAAAAGGATGTCTTTTCTTGATAAAAAAAAGGATATCTTTTAAAATAAAATTGTTTTCAAAGAATTATTTTCTTTTTCTAATTATACACATTTTTTAATTAACTAGTAGTTATTAGTTGAGTTGATAAATGAACTTATTCCTCAAAAGAATGAGAATTGCATTATGGGGAGTACTTTTGTTGGGACAGAGAAGATGCCAAAACCCTGCCTATACGCTTCTATCATTTGAGTCTAAATTAGTTTATTACCAATAAAAGCCCAATCATGGAGCGACAATTGTTACACCAAAATTTTTCTTTAAAAAAAGGCTAAAGTATACTTTTGCTCCCTTATGTTTGCATCAAGTTTCAATTTAGTCCTTTATGTTTGGAAAGTACACTTTTAGTCCTTTTTTGTTAACACCGTTAGTTTAACTTAACGGAAAATGTTAACTTAACAATTTTAAATGATTATTAAATAATGAAAAATGGTCAGATTAAAATATTTGAGTGTAAATATTCTTATATTTTCAAAATTTATCATTTTTTGTCCAATTTCATTATAAAATAATCATTTAAAATTACTTAGTTAGCATTTTCCGTTAAGTTAAACTAATGGTGTTAACAAAAAAGGACTAAAAGTGTACTTTCCAAACAGGACTAAATTGAAACTTAATGCAAACATAAGGGACCAAAAGTATACTTTAGCCTTAAAAAAATCTAGGCTTTTCTAAAAAAAATCAGGGGTTAACATAACTTTTGGTCCCTCAAGTTTCACCCAAGTTTGCTTTTAGTCCCTCAAGTTTAAAACCCGTGGTTTTGGTCCCTCAAGTTTGTGCCGTTAATAACAGTTAGTCCCTCACAGTTAAGTTGTCCTATGTGGCAGCTAATTATAATGATGTGGCACATCTGACTGGATATATAATTAATAAAAAAAAATAAAAAAAATCCCAAAAATATGAATCATCATCATCCCCCCACTTCCATCTGCCACCGCACTGTCCACCATCATCCACCCCCACCCCATCCCGACGGCTAATCTCACTTCCGTCATCTTGCTAAAACCGTACCTGCAATTAATTTTGCCTTGGTTTAATCTTTCTTATCTTCTTTGTGTTGTGGCTATATTATAAAATACTCCAAATCTCACTTCTCATTGAAGCTTCGAAGAAAGCAACAATGGAAGACCAAAGTCTCTTCGAGTAAGCTCTCATCACACTACTCTTCGCCATTACACCTCCAATCTACATAGGCATGCGATTCCTCGAAACCCATATGGAAAATACCACAGATTAGGGTGGGGCCCAATCTCTAGCATGGTTCACTCTCTTCCTCTTCCCTTATGGCCAACATTCCTCAAACCCCAAATCTCTTTTCTTTTTCACTATTTCAATCGAACAATCTGTGGTATTTTGGGTTTCCCCATATCATTGCTTTGATGGCTTTCTTCTTCAAAATGCCACAAAGTCCCAGATCCCCAAATTTGGAAGGTAAAGTTGCTTTGATGGCTTTGGCAATTTTAATTCCACATAAAAATTCAACAATTTTCCCCAAACCCCAAATACCCACTTCGCCTTTTTAAGTCCCAGAAGAGTTGGCTTTCCCATTATCATTGCTTTGATGGCTTTCTTCTTCAATTTGTTGAATTTTTATGTTTAGACCAGATGGGTTTTTCACTATAGCGATTATGAAGGTGATGGGTGGTTAAAGTTTGGATCTTGCAATGGATTTGGGGTGTTTGTGATTGGGGTTTGGGTGATTGAGTGGAGATCGGCCAACGGGATGGGGTGGGGCCAATGTTGGTGTTGTCGGCCGATGGAAGGGAGGGGGATGGTGGATGATTCAGATTTTTGGGATTTTTTTATTTTTATTTTATTAATTATATATCCAGTCAGATGTGCCACATCATTATAATTAACTGCCACATAGGACAACTTAACTGTGGGGGACTAACTGTTTCAGATATGGACAATTCAAATCTTATCCGAATGACCCAGATCGGGAAATTGTTTTAGCATTTAAAGAAGGAAAAATCATTTATGGTACACAAAGAAAGGAATATAATTACTAAAAAACGTCAGACGGAGGAAATTATAATTATGACTGCTCATTCGTCTAGGACTCTTTGGTGCGTGCATACAATATTTCTTTAAACCAACTAATAGTAATTTTCCTTCCAAAATTTACGGTTTGGAGAGACAATAGTACGTAGGCTATCAAAGTCGCATTTGATTAATATCATTGATAAATGCATGAACATGGTGATCATTAAAGAAGTTTGAACTCCAAGTTCAGGGGAAAAGTTTTCTCTATCGGACGTGGAACTTCTGTAAGTTTCTTCACTGGCATTCGTGAATGGCACATTGTTATATTATTGCATTAAGTGGGTATCCTTTCCAATTTCGACCGCCTAACAAAATGAACACAAGCAACATATATAGTTTGTAATTGATTTATTCAAGAAACTTATAATATAGCAATGATGTGTGTGTGTGGGCGTATATATATCATTGCTACTTAATTTAAAAAATGACTACAAATATGATCAAGAAAAATGGTTTCCAATATGATATGCTCTAATCTAAATGAACTATAGAAATTCATATTTCACAATCTTTGTCGCCTCAAATAGGAAAGAGATAAAGACATTATATTCTAAAACAATAAGGAAAAGATTGATAATGAAATAGTAAATACGAAGAGAATAATTATTGGCGATAAAAAATTCACTTTCCGTGTTTCTTTCACAAGTCTCATCAGTTGTCATGTTCTATGTATATGGAGTTGTTTATTTAATGTTCAACTGCCCATACGAATAAAAAACCTTTCTATAAATGATTATTATTAGCTTCATCAATGACAAAATTTGTTTCAATTTTTTTAAACAGGATTATGAAAAGAGGAAGAAAGAGTCGCTTAGTAGAACATTCATTCATTCCATTCTCTTATTAAATGTAATGGTGAAAAACAAGGATTGATACACTAGCTAAAAGACACATGATGATACATGAAAAGCACCATAGGAAGCTATCTAGGCTGGAAAAAACTATAATTGGTGCTTTTGTTGCATCATGGGCACTTCCATTTCGCATCAGCAAAGTTAAAATGTACATATATACATATACTTTAAGGATTGTCTTTGGGAAAAGACAAGCTGTTTTACCTTGAAGGTTGATTGGCTTTAGAATAAAGTAGAAGAAAATAATGCTAGCTTTATACTACCTCCGGTCCTAAATATAAGACCTAGATAACTTTTTTTGGAAAGATTAAGGTTACGAAATAGGTTATTAAATCATGATATATTTGATATCTTTTTAGATTATCCATTAGCTTATAGGTAAAATAAACTAGTTTAAGAGAAAAAATTAGATAAATCAATTTATAATTAACTTATTTTTTGCTTTTTTTAGGATTTTTCAAAAAAAGTCATCTAGGTCCTATATTTAGGACCGGAGGGAGTAGTAACACAAGCAAAATGCCAAATTGTGGTGTCACATATATTACTGTTTTGCTATGTTAGTGCCATATTGTGATTGGGAATTGGGAAATTGTTTGCAAATACCTATTTGAACACAGTGCAAAAACTTTGTTTGCTTAAACATTCATGATAATGGCTTGTTCTACCTTCCAATAAATTTTTAAATAGTTAAGTTGAGTTTTCAAATAGCTACTAAAAAATAGGGTTAAGTGTCAAAAATACACATGTGTGTTACTCAAAAGGTAAAAAAATATGTGTTTTTCTATCAAAAACATAAATAAGCTAAGTTTTTATATTGAACTCAAAAATACACATAAGTTTTTATATTTGATTCAAAAATACACATTGATTATGTGTATTTTTTTAACTCAATATAAAAAATTATATATACTTTTTTTACTATTAAAAAAATTTTGGTGTTGAGTGACACATATTTTTACCCTTAACCCTGAACAAGGTAAAGGAGTTATAATTTATGAATTCCTTGATGCTGAAAAATGAGTGGCTAGGCTTCAATTTTTGCTTTTCTACACTTGTTAATTTTTCCATATTGTTCAGAATGTCTTGGACCATTTCAACATAAACTAAACCTACTGAGTTAATAAGTGAAGAGAAATTATGTCTTAAAAATCCCTTTATCAGCACTATCATTATTGTGGATTCATGGCCACGTTCTTTTTGTTTAACTTAAGAAAGACAAGGAAGAATCCATACTAAGAGATATAAAAACTAAAGAAAGGCTCATCTTGCTCACTGCTTTTTAGTTAGAACAAGGGGTTCTAACTTATTTAGGACTTAACTCACTAATAATTATATTAAGGATATGAGTTGAATTAGTTAGTATGGTGTTTTCTTTTGAATCATTGGCTACTTTTTAAAATGATCCATTTTTTTTGAAAAAAAAATCTGTATTTTTAAGTTAAAACATATCTTTGAAAATTAATATAAATTAAAAACTAAATAATTTATATCGATAATATATCACAATAATCTTAGGATTTAATTCAAAAAAAATTATTTTTTTCAACAAAATTGACTACTTTTATGCAATAAGGCTAATTGCCTAAAGTCCTTCAAAAGATTCATGTCAAGTAGTATGGAATACAACTAGGTTTCATTTCTCATACAGAACCTCTATGGATTTAAATCTCACAGAGGGTCAGGGGGAAAATACAGTGGCTACAATTGTAAATTGAATTAAAATTTACACAAAACCAATTGATCACATATTTCAAACTGGGCTTTGATGAAATTTTAGACTAGATTTGGTGGGGTGCACTAGGCCTGTGTTGTAGTGCAAGGCATGGGCTACACTTGAGAGCCCATTAGCAGCTACTGTAGGAAGTCCTTCCCTTCAAAAAGTATTTTAATATCATGTGGGCCGAGCCCAAGGGGTCGTAGACCAACTGGTAAGAAAGGGGAAGGTACGCCACTGCGTACCCAACAGGTCATGGGTTCGAACCCTTGGGAAGTAGTCACCCCCAAAATGGGGAATCCTGGCGGCGACTTCGGATTAGCCGGTTCCCCGAAGGGGGGCCTGACACCACTTGATCCACATATCAGATATTAAATTAAACTAATATGAACAGATACAACACTTGATCCGAGCCGAGAGGCCGAGAAAGGCATGCTTTAACAAAATAGGTTTGCTTCTGCAAGAAATAAACCACAATGGGTTTGCTTGGTTTTTATAGCCCTTCATTCTTTTGCTCGCAGCTTCACTTCCCCCGATGTGGGACTAATTCGGGACTTGGACACTTGACCCCTGACCATGTGTTTATAAAATAAGAACTCAATAGCTCTATTGGTTGACTTGTTGGTATTATGTTAGCTGACTACTCGTATATGTAGATTCTCGAATTTTTTTTCAAGTCTATATGTCCAGCAAAATGAAGAGAAGAGAAAAGAAAAGAATACATGCCTTTAGAGTTTAGGGTATCCACATAATGTTGGTTTATTCACTATTCTAATCATTCTCTTACGAACATTTGTTGTTTCTTTAAAAGTTAAACTGCAGAATAGTAATTTATTTGGCTTGTGTTGATAAAAAAAATACATTTGGCGTTTCATTTTTGCAAGAAAAGTACGTCCCTTATACATATTTTCCTTTCATGTCCTTATTAAATTAACTCACTCCATTTGATAATGAAGTTATTAACTCAAAGCTAAGATGCTAGTTTTCCCTCATTTTGTAACTTTGGTTCAGATTTATATTTACAAATTACAAAGAGTGCTATGAGGGAAAACATCCAAAAATAGTTTTTTTTTTTTTAATTTATCTTTGGAAGACCCTTCTTTGTATTCCGTGTCCCCCCGGCCCATGTCCCTCTCATTTTCAATCCCATCTAAACAAAAGCCTCAAGGATAACTTTAATTCATGGGCTGGCTCCTCTTGCCACTAACATTTTTGTTTTAGTGGACCTCCTCTTCAGATTTTCCACTGGATAAAGCAAATTTGTTTGGCCAATAATGCCTTAGAGCTAATTATGTATCCTCAAATTATTAAATTATTAAATTAATAAATAATAAATGATAACAAAACACCATGCCCTATAAAATCGACATTTTCATGATAAATATACATACACTTAAAGGGGCAGCACAACTAGTTCTCTATAGAGAGACTTGTGTATGCGTCAGTTAACGGTGATGATAATAAGTTCAATCAATACTTAATAAACAAATTTTTTATCAAAAACTACAAAAATAGATTACCAAATTAGATTTGAAAGGTTATACACTTATAATAACAATGAATTGATACTAATCCATCAGTTAATCCCATGAGTTAATTCAACATTGAATATTTAACCGGTTAAGTGAGCATCCAAGGTAAACACAATTCTTCATAATCTCAAAAATATCAAGGAGCTCAATAGATGTGAGACCTAAAGTGAGAAATTTTCCTTTTTTGTGCCATGCAATCTACTTCGTAGGAAACTTTTGAGTCATATTTTATAAATTAGAAAAGTGGGGTTGATGATTATAAATTAAATTTTTTGATTCAAAAAGCATGGTGACATACGATAAATGAAACCAAGTTACCATAAATATACTCCTTACAGTCCTTATTATAAGTCACCAACTTGGTAGGATAAATGCATTTTTGAAGAATTGTACCACCTCAAATCCTAAATATAAGACATAATTGTTTTTTTTTAGAAAATGCTAAAAATTCAAGGGAAAATTAATTTGAGGTCCCCCACAAGGGACTTAATACTAGAAAAGTCCCAAAAGTTGAAATAATTAATATAGGATCCCAAGGGACCTCATTTTAATATACTTGAAAATTGAAAAGACCAAACTGCCCTTGGCTTCTTAATACATATTCACTCTATTGCTTTCATCTGTCATTTGCGTTTTCATCCCTCTCACAACCAAACGAGAAACCCTTCCCCTCAATCTCCTTCTTCTCATCTCACAATCTCATTCACAGACAAGTGTTTCTGGTTTTCCCTCTCTTCGCCTCATCTCACAATCTCCCTTTCTTCGTCTCTCTCACGACCAACCATAAAATCGAAACGGACATGATTGGATTCCTCAAAGTCTGAAGCTTTAATCCCAATCTTTAAGTTGCTTGCAAAGGTAATATTCATAAATTGCTTTATTTTCACATGCATTCTCATTCTCTCAATCTCAGTTGGAGAAAAGATAGCTCAGTAGTGTATTACATTTGGGAAAGTATGGTTGTGATTGAAGCAACCATTAAGTTCATTACTTTATTTCGTCTTTGCAATATGATTTGGGCAAACTGTAACCTGGATTTCAATTAAAAAATAATGAATGTTTGCTTTTGCAAAAGAGGCACGTTGTTAGAATCTTAAGTTTTGATGAAGACTAAAAGAATAGGCCAAGTACTTAGAAAGCAATAGGATAACATAGGATCCCAAGTAAGAGTGCACGCGGATGAATGATTTATCCCCCAGCGGCAGCGAGTAACTCACTAGGAAATAACTTAGTCCATGAGCATTAGGTACACAAAACCTTAAGACTAGGTTATAATTCAACTGGAAGTGAAAGTGCTTCCTGTTAGATTTAGACTGACGCAGGCTGTTAAAATAGAATAACTCCAAGCGTCAGTGAATCAGCCTCGTCAAGTAAAATTGCTTCCTGATAGATTTTGACTGGCGCAGACTGATAGAATAGATATAACCCTAAGCGTCAGTGAGTCTACCTCGTCAAGTGAAAGTGCATCCGATAGCGTAGTGACTAGCGCTGACTGTTGGATTGAAGGACACTGAGCGAGAGTGAGTAATAGTAAACAAAATCCTTCATCCAGTGGTTTTACTTCCGGATGTAGAAGTGCTTCCGGATACATCATAGACTAAGAGGACTAACGTTCAAAGTACACAATACACTAAGTCAGAACATAGTCTAAGTAAGACTACTCCCCATAGCAAACAAGCTTCCCACAGCATGTATAGTTCTTACTATATTTGATTATATATATTGCTATGTTGGACTAACCAGTATGTGCAGAACTTAGTCACACTTCCGGATGCAAATGCGCTTCCGGATGGAAAGACTCTTGACATTGGAATTCAGAGATTAACACTTGCAGAGCAAGATTGCCACTTCCGGATGAACGTTGATCATCCGTCAGCAAGAGTACAAGAGTCAACATCACATACTCAGAAGTCAGAATGCTTTTGTCAGAGCAGAGGTGTCAGGACTACTTTTCAGAAGATAAAGCAAGTCAACCCTGCTAAGCATTAATGAAGATGTACTTCTCAACGGTAACATGGGATTAACGGCTATATTCAAACGGACATATTCAACCTGCCACCCAACCCTTGAAGTCGAGTATAAAAGGAACATCTACAATCAGAAGATGGTTGGAAGAACAGAGCATATTATCTGATGTATTATCTTCTACATTCCTCTCATCTTCTACTCTCAGATCTAGAGTTGTAACATTCTTAGAGAGTAATTCAATTGTACTTAAGTGAGTAACATCATCTACTCTTAGAGAGAGTCATTTGTACTTAAGTGATTATCAAAATCAGTTCATAGAGTGAACATATCATTAAATCCTCTAATTAATAGAGGCTGTTATATTACAATAGTAAGGGGGAGCATTTAGAGGTTTTCTAAATCTCCATAGGTTGCAAGTTAGCCCGCAAAACTTGTGGTTGTAAGGTTTGCAGGTGAACCCGTTGTAAAACCTGTGGGTTGTTAGGTGAACCCGTGTTCGTAAAACCTAAAGTGTAAAGGCTTTCTTGTGCCTGGTTCAAACAAGAAGATTAGTGGATTGAAAATCTCAGGTGGAGCCTGGGGACTGGATGTAGGTCTAGGAGTGACCGAACCAGGATAAACTCGCTTGTGCATATTCTGCTTATTTAAATCTCACACCAAGCACCACACCACTGTATACTCACTTGTGCTTGGGATGATCCATCGTCACTCTCATCAAGCACAAGGAGTAAAGAATTCAAAAAGGGAAAATTATTAAGCATTTTATTCTCCACCCAATTCACCCCCCCTCTTGGGTGACAGCCACGCATTTCATTTGGTATCAGAGCAGGTCACTTGTTTAAAGGATCCAACGATCTCAAGTGTAAAGGCCTTGGCTGATTTGGGTTAAAAATGTTTTCCAAAGGCTTTGATCATACCATTCCACCCGTGCTAGAAAATATTGATTTTTGTTGGTGGAAAGCAAAGATGGAAAGTTTTATACAATCCACTAGTTTGAAAATGTGGGATATTTTTGAAAATGATTTTGATTTCAAACCAAGAGGAAACTGGACTGAAAAGGAGAAAAATTTGTTTTCCTTAAACATTAGAGCAATGCAAATTTTATACAAAAGTTTAACTGAAAATGATTTCCAGAAAATCAAACATTGCTCTAGTGCTAGAGATATTTGGAATACTCTTGATGTGATATATGCTACTAACCCATCTCTTGAAAGCATAGCTATCCAAAGCTCAACTCGTGCCCCTTGTGGATCATCTACTGATGAGCTTCTGGAAGCTGATATTGAGGAAGCAGGCTTCAGTGAAGAGAGTATCCATCTCTGCCTAGAAGATTCAGAAAGTGAGGTATCTGGATCTGAAATTGAATTCACTGATTTGCAAGATGCATACAATGAGTTATATACTGAATATTGTAAACTTGCAAAAGAACTTCTAGGCTTAAAAGAAAAAGATAGGAAACTTGTAAAACTAATTTCTTCTTCTACATCCAAAGTTTCTGAGGTTTCTTTTAAAGAACTAGTGGTTCCGATAGCTAGCCCACTATCGGTAGGGAAAACTTCAACATGCCTTGAAAAATGTTTTGACTGTAAACACGTGTTGAAGGAAAAAGAAAAGCTTTCAAAAGAAACTGAGATTTCAAAGGAACAAAAAGCTTTTCTAAAGAAAACTAATCATGATAATGATAGAAAACCCCATTTTGATTATCATTCCATTATCTGTCATTATTGTGGTAGATTAGGACATATTTCTCACACATGCAGTCTTAGAAGAAATTCAAATGTGAGAAATAAGTTTGTATGGATTCCTAAAGGACAAGTAAGGTCCAGTGCTAACCATGTAGGACCCAAGTACAAATGGGTACCAAAACATCCTCCTAGTGCCTTACTTGTGCAGGAAAGATCAAGAGTTCCTCTTACCCCAAAGAAGAGAACTCGTGGTGATGCAACTGCTGATACCCCCTGGTACAATCATAAGAAGCAATGCGCAACCACCAGGAACAATGGTTCTGTCTCAAGAATGAGCTATCACAGAGTTCCATTCAACTATCCTGAGAAGAACAAGAGAGAGTGGATTCCTCGATCAACATTGAAAAGGCTCTTGAATCCTACCTCTCAGAAGAAAGTGCTTCGAACCAAGGATAAGTATAGAAGATCTCCTTGGGTAAGCAAGGGATCACTTAGCAACGAAGCATTTGATAGTAAAATCTCCTATGCTAATATTAGATGGACTTATTGAGATTTTACATCAAGCATCATGTATATGAACATTATATGCCTTATAAGAGTTTATCACAATGTTCATAGTCTACATGCTATCTATGACTATCATTATCAGTGTATAACCATGTGCATATAGTCATAGTTGATTCGCAATGCCATATTCATAGTGAATAATCTTTAGGTGCATATGAATCACGTACTTCCTACAAACTGACAAGTCAGATCCAAGTCTGGATACTGAAAAGAGAAAAAGGGGGTTATTTGATATATTGTAGGAAAGAAGACTGGAAGCAACAACAAGATTCAAGACTATACATCAGCTGAGATATTTGTCATATTTTGGGAGCTAGAGTTAGAGCTTAATCGTCAAAAAGCAACAAGGAGGGAAAGAAAGAATTGACATTCATCACAATACAAATGATGCTTAGTCATACTAAATCAATCAATGGAAGATTTCTCTCTTGAGACTCTTTTGGCCTCCAACGACAAGGATGATGATGGAGAAGAAAGATAACTCTCAACATTGTTGCTTCTTCTCCTGACACTAATGTTGAAGCTGTGAGGAAGTACAAAAAGGCAAAGCAAATTTAATGGGCTGAGAGCAGATGTGTGGCATGGAGTTGATGCAACTCAAATGAAGTTTAAACATCTGTGCTTAATTGATAAGACCTGCTAACTGTACTAACTTAGGCACCGAAGTGCCAATCCTTAGTTTTTGCAGGTTCCCCACAATGTTAAATCTTAAGTGAGTCCAACCGGAAGCAAAATCACTTCCGGATACTCTTTTGCTGGCGCTGGATGATAACTCAATGTGATCAAGAGCACCACTCCAACCGGAAGCAAAACTACTTCCGGATGATCACTCACTGACACTGGATGATCAAGCCAAGAGAGCACTAATGCCAGCCCAAGGGACACGTCACTTCAGAAACGCTTCATCTTCCTCTATGAGAAGGTGTGCCCTATCTGACAAGATGAAACGACACATGTCATAAGGTGCGCCGTTTCAATTAAAAGCTTTACGTTATTCAATGTGTGAAAAACTGAAGAGACATGACCATTTTATCCTTAGTTACTTTACCTATAAATAGGGTGTCATTTTTTTTTTCACTTTCACTTTTTACTTGAATATTTTCACTCGCATCATTTTCTCTGAAAAGTCTCTTCATCTTCTCCATTGTGTTCTTCATTTTTCTCTATATACTCCTCGCATTTCATCTCTATTTACCACAACATTCATACAAAAATGGCCGGTTCGCATGAATCCAACCCAGTTACCCAGAAAGCCTCCTCTTCCAAGAAATCAAAATCCAAAACTGGGAAATCTGGGCATAAACATTCAGGAAAATCTGGGCAAAGCGATGAACATCATGAAGAACGACATGAACATCAAGAAGAGACTGGGCAACCACAAGGGCAGAATGAACAAGTCCAGGACCAGCCTGGAACTTCTGGGCGAGAGGCAGAACAGCCTGAGGTTTCTGGGCATAAGCAAGCGAAGGAAGCCAAGAGGAAGGGAAAGAAGAAGAAGGTTCAGTTCGCTGAGGAGCCTTCTTCCAAGAGGCAAAGGGTTGAAGAAGATGACCCTTCAGTTTACAGAGATGGGGCTTTAGAATTTGTTGCCTCCAAATTTGAGACGGTTCAACCCTACTTCAACCACGGCCTATTCATCGACTTAGATATGATTGATGAACTAGGGTTTCCACACCTGCGCCCTTTCCTGGAGAAGTATATGGGTTGGCTAGGGATCAAACAGGACTACAACGTCAATGTCCTCCGTGTCTTTTGTCAATCCCTCTCTGGCAAAGTGAAGTACAAGAAGATCGATGGAAAGGAACAGATCCACAGACTCTACTTCACGGCCACAGTCAGAGGAAGAACTATCAAATTCTCCTGGAGGACGCTCAACGAGTTGATGGGGTTCACGGATGAGGGTATGAATGAGTGGATGTATCCTGAGGCGCTCAAGTACAGTAAAGAAGAACTTGTGAAGTTGTATGGCACCGATGGGAAGAAGGTGTCCAAGATGTCTGACTCCTATAGGTTGCTGTACTATGTTTACTCCCGCATGATGACACATAAAGGGGGTAACTTCAATGAGTTCGCCAATATCGACAACCCATGGTTCCCCAGATTCCTCTCCCAGAAACCTATCAACCCCGGGCAGTTGATTAGTCTTGAGCTGCAGAGATGGTTGACCAATGACAAATCTGGCTATCTTCCCTATCCCACTATCATTGCCTTCCTCCTTGAGAAGCATCTGATCAAGGCCACATCTGCTGTGGAGGAAGAAAATGTCAAGTGTCGACCTGTGGGAGCAACCAACATTGGGAAGATGGGCATCAAGTATGTGAAGGCTGCTAAACCCACTCGTTCAGGATCACAGGCGGGTAGTGCCTCTGGGACTTCAGCCCCCTCTACATCTGGTGCAGGGGATCAGGAAGTGGATTCCCATGCTGGGCCAAGTCGTGCTGCAAGAGTGCCAGCGACTGTGAAGGCATTCGCTCAAGAGATGAAGGATGAGATTCTCCTTCAACTCTCTGAGTCCTTGGTAGCCCCACTTAGAAATGATTGTGATGCTGGGTTCCAGCAGCAAGGGGAGCGGATCCAGCGGCTTGAGGACAGGGTTGGCCAGGTCGAAAATCAGCTTGCCAGGGTGGATGCAAAACTAGATCTCATTCTCCAGCACCTACAAATTCCCCAACCATCACAAGGTAACCTACCACCACCTCCTCCTCCTCCCTCAGGTCACCCTCAACTTCCCCCTCCTCCTCCACCTAACACTCAACCACCACAGCCACCTCCACAAAATGACCATCAATCCCCTCCATCACCAAACAATGCTCACCAATCCCAACCTTCACCCAACCATGAACATCAAATCCAAGACACACACCAACAATCTCCTAGCCAATCACCCCTTCACTCCAACAACTCCCCATCTCCACAAAACTCCCCATCTACACCTCCCTCATCCACTCGCACACCATCCAACCCCTTAGCCGAACACCTTGGATTTCAAAATGCCATTCACCCCCTCAGCCATATCTATCTACGAGATTACCCACGCCTTCAGCAAATCCCTGAGGATCCTCACGTACCCTTTACCCCATTTACCCCACACTCTTCCACTACCTTCCCTGAATATTCCTCCACCTACCCATTCGAAGGTCTATTCGTAGATCCTTCCTGGTTCCCCAACCAACCCACATCCCTAGAACATACCTTACCTGCCTCTTCCCCAGAATCCTCACCCCAAACTCCACTTAACCCTGAACCTCTACCCTCCTCTTCATCTACTCCATCCCTGGCACTCGCCATTGTTGATGATGACAAAAGGGGGAGAAATGTGATGACCGCCCTTCGCCTATCCATGAACACAAGGGATGTGCTCAGCCAACCATCCCTCTGGCTTGAAGAAGATATCATGGCTGCCCTTCGCCATGCAATGGAATCACAAAGGCTGAGTGGTGCTGAGAGCCTAATAAGAGGAGAAGCCATAAGATTCATGGAGCAGCAGAGGTCGTCTGAGCAAGGATCACAATTGGAGATGGTTGTCTTTGAGCCAAATGAACAAACTTCACAGCCTGAGTCATCTTCATCAGAACCTCCTCCAACTAAGATAAGTAGAAAGGATATTGAGGAGATAATGATGAAGTGGGGACAGAAGAAGATCAATCACCCTCCTATTGTGACAGCCAAGCCTATCCCCTCATCCACTGGGCAAGAGTCTGAGATCCCCTCGTCTGAGCAATCATCTGCCCTTCCTCCCTCATCTGAGCCAGCAGTCACCTTCAGTGAATCTAGAAAGAAGGCCGTTGCCAAGAAGCGGACCAGGAAAATTATTGCCACCACTGAAACTGCTGAGAGTGAGGAAGAGACTCCATCTGACCAACCTGAGCAAGAGACCTCATCTGCCCAAGTTGAGCCTGAAACCCCAGTAGTTCAAGCAGTTCCTATTCTAAAGGAGGTCAAGTTGGAAATTGAAGACATGACTCCTGAGGAATATGAAAAGTATGGGTTCACGGACAAACTCTCCTTCGGTCAGATGGCCTGCCTCGATGCTGACAGAGCAAGTGTCATGCCTACTCCTCCGATTAGCAAGAGCAAAGGGAAGAGTAAGGGGAAAGGGAAAAGGAAAGCCCAGGAAGTTGAGGAGGATCCCAACTTCCCTGTATGAAACGTAAAGATTCGGGCTGTTCACTATCCCAATGGAGAGGTCGCCTACTTCGATGATGCTACAGGGTTCCCTGGGTATGAAGAAGTAGAGAACATGAAAAGAGCATTCGAGGAGTCTATCGAATCAGAAAGACTCAGAAGGGAAAGAGATGAAGAAGAACTTCAGCAGATCATTGCCCAGATAAACCAGAGTGAGCGTGAGGCCGAGATAGCCCAACTACAAAAAGAAAATGAAGAGAGACAAAAGGAGAGGGAGAGGAAAAAGAAACACAAACCTTGAACCCCCAAATCCAAACATTTGGTTTTAACTTGAAATTTTCTTGTTTTGTTTTCATGCATATTTTTATTCATACTTAGTGAAATTTATTTACTTGTACATGTTATTTGATTGTGTAACTCTGACTTGTAACTTTTACTTGTCAATAATATTTGTTCAAGTTACTTGTTCTTATCTATTGCTTTTATTCTTTTGCTAATCCTTCCTTAGGAACTTAATAGATAGAACTAGGTTTGTCATCATCAAAAAGGGGGAGAATGTTAGAATCTTAAGTTTTGATGAAGACTAAAAGAATAGGCCAAGTACTTAGAAAGCAATAGGATAACATAGGATCCCAAGTAAGAGTGCAACCGGATGTGGATTTACTTCCTGATAGACTAGGACTCGCGCACGCGGATGAATGATTTATCCCCCAGCGGCAGCGAGTAACTCACTAGGAAATAACTTAGTCCATGAGCATTAGGTACACAAAACCTTAAGACTAGGTTATAATTCAACTGGAAGTGAAAGTGCTTCCTGTTAGATTTAGACTGACGCAGGCTGTTAAAATAGAATAACCCCAAGCGTCAGTGAATCAGCCTCGTCAAGTAAAATTGCTTCCTGATAGATTTTGACTGGCGCAGACTGATAGAATAGATATAACCCTAAGCGTCAGTGAGTCTACCTCGTCAAGTGAAAGTGCATCCGATAGCGTAGTGACTAGCGCTGACTGTTGGATTGAAGGACACTGAGCGAGAGTGAGTAATAGTAAACAAAATCCTTCATCCAGTGGTTTTACTTCCGGATGTAGAAGTGCTTCCGGATACATCATAGACTAAGAGGACTAACGTTCAAAGTACACAATACACTAAGTCAGAACATAGTCTAAGTAAGACTACTCCCCATAGCAAACAAGCTTCCAACAGCATGTATAGTTCTTACTATATTTGATTATATATATTGCTATGTTGGACTAACCAGTATGTGCAGAACTTAGTCACACTTCCGGATGCAAATGCGCTTCCGGATGGAAAGACTCTTGACATTGGAATTCAGAGATTAACACTTGCAGAGCAAGATTGCCACTTCCGGATGAACGATGATCATCCGTCAGCAAGAGTACAAGAGTCAACATCACATACTCAGAAGTCAGAATGCTTTTGTCAGAGCAGAGGTGTCAGGACTACTTTTCAGAAGATAAAGCAAGTCAACCCTGCTAAGCATTAATGAAGATGTACTTCTCAACGGTAACATGGGATTAACGGCTATATTCAAACGGACATATTCAACCTGCCACCCAACCCTTGAAGTCGAGTATAAAAGGAACATCTACAATCAGAAGATGGTTGGAAGAACAGAGCATATTATCTGATGTATTATCTTCTACATTCCTCTCATCTTCTACTCTCAGATCTAGAGTTGTAACATTCTTAGAGAGTAATTCAATTGTACTTAAGTGAGTAACATCATCTACTCTTAGAGAGAGTCATTTGTACTTAAGTGATTATCAAAATCAGTTCATAGAGTGAACATATCATTAAATCCTCTAATTAATAGAGGCTGTTCTTAAGCTTGTGCTTGAAGAACAGAATTGTTATATTACAATAGTAAGGGGGAGCATTTAGAGGTTTTCTAAATCTCCATAGGTTGCAAGTTAGCCCGCAAAACTTGTGGTTGTAAGGTTTGCAGGTGAACCCGTTGTAAAACCTGTGGGTTTTAGGTGAACCCGTGTTCGTAAAACCTAAAGTGTAAAGGCTTTCTTGTGCCTGGTTCAAACAAGAAGATTAATGGATTGAAAATCTCAGGTGGAGCCTAGGGACTGGATGTAGGTCTAGGAGTGACCGAACCAGGATAAACTCGTTTGTGCATATTCTGCTTATTTAAATCTCACACCAAGCACCACACCACTGTATACTCACTTGTGCTTGGGATGATCCATCGTCACTCTCATCAAGCACAAGGAGTAAAGAATTCAAAAAGGGAAAATTATTAAGCATTTTATTCTCCACCCAATTCACCCCCCCTCTTGGGTGACAGCCACGCATTTCATACGTGTCCTAGATTAAAAGTTTTCTTCTTAGATTGTGGGGTTACTTGAACTATGTAATACAAGGTCAGTTGGCTGTTAATTTTGGTTTTCCTTACTTAAAGTTACTATGTGTATCTTGATTTGAGAGACCTTAATTATATTTATCTTTGTAGTTATACTCTTGTAAGGGTGAGCATATAAAGATAAGTCGAGCTCGAAAGGTACTACCAACAATGATCTATTCTTTACTTCATTACCAAACCAATCAGCTCCCTGAAAATGTTTTTGGGTTGCTTAGTCTTATTGATCTGCTTTCATGGTATGAGCTGCTCTGAACTTGAATATCTTTGCCAAATTGAAACATGATCTTCATAATTATTAAACAGGCATAAGAACTAGCTGCAACATTGGCAGCATGCAAGGCACAATCTGCACAAACTGATAATGATGGGGTGAGTATTTCATTGTTGTTATTTTAATGATTGGGGACTTTCATGCTAATCATTTTACTGCATTATTGTGAAAACTTGAAGTATCCTGACATGTTAGCCGGCTTCACTTACCCACCGTTCTCTCATTGTCCAAGGAGAAAAGTAGCACCTTTTTGGAAGCATTTTTCTCCTTTTTCTCATTCTATCTTCTCTTTTTCTCTCTACTTCTCCTAGATTTCTACTTCTTTCTTTAACTCCCCACCATAATCTTATTCAAATGATTCTCATTTGGTGCTACAACTTTCATTTTTTTCACATTGTGCAGGTTTTTCATTCTTGAATCTCTACTGATAGAGAAAATGTTATCCACGCCCCAAAGTTTAATCAAACCAATCTCTACAAATAGTTGTGGCCTGCAGATGCACATGTTATGTATAAGTCACAATCTACTTACTAGGTTAGAGGACAAACACAAGGAAGAAGAAGAAAATAGATGTTAAATTTTGGAGTGACAATGTATGTGGTCACAATGGATGTTAATTTTCATATTGATAATGTATTTCATCCATGTGTTACAAAATTATGAGGGTGGTGCACAAGATGTATAAATTGTTGTTATTGACAACTTGTATATTAACAACTATGTTTTGAAACAAGTGTTTGTGTTTCAAAACGGTTGTTAACAACTGTGTTGAATTCTTGTATATTATGACAATTTATAGTTGTTGGTCATTCGTAAAATGTGTTTCCAAACTCGTCCATGACTAGCAGTTGTTTTCAAGGGAAACATGTGCACTACGTAGCTAATGGCTAGGGCAAAATGACAAGTTAATGGGCGCACATGACAACTCTTTGGGCTAACTTTGACAAGTTAATGGGCACATGTGACATCTAATTGGGCAGATGTAACAAGTTAATGGTCAATACTCTTAAGTTAATGGGCAGGGCCAAGTGACAAGTTAATGGGCACGCATGACAACTCTTTAGGCAAAACTTGAAAAGTTAATGGGCAGACATGACAAATCTTTGGGCAAAATTTGACAAGTTAATGGGCAATCGTGACAACTTTTAAGGCAAAACTTGACAAGTTAATGGGCACTTGTGACAACTAGTTGGCCAGGTGTAACAAGTTAATGAACAATACTCTTAAGTTAATGGGTAGGGCAAAGTGACAAGTTAATGAGCACGTGTAACAACTAGTTGGCCATGTGTAACAAGGTAATGGACAATACTCTTAAGTTAATGGGCAGGGTAAAGTGACAAGTTAATGGGCACGCTAAAGAACTCTTTGGCCAAAACCTGACAAGTTAATGGGCCGACGTGACAACTCTTTGGGCAAAAGTTGACAAGTTATTGGGCAAGCGTGACAACTCTTTGGGCAAAACTTGACAAGTTAATGGGCTCGTGTGACAACTAGTTGGCCAGGTGTAACAAGTTAATGGACAATACTCTTAAGTTAATGGGAAGGACAAAGTGACAAGTTAATGGGCACGCGTAACAACTCTTTGGCCAAAACCTGATAAGTTAATGGGCAGGCGTGACAACTCTTTGGGCAAAACTTGACAAGTTAATGGGCAAACGTGACAACTCTTTGGGCAAAACTTGACAAGTTAATGAGCACGTGTGACAACTAGTTGGCAAGTGTAACAAGTTAATGGACAATACTCTTAAGTTAATGGGCAGGGCAAACTGACAAGTTAATGGGCACGCGTGACAACTCTTTGGCCAAAATCTGACAAGTTAATGGGCGGGCATGACAACTCTTTGGGCAAAACTTGACAAGTTAATGGGCACGCATGACGACTTTTTGGGTAAAACCTGACAAGTTAATGACACGCATAACAACTCCTTGGACATGTAATGTGTTGCCCATAGACTTGTCACACTTGCTCATGACATTGTTAATCACTGCCCATTAACTTGTTACATTTGCTCATTACCTCGTTATTCATTGTCCATATATCATGTTATTAGCTGTTGTTAACTTGTCACACTTGCATACACCAGAAATGTTCAGCTCCTAAAAGGAAAGGTAAATAAGCCAAGTTTTGAGAGCAATTCAAATTCAGGGTAAATACAAAAAATCAACCCACTAAGGTTTCCATCATTTAACCAAGAATACTAAATTTCAACTCAAGTACAATACAAATACAAAAACACATGTAGAAACTTTCTTTGACTTTCTTGAACTTCGGCTTCCACCTTCTTGAATCTATTGCATCTAATTCATGTCTCTTTTTAAGCTTCCTTACTTCCCCACATATTGCACATCAACCTCTTCAAAGAATTTTCTTCATTTCCACTTCTGGCGCATCAAACTCTACTTTTATTGCTCAAAGATCTTCTTTTTCATCGTACAATCTGTCGATTGTATCAAGTAGCACTCTAATAAAAAACATGCTTAAATGATTAACAATTCAAAATACAAATTTCAGTAACTTCATAAATGCAAATAAAGCAATGGACATCAAAAAAAGGATCATGATATGGTGACTGATATGGAGTAGGAAAAGATTGAGAGTGTTTGGAAGAATTGTGAGCAAAATAATTATAGAAATTATTCCATGTCATAGTTAAGTGTGTTTGCAAAACTGATTCAAATGTACTTCATAGGGTTCACAGTTAATGCAACACCAATTGAATACAAAAAGAAACTAGATTCAGAATCCTACAAAATGAGTTACACAACAACCGCTGAATACTACACAAAACACCTGAAAAATGGAGCAAACTGAAATAAACATATTCACCAAAGCAAACTCACAAAACTGATGCAAATCTGATAGTAATTTCATACACAAACTGATGCAAAATTGATCATAACTTCACACACAAATATGCAAATCTGGCAGCAAAATAATTCTAGTGTTGAGTCAAATTTCAAGAGAATTGGTTCAGTCCACCAAGATGATTCACTTGAGTAACTTGCCTCTGCCCCATCTTTCCAACTCTCAAGAGAATTGATATCATAATTATCATCATCATCATCATGTCTCATGAACATAATCGTTCCAACCATCATCTATTAAAACCTTCTCTTTCCACATCACCATGAAGCTCTACAATATCATAAAGTCAACACTATAATTACCACACACAGCATATACTTAAGTACCAAAAAATTAACAAAAAACCAACAAGAATCAGCCAATTTTCAGAATTCCTTTCATCAATTGCTCAACTTTTGTTAAAATTTCAGACATTTTTGGGTTGAGAAGGATTAAAAATCGTGGGAGCTTATGAGTAATAGCCCTTTTCTGTTTATGGAAAAAAGGCCCTTCTCAGATGTATTAAAAAAATAATAATCATTCAATATGTTTTAATAGAACAAATTTGTGAGAAGAAAAGTGTTTCTTATTTATAAATTTCATTCTCCTCATCCAGGCATATCATAAAGCTATAGCATATATATTAGGGATTCAGCAAAAGAAATCAAGAACATCACAGAAACAAGCTAACAAATCCTAGTAATGCAGGGCAGTAAGTAAATTTTAAATAATCAGTGTTAAATCTGATGAGAACGACCTTGAAGACGAGAGAGGCGACAGTGAAGGCGAGAGAGGCGAGAAAGATGAAGAAATTGAGGGTGGTGGCAATGGGTTTTTGGTTTCTGTTTGTTTTGGGGGTGTGGGAAATAAGAAGGTGGCGGCCACAACCTGCGAGAGAGAGAGAGCGAGAGAGAAGAGGCAGATGAGAGATGAAGCAAGAGAGTGAGTGTGTAATAAGAGGGCAGGGGCAAAAATGTCTTTTCAATTTTCAAATATATTAAAGTGAGGTCCCTTGGGACCCTACATTAATTATTTCAACTTTTGGGACTTTTCTAGTATTAAGTCCCTTGTGGGGGACCTCAAATTAATTTTCCCAAAATTCAAAATAAGTTATAAATTGATTTATCTAATTTTTCCCTTAAACTAATTTATTTTACTTATAAGTTAATAAATAATCTAAAAATATTTCAAATATTTCATAATTTATTAACCTATTTCACAAGTTTTTTTTATCAAAAGCAAAATGATATTAATTTAAAAAGATTACATAGTTCTAACTGTATCATGAAAATAAGAAGGAAAAAAGGAAGATTGTTCATCTATAAGCAAGTAAATAGAAAGCAATTGAAAAGGTCGGAGCAGAGAGGCCACATCTCGGGCGATGACATGGGAGACTGAAGGAGCCCAGTGATGGAAGTCAATACTACACTTACGAACATTCCAGATACTGAGACGCTCCTTAGGTAGACCAGAGTGATGTATCCAATTTAGAGCCATGCGAAAGCAACCCATAGCAAAAATATTACTAGGAATGGATGATCGCTTCCATGTGAAAGTTTGAAGAAGAAATCCTTCAAAACAAACCAATATGCAACAGTAGGAGGACCGATGAAGCTTCCACCGTTTGACTAAAGACATTCCATTGGTTCGCCTGTGAGAAATTAGGGTTGATTGAGGCTTGCTGACCGACAGACGTATTGTTCTTCTCCAGAAAAGCTATAGCAGAGAAAGCTACTATTGATTGAGAGTCCCTAACAATAACATGGGGATGAGGAATATGACAAAGCAGCTTGATTGCGCTTTCTCCAAATGTCATTAAAGAATGAAATGATTCTCTTAAGGAGAACTTCATCATCTTTGCTTGAGATAATGAGTTGCTTGAGCCAAGTTAAAAGATCATTGAGGGACAAATGAGATGGAGGGCACATGGAAAAATTTCAACTAAATCTTATTATTATATTAGGCTAATGTATACTTTTGGTCCCTTATGTTTGCATCAAGTTTCAATTTAGTCCTTTATGTTTGGAAAGTACACTTTTAATCCTTGCATCAAATTTCAATTTAGTTATTTATGTTTGAAAAATACCCTTTTAGTCCTTTTTTGTTAACACTGTTAGTTTCACTTAAATTTAAATGATTATTTCATAATTAAATTGGGGCAAAAAATGATAAATTCTGAAACTATAAGAATAATTACACTAAAAGAATTTAATCTAAGTTTTTTTTTATTTGTATAACCGTTTAAATTGTTAAAATAACAGTTTCCGTTAAGTGAAACTAATGGTATTAACAAAAATGACTAAAAGTAAACTTTCTAAACATAAAAGACTAAATTAAAACTCGATGCAAACATAAGGACTAAAAGTGTACTTTCCTAATACAAAGTACAATATTCAATTAAAGGTTAAAGTATACTTTTGGTCCCTTATGTTTGCATTAAGTTTCAATTTAGTCCTTTATGTTTGGAAAGTACACTTTGAATCCTTTTTTATTAACACCGTTAGTTTAACTTAACGGAAAATGCTAACTTAACAATTTTAAATGATTATTTTATAATGAAATTGGACAGAAATGATAAATTTTGAAAATATAAGAATATTTACACTCAAATATTTTAATCTAAACTTTTTTTCAGTATTTAATAACCATTTAAAATTGTTAAGTTAATATTTTCCGTTAAGTTAAACTAATGGTGTTAACAAAAAAGGACTAAAAGTGTACTTTCCAAACATAAAGGACTAAATTGAAACTTGATGCAAACACCAAAATATACTTTAGCCTAATGAAAAAAAGGGAGTAAAAGTATATTTTAGCTGTTATGAAATCCCTCATATTGTGGATGTCCATTTCCATTCCCTTTACTCCTCCATGTATTTGGGCTATAGACATTATTCCATATTAATGATGTAACCCTAATTCTCCTCTATAAATAGAGGGCTCACCATTGTATATGATCACACTTGAATAAGATATTCTCCTACTCTCTCTTCTTGTTTCTCTTCTTATCTTTATATTCATAACACGTTATCAGCACGAAGCTCTAACCGAGCACGAGACTCACGAAGGTAATATTGGTAATAATATTATTTTCTTCATCTTGTTCTTATCTCTTATATTTTGTTTTTTGTGGAACGTGTTGTTCCAATACAATGATGACCTGAAGTCATCTCTACGGAATCTGTAGTTCCAATTTTTATTTACGGCCCGAAGCTGTATTTGATTTTGATGGAACCTGAAGTTCCATCTAGTAAAAAAATATAATTTTTATGGCCTGAAGCCATATTTGGTGGACATGAAGTTCCACATAATAAAGATTTGACCTGAATCCATGTTTGATAGAACCTGAAGTTTTATCTCATAAAAATTTCATTTTTTTACTACCTTAACCCGTATTTGATTTTGATGGAACCTGAAGTTCCATCTACTAAATATTTCTTTTTTTTATGACTTGAAGCGTATTTGATTTTGATGGATCCTGAAGCTCCATCTTCTAAGAATTTCATTCTTGTATGAATTGAAATGAACATTTGTAAACCTCTAGAAAATTGTTTGGGGCTAGAGATGATATGAAAATTGAGTTTTAACTCAAAGAGATATCTGGACAAAGTAACCTTGGTGGTAGAAATGAATCTGATGAAAATATGTGTTAAAGCATTGAGTCCATTATTATTATATAAACAAAATTAGGTTGTTGGGCATGTGACATATGCTCATGAGGGCTATGGTGATAATTAGCACAAAAAGCAAAATTTTCCTTGTGAATTGGACTCATTTAAGACTTTATAAACACTGCATCTTTGTAGTTCTAATTTGTTTTACGGCTTGAAGCCGTATTTGATTTTGATGGAACCTGAAGTTCCATCTAGTTAAAAAAAATTATGGCCTAAAGCCATATTTGATGAAACCTGAAGTTTCATCACATAAATATTTCATTTTATGGTTCAAAGTCTTATTTGATAGAACCTAAAGTTCCATTGCCAAATGACGTGAAGTCTTTTTGATAGAAAAAGTTTTATCACACAACGGCCTGAAACCATACTTGATGGAGCATGAAGTTCCATTACATAAATATTCCAATTTTATGTTCAGAGCTAACGGCTCGAGACAATAAATATTATATTTTTATGACTTGCAGTCATATAACATTTTTTTAAAATAGCTAGACCACCATGATCTGAAAGCCATGAAGATCTTATTTTTATGACATGTAATCATAAAAAGTAAGTTTTGTATATAATTATTAAATACTCAGAGTCTAACCACTATAAAGACTGTATTATTATGACCTGTAGTCATAAAAAGTAAGTTTTTACATGATCGAGTGGTCAAATCCTTACGACAGGAAACTATAAAAGTTCTATTTTTATGACCAGAAGTCATATAAATTTTATAAATGTTCTGCTTGATTATTAAATGTGCAAAGCTCAATAGCCTGAAACAATAAAGATTTTATGACCAAAAGTCATATAAAATAATTTTTTAATTAAATATTAAGTGGTCAAAGCCATAAATATGACCTATAGTCATCAGATATTAACCTGAAGTAATGACAATTCAATTTTTATGACCAAAAGTCATATAAAGTGGCAAGAAGTCGAATACAAAATTTAATTTTATGGCCTGAAGCCATAAAAACTTTATTTTATAACTAATAGTTATAAACAGGTATATTTTACTCAAGCATTTAATGACATGAAGCCACATAAATTTATGTGCATAGCAAGCAATGAATTGGTTCCTGAAAGAACTATATACATTAGATACAACGTTATTAGTTCCTAAAGAACTATATGCATTAGATACAACAATATTAATTCCTGAAGAACTAATAATGTATTTGTGAGTGAAAAATATTTTACATTACTCACTTGAGAGGAAATTATTGGAATACAAGTATGAGTCATATTGTATAGAGTTTTTACTCTGATATAACCAGAAGTTAGTTTGACAATGAGAATAATATTGCAACAAACACTACTACAAAAATCACTTTTAACGTCCAAAATTCACGTCCATTATTTGAAAATGGACGTTGTAAATATATTTTTATAAATAACGTCCAAAATTCACATCTATTATTTGAAAATGGACGTTGTAAATATTTTTTTTATAAATAACGTCCAAAATTCACGTCCATTATTTGAAAATGGACGTTGTAAATATCATTTTATAAATAATGTCCATTATTAGATAAATGGAGTTTTTTTAGATATTACTACCACTACAAAAAAAAAGTAATTTAAACCACCTTATTTAGATCACTTATATAATACTCCATCCAGTTCTAAATATAAGACCTAGTTGACTTTTTTAAATCAAATCTCTCTTGTTCATTGTAACATCCTAAAATTTGGGTTAAATATAATAAGGAGTTATTTGAGGTTTTGGTGTTATTTAAAAATTAAAAAATCCTTACAAATAAATTTATGATGATAAATATATTTTTAAGAATTTCTAGAATTTGATAAAAAAAAATTTTAGAACTTATTTTATTTTGAAATCAAAGAAAAATAACTGATTGATGATTTGTAGTTTGGGAATTATAGAGAAATCACTGTGAAAACCTAAATAAAATGAGAGTGGTTGAAAATTCTTACTTTTAAGTTTTAACATGATTTTATTGTTAAAAGAGGGACTTAGTTAAAATTTAGAAAAGTTTAAAGTAGTCATAAAAATTAAAAAAGAAAAGTTCAAAGTAAATGGGCCAAACATGGTAATAGTTGCTTTTTTACTTGCCCATTTCTTTCATAACCGCACCATTTCATCCACTACACTACCGTCAGTTTGTCTTCTTCTTCTTCTCATGTCTCCATGGATTTCTCTGACTTTTCTCTTGCCCTCTTCCTTTTCTCTTCCACTCCGGCGATGATTAATATTCCGGCGAACCACGTTGGAGTCGGCTTTCTCCCTGCAAGGAAGAGTTGAGCGTAATAACCCCATTTTTTCCAAATCCAGTTTCATTTTCTCAACTTTCTGCGGTGACGATGTTATGGTTTCCGGTGACGGCGAATAACGATGGTGGTGGTCGACGAGGATGCATGCAGAATCGGATTTGAGATCCGGTGAGCCTCTTTTTTCGATTTCTATCATTTATTTCTTCATCTATCGCTTTTTGGAAATGCTGAGTTGGGTTTTTCAATTGGGATGTTTAATGGGTTAAAATGAAGTTAAAGTTTCAATCTTTGATGTATTAAAGAAGATTGGAACTTTTTATTTGAAGATTGAAAGAGTTTTTGAGAAAACCCAAATTTGGGAACCTAAGAATCTGACTAGTTTTTGGGGTTCTAAGGAGTCCAATGTCAAATTTCTAACTCAATAAGCTTAAGAAAGTTAGAAATATCTCTGCATGTTTGACCCTAGTTGAAATGTTTATTTTTACAAATTATGTTCTTTCTCTGTGTTTGGTTGACGGTATATATGATTATCATATGGCCATCAACAATAATGTTTTTTTCTTCTGCCTGAATCCTTGTAGAATCTGTGTTGCTTAAACTAGTAGAATCTGCGTAGAGGCTTACACGAATCCTCTTTTGCTTCTGCTCGTGACAGTGAAATGTTTCTGCTTCTCAATCAAGGTCTATAAAGATGCTTGCTATTTTTTTTAACTTGTATTTTTTGTTCATGGTTTACCGTCGCTTTTTTCTTTTTCAAATGTTTTAATGTTTTAATTGGATATTGATGCAGGACTGATTCTGCTTTAAAGAAAATCTAAAATCAAGGTACCATTTTTTTTAGATGATGATAATGATAATAATAAAACTGGGTGCTATAATGCTGTGATGTAGTTCTGGGTGGTTTATTTCTATGTCTAATTGAAGTGCTATGATGTTTGAAAAATGGGCATCTCAAGCTCAGAGTGTTTGAGATCAGCCTATGATGGTTGATTTAGTTCAGAGGGTTTGCTGTTAAGTAAAATTTACTTCATTATAACATGTTTATGTGAATACAGATTTCCCTTGCTCTGTTGTATGATGGTAATTTTTTTATATTATATCTCAATTTTTGGTTTAATTCAATTTCAAAGAACTTTTGGAGTTTCTACTTTTGTTACTTAATTTGAAGTTCTTGATGATTCTATATTCTATTGCAAATAAGTAATCATAATATTTTGGATACTTTGGTGAGATTTTCAGGAAACATTTAGGTTTAGTATTTTTTATGCTTCAATCCATGTAAAAAATGGGGAAAAAATTTGAAATGAAAATGAGAGAATCTGACCAATGTTTCACACGAATTGATGAGTCAAGAAGAATGAATCTTGTGGTGCTTCATCTCACGCAAGTGGTTAAATTTTTTTGACAAGTAAATTGTATAGTGTATTGTCCACTTCTTTCTTCTCTCTGTTCCGTGCTTTCTGCTTTTTGCTATACATCTTGAGGTCACAACTCCATATAGCATTACAGAGAATTCTCTCCCCTCCATAGAAAATCTGGTATAATGTAAGTGCAATTATTTTTCTTTATTTGTAAATGTTCTTAAAAATCTGTTTGTTTTTATAGACAGGCATTTAATTAGTCCATATGATCGGAAACCTATCACTGACTCTGATAAGTTATTATTTGGATTATGTATACTTCGAAACTAACACAGTGTTGTTGGTGTTATCATACATTTCATACAATTTTATAATTATTTTCCGTACTTATTAGCTTTTAGTGTATATCATACTAATTGATGGTTTCTTTCATGTTTTGGGCTAGATTTTTGACTCAGATGTCTCTTTCAGTCAAGATATCATCGATGAAATCCGGGATAAATTGGCCAATTGGTTCCTTGAACATGCTTTGAAGCGAAAAATTAGTTTGGATTTCACTTCCAATATAGCACATTATGTTGTATTTGGATGTATATTAGCTTACTTTAGATTGTATGTATGTAGACATTTGTTCCCGTGGGATGTGTACTGTAATTCAAAATGTGTACAAAGAAATGAGTATAAAATAAAAAATCACACAATAGTACTAAATTTGCACAATTCACTTCTATTCTCACAAAATGGACGTCAAAGATGCAAAAAACAAGACATATATAACGTCCAATATTTCCTATATTCAACGTCCAATATAGATGAATGGACGTCAAATCTATGATATTCAACGTCCATTCTAAAATGGACGTGAAAAATCAATATTTTCAACGTCACTGCCGTTTACGTCCCTTTTTTTTGGACGTCAAAAGCCCAAAATTATGAACGTTAAAAGTGTTTTTTTGTAGTAGTGAAACCTGAAGTTTGTGCATATAATGTTTGGTAATGATCGGTTGGATCATCCCGGATTATAATGATGCAAAATAATAGCACTACTCACTAATGAACCAGAAGATTCAAGTGTTTGTTCTCAGAAAGAATGAAATATGAAACATCACTAGTTTTGATTGAAATTATACACATGTAGATGTGCATTTATGAGTTATATATGGGCCCATATAAATATCATATAGACTTAATAATACTTTATGAATATTAGATGCATCTATGAAATGGTCACATTGGTGTCCATGTTAGATGATCAACTTGCAACCTGAAGTTTGCAAATTTGTTCAGTTAGGTACATTAGTCATATGATTTTCATTGAAATCACTAGTGATATTTAATTATGTTTTTAATGTTTATATGCCATGTGAGAGCATATCCATATCTTGCAAAGCCTCCATGAATAGCTAGATCAATATTTGTGAGAAAAAAAAATTAATCTTAGAGTTGGGTAAAATGTACTACAACTATAATTGCATCATGTCAATAAAAGAGAATGAATTCTCCCATTAATTTTCCATCTGATGTTTTGAAATATGTATTCATATTGTTCCACCACAATAATGCACATAGATGGATATCAAATGAAATTTGGAGATAAATATTGGTGTTCCCAATATGAGGGGGAGAAATGAATAACTGGAAGAAATATGTGTTGTATGCAACGAAATTAAATCCTCAATATTAGTAATGTGAACTGGAAGTTCATCAAATGTTGCAAAATATTTGCCAGATACTATCACTTACCATATAAGGATTTTTATATCTCATGATCCAGTTGAAGAATGCTCCAATAATTATACATGAGAATGAAACATGCCTGAAGCATGAGAAATGATTGGTTCCAAAAGAAAATGAAAATGGAGCAAATAATTATGATGATCATTTTGAGGAGGCTTTACTTGAGACATAACTATTTGTAAGACCCCATAAGTGGCTCAGGTACCTGAACGAAATAAAAGAGAGCTCAATATATTATGTAATAGGGAAAAGGAACCGTGAAAGGATAAATTTGTCAACAATAATATCACGTGATAAATGAGGATCTGACATATAAATATGTTATGAGTAGACATAAAATGACTAGCTAGTAAAAAATAAAAAACGCTATATGAAATGTGACAACATGAATCTATGCACCTGAAGTGCTATTTGAATAAGAACACTTATGCAAAAAAGGGGGAAAAGTATGGTTAGAATGATTTTCGCAGTAATTCAATATAATAATGATAGATGTTGTCTCGTGGTGGAATGAACATTCATGTTTTGATTTGGTAGTCTGACAATATATGAAATTTTGATGTGCGTCTAGAAAATATGATTATAAACCATGATTAGATATTGTGAGTTGAATCCTAGAAGGATTTCAAATACTAGAAGTATTATGAAAAATGATTACATATATGTATAGATTTATATATAAACATATGAAAATCCCTGAAGGATTCTAGCTGCCAGAAGCATGCACTTTGAATTCACGAGAACAATACTCGATAAGGCTAAGTCTTTGTATAGATTAAAGCAATCTGCGCGTATGTGGTACAATTGGCTTAATGAATATCTCCTGAAAGAAGGATATAAAAATGATCCAATATGCCCACGTATATTCATGAAAATATCTGGAAATGAGTTTGTTATAATTTCTGTATACGTTGATGATATAAATATCATCGAAACTCCTGAAGAGTTAGATAAGACAATAAATTGTCTAATGAAAGAATTTGAAATGAAATGAAATGAAGGAAGCTACAAGTGTTTCTAGTTGAGATCATTGATACATCATGTACGATGTACTTGTGGTTTATCTTCTAGTAAAATGAGTCCCACTACCATATAAGAGGATAATTGCATATATCTTCCAACTCAAAGAATGCTACATCAACGGAGATAGAACTAAGCACATTTCACAAAAGTTCTTCTTCACTCAAGATCTCAAGAAATATGGTGAAATTGATAGCCACCAAATCCGATCAAATGAAAAACTAGCAGATATGTTCACAATGTTACTTCCTGCTGCAACACTGGAGAAGTTTACTTATGACATTGAACTTCGCCGATTTAGAGATATCAGCTGAAGTGGTCAAGAGGGGGAGATGATACACATTGTACTCTTTTTCCCTTGTCTATGGTTTTTTTCCCACTGGGTTTTCCTAGCAAGGTTTTTAATGAGACAACACCAATAAGTGTATCACTAAGCATTGTACTCTTTTTCTTCCATTAAGTTTTTGTCCCATTGGGTTTTACTTAGTTGGAGTTTTTTTAATGAGACATATGTTTAGTCTTGGACATCCAAGGGGGAGTGTTATGAAATCCCTCATATCGTGGATGTCCATTTCCATTCCCTTTACTCCTCCATGTATTTGGGCTATAGACATTATTCCATATTAATGATGTAACCCTAATTCTCCTCTATAAATAGAGGGCTCACCATTGTATATGATCACACTTGAATAAGATATTCTCCCACTCTCTCTTCTTTTTTATCTTCTTATCTTTATATTCATAACATTAGCTTATTACTCCTATATTAGTATTATTATAGTTTGAAGCTGAGTGAGGGAGTAATACCTATTTCTCCCATACACCATCGCCATCATCTTCTTCCTTTCCGGCGGCCGTACACGGTGAAATATGGCCACAAACCCGTATGCAACGTTGGATTCGGCTTCAGGTGAACACTCTCTACTTCTCTATACCTATTTTTCATCTCTTAGTCTATTGACTCTCAATTTGCTATTTGATTGAGGTTTTGGACTCGAAATTTCTAATTAACTACTATATAAACCCATTAGATTTTGTTTCTAGCTCTAACACCCCAAATTTTATTTCATAATATAATGAAATTAAAAAGGAATAAAGAATATAAATTATAATTTAATGTTTTATGAAATGGAATAAAAGTGAAAATTTAGGACAAACCATTAGAAATTATAAAAATAATCCTAATATTTCGTATTTTGTATTAGTAGACTATTTGTATATTTTAGTCATAGTTGTGAACTATAATAGTATTAGGAAATAATTAGAGTAGAAAGATGTATGTTATTATTAGGATTATTATTAGGAAGACTTTTAGGGGAAATTTATTATCTTTTAGGATATGTTTGTACTATAAATTATAAATATGTTATTATTTGTTTTCACACAAAATAAGTCTTATTTTTTTTATTTTTATTAAATAACTAGGAAGAAGAGAGTTAAATGGAAAGAAAGGGCATAAGTGTTATATAAAAGATTTAGGGACAAAAGTGTAATTAAAAACAATATAAAGAATGGGTAGTTGATTGGAATTTTCTCTTGTCCTTACATATAAATAAAATACTCCATGACCAATAGAAACCCTAAACCCCCTAATAGTCAAATTTGCCGCCTCCTTTTCCCCTCACATCTCATCTATTTTTTTTTTTCTTTCTTCATCAAACTCCTCATTCATTCATCATCACTCTGTCTCTGGAAAGAACATCCATTTTTCTGTCTCCCAACCCTAACTCTTCCATTCATCAATTTCCCAATCTTTTCTTCTGCCATCTTATTCACATATACCTTCCAAAAATCCTTCCTCAATTTTCATTCCAAGCATTCAAACCATCAAACATTTCTCTGGATCTTTTTCTTCTCTTTTTCGTTCTCCTCACTTCCTCTCTACAAAATGGCATCGCAACCCATTCAAAACCACTTGATTTCTTTGCTCGTCTAACTCCCTTTTGCGTGGGACTCAGGAGAAATCGAGCTATGTTTTAGTCAGCTCGAAATCATCTCTGTTCGCCGCTGGTTCTGGACGTAAGCCACTGCAGGAGGGACGAGCAATCTTGTACTGAGTTTTGGTGAGAATTTCTGACCTTTTGCTGCACTTTTTCTTGTTGAACGGGTGAGGAATTTGAGAGACCAAATGGGAAATTGGGATTTTAATTTAAGTTAATGGAAACTGATGTGAAATCTGATTTTTTCCCTTCCTCTTTTCCTTGTTTGGATTGAGTTTGCTGGCTTAGAATTGAGTAGAATATCATTTGTGCATGTATGATATGGATGTTTGGATGTGGTGGTTTGAATATGATTTATTGCCTTGATGAAATTGAATTACTAGATAATTCATGAATTCTGTGTTGTTGCTTCCTTTTATAACCAATCTGAATTTTTCTTAGAAGTATACTTGAAACTGATTAAGTATTGTGCTTGATATATGTGTGCTATTCTTTTCTGGTGGTTGACACAATGATGAGGATTTTGGAGGTTTTGCTTTCTTGTTTTTGGGAGTGATTTTAGTTCTCTTAGTAGGGTTAATGTTGATTTAAATTGGGAAAAAGGCGGTTTCATTTCCCTGTTCTGTTTAGTATGAGCAATCAGAAAAATGTTAAAGTTGTTTGGAATTGGGTTAGGTTTTTGCCTTCATTACATTAAAGCTGAATGGATTTCTGGACAGGGAAGAGAGTCTTTAGTCATTTTGGCATGTAGGAGATTAACTGTGGAGAATTTATGTACATAATTAATATTTTTTTTAGCCCAATACTTTATAAATATTTTGAAGACATGTATAGACTATTATGTATTTATACGAAAAACTACATATTTTGAAAGTAATAGTTTTCAAAGTAATTAACAACATTTCAAAGTAAAATATAAACATTTTAATGTAGGAAATAGTAGTTAGAATTAGAAATATATTTTAAAACTTATGTTATTTTATAAAATTAATATAATATCTTAATTAACTTCATTTTGTTTTTAAAGGTTTATTTACAACTTGTTTTAGAAAGAATTATTTCAAAAAGCCCATTGCATGAAAAAGTTTTAAATTGGACAGTTTTTCAGTTATTTGTTACAAATTTTAAAGTTCTTAATTTTTATTTTATAACAAAAATCGTTATTTTCAATTAAATTATATTAAATATTTTTAGAAATAAGTAAAAATAAACTAGGTGTCACAGCATGTTGATTGGTTAAAGGGTTTATAAGGTTTCAACAAAATTGGAATCATGCCTTGTGTATGTTGCAGTGGTGTGTAGGTTGTGAATTTCTCAAAGTTTGAATGTTATAGTTGTGTTTGTTAATGGCCGAAACTTAAGTCATTTGGTGTATGTTTTTCCCCTATTGTTCATGGTGCTTCGTTGAACAGTGAATGTAATTTATTTAGTTGCTGATAGCTTGTCTAAAAAAATGTGTGTGCGGTTAGATATATTTTGTTGGTTTGTGATTTTGGTCTTTGAAACAAAATGCCCAATGTTTTGATGTATAAGCTGTTGGGTACAGTTTGGGAAAAAAGGATTCCGAAGATTTGTTTTCCTTTCCTATGTCTTGGTGATGTTCGTTTTGCTGGTTCATGCATAAGGATGTATGGAAGGACTTTTACTCCTGCATACAGATTTTGCTCAAGTCTGAATCTTAAATCAGGAAGCGTGTGTTTATTTATTAATATTGTTGTTCTGTTTTGTTACACGTGTTAGTGATGAAGAAGGTCATCTTACATTTTAAATTTCTGAGTTTGAATGAGGTTGATTGAGTTATAATCTACTAACTTTGAAGTTAAAAAATTGTAATAATAGTTAAAAGAAATTATTAGTGCTTTTTATTGTTGAAATTAATGGAACTTTTTTAAGTATTAATTGTTTAGAGAAAAAGGTAGTAGAAGATTAGTTAATCTTGCCGAATTATGTTCCTTGTTATGAAAGCTTTGAATTCTTTTTGATATGATAGAATAGTTACTGTGAATTGGAATTTCATGATTTTGTTATGTGGTATTGAAATGTGGTTTACTACTCCCTCCGTTCCTAAATATAAGATCACTTTGGGGAAGATGATAAGTTCCTAAATATAAGATCACTTCCTATTTTATTTCAAGTTTTGCCCAAACTACCCTTATACTCCCTCTTTTTATTGAAAACCCCTTCTCCTTTTAAAGTTAAGTAATTGAGGGGATTTTGGGAAGATCTTGTACTTTTATTGTCTTCCTTAATCTCCCCAAATTAATCAAAGTGATCTTATATTTAGGAACGGAGGGAGTATCATTTAAGTTCTAAGTTGAATTACTGTTTTAGAGATTGTATAAGGGCAGATTTGTGTAAATCGTGTAATCCCTTTTGCTCTTAATTTTGTGATTTAGGTAGAATGATGTTTACTGATCTGTTTTGTCCAAAGTTGAAGCTGATGTTTAGTGAATATGAGGTTTGGTTCATTTGTTTTAAATATGAAAGGTCAAACTTATTACTTCAAGTTTCCATATGATTTTCTTTGTGATGTCCGAACCTAAAGATAAGTAATTTTAGGTTGGTAATTGTAATAAATAAATAGTGGATGCCTTGTGAATTTGAATGATGATATATGGACTACTAGTAAATTTAGTTGAGAAATACAAAAACAAAATGATTATGAAATCTCATTTTGGTTTCCAAAATTTTTTGAGTATAAATCTGATTAGTAATTGAGGGTTGAAGATTAAGGTTGCAATTTTATTTAGTCTGAAAGGTGGAGAATGGAAATTATATATGTATTGATTAATTGTTGACGTTTAGAGGTTCCAATTGAGTACACCGAAATTTTGGGTTTGTTCATTACTGAATGAGTGGCATCAAACCCTATAATAGGAAATGATACGTATTTTTCTAAATGATGTACAAGTGTTTAAAGTTCTTAATAGGATTCTCCTTGATTCAATGAATTGGTTAGTTGATAATTTAAGTGTGTCAAAGGTTTGATTATTATGATCAAATTTAATTGTTAAGTTGTTGAGATAATATTCTGCAATTTCAAAAAGAAATGCTGTCCGGAAAGGTTGCAAGAGGGGGAGTAGTTCTATGTAGCTAGATGACACTGTTAGAATGGCTTGGTTTGATTATCATGCTTAATGAATTGGAGATGATTGATAGTTGTGGTGCAAAGATGTTCGTCTATCTATGCATGAGTATTTGGCATGGCTTTTGGAAGTTAATGAGTAGGTGGAGTTTAGGAAGGTAATTGAATTTTGGTTACTTTTATAAGACTTCAAATCTGTTAGGTCAGTTGTTTTAATAAGAGGATGGAATATTTATATATTATGAGAAGATACATAAATTTTGCTGTTATTAGCTAAATCCTTGGTTGAACTCTGTTGGCCATTCGATCCAGATCTAGCGGCTTAGAAGGAAGGGAATCGATGAAGGAACCTTCACACAAATGGGCTTACATTCGTATCATCACTGGCACCATTGTCGGAGGCATTCTTGGCTTCTACGTTATGCATCGCCTTGAAATCGATTACAAGGTTTTTTCTCTCTACTCTTCATTTTCTTCTTTTGTCCTTGTTAAATGCATAACCTTGAGATTTATTTATCGGGTTTGTTTTTTGAGCTGTCTGATGGTTTGATTTGAAATCTTGTGCATTTCAAATGTGTCTCTTGTTTTGTCTTTCTTCAAGTGTAATTAGTGGCTGAAGTGTGGACTTGTGTTGAGAACAGGAGAAAATGAATGAAAGATTGAGAGTTTATGAAGCTGAGTTGCAGAAGAAGAAGCAGGAGAGATTGAATGATGGGTTTAGTGATGAATCGTCTTAGCATTTGTATTATGTTTCATGCCTCTTCCTCGGCTTGCTTTAGAATTCTTTATGATATTCTTTTACCTATGTCTCTGGTTTCTCAGAAACACTAAGGATGTAGGGAGAGATTTGCTTATATTCTCTGTTTTTAGTGGTTAGTTTTATGGAATTAATTTACTGAATCCGAACACCTCTTGCCTTTAAATTGTTGTTGATCAGTGATTATGAGCTAAACGAAACTTGTGTATTTTTTGGATGAAGCTGCTTTCCAATAAAAATTTGGGTATGAGATTTGTGAATAAAAAAATTTTGCAGAGCAGATCCTTGTGTTGAAGGTGGCTTCAAAGTTCATTTTGATCCAACATGATTCTGGTGTGAAAGTTAGCTAACTGGAAACCAGATATGATGGTCAAGCAAAAGCTTCGCCAAGCTATAGATTTTTTGTACTCTTGTGGCTGTGCAACTTCTGAAGCATATACCCGTATAGTAATTGATTGTGTTCGATCCAATGACATCAATCAGGCCAAGAGATTGCAAGCTCACATGGAGTGTCACCTTTTTCAACCTACAGATGCTTTTGTTCATAATCAACTCCTCCATCTATATGCAAGGTTTGGAAAGCTTTCAGATGCTCAAACGCTGTTTGATAAAATGACCAAGAAAGATGTTTATTCTTGGAATGCAATGCTTTCAGCCTTTGCAAAGTTGAGATTGATTGAGGATCTGTGTGCATTCTTTGATCAAATGCCTTATCGTGATTCTGTTTCATATAACACTATAATAACAAGTCTCACTAATAATGGGCGTCCAGGTCAAGCATTGAGGGCCCTAGAAGGAATGAAGGAAGAAGGTATAGAACTCACAGAGTACACATATGTCAGTGCATTACAGGCATGTTCTCATTTATTGGATTTCCGACATGGAAGACAGATTCATGGGAGAGTCATTGTTGGTAATTTGATGCAAAATGTTTATGTGTGCAATTCTATGATTGATATGTATGCTAATTGTGGAGACATTGGTAGGGCAAGGTGGTTATTTGATAGAATGGCTGATAAAAATGTTGTTTCATGGAATTTGATGATTTCTGTTTATGTGAAAAAAGGGAATCTTGATGAGTGCATTTATTTCTTTGATAAGATGCAGTTGTCAGGTTTTAAACCTGATCAAATTACAGTTTCTAATGTCCTCAATGCTTACCTTCAACGCGGATGTGTAGATAATGCAATGGAAATGTTTGGCAAAATGATGAAAAGGGACAAGATTTGTTGGACCACAATGATTGTTGGTTGTGCACAAAATGGGAGAGAAGAGGATGCTTTATTGTTATTTTGTGATATGCTGCATGAAAATGTTCGGCCTGACAGTTTTACCATCTCAAGTGTGGTAAGTACTTGTGCAAAATTAGCTTCTTTGTACCTTGGTCAGGTTGTTCATGGAAAAGCCATTATTATGGGTGTTGATGATAACATGCTTGTGTCAAGTGCTCTAGTAGATATGTACTGCAAATGTGGAGTAACTTTAGATGCTTGGGTCATTTTTGAAGCTATGAATTCTCGTAGTGTTGTTACTTGGAATGCCATGATATGGGGTTATGCACGAAATGGGCAGGGCTTAGAGGCTATAGCCCTATATGAAAGTATGTTAAAGGAAAAGTTTAAACCCGATAATATCACTTTAGTGGGTGTCTTATCTGCTTGTATCAATGAAGTTATGGTAGAACAAGGACAGAGGTATTTTGATTCTATTTTCGAACATGGCATGACACCATCTTTGGATCACTATGCATGTATGATCACTCTCCTTGGTCGGTCTGGTTATATTGATAAAGCAATGGACCTGATCAAATATATGCCTTATAAACCAGATTACTTAATTTGGTCCACTTTACTATCAATTTGTACTGCTAAGTGTGACATAAAATGCTCCGAGTTTGCTGCTAAGCATCTCATCGAGTTGGATCCACTTAATGCTGGACCTTATATCATGATCTCCAACATGTATGCTGCTTGTGGCAGATGGAAAGATGTAGCCACCATAAGATCTCTAATGAAGAAAAATAATGTAAAAAAGTTTGCTGCGTACAGTTGGATTGAAATTGAGAATGAAGTTCACAGATTTGTTTCTGAAGATCGCACTCATCCAGATGGCGAAAAAATCTATAGTGAACTGACCAGCATGATCACAAAACTGCAAGAATTTGGGTATAATCCGGATACAAAGCTTGTCTTGCATGATGTAGGGGAGGATGAGAAGGTCAGATCCATATCCTACCATAGCGAGAAACTAGCCCTTGCATATGCATTATTGAGGAAACCTCATGGTGTTGCACCCATAAGGATCATAAAGAACATACGTGTTTGTGATGACTGCCATGCTTTTATGAAATCTGCATCATTGATGATTGAACGGCCCATAATACTGAGAGATTCAAATAGATTTCATCATTTCATTGGTGGAAGCTGCTCTTGCAAGGACCATTGGTAAATGTCTTAGATGAAGTCCTGGTAAGCTACAACTGTGTCTGAAATGAATGTGGAGTAATACAAGATTCAAGCGTGCCCCATGTGAAAATCTTTGTGCAAAGGAAATTGTATGCATGCTTAGTTTTTATTTATCTGCTAGTTACTGAACACAATCCGCTACTGTTGAAGTTGATACTCATGTAGGTCCTCTGGGGGGAGCGGGATCAATATAGGGGCTAGCGGCGACCAACCCTAGACAGCTTTAACCAAAGGACAACTATCAACTAATAAAACGCTCAAGAAGCTGGGCCAATTGCCCTTATTCATATCCACCAAAAAGCGTTTACAAATTGCTTCCTCTGTCCAAAACTATAAGCTACTCTTTTGAGAGAGGGTTGCCTATAATATAAGTTAATGTTGCTTCTTGTCTGAGCATATTTTTGTATTTTTTTCCAGTGTTACCCTTTGTTGACAACTCTCTCGTCTTTCGGACTAATCATTATCTCACTTATCCTCTTTATAAATAGGGCAAATTTGGTAAAAAAGAATGTTTGAAACCCTAGATATAGACATATTGATTGTTTTCAACAACTTTTAACAATTTCCTCGAATATAGTGAGAGTTAAGGTGCAAATTTTTCAAATGACTATTACCGGAAATGCACTCAGCATAATCAACTAATAAAATGTGCAAGTTTACTAATTGACTATTCTAGCGTATTTAGCACAATTGACTAATGAAATATACATATTTACCAATAGATTATTACAAATGACTAAGGGCCTGTTTGGTTTAAGGGGAAGAGATGGAAGGGAAGGTGGGAAGGGGAGAGTGGGGAGGGTTTAAGTGTATCTTGTTTGGTTACACTAGAGGGGAAAAGAAGATAATGAGTTTTTAATAATTTTTGGTTTGATATAGTTTTCATTGTTGGCATCCCTTTAAAACCTCCTAATTTTGAGGGAGCCAAATTGAAGGGGAGGAAAGGGGAGGAGAGGGAATATTTTGGGCTCCTCCCCACCAATTTTTTAAACCATGCAAGGGGAGGGGCTAATTTGCCCTCCCCTCCCCTCCCCTTCTCTCAAACCAAGCAAACTTAAAAGAAATATGTAGATATACTTAAACCAGAGAAATCAACTATGTATTGTAGGTGATTATTTTTTGGAGTTACAACATTGGTTGTAGGTGATTATCCCATATATGTACTGTAGGGAAATCAACTATGTCAAATTTTTTTGAATTACAACATTGGTTGTAGGTGATTATCCCATATATGTATTGTAGGGAAATCAACTATGTCAATTTTTTGGAGTTACAACATTGGTTGTAGGTGGTTATCCCATATATTTTTTGAACTGCATGTCTGTTATGTAATTTTTGGGTTATATATGACCCTTTAAGTTGTAATTGAAAATGGTGATTGTGGATAACTTCAGGGATGCTGTTATGGTTAATTGGGATGATATAGTTAATATGTATATTTATGTGGTAAATAACGATGATGCAATGGTTAAATCATAACACGTCCCCAGGCACCTGACAAACTCACTTTTAGCCTCAGGGACATTAATGTGGTAAATGGGGAAACTGACGTGGTTAGTTTGGACACTACAATGGTTAAAATAGAAGATGCAATGGTTAAATCATAATACGTCCCCAGGAACCTGACAAACCCACCTTTAGCCTCAGGGACGTTAATGTGGTTAATGGGGAAGATGACGTGGTTAATTTGCACGATGTAGTGGTTAAAATGGAAGATGCAATGGTTAAATCATAGCACGTCCCCTGGCACCTGGCAAACCCACATTTAGCCTCAAACACGTTAATGTGGTTAATGGGGAAGATGGCGCGGTTAATTTGGACGCTGCAGTGGTTAAAATGGAAGATGTAATGGTTAAATCATAGCAAGTCCCCAGGCACCTGACAAACCCACCTTTAGCCTCAGGGACGTTAATGTGGTTGATGGGGAGGATGTCATGGTTAATTTGAACATTGTAGTGGTTAAAATGGAAGATGCAATAGTTAAATCATAGCACGTCTCGAGGCACCTGGCAAACCCACTTTAGCCTCAGGGACGTTAGTGTGGTGGATGTGGAAGATGACGTGGTTAATTTGAACCCTGCAACGATCAATTGGGACATTGCAGTTGTTAATAACACTGTTACAAGCGTTAATTTATAGCAAAGCCCTACATAGAATGGTTATCTGGGAAAACATGTGAAATATGATTACAAAGAGCTACATTACAATGCTCGAGTATTTTGTACAAATAAATACATAATAGTCCACTTGAACCACACAATTCTCTAGTGGTTTTTAACTGCCTTAACTCATAAATTTTTTTAACAAGATAGCCTGAATGCTACATCAGTCGATACGCTCATTGTGCATTCCTCTGCCTCTTTGATTGTGCTCTCTTCTTTATCGCCGTCCATTTTCTGCAATGCAAGCTTCTTAGCAAAAAAATCAAAAACAAAAACAAGGTAAAGTTGAACATCATATCTTGACAATTTATTCTCACTATAATATTCTTACATTCATTAAGTGATAAAAACAATCAAATGAAATGGAGTGTTATAGGAAAACAAAGTTAGATGCTCTGGTATATCTGTTAGTTGCTGAAGTAAGGAGCAAAATAATGAGAGAGGGATTGAGAACACAAAAAAACGTGTCTCTAATCCATATTGAAAGAATTAGTGCTATCCTATTTGAATTATGTTTACAAAGAGAACATAATAGAACAAACCAGAATTAAATGATGAAACAATTTGAACTCAAACAGTAGAGATACAACAACAACACTAACAAAGCCTTATCCCATAGGTTTAAAAGGTATGTAAAAACTTCTCGGAAAAAAATTACCAGCAAGGTTATAAATTGATTCCTCTAACTTCACTCCATCATTTGTCATTTTTGCCTCACTGGAAACCAGATCAGACCTATTGTATTCTACATGTCCACCCATGACGCATGTTTTTGGACACAATGGATGATGCCATCATACTCATCACTCCCATCACAACAATCTGCAGCAATATTGGATGAAAAAAATCAGATTGAGTGTTATCATAATCGCTTGAACATTAGAAAACACTCTCACAAGAATTTTATCAAACACTTGGTAAGCAATAGCACATGAAGATATAAGATTGACCACAACAGGATATGATAAAAGATTTTGCAGCACAAACCAAGAAATTATGAGCTGAATATATTCTCAAAGTTGAGGGGAATGAGCACAATAGAAATCGCACATCACACTTTGAGGAAGCTAGTAAGAAATGAGCAATGAGGAAGAGAAAACGAACGAAGAAAAAGAACAAAAGGAGAATAGAAGGAAGAAAGCTTACCCACTTTCGATGATGACAATGATGGTGAGGTTGAGGGAGTGAATGGAAGGAAATGAGAAGTGAAGATGAAAAAGAATGAAGAAGATGTGTGGGGGCGATGGATTTTAGAATGAAGAGGAGGAGGAAGTGTATAAGGGCATTTGCATCATTTCTCATAATTTGGTAATGTGAGTTAAGCTCCAAATGACTCAATATGTTTTTTTTACAATTTAGCAACCTCAATTGTCCTTGTGCTAATTGGGAAGACTTTATTTGTCTTTTTCCCATAAAAGATTACCAAATTATATTTGAAACTATTCCTTTTTTTATAAACAGATTTGAAACTATTCCATCAGTGAATCCCATAAGTTAATTCAACATTGAACATTTAATCGGTTAAGTGAGCATCCAATGTAAACACAATTCTTCATAATCTCAAATATCAAGGAGCTCAATAGATGCGAGACCTAAAGTGAGAAATGTTCCTTCTTTTGCCATGCAATCTACTTTATAGGAAACCTTTTGAGTCATATTTTATAAATTGGAAAAGTGGGGTTGATGATTATAAATTAAATTTTTTGATTCAATAAGCATGGTGACATACGATATATGAAACCAAGTTACCTTAAATATACTCCTTACAGTCCTTATAATAAGTCACCAACTTGGTAGGATAAATGCATTTTTGAAGAATTGTACCACCTCAAATCCTAAATATAAGACTTAATTGATTATTTTTGGAAAATGCTAAAATCCAAAATAAGTTAATTATAAATTGATTTATCTAATTTTTTTTTTCTTAAACTAATTTATTTTACCTATAAGTTAATGAATAATCTAAAAATATATCAATAACCTATTTCGCAAGTTAATCTCTAAAAAAAATATTCAACTAAATCTTATTATTATATTAGGCTAATGTATACGTTTGGTCCCTTATGTTTGCATCAAGTTTTAATTTAGTCATTTATGTTTGGAAAGTACACTTTTAATCCCTTATGATGACATCAAATTTCAATTAAGTTCTTTGTTTCGAAAGTACACTTTTAGTCCTTTTTTTTTGGATACAAACTTTTAGTCCTTTTTTAACACAGTTAGTTTCACTTAAATTTAAGAGAGAATATCATATAATGACTAAAAAATGTATGTGCAGTTAGATATATTCTGTTGGTTTGTGATTTTGGTCTTTGAAACAAAATGCCCAATGTTTTGATGTATAAGCTGTTGGGTACAGTTTGGGAAAAAAGGATTCCGAAGATTTCTTTTCCTTTCCTCTGTCTTGGTGATGTTCGTTTTGCTGGTTCATGGATAAGGATGTATGGAAGGACTATTTACTCTTGCATACAGATTTTGCTCAAGTCTGGATCTTAAATCAGGAAGCTGTGTTTATTTATTAATATTGTTGTTCTGTTTTGTTACACGTGTTAGTGATGAAGAAGGTCATCTTACATGTTAAATTTTTGAGTTTGAATGAGGTTAATTGAGTTATAATCTACTAACTTTGAAGTTAAAAAATTGTAATAATAGTTAAAAGAAATTATTAGTGCTTTTTATTGTTGAAATTAATGGAACTTTTTTAAGTATTAATCTTGCCGAATTATGTTCCTTGTTATGAAAGCTTTGAATTCTTTTTGATATGATAGAATAGTTACTGTGAATTGGAATTTCATGATTTTGTTATGTGGTATTGAAATGTGGTTTACTATCATTTAAGTTCTAAGTTGAATTACTGTTTTAGAGATTGTATAAGGGCAGATTTGTGTAAATCGTGTAATCCCTTTTGCTCTTAATTTTGTGATTTAGGTAGAATGATGTTGACTGATCTGTTTTGTCCAAAGTTGAAGCTGATGTTTAGTGAATATGAGGTTTGGTTCATTTGTTTTAAATATGAAGGGTCAAACTTATTACTTCAAGTTTCTATATGATTTTCTTTGTGATGTCCGAACCTAAAGATAAGTAATTTTAGGTTGGTAATTGTAATAAATAAATAGTGGATGCCTTGTGAATTTGAATGATGATATGTGGACTACTAGTAAATTTAGTTGAGAAATACAAAAACAAAATGATTATGAAATCTCATTTTGGTTTCCAAAATTTTTTGAGTATAAATCTAATTAGTAATTGAGGGTTGAAGATTAAGGTTGCAATTTTATTTAGTCTGAAAGGTGGAGAATGGAAATTATATATGTATTGATTAATTGTTGACGTTTAGAGGTTCCAATTGAGTACACCGAAATTGTGGGTTTGTTCATTACTGAATGAGTGGCATCAAACCCTATAATAGGAAATGATACGTATTTTTCTAAATGATGTACAAGTGTTTAAAGTTCTTAATAGGATTCTCCTTGATTCAATGAATTGGTTAGTTGATAATTTAAGTGTGTCAAAGGTTTGATTATTATGATCAAATTTAATTGTTAAGTTGTTGAGATAATATTCTGCAATTTCAAAAAGAAATGCTGTCCGGAAAGGTTGCAAGAGGGGGAGTAGTTCTATGTAGCTAGATGACACTGTTAGAATGGCTTGGTTTGATTATCATGCTTAATGAATTGGAGATGATTGATAGTTGTGGTGCAAAGATGTTCGTCTATCTATGCATGAGTATTTGGCATGGCTTTTGGAAGTTAATGAGTAGGACAGTGGAGTTTAGGAAGGTAATTGAATTTTGGTTACTTTTATAAGACTTCAAATCTGTTAGGTCAATTGTTTTAATAAGAGGATGGAATATTTATATATTATGAGAAGATACATAAATTTTGCTGTTATTAGCTAAATCCTTGGTTGAACTACGTTGGCCATTCGATCCAGATCTAGCGGCTTAGAAGGAAGGGAATCGATGAAGGAACCTTCACACAAATGGGCTTACATTCGTATCATCACTGGCACCATTGTCGGAGGCATTCTTGGCTTCTACGTTATGCATCGCCTTGAAATCGATTACAAGGTTTTTTCTCTCTACTCTCCATTTTCTTCTTTTGTCCTTGTTAAATGCATAACCTTGAGATTTATTTATCGGGTTTGTTTTTTGAGCTGTCTGATGGTTTGATTTGAAATCTTGTGCATTTCAAATGTGTCTCATTTTTTGTCTTTCTTCAAGTGTAATTAGTGGCTGAAGTGTGGACTTGTGTTGATAACAGGAGAAAATGAATGAAAGATTGAGAGTTTATGAAGCTGAGTTGCAGAAGAAGAAGCAGGAGAGACTGAATGATGGGTTTAGTGATGAATCGTCTTAGCATTTGTATTATGTTTCATGCCTCTTCCTCGGCTTGCTTTAGAATTCTTTATGATATTCTTTTACCTATGTCTCTGGTTTCTCAGAAACACTAAGGATGTAGGGAGAGATTTGCTTATATTCTCTGTTTTTAGTGGTCAGTTTTATGGAATTAATTTACTGAATCCGAACACCTCTTGCCTTTAAATTGTTGTTGATCAGTGATTATGAGCTAAACGAAACTTGTGTATTTTTTGGATGAAGCTGCTTTCCAATAAAAATTTGGGTATGAGATTTGTGAATAAAAAAATTTTGCAGAGCAGATCCTTGTGTTGAAGGTGGCTTCAAAGTTGATTGATCCAACATGATTCTGGTGTGAAAGTTAGCTAACTGGAAACCAGATGTGATGGTCAAGCAAAAGCTTCGCCAAGCTATAGATTTTTTGTACTCTTGTGGCTGTGCAACTTCTGAAGCATATACCCGTATTGTAATTGATTGTGTTCGATCCAATGACATCAATCAGGCCAAGAGATTGCAAGCTCACATGGAGTGTCACCTTTTTCAACCTACAGATGCTTTTGTTCATAATCAACTCCTCCATCTATATGCTGAAAGTAATGGATGCACAAGAGGGGGGGGGGGGGGTGAATTGTGCTACAAAAATAGATGCTCAAATAAAACCAACACAAGATTTATACTGGTTCGGTCTACCTGACCTACGTCCAGTTCTCAACCACCCAGGCCGAGTTCCACTATATCTCAGGTTTTAAATCGGGTTCACCTGAAACCTTACAACCACAAGTTTTGGACGGGATCACTTGCAACCTTACAACTACAAGTTTTACACAAGGCTCACTTGTAACCTTTCTAACTAGCTCCCCCTCACACCGAGCAAGGGGTTAACCTTTACACTTAAAGGATTTTTCTAACTAAGTTCTCTCAAAGAACGAATGGTGTTACACACTTAAGTACAATCAATGCTCTTATAACAGAAAGAGACTTAACAACAAAGAGTACAGAATATGTAGATGAAAAAGATCACTCGATGTGTTAAATGGTCTTTTCTTTTCTGGGCAGCTTTGAATGCTTGAAGATGTTCTTAGTTTTTCACTCTAACTTCTCTCAAGAATATTCAAAGATAATTGTTAGCCTCATAAATGAGGTTGAGCTCCTTTATATAGTCTTCAACTATTCTGACTCTTGGTAGGTGGGTTAGCCGTTTGAATATGGCCGTTTTTCCCTTGTTACCGTTTGCCCAATTAATGCTTCATCAATGCATAGCAGGGTTGACTTGCTTTATCTCTGAAAAGTAGTTCTGACAACACTGCTCTGACAAAAGCATTCTGACACTGCATTTCTGAACACTCTGACATTCTGATTGCTTGCGGAAGCAGGTTCACATCCGGAAGCAATTCTACTTAGTGTGCTGCACTGAGTGTTAGTCTAACAGTATTAACATATAGTTACATGCAGTGGGAGTGTTCTTAGTCTAAGAGGTCTTCCTTGTATCCGGAAGCACTTCTACATCCGGAAGTAAATCCACTGGATGAAGGATTTTGTTCACTATTGCTCACTCTCGCTCAGTGTTCATTCAATCCAACAGCCAGCGCTAGTCACTAAGCTATCGGAAGCACTTCTACTGGACGTTGCTCATTTTCACTGACGCTTAGGGTTATCTATTCCAACAGCCAGCGCCAGTCTAAGTCTAACAGGAAGCAAATTCACTTCCGGTTGAAACTTAACTTAGTCTTAGGATTTTGTATATCTAGTGCTCATGGACTAAGTTAATTCCTAAGTGAAGTTCTTGCTGCCGCTGGGGGATGAGACATTCATCCGCGAGCGCTAGTCCTAGTCTATCCGGAAGTAAGCCCACATCCGGTTGCACTTTTACTTAGGATTCTATGTTCACCTATTGCTTTCTAAGTTCTTTCATATTTTAGTCTTCATCAAAACTTTAAGATTCTAACATTCTCCCCCTTTTTGATGATGATAAACTCAGTATTTATCGATTAAGTCCATATGAAAGGATTAGCAGAAAAATAAAAGCAATAGATAAGAACAAGTAACTTGGACAATTATTATTGATAAAAAGAGATTACATGTTAGAGTATACAAGCAAAACATATACAGGTAATCTACACTAAGCAAGAATGAGAGATGTATGAAAACAAAGAAAAATTTTCTAAGTTAAAAAAGGGTTGGAATGGGAGTTCATAGTTTGTGTTTCTTTTTCCTCTCCCTCTCCTTCTGTCTCTCTTCACTCTCCTTTTGGAGTTTGGCTAACTCGGCCTCATGCACATTCTGATCAATCTGGGCGATGATCCGCTGAAGCTCTTCTTCCTCTCTTTCTCTTCTGAGTCTCTCTGATTCAATAGACTCCTCAAATGCCCTCTTCATGTTTTCTACTTCTTCATACCCAGGGAACCCTGTAGCATCATCGAAGTAGGTGACCACTCCATTGGGATAGTGAACAGCCCGGATTTTCACATTCCAAACAGGGTAGTTGGGATCCTCCTCAACTTCCTGGGCTTTCCTCTTTCCCTTGCCCTTACTCTTCCCTTTGCTCTTGCTAATTGGTGGAGTGGGCATGGCTCTTGCTCTGTCAGCATCGAGGCAGACCATCTGACCAAAGGATAGTCTGTCCGTGTACCCATATTTCTCGAATTCCTCAGGAGTCATGTCTTCAATTTCCAACTTGACTTCCTTCAGAATTGGAACAGCTTGTACTACTGGGATTTCTTGTTCAACTTGGGCAGACGAGGTTTCTGGCTCAGGTTGGTCAGATGGAGTCTCTTCCTCACTCTCAGCAGATTCAGTGGAGGCAATAACCTTTTTGGAGCGCTTCCTAGCTACGGCCTTCTTCCTTGTCTCACTGAATGTAACTGCTGGCTCAGATGGAGGAGGAGGGGCAGAGGTTTGCTCAGAAGTACGGATCTCAGATGATTGCCCAGAGGGTGAGGGGATTTTCTTAGCGATCACAATGGGAGGATGGTCGATCTTCTTCAGACCCCACTTCATCATTATCTCCTCAACAATTTTTTTACTTATTGGAGGAGGTTCTGATGATGGTGACTCAGGCTGTGAAGGTTGTTCATTTGGCTCAAAGACTACCATATCCCATTGTGGTCCTTGCTCAGCCGTCCTCTGCTGCTGCATGAATCGTATGACTTCTCCTCTTATTAGGCTCTCAGCACCACCCAGCCTTTGGGATTCCATGGCACGGCGAAGGGCAGCCACGATGTCTTCATTAAGCCAGAGGGATGGCTGGCTGAGCACATCCCTTGTGTCCATGGTTAGGCGAAGAGCGGTCATCACATTTCTCCCCCTTTTGTCATCATCAATAAGGGCGAGTGCCAGGGATGGAGTAGAGGAAGGGGAGGGTGGAGGTTCAGAGCCAAATGGCTTTTGGGGTGAGGATTCTGGGGAAGAAGTAGGTAAGGTATTTTCTGGGGATGCGGGTTGGTTGGGGAACCAGGTAGGATCTACAAATAGACCTTCGAATGGGTAGGTGGAGGAATATTCAGTGAAGGTAGTGGAAGAGTGTGGGGTAAATGGGGTAAAGGGTAAGTGAGGATCCTCAGGGATTTGCTGAAGGCGGGGATAATCTCGCAGATAGATATGGCTGAGGGGGTGAACGGCAGTTTGAAATCCAAGGTGTTCGGCTAAGGGGTTAGATGGTGTGCGAGTGGGTGAGGGAGGTGTAGATGGGGAGTTTTGTGGAGATGGGGAGTTGTTGGAGTGAAGGGGTGATTGGCTAGGAGATTGTTGGGGTGTGTCTTGGGTTTGGTGTTCATGGTTGGGTGAAGGTTGGGATTGGTGATCATTGTTTGGTGATGGAGGGGATTGATGGTCATTTTGTGGAGGTGGCTGTGGTGGTTGAGTGTTAGGTGGAGGAGGAGGGGGAAGTTGAGGGTGACCTGAGGGAGGAGGAGGAGGAGGGTTTTGGGGAGGAGGAGGAGGTGGTGGTAGGTTACCTTGTTGAGGTTGAGGGATTTGGAGGTGTTGGAGAATGAGATCAAGTTTGGCATCCACCCTGGCTAGCTGTGTCTCGACCTGGCCAACTCTGTCCTCAAGCCGCTGGATCCGCTCCCCTTGTTGCTGGAACCCAGCATCACAATCATTCCTCAATGGGGCTACCACTGACTCAGAGAGTTGAAGGAGAATCTCTTCCCTCATCTCTTGAGCGAATGCCTTCACAGTCGCTGGCACTCTTGCAGCACGGCTTGGCCCAGCATGAGAGTCCACTTCCTGATCCCCTGCACCAGATGTAGAGGGGGCTGAAGTTTCAGAGGCACTACCCGCTTGTGACCCTGAGCGAGTGGGCTTAGGGGCTCTTATATACTTAATGCCCATCTTCCCGATGTTGGTTGCTCCCACAGGTCTACACTTGACATTCTCTTCCTCCACAGCAGATGTGGCCTTGATCAGATGCTTCTCAAGGAGGAAGGCAATGATGGTGGGATAGGGAAGATAGTCAGACTTGTCATTAGTCAACCATCGCTGAAGCTCAAGGCAGATCAACTGGCCGGGGTTGATTGGCTGGTGGGAGAGAATTCTGGGGAACCACGGATTGTCGATAAGAGTGAACTCGTTGAAGTTACCCCCTTTGTGTGTCATTATTCGGGAGTAGACATAATACAAGAGTCTGTTTGAGTCAGACATCTTGGACACCTTTTTCCCTGTGGTGCCATACAACTTCTCGAGATCCTCCTTGCTGTATTTTAGTGACTCAGGGTATAGCCACTCGTTCATGCTCTCGTTTGTGATCCCCATCAACTCATTCAATGTCCTCCAGGTGAACTTGAAGGTTCTCCCCCTTACAGTGGCAGTGAAGGAGAGTCTGTGGACTTGCTCTTTCCCATCAACCTTCTTGTTCTTAACCTTGCCAGTGAGGGATTGACAGAAGACTCGCAGGGCGTTGACGTTGTAGTCCTGGTTGATCCCTAGCCAAGGCATATATCTCTCCAGGAAAGGGCGCAGATGAGGAAACCCTAGTTCATCAATCTTGTTCAGATCGATGAACAGTCCATGGTTGAAGATTGGAATGGACGTCTCAAACTTGGCGGCAACTGGCTCCAATGCCCCATCTCTGTAAACAGTAGGGTCATCCTCTTCAACCCTTTGCCTCTTGGAAGAAGGTTCTTCAGCGAATTGAACCTTTCTTCTTTCCCTTCCTCTTGGCTTCCTTCGCTTGCTCATGCCCAGAAACGTCTGGCTGTTCTGCCACTCTATCAGAAGTTCCAGGCTGATCCTGGACATGTTTATCCTGCCCCTGGGTTTGCCCAGAAACTTCATGGTGTTCATCACGTTGTTCATCACGATGCCCAGATTTCCCAGAATGTTCATGCCGAGATTTCCCAGATTTCGACTTGTGTTTCTTGGATGAGGAAGGTTTCTTTGTAACTGGGTTTGTTTCATGTGATCCGGCCATTTTTGTGTGGGTTGGTGGTAAAAAGAGATGAAATGCGAGATAGTGTATGAAGAAAATGAAGAACACAGATGAAGATGAAGAATGTATGCAGAGAATATGTGGGTGAAAAGTTTGTGAAAGTAAAAAGTGAAAGTGAAAAATGACATCCTATTTATAGGCAAAGTTACCAAGGGTAAAATGGTCATGTATTTTCAAATGAAACCAAACGTTTACACATTGGGTAACGTAAAAATTTTAATTGAAACGGCACACCTTATGACATGTGTCGCTTCACCTTATCAGAGAAGGCACACCTTCTCATAGAGGGAGTTGAAACGTTTCTGAAGTGACGTGTCTCTTGGACTGGTGCTGGCGCTCTTCTTGGTTTCATCATCCAGTGTCAGCGAATGATCATCCGGAAGTGGTTTTGCTTCCGGTTGCAGTTGCTTAAGATTTAACATTGAGACCCTGCAAAAACACATATTGGCACTCCGATGCCTAAGTTAGTATTGTTGTAGGTTTTAACCAATTAAGTATAATAAATAGAAGTTACACCTCATTTGGGTTTACCATTCCCAAATCACCTCTTATGAAAGTAAACTGGTCAACCCCCAGAGGCTTGGTGAAGATGTCAGCAAGCTGTTGTTGAGTGGGAACAAATTGCACTTTGACATCCTTCTTCTGAACATGGTCTCTGATGAAGTGATGTCTGACATCAATGTGCTTTGTCCTTGTGTGCTGAACACTACAAAAAATAAGGCTCTTATCGGCGTTTTATTTGGCCTCAAATCGGCGGAATTTTCCGGCGGAATGACGCTACGGCGTTTTGGCAAAACGCCTATAAATCTGCCGTGGGAACGCGGCACATCGGCGTTTTGAAAAACGCCCATACGAGGGTAAAACGCCGGAACCAAAATCCAAAAAAAATAATATAATATTAGCATATCGGCGTTTTACCCAAAACGCCGATATGTAATATAATATAATATTATTTAATTCACGCACACCAGCGCTTTCCCAAAACGCCGGTCCGCTTTTTTTCAAAAAATAAAAAAAAACATTTTTCGTCCTGGTTGTTTAAAACCAGGACGAAAAATGGTCAAAAATGAATAAAAGATAAGCACCAAAGTGACAATAATAATAATAGACATAAATATAAGGAATAAAAATCATAATTCAGAAAACAAGATACATAAATATATATAATCAAATAACAACAACAATATGTAAAAGAAAAACTATAAGATCAAACAGATATCAACATTACAAAAGAAATGTCACCAACAACCATAAAATCAAAAACAACAACAACATTAAAGGAGAGAGACGAAGGAGAAGAAAAACAGGAGAAAATGAGCGACATAGCTGAAGGAGGGAGGAGTTATTTATAGGGAACGGAGGTGTGGACCAGCGTTTTGGGAAAACGCCGATAAAAAACATTAAAATAACGCATATAGGCGTTTGGCAAAACGCCAATATGCATTATTTACATTAAATAATGCATATAGGCGTTTTGCCAAAACGCCTATATGCATTAAAAAATAATAAAAAGCATATAGGTGTTTTGTATAATGCACATAGGCGTTTTGCCAAAACGCCTATATGCATTAAAAAATAATAAAAAGCATATAGGCGTTTTGTACAATGCACATAGGCGTTTTGGCAAAACGCCTATATGCATTAAAAAATAATAAAAAGAAGCATATAGGCGTTTTGTATAATGCACACAGGCGTTTTGGCAAAACGCCTATATGCATTAAAAAATAATAAAAAGCATATAGGCGTTTTGTATAATGCACACAGGCGTTTTGGCAAAACGCCTATATGCATTAAAAAAATAATAAAAAGCATATAGGCGTTTTGCCAAACGCCTATATGCGATTTAATTATTATTAAATCGCACATCGGCGTTTTGATCAAAACGCCTATATGCTTTTTTTCTGTAAAAAAAAATAAAAAATGTCAGGCGCCTCTTTTTTTTTAAAATTAAATATACATATCGGCGTTTTGGTAACCCAAAACGCCGGTTGGGAAACGCGGGAAAATAGGCGGGAAGTGCGCGCCAAAATTACCGGCGCTTCATGCAGGCGTTTTCATTCAAAACGCCGATGTGCGTTTCATTTAGGCGTTTTGAATCAAAACGCCGGTATACGTGCGCCGAAATGGCCCGTGTTTTTTGTAGTGGAACCGGATTCTTGGCAAGGCAGATTGTGCTTGTGTTGTCACAGAGGATGGGTGCCTCAGGGAACTCCAAGCCAAGATCTCTCAGTTGGTTCTTCAGCCACAGCACTTGGGCACAACAGCTTGCAGCAGCAATGTATTCTGCCTCAGTGGATGACAATGACACGCAGGTTTGCTTCTTGCTAGCCCAAGACACCAGACAACCACTAAGAAAGGCGCATTGTCCACTGGTGCTCTTTCTATCAGTCTTATAACCTGCATGGTCAGAGTCAGAGTAAGCCCACAAGAACTCTTGGTTACCTCTGGGATACCAAAGACCAAGTTCTTGTGTTCCCTCAAGGTATCTCAAAATACGTTTAACACATGTTAAGTGTGATTCCTTGGGGTTGGCTTGAAATCTAGCACACATGCCTACACTAAATTGAATGTCAGGCCTGCTTGCCGTTAAGTATAGGAGGGAACCTATCATTCCCCTGTACATGGGCAGGCTGACAGATTTACCCTTTGCGTCAGCATCGAGTGCGGCAGTGGTGCTCATAGGAGTGTCATACTCCTTGCATTCGTCCATCCCAAACTTTTTGAGTAGTTCTCTGCAGTACTTAGCTTGGGATATGAAGATTCCATTCTTCTTCTGTTTAATCTGCAGGCCTAGGAAGAATGTGAGTTCTCCCATCATAGACATTTCAAACTCACCCTGCATAGTCTTAGAAAAATCTTCACAAAGTTTTTCATTAGTTGCCCCAAAGATAATATCATCAACGTAAATTTGGACAATTAACATATCTCTATCTTTGTGAAGGATAAACAGTGTATTATCAAGTTTGCCCCTTGAGAAACCCTTGCCCAGCAGAAAGCTGCTGAGTCTCTCATACCAAGCTCTAGGAGCTTGTTTCAGGCCATATAAAGCTTTCTTTAATCTATACACATGTTTGGGATATTTGTGATCCTCAAAGCCAGGAGGTTGTTCTACATACACCTCTTCTTTAATATAGCCATTAAGAAATGCACTCTTTACATCCATTTGATATAGCCTAAAGCCCTTCATGGATGCAAAGGCTAGAAGAATCCTTATTGCTTCAAGTCTAGCGACTGGAGCAAAGGTTTCTTCATAGTCAATGCCTTCTTCTTGGTTATATCCTTTGGCTACTAATCTGGCTTTGTTTCTTGTAATTTGACCTGTCTCATCCAGTTTGTTTTTGAAGACCCACTTGGTCCCTACTATAGATTGATGAGACGACCTAGGGACTAGTTCCCAGACTTGACTTCTCTCAAATTGATTTAGCTCTTCCTGCATGGCGATAATCCAGTCGCAGTCCTCAAGAGCTTGTTCAACTGAAGTTGGTTCTATTTGAGATAGAAATGCACCAAACTCAACTTCATTTTGAACTTGTCTTCTGGTCTGACACCAGAAGAAACATCACCAAGCACTTGATCAAGAGGATGATCTCTGTGATGCCTCCTAGCTGTTGGCAACTGTGCCTCATCAGGCACGGTCTGCACTCTAGGTTCATCACTGAGTCCATCTTCTTTCTTAGGATTGCTTGCTGGTGTTTCTTTTGGTGGTGAAGAAGATGATGGTAACTTTGGAAGATTCAGTATTTCATCATCTTCTGTGGATTGTCCCCATGTAGGAGTTTCATCGAATACAACATGCATTGATTCTTCTACAATTCTAGTTCTCATGTTGTATACCCTATATGCTTTGCTCCTAAGGGAATATCCTATGAATATACCTACGTCAGCTTTTGGATCAAACTTACCCAGATTTACCTTTCCATTGTTGTGCACATAGCACTTTGATCCAAATATTCTCAGGTGGCTGATGTTGGGCTTCCTCCCTTTGTACAGCTCATAGGAAGTCTTATCCAGTCCCTTGCGAACATAGGCTCTGTTAGAGATATAGCAAGCAGTGCTCATAGCGTCCGCCCAGAACACTTGAGAAACCTCTTTCTCATTGAGCATGCTTCTAGCCATCTCTGTCAGAACCCTGTTCTTTCTCTCGACAACTCCGTTTTGTTGAGGGGTCCTAGGAGCTGAGAAGTTGTGTTCTATGCCATTTTGTTCACATAACTCTGAGAAGCTATGGTTCTCAAATTCTCCTCCATGGTCTGTCCTTATGGCTGTGATTTTGAGCTCTCTCTCATTCTGCACTTTCTTAGCCAGGACAACAAAGGCATCAAAAGTATCTTGCTTAGAGGCAAGAAACATAGTCCAGGTGAACCTTGAATAGTCATCCACCACCACTAGAGCATATAGGTTTCCACCCAAGCTCTTCACTCTTGCTGGCCCAACCAAATCCATGTGGATTAGTTCCAAGGGCCTGCTGGTGGAGACTTTCTTCTTGGTCTTGAACGAGGACTTTGTTTGCTTTCCTCTTTGGCAGGATTCACAGATAAACTCATGCTTTACTTTAAATGATGGAATACCTATAGCTAGCTCCTTTTTAATTAGCATGTCGAGTTGAGTAAAATTAACATGAGCTAGTCTCTTATGCCAAAGCCAACTATTCTCATCACTAGATATTAAACATTTTTCTTCTAGTTGTTGGCACAAGTCTAAAGTATATAGGTTTCCATTTCTATTTGCCTTAAGTTTGCATTTTAAGTTGGCCTTATCTAAATTTAGATCCTGCTTATCAACTATTATGCACTCATGTGAATCAAAAATTACCCAATTTCCTTTGTCTGTGCTCTGGCTGACGCTTAGCAGGTTGTGACAGAGACCGTCCACTAGGTAGACGTCTTTTATTGGTCCGACCTCTCCAACTCCAGTGATCTTTCCACTTTGATTTCCTCCAAAGGTTACTGTGGCTCCATCTTTGATCACCAGAGATTTGAACTTGTCTCTGTCTCCAGTCATATGTCTTGAGCATCCGCTGTCAATATACCATTTCTTGTTCTTGGATGCTTTGAGACACACCTGGAAAAATCAAGTAAACTTAGGTACCCAATCTTTCTTGGGTCCTCGATCATTAGTTTTCAGTGCCCTTGGTCTAGAGTCATCCTTGACCTTGGGCTTGTGATTATTCAGAGCCTCTGGCCTAGTGCTGGCTCTGGACTCTTGGGTTTTCCCTTTGGAATGATTCCAAGCTTGGGATCCTTGTCCTCTCTTAGTTTCCTTTGCAGGTGGAGGATCCTTTGTTGCCTTGGTTCCTTTAGGGACCCATTTGTAGGAGCTACTTGCTCCATGCTTCTTAGCATTACAGGTGGACGTGGAGTGTCCCTTCCTGTTGCAATAGTTACAGAAGCTGAAGGGTGAGGAGCTATGACTAGTGGCTTTATGGAAGAACTTTAAGTAGGGCTTTACTTTTGGTTCCACCCACTTCTTCCCTCTAGGAGTATATCCTAAGCCAGTTCTATCCCTATATGCCCTTTGATTCATTAAAATTATATTTAACATTTCTGAGCCATTTGTAAACTTCTGCAGGGCATTTTGCAGCTTGTCTTTCTCAGCTGAGACTTTGCTGCAGTTAGGGCAGCTCTCAAGTGTTGGGTCATTGGGTTCTGTTTGGGGAGAACCCTGTCCTTCCACTAACGGAAGTTTTCTAGCTTTCGCTAGCTCATCACTTAGTGAGCCCACCTTGGACTCAAGTGATTCCTTTTTAGCTTTCAACACTTTATATGCTCTACATAAGCGGAAAAATTCTACATGAACCTCATTATATGCTTCTTGAAGTTCAGGGAAGGTTACCTCACTATCCTCATGGATGGGATCAAATTCTGGGGATACTTCCTCATCTTCTTCTCTGGCAACAAGGCAGAGGTTGGCTACCTCTTCCTCATCACTTGCTTCATCATCCGAGCTATTCACCCAGATAGAAGATACAAAGGCCTTCCTTTTGTCTTTGCCTTTCGACTTCTGCAGGCTGGGACACTCAGCCTTGAAGTGACCAGGCTTCTTACATTCAAAGCACACAGGAGCCTTTTCCTTCTTGTAACCCCTCCTTTGGCTGGAGTCACCCTTTTGAAAGCCTCCTTTCTTTCTGAAGAACTTTCTGAACTTTTTCACCATCATAGCCATCTCCTCATCATCCATTTCCTCCTCATCATCCTCATCATCATCTTCAGTCTCCTTGTTGGGAGCAACAAGGGCAAGATTTTTGGCCTTGGATGAGGCTTGAGGAGCTCTCTGAGCTAGCAGTGTAGGCTCATATTCAGCCAGGGAGCCAAATAAAGCGGTGATGGAACTAGTTGATTCACCCTGGACTTCCTGTAAGATAGTCACTTTGGTGATCCAGTCACCTTTCAAGATCTTTAGAATCTTGCTCACTTGCTCCCTTTCAGGAATGTCCTTACCCAGCGAGGCCAAATTGTTGATGAGGTGAGTGAATCTGAGCTCCAGTTCTCTGATAGGCTCAGTGGGGCTAAGCATGGCGAACTTGTGGAATTCTTCCACTAGCATCTCAACACGTCTTGCTTTCACTCCCCTGGTTCCAGAGTGAGCAGCCTCAAGAGCCTCCCACATATCTTTAGCATTTTTGTGGTGACTGATCCTGTGGAACTCCTTGGGACTGAGAGCACACTGGATGTAGTGCATGGCCCTATAGTTCAGCTGGACTAGGGCATAGTCCTGAGGGGTGTAACTGCTTCTCGCCTTGGCAAAGCCATCATCATCTAATGGAGTGTGATCCCCACGTTCGATTACATCCCAGAGTCTAATGTCACTTGACTTGATATAAGTCTCCATTTTAAACTTCCAGAATGGATAGTTGTACCCATCAAAGCCTGGAGGCTTGTTGGGCTGAATAGAGACGTCTGGTAGAGAGTAGTCAGTATCCATTACAAGATCTTTGCTTTCTGGATTCGTTGGAATCTAGTGAGAAAGACCTGCTCTGATACCAAATGAAAGTAATGGATGCACAAGAGGGGGGGGGGGTGAATTGTGCTACAAAAATAGATGCTCAAATAAAACCAACACAAGATTTATACTGGTTCGGTCTACCTGACCTACGTCCAGTTCTCAACCACCCAGGCCGAGTTCCACTATATCTCAGGTTTTAAATCGGGTTCACCTGAAACCTTACAACCACAAGTTTTGGACGGGATCACTTGCAACCTTACAACTACAAGTTTTACACAAGGCTCACTTGTAACCTTTCTAACTAGCTCCCCCTCACACCGAGCAAGGGGTTAACCTTTACACTTAAAGGATTTTTCTAACTAAGTTCTCTCAAAGAACGAATGGTGTTACACACTTAAGTACAATCAATGCTCTTATAACAGAAAGAGACTTAACAACAAAGAGTACAGAATATGTAGATGAAAAAGATCACTCGATGTGTTAAATGGTCTTTTCTTTTCTGGGCAGCTTTGAATGCTTGAAGATGTTCTTAGTTTTTCGCTCTAACTTCTCTCAAGAATATTCAAAGATAATTGTTAGCCTCATAAATGAGGTTGAGCTCCTTTATATAGTCTTCAACTATTCTGACTCTTGGTAGGTGGGTTAGCCGTTTGAATATGGCCGTTTTTCCCTTGTTACCGTTTGCCCAATTAATGCTTCATCAATGCATAGCAGGGTTGACTTGCTTTATCTCTGAAAAGTAGTTCTGACAACACTGCTCTGACAAAAGCATTCTGACACTGCATTTCTGAACACTCTGACATTCTGATTGCTTGCGGAAGCAGGTTCACATCCGGAAGCAATTCTACTTAGTGTGCTGCACTGAGTGTTAGTCTAACAGTATGAACATATAGTTACATGCAGTGGGAGTGTTCTTAGTCTAAGAGGTCTTCCTTGTATCCGGAAGCACTTCTACATTCGGAAGTAAATCCACTGGATGAAGGATTTTGTTCACTATTGCTCACTCTCGCTCAGTGTTCATTCAATCCAACAGCCAGCGCTAGTCACTAAGCTATCGGAAGCACTTCTACTGGACGTTGCTCATTTTCACTGACGCTTAGGGTTATCTATTCCAACAGCCAGCGCCAGTCTAAGTCTAACAGGAAGCAAATTCAGTTCCGGTTGAAACTTAACTTAGTCTTAGGATTTTGTATATCTAGTGCTCATGGACTAAGTTAATTCCTAAGTGAAGTTCTTGCTGCCGCTGGGGGATGAGACATTCATCCGCGAGCGCTAGTCCTAGTCTATCCGGAAGTAAGCCCACATCCGGTTGCACTTTTACTTAGGATTCTATGTTCACCTATTGCTTTCTAAGTTCTTTCATATTTTAGTCTTCATCAAAACTTTAAGATTCTAACATATGCAAGGTTTGGAAAGCTTTCAGATGCTCAAACGCTGTTTGATAAAATGACCAAGAAAGATGTTTATTCTTGGAATGCAATGCTTTCAGCCTTTGCAACGTTGAGATTGATTGAGGATCTGTGTGCATTCTTTGATCAAATGCCTTACCGTGATTCTGTTTCATATAACACTATAATAACAAGTCTCACTAATAATGGGCGTCCAGGTCAAGCATTGAGGGCCCTGGAAGGAATGAAGGAAGAAGGGATAGAACTCACAGAGTACACATATGTCAGTGCATTACAGGCATGTTCTCATTTATTGGATTTCTGACATGGAAGACAGATTCATGGGAGAGTCATTGTTGGTAATTTGATGCAAAATGTTTATGTGTGCAATTCTATGATTGATATGTATGCTAATTGTGGAGACATTGGTAGGGCAAGGTGGTTATTTGATAGAATGGCTGATAAAAATGTTGTTTCATGGAATTTGATGATTTCTATTTATGTGAAAAAAGGGAATCTTGATGAGTGCATTTATTTCTTTGATAAGATGCAGTTGTCAGGTTTTAAACCTGATCAAATTACAGTTTCTAATGTCCTTCAGCGCGGATGTGTAGATAATGCAATGGAAATGTTTGGCAAAATGATGAAAAGGGACAAGATTTGTTGGACCACAATGATTGTTGGTTGTGCACAAAATGGGAGAGAAGAGGATGCTTTATTGTTATTTTGTGATATGCTGCATGAAAATGTTCGGCCTGACAGTTTTACCATCTCAAGTGTGGTAAGTACTTGTGCAAAATTAGCTTCTTTGTACCTTGGTCAGGTTGTTCATGGAAAAGTCATTATTATGGGTGTTGATGATAACATGCTTGTGTCAAGTGCTCTAGTAGATATGTACTGCAAATGTGGAGTAACTTTAGATGCTTGGGTCATTTTTGAAGCTATGAATTCTCGTAGTGTTGTTACTTGGAATGCCATGATATGGGGTTATGCACGAAATGGGCAGGGCTTAGAGGCTATAGCCCTATATGAAAGTATGTTAAAGGAAAAGTTTAAACCCGATAATATCACTTTAGTGGGTGTCTTATCTGCTTGTATCAATGAAGTTATGGTAGAACAAGGACAGAGGTATTTTGATTCTATTTTCGAACATGGCATGACACCATCTTTGGATCACTATGCATGTATGATCACTCTCCTTGGTCGGTCTGGTTATATTGATAAAGCAATGGACCTGATCAAATATATGCCTTATAAACCAGATTACTTAATTTGGTCCACTTTACTATCAATTTGTACTGCTAAGTGTGACATAAAATGCTCCGAGTTTGCTGCTAAGCATCTCATCGAGTTGGATCCACTTAATGCTGGACCTTATATCATGATCTCCAACATGTATGCTGCTTGTGGCAGATGGAAAGATGTAGCCACCATAAGATCTCTAATGAAGAAAAATAATGTAAAAAAGTTTGCTGCGTACAGTTGGATTGAAATTGAGAATGAAGTTCACAGATTTGTTTCTGAAGATCGCACTCATCCAGATGGCGAAACAATCTATAGTGAACTGACCAGCATGATCACAAAACTGCAAGAATTTGGGTATAATCCGGATACAAAGCTTGTCTTGCATGATGTAGGGGAGGATGAGAAGGTCAGATCCATATCCTACCATAGCGAGAAACTAGCCCTTGCATATGCATTATTGAGAAAACCTCATGGTGTTGCACCCATAAGGATCATAAAGAACATACGTGTTTGTGATGACTGCCATGCTTTTATGAAATCTGCATCATTGATGATTGAACGGCCCATAATACTGAGAGATTCAAATAGATTTCATCATTTCATTGGTGGAAGCTGCTCTTGCAAGGACCATTGGTAAATGTCTTAGATGAAGTCCTGGTAAGCTACAACTATGTCTGAAATGAATGTGGAGTAATACAAGATTTAAGTGTGCCCCATGTGAAAATCTTTGTGCAAAGGAAATTGTATGCATGCTTAGTTTTTATTTATCTGCTAGTTACTGAACACAATCCGCTACTGTTGAAGTTGATACTCATGTAGGTCCTCTGGGGGGAGCGGGATCAATATAGGGGCTAGCGGCGACCAACCCTAGACAGCTTTAACCAAAGGACAACTATCAACTAATAAAACGCTCAAGAAGCTGGGCCAATTGCCCTTATTCATATCCACCAAAAAGCGTTTACAAATTGCTTCCTCTGTCCAAAACTATAAGCTACTCTTTTGAGAGAGGGTTGCCTATAATATAAGTTAATGTTGCTTCTTGTCTGAGCATATTTTTGTATTTTTTCCAGTGTTACCCTTTGTTGACAACTCTCTCGTCTTTCGGACTAGTCATTATCTCACTTATCCTCTTTATAAATAGGGCAAATTTGGTAAAAAAGAATGTTTGAAACCCTAGATATAGACATATTGATTGTTTTCAACAACTTTTAACAATTTCCTCGAATATAGTGAGAGTTAAGGTGCAAATTTTTCAAATGACTATTACCGGAAATGCACTCAGCATAATCAACTAATAAAATGTGCAAGTTTACTAATTGACTATTCTAGCGTATTTAGCAAAATTGACTAATGAAATATACATATTTACCAATAGATTATTACAAATGACTAAGGGCCTGTTTGGTTTGAGGGGAAGAGATGGAAGGGAAGGTGGGAAGGGGAGAGTGGGGAGGGTTTAAGTGTATCTTGTTTGGTTACACTAGAGGGGAAAAGAAGATAATGAGTTTTTAATGATTTTTGGTTTGATGTAGTTTTCATTGTTGGCATCCCTTTAAAACCTCCTAATTTTGAGGGAGCCAAATTGAAGGGGAGGAAAGGGGAGGAGAGGGAATATTTTGGGCTCCTCCCCACCAATTTTTTAAACCATGCAAGGGGAGGGGCTAATTTGCCCTCCCCTCCCCTCCCCTACCCTTCCCTTCTCTCAAACCAAGCAAACTTAAAAGAAATATGTAGATATACTTAAACCAGAGAAATTAACTATGTATTGTAGGTGATTATTTTTTGGAGTTACAACATTGGTTGTAGGTGATTATCCCATATATGTACTGTAGGGAAATCAACTATGTCAAATTTTTTTGAATTACAACATTGGTTGTAGGTGATTATCCCATATATGTATTGTAGGGAAATCAACTATGTCAATTTTTTGGAGTTACAACATTGGTTGTAGGTGGTTATCCCATATATTTTTTGAACTGCATGTCTGTTATGTAATTTTTGGGTTATATATGACCCTTTAAGTTGTAATTGAAAATGGTGATTGTGGATAACTTCAGGGATGTTGTTATGGTTAATTGGGATGATGATATAGTTAATATGTATATTTATGTGGTAAATAACGATGATGCAATGGTTAAATCATAGCACGTCCCCAGGCACCTGACAAACTCACTTTTAGCCTCAGGGACATTAATGTGGTAAATGGGGAAACTGACGTGGTTAGTTTGGACACTGCAATGGTTAAAATAGAAGATGCAATGGTTAAATCATAATACGTCCCCAGGAACCTGACAAACCCACTTTTAGCCTCAGGGACGTTAATGTGGTTAATGGGGAAGATGACGTGGTTAATTTGCACGATGTAGTGGTTAAAATGGAAGATGCAATGGTTAAATCATAGCACGTCCCCTGGCACCTGGCAAACCCACATTTAGCCTCAAACACGTTAATGTGGTTAATGGGGAAGATGGCGCGGTTAATTTGGACGCTGCAGTGGTTAAAATGGAAGATGTAATGGTTAAATCACAGCAAGTCCCCAGGCACCTGACAAACCCACCTTTAGCCTCAGGGACGTTAATGTGGTTGATGAGGAAGATGTCATGGTTAATTTGAACATTGTAGTGGTTAAAATGGAAGATGCAATAGTTAAATCATAGCACGTCTCGAGGCACCTGGCAAACCCACTTTAGCCTCAGGGACGTTAGTGTGGTGGATGTGGAAGATGACGTGGTTAATTTGAACCCTGCAACGATCAATTGGGACATTGCAGTTGTTAATAACACTGTTGCAAGCGTTAATTTATAGCAAAGCCCTACATAGAATGGTTATCTGGGAAAACATGTGAAATATGATTACAAAGAGCTACATTACAATGCTCGAGTATTTTGTACAAATAAATACATAATAGTCCACTTGAACCACGCAATTCTCTAGTGATTTTTAACTGCCTTAACTCATAAACTTTTTTAACAAGATAGCCTGACAATGCTACATCAGTCGATACGCTCATCGTGCATTCCTCTGCCTCTTTGATTGTGCTCTCTTCTTTATCGCCGTCCATTTTCTGCAATGCAAGCTTCTTAGCAAAAAAATCAAAAACAAAAACAAGGTAAAGTTGAACATCATATCTTGACAATTTATTCTCACTATAATATTCTTACATTCATTAAGTGATAAAAGCAATCAAATGAAATGGAGTGTTATAGGAAAACAAAGTCCTAGATGCTCTGGTATATCTGTTAGTTGCTGAAGTAAGGAGCAAAATAATGAGAGAGGGATTGAGAACACAAACAAACGTGTCTCTAATCCATATTGAAAGAATTAGTGCTATCCTATTTGAATTATGATTACAAAGAGAACAGAATAGAACAAACCAGAATTAAATGATGAAACAATTTGAACTCAAACAGTAGAGATACAACAACAACACTAACAAAGCCTTATCCCATAGGTTTAAAAGGTATGTAAAAACTTCTCGGAAAAAAATTACCAGCAAGGTTATAAATTGATTCCTCTAACTTCACTCCATCATTTGTCATTTTTGCCTCACTGGAAACCAGATCAGACCTATTGTATTCTACATGTCCACCCATGACGCATGTTTTTGTACACAATGGATGATGCCATCATACTCATCACTCCCATCACAACAATCTGCAGCAATATTGGATGAAAAAAATCAGATTGGGTGTTATCATAATCGCTTGAACATTAAAAAACACTCTCACAAGAATTTTATCAAACACTTGGTAAGCAATAACACATGAAGATATAAGATTGACCACAACAGGATATGATAAAAGATTTTGCAGCACAAACCAAGAAATTATGAGCTGAATATATTCTCAAAGTTGAGGGGAATGAGCATAATAGAAATCGCACATCACACTTTGAGGAAGCTAGTAAGAAATGAGCAATGAGGAAGAGAAAACGAACGAAGAAAAAGAACAAAAGGAGAATAGAAGGAAGAAAGCTTACCCACTTTCGATGATGACAATGATGGTGAGGTTGAGGGAGTGAATGGAAGGAAATGAGAAGTGAAGATGAAAAAGAATGAAGAAGATGTGTGGGGGGCGATGGATTTTAGAATGAAGAGGAGGAGGAAGTGTATAAGGGCATTTGCATCATTTATCATAATTTGGTAATGTGAGTTAAGCTCCAAATGACTCAATATGTTTTTTTTACAATTTAGCAACCTCAATTGTCCTTGTGCTAATTGGGAAGACTTTATTTGTCTTTTTCCCATAAAAGATTACCAAATTAGATTTGAAACTATTCCTTTTTTTTATAAACAGATTTGAAACTATTCCATAAGTGAATCCCATAAGTTAATTCAACATTGAACATTTAATCGGTTAACTGAGCATCCAATGTAAACACAATTCTTCATAATCTCAAAAATATCAAGGAGCTCAATAGATGCGAGACCTAAAGTGAGAAATGTTCCTTCTTTTGCCATGCAATCTACTTTATAGGAAACCTTTTGAGTCATATTTTATAAATTGGAAAAGTGGGGTTGATGATTATAAATTAAATTTTTTGATTCAATAAGCATGGTGACATACGATATATGAAACCAAGTTACCTTAAATATACTCCTTACAGTCCTTATAATAAGTCACCAACTTGGTAGGATAAATGCATTTTTGAAGAATTGTACCACCTCAAATCCTAAATATAAGACTTAATTGATTTTTTATGGAAAATGCTAAAATCCAAAATAAGTTAATTATAAATTGATTTATCTAATTTTTTCTCTTAAACTAATTTATTTTACCTATAAGTTAATGAATAATCTAAAAATACATCAATAACCTATTTCGCAAGTTAATCTCTAAAAAAATAATTCAACTAAATCTTATTATTATATTAGGCTAATGTACATGTTTGGTCCCTTATGTTTGCATCAAGTTTCAATTTAGTCATTTATGTTTGGAAAGTACACTTTTAATCCCTTATAATGACATCAAATTTTAATTAAGTCCTTTATGTTTGGAAAGTACACTTTTAGTCCTTTTTTAACACAATTAGTTTCACTTTCATATAAGGACTAAATTTGAGAATTAGTTAAAAAGCAGGACCAAATTAAATTGAAACATCAGTTGAGTTGAGGGCATTGGGGGAAAACTGAAATGAAATGAGGAAGGCTAAAGACTAAAATGCCCCTATCTATCATTGTCAAACATTCACCATCAGCCCTAATCTAATCTTGCTTTCCTCAGTCACTCCTCAATACTCCTCACCATCGCCGCTCCCTCTGTCACTTCCTCAGTCGCTCTTCGCAGGTCACTCCCCTCACTCGCAACTTCCTTCTTTGTCGGACTAGTCTGTTTCTTCTCAGGGGAACTCGAAGTTTGAAGTCTACGGTATGTTTGCAATTTCCTTGGCCCTATTTTTCATCTCTTACTGTTTTGACTATCAATTTGTTATTTGATTGAGCTTTTGGGATGTTGGTGCAAAAACCCAAATTTGTGTTCTTTGGGTACCCTCCATTTTCTTGGGCATTTTGTTCGTTTTGATGATTTTTGTTGATGAGAATGGGTTAATGAGGTTTCAACAAATTATTTGAAGCATTCCTTGTATGTTGCGGTGGTGTGTAGGTTGTAAATTTCTCAAAGTTTGAATGTTATAGTTCGTGTTGTATGTGTTTTGCCTACTGTTCTTGGTACTTCGTTCTCTAACTTAGGAACATTTAGTGAATGTAATTTGTTTAGTTTTCTTTGCTGATTGCTTGTCTTAAAAAATGTGTGTGCAGTTAGATATATTCTGTTGGTTTGTGATTTTGGTCTTTGAAACAAAATGCCCAATGTTTTGATGTATAAGCTGTTGGGTACAGTTTGGGAAAAAAGGATTCCGAAGATTTCTTTTCCTTTCCTCTTTCTTGGTGATGTTCGTTTTGCTGGTTCATGGATAAGGATGTATGGAAGGACTATTTACTCTTGCATACAGATTTTGCTCAAGTCTGAATCTTAAATCAGGAAGCTGTGTTTATTTATTAATATTGTTGTTCTGTTTTGTTACACCTGTTAGTGATGAAGAAGGTCATCTTACATGTTAAATTTCTGAGTTTGAATGAGGTTAATTGAGTTATAATCTACTAACTTTGAAGTTAAAAAATTGTAATAATAGTTAAAAGAAATTATTAGTGCTTTTTATTGTTGAAATTAATGGAACTTTTTTAAGTATTAATCTTGCCGAATTATGTTCCTTGTTATGAAAGCTTTGAATTATTTTTGATATGATAGAATAGTTACTGTGAATTGGAATTTCATGATTTTGTTTTGTGGTATTGAAATGTGGTTTACTATTGTAACATCCCAATTTTTAAATTAGAGATAATAAAGAATTAATCAAAGTATTAGGATATTATTAGGAAGCTAAAAATCATAATAAATAAATAAAAAGGGAAAAGGTATATTTTAAGGAGTTAATGTGCTTACTTCCTTAGAAATTTAGATAAATAGTTAGAGGTTGAGTTTTAAATTAGAATTTATTGGGATATAAACTTTCATGAAGGGTAAATTAGAATCTAGATCATATTATGATGAAAAGAAAGAGCTATAGTAATATATACAAACTTATGGCTAAAAATATAATTAAGAATAGGCAAATGGGCAGATAATTGCTATTTTCCCTAAATTATATATGCATACACACAAAAAACCCTCCTCTTCCTTCTGAAAACCAAGGCAGCCGACACCTCCCTTCCCTCAAACCCTAACCCTTCGGCCACCACCCTCTGAATCCGGCGATCTTCTCCGGCGACGGCGAGGCGAAGTGGCAGCGCGGCGGCGCGACCTCCCTTCCCCTCTCTTCCCTTTTATTTCAGTTTGTCTTGCTCTCTTCTCTCACCCAATGAACCATCTTTGTTCCTCCTTGTAAATCCGGTGAGTTCCCGGTGAGGGGTCATTGTTCTTTCATTTTCATGAGTTTCCTTCTTGTTCCAACTTCATTTTCTCACTTTCCTTTCTCCTCCCTTACATTTGCGTAGACCTTAGCATTTTTCCGGCGAGATTATGGACGGCGGAGCTCCGGCTAGACGTGGGGAGGTTAGAAATGAGCTTAGGAATATATAGTGGTGATGATACTTGAAGGAAAAGTTATAAGGAAACAGCAGCAAAGTGCTAAAAGGGCGACAGGTAATCACTCTTACCTTACTATAACATTAAGGGTGACATTAGTTGGGGATTTTTAAAATCCTTTCTCACCCTCTATGTACACATGATTTTTGAAAACTTATTTTTATACAAAATAGGCTATCGGGTGCCTTTCAAACACAATTATTTTCATATAAAGAATTTGACTTACTATATGTAGTATCCTGCTTGGTGGTATTGTTGGACTGTGTATGTGAGTGTATATACATTGGGATTTGGGTACTTTGACAGGATATTGAGAGGTATCATGGATTGGATGTATCATAGGTTATGAGGATAGGAATGAGATATTGACAGGGAATTGTAAGAGTGCATTGCACTGATATGGACATTGAGGTCTTGAATAAGGTTGAGGTTGATAGATATGGTGAGCATTGCATGACACTGCTACTTATGTACCATCGCGCGATGATAACTGTCGATTGGCCGATCGACAGTTATTTGTACGAATCCTTTTCGGACTAGAGACCGGGGATCACAGGTCTACTTACTAGAGAAAGTAAGTGACCTACGGTTGTTTGACATTAAAGAGCCCAACCGTTCCCGTTCTGTAAAGGAAACAGAATTGGGGTTCCCTCTCTGGAGATTGCCAGAGAGGGAAATTGTCCCCTCATTATAGAGAGGGGCACAGTGTCAAATCATATAGTGAAGATTAGATGCTTGGATGCACCGTGATAGCACAATGCATCTATAGGTGAGTGTGGAAGTTGATGTGACAATATTATTTGATTGGAGTACGGGGAGATGGAATTTAGTTAATGTGTAATTGACTGAGGGATTTTGAATGAGACATGAGGAGTAGAGATGTTGAATGGAAGGAGACTTGGAATATACATATATATATTACTGATTTAAAATGTGGTACCCTTTAGACGCCCTCGCTACCGCACATCTCACTGTTATAGTGAGTTAAGCGGTGATTACTGAGACAAATTGTCTCATCCCACGATTACTGACATTTTTGCAGGTATTCATGTACAGGTGAAAGCATCAGGAAAGGGAATTAGGTAGTGAAGGTTGTATAGTTTATTTAGAATTGTATATTGCCAATTTATAGGTCTGCATTCGCTTCCGCATGTATATATATTATTTATCATTTAATATCAATTAGTTTTGTTTATTAACCATGTTAGGCAAATCCTTTCTAACATGGTTAACTTTTAATTATCCATGATAGTATTCATATTGTATCAGGAAATTCTTTTCTATCATGGATAATGTTTTAATCACTAGAATGTTATGATAGCAAAATTGACATTATGGAAATTCCTTTTTCCTATCATAGTTAGTAAAGAGATTATTGAATTAAAAGAGATATCTTAGGTTAATTAGGGAATTAGTAACAGTATGTTACAACTATCATTTAAGTTCTAAGTTGAATTACTGTTTTAGAGATTGTATAAGGGCAGATTTGTGTAAATCGTGTAATCCCTTTTGCTCTTAATTTTGTGATTTAGGTAGAATGATGTTGACTGATCTGTTTTGTCCAAAGTTGAAGCTGATGTTTAGTGAATATGAGGTTTGGTTCATTTGTTTTAAATATGAAGGGTCAAACTTATTACTTCAAGTTTCTATATGATTTTCTTTGTGATGTCCGAACCTAAAGATAAGTAATTTTAGGTTGGTAATTGTTAATAAATAAATAGTGGATGCCTTGTGAATTTGAATGATGATATGTGGACTACTAGTAAATTTAGTTTTGAAATACAAAAACAAAATGATTATGAAATCTCATTTTGGTTTCCAAAATTTTTTGAGTATAAATCTGATTAATAATTGAGGGGTGAAGATTAAGGTTGCAATTTTATTTAGTCTGAAAGGTGGAGAATGGAAATTATATATGTATTGATTAATTGTTGACGTTTAGAGGTTCCAATTGAGTACACCGAAATTGTGGGTTTGTTCATTACTGAATGAGTGGCATCAAACCCTATAATAGGAAATGATTCGTATTTTTCTAAATGATGTACAAGTGTTTAAAGTTCTTAATAGGACTCTCCTTGATTCAATGAATTGGTTAGTTGATAATTTAAGAGTGTCAAAGGTTTGATTATTATGATCAAAAATTTAATTGTTAAGTTGTTGAGATAATATTCTGCAATTTCAAAAAGAAATGCTGTCCGGAAAGGTTGCAAGAGGGGGAGTAGTTCTATGTAGCTAGATGACACTGTTAGAATGGCTTGGTTTGATTATCATGCTTAATGAATTGGAGATGATTGATAGTTGTGGTGCAAAGATGTTCGTCTATCTATGCATGAGTATTTGGCATGGCTTTTGGAAGTTAATGAGTAGGACAGTGGAGTTTAGGAAGGTAATTGAATTTTGGTTACTTTTATAAGACTTCAAATCTGTTAGGTCAATTGTTTTAATAAGAGGATGGAATATTTATATATTATGAGAAGATATATAAATTTTGCTGTTATTAGCTAAATCCTTGGTTGAACTCCGTTGGCCATTCGATCCAGATCTAGCGGCTTAGAAGGAAGGGAATCGATGAAGGAACCTTCACACAAATGGGCTTACATTCGTATCATCACTGGCACCATTGTCGGAGGCATTCTTGGCTTCTACGTTATGCATCGCCTTGAAATCGATTACAAGGTTTTTTCTCTCTACTCTCCATTTTCTTCTTTTGTCCTTGTTAAATACATAACCTTGAGATTTATTTATCGGGTTTGTTTTTTGAGCTGTCTGATGGTTTGATTTGAAATCTTGTGCATTTCAAATGTGTCTATTTTTTTGTCTTTCTTCAAGTGTAATTAGTGGCTGAAGTGTGGACTTGTGTTGAGAACAGGAGAAAATGAACGAAAGATTGAGAGTTTATGAAGCTGAGTTGCAGAAGAAGAAGCAGGAGAGACTGAATGATGGGTTTAGTGATGAATCGTCTTAGCATTTGTATTATGTTTCATGCCTCTTCCTCGGCTTGCTTTAGAATTCTTTATGATATTCTTTTACCTATGTCTCTGGTTTCTCAGAAACACTAAGGATGTAGGGAGAGATTTGCTTATATTCTCTGTTTTTAGTGGTTAGTTTTATGGAATTAATTTACTGAATCCAAACACCTCCTGCCTTTAAATTGTTGTTGATCAGTGATTATGAGCTAAACGAAACTTGTGTATTTTTTGGATGAAGCTGCTTTCCAATAAAAATTTGGGTATGAGATTTGTGAATAAAAACATTTTGCAGAGCAGATCCTTGTGTTGAAGGTGGCTTCAAAGTTGATTTTGATCCAACATGATTCTGGTGTGAAAGTTAGCTAACTGGAAACCAGATGTGATGGTCAAGCAAAAGCTTCGCCAAGCTATAGATTTTTTGTTCTCTTGTGGCTGTGCAACTTATGAAGCATATACCCGTATTGTAATTGATTGTGTTCGATACAATGACATCAATCAGGCCAAGAGATTGCAAGCTCACATGGAGTGTCACCTTTTTCAACCTACAGATGCTTTTGTTCATAATCAACTCCTCCATCTATATGCAAGGTTTGGAAAGCTTTCAGATGCTCAAACGCTGTTTGATAAAATGACCAAGAAAGATGTTTATTCTTGGAATGCAATGCTTTCAGCCTTTGCAAAGTTGAGATTGATTGAGGATCTGTGTGCATTCTTTGATCAAATGTCTTATCGTGATTCTGTTTCATATAACACTATAATAACAAGTCTCACTAATAATGGGCGTCCAGGTCAAGCATTGAGGGCCCTGGAAGGAATGAAGGAAGAAGGGATAGAACCCACAGAGTACACATATGTCAGTGCATTACAGGCATGTTCTCATTTATTGGATTTCCGACATGGAAGACAGATTCATGGGAGAGTCATTGTTGGTAATTTGATGCAAAATGTTTATGTGTGCAATTCTATGATTGATATGTATGCTAATTGTGGAGACATTGGTAGGGCAAGGTGGTTATTTGATAGAATGGCTGATAAAAATGTTGTTTCATGGAATTTGATGATTTCTGTTTATGTGAAAAAAGGAATCTTGATGAGTGCATTTATTTCTTTGATAAGATGCAGTTGTCAGGTTTTAAACCTGATCAAATTACAGTTTCTAATGTCCTCAATGCTTACCTTCAGCGTGGATGTGTAGATAATGCAATGGAAATGTTTGGCAAAATGATGAAAAGGGACAAGATTTGTTGGAGCACAATGATTGTTGGTTGTGCACAAAATGGGAGAGAAGAGGATGCTTTATTGTTATTTTGTGATATGCTGCATGAAAATGTTCGGCCTGACAGTTTTACCATCTCAAGTGTGGTAAGTACTTGTGCAAAATTAGCTTCTTTGTACCTTGGTCTGGTTGTTCATGGAAAAGCCATTATTATGGGTGTTGATGATAACATGCTTGTGTCAAGTGCTCTAGTAGATATGTACTGCAAATGTGGAGTAACTTTAGATGCTTGGGTCATTTTTGAAGCTATGAATTCTCGTAGTGTTATTACTTGGAATGCCATGATATGGGGTTATACACGAAATGGGCAGGGCTTAGAGGCTATAGCCCTATATGAAAGTATGTTAAAGGAAAAGTTTAAACCCGATAATATCACTTTAGTGGGTGTCTTATCTGCTTGTATCAATGAAGTTATGGTAGAACAAGGACAGAGGTATTTTGATTCTATTTTCGAACATGGCATGACACCATCTTTGGATCACTATGCATGTATGATCACTCTCCTTGGTCGGTCTGGTTATATTGATAAAGCAATGGACCTGATCAAATATATGCCTTATAAACCAGATTACTTAATTTGGTCCACTTTACTATCAATTTGTACTGCTAAGTGTGACATAAAATGCTCCGAGTTTGCTGCTAAGCATCTCATTGAGTTGGATCCACTTAATGCTGGACCCTATATCATGATCTCCAACTTGTATGCTGCTTGTGGCAGATGGAAAGATGTAGCCACCATAAGATCTCTAATGAAGAAAAATAATGTAAAAAAGTTTGTTGCGTACAGTTGGATTGAAATTGAGAATGAAGTTCACAGATTTGTTTCTGAAGATCGCACTCATCCAGATGGCGAAAAAATCTATAGTGAACTGACCAGCATGATCACAAAACTGCAAGAATTTGGGTATAATCCGGATACAAAGCTTGTCTTGCATGATGTAGGGGAGGATGAGAAGGTCAGATCCATATCCTACCATAGCGAGAAACTAGCCCTTGCATATGCATTATTGAGGAAGCCTCATGGTGTTGCACCCATAAGGATCATAAAGAACATACGTGTTTGTGATGACTGTCATGCTTTTATGAAATCTGCATCATTGATGATTGAACGGCCCATAATACTGAGAGATTCAAATAGATTTCATCATTTCATTGGTGGAAGCTGCTCTTGCAAGGACCATTGGTAAATGTCTTAGATGAAGTCCTGGTAAGCTACAACTGTGTCTGAAATGAATGTGGAGTAATACAAGATTCAAGCGTGCCCCATGTGAAAATCTTTGTGCAAAGGAAATTGTATGCATGCTTAGTTTTTATTTATCTGCTAGTTACTGAACACAATCGCTACTGTTGAAATTGATACTCATGTAGGGTCCTCTGGGGGGAGCGGGATCAATATAGGGGCTAGCGGCGACCAACCCTAGACAGCTTTAACCAAAGGACAACTATCAACTAATAAAACGCTCAAGAAGCTGGGCCAATTGCCCTTATTCATATCCACCAAAAAGTGTTTACAAATTGCTTCCTCTGTCCAAAACTATAAGCTACTCTTTGAGAGAGGGTTGCCTATAATATAAGTTAATGTTGCTTCTTGTCTGAGCATATTTTTGTATTTTTTCCATTGTTACCCTTTGTTGACAACTCTCTCGTCTTTCGGACTAGTCATTATCTCACTTATCCTCTTTATAAATAGGGCAAATTTGGTAAAAAAAATGTTTGAAACTCTAGATATAGACATATTGATTGTTTTCAACAACTTTTAACAATTTCCTCGAATATAGGGAGAGTTAAGGTGCAAATTTTTCAAATGACTATTACCGGAAGTGCACTCAGCATAATCAACTAATAAAATGTGCAAGTTTACTAATTGACTATTACTAGAAGTGTATTTAGCACAATTGACTAATGAAATATTCATATTTACCAATATATTATTACAAATGACTAAGGGCCTATTTGGTTAGAGGGGAAGAGATGGAAGGGAAGGTGGGAAGGGGAGAGTGGGGAGGGTTTAAGTGTATCTTGTTTGCTTACACTAGAGGGGAAAAGAAGATAATGAGTTTTTAATGATTTTTGGTTTGATGTAGTTTTCATAGTTAGCATCCCTTTAAAATCCCCTAATTTTGAGGGAGCCAAATTGAAGGGGAGGAAAGGGGAGGAGAGGGAATATTTTGGGCTCCTCCCCACCAATTTTTTAAACCATGCATGGGGAGGGGCTAATTTGGCCTTCCCTCCCCTCCCCTCCCCTTCCTTCTCTCAAACCAAGCAAACTTAAAAGAAATATGTAGATATACTAACTAACATTTTATGTAAAAGAAAATTTACCAATATCGTCTATTGTAGTCCTGTTAATTGTTAACTTTTAAATGACATGGAGAGTTGACCCATTTATTAATGTTTATATACATATTAATAATAAATAAAATTAAAAGTAAAAATAACATTTTTTAAAAATAACATATACTTTAAAGTCCCAAAATAAGAATGACAGGTGAACATTTGTCTCTAATTTATGAATCATAGTGCATGATAGTTCATTCATAAGAGCTGATAAACTCTAAGCTAAAATCAACATCATATAAGAAGAGGAGTATTTCTCTCATTTCTAAATGTTGGTACGATTATTTCGTAGCCCAACCATACATTATTTCTGATTTTCTTTATATAATGTTCAAATAAATTTATGTGTAACTTATCTTTTTCTCAATTGTCTATCTAAATTTAAACCAATCATGCTAATTGATGTTTACTCCATCTTTAAGTGGCAAATAAACCTACTAGAATCAATATTCAACCAAAAACAATTGTCAAAAGAAGAAAACGAAAATATCAAAGCAAATTAGGAAATATTTCAATGATCGATTAATGTTAATCAGACAATGGGCGTTTGAATACACATCGATATACATACGTAATTCTCATCCAATTTCAAAACTAATAAGCAACTCAAAAGGAAAATTAAAGGATATACTCATAGGTGTTCCCCTTCTTTTCTGCCCACATTACTATACTATGTGATAACGTGAAGAATTTGACACAAAGGGCAAGACTGTCAACCCAACAATAGAATTAGAAGCAAAGGGGGGAGGTAGGGAATAATAACATTCAGTTCAAGACGCCATGATATCGCGCGCGCATCTACGAGGCTGGGCATTAATTATATATATATATATATATATATATATATATATATATATATATATATATATATATATATATAAAATTAATGACACTAAGCACAAAGGTGCAAATATAAACATAGCAAATTTTAAAAGAGGCACCAAATATAGTAAATTTTGAGGGCGTGGTAAAATATACATGTTAAATTGTAAAAGGTGCAGAAATATACATTGTAAATTGTAATAGTGGCATCTTGCACCATGGGAGTGAAGAACAAAGATGGTGAGGTGCCCCATTTTGGTATACCATATATATTATATATTCTGCACCCTCAAAATACCATGATGCCATGTGCCCATATATTTTAACATGTATATTTTTGCCATATTTACTAATCCCCTGTTTTAAAGTTTTTTGCCATATATGATTTGATTGAATTTCATAGCTTCACAAGTAAGAATTCAATGCATTACAAGTTCACGTGATACATTTGTCAAATGGTTTGGTCTTCATCTTATAATTATTAGGATAAGTTTTTTCTTGAACTTTCAACTTGCAGATTAGTGTAGCACAAGTAATCTCATTGACAAACTGACAGATTGTTCACGCAACATATTGAAACTAGATAAAAAATGAAAAGATCAAGAGAATTAGCTTGGAAAATTAGATAACTGATTCTCATTACAGTCTATTACAAATATATTAATCACCATCACATAAAAATAGGATGGTGACAAATTGAGAATATTAAACTTAACATTTCTCGGTTGACTACATTCTATAGTAAATATAGGGTTATATGTGGTTGTCACACACAGAAAAAAGAATGCCTAAAAATCATTTGGCTTCAATTTTCTTTTCTCTCACGGAATCACCTTGCAGCAATCTACGAAAAGGGAGAGTAGAGGACATTTTTGCCGTGAAAAATTACATGACAAAGCCACCTAACCTCACTCTATCATTGACCCACTGAACAATTTCCTGTGTGATAGAATGACGTTCAGGTTCAAAAAGGAGATCATGTAACAATCCTTCATATAAACGTATGGTTTTTTCAGATGAAGAAGCCTCTTCATACAACTTCTGAGAAGCAGCAGGATCAGTGACTGTATCGGCAGTGCCATGGAGAACCAAGAATGGAACCTTGATTTTTCTCAAATTTTGTTGCAAGTAAGTCGTGATTTGGACAATCTCATGGCCGGTCCGAATTCTGAGGGGTTCACTACATACTAGGGGGTCAGAATACTTAGATACTAATGCATCTGGATCTCTACAAACTGTAGAACCCTTTTTATATGCAGAATTGAATTGGTATTTAGGCAGCAGCAATGAAGCTACAGGGGCAAGTGCCTGCAAGAAAGAAGTTATTGAGATTAGATCATTAGCTGATTTTTCACATCAGTGTATGCATATGCCATGCTGTTTTATACTACCTCTAGTCAGAAAATATTTCACTTTTGGTCCTAATTATAAAGCCTTCTTAATTTTATCTCTCATATTTTATTCCAAATCAATTTGCATGACTTCTTATAAATTGATATAGGGTGCAGCTACAAAAATATACATGGTAAATTATAAAAGTGACACCCAACACCATAATAATTGAGGTGCAGAAATATACATGGTAAACGAAAATAAGACACTCAACACCATGGTAAATTGTACCAACAAAACGGACATCCAACGTCATAGGAGTGAAGGAAAAAGATGATGAGTGTCCCATTTTGGTTTACCATATACATTATTGCACCCTTAAAATTATCATGATGCTCGGTGACCCTTTTAAAATTCACCATATATATTTTTGCGTATTTACCCATTGATTATGATATATGGATACATATACATAAATGTCGTGTAAATATGTTTTAATTGAATAATGTAATTAGCTTCTTGAATATCTCTAAATAAGTCAACTAGGCATTATACTAAGGAGATAGTATATTGTAAAGTAAGCTTAGACTTGTGTTCAGATAATCAGCAAAAGAATAGAATATGTATGGCTCACCAAGAATATGGGATGAGAAGCCTGGACTCCAATTGCAGGTGAAGTCACTACTACACCAGAAACATGAGCTTCTACCTTCGGGTCCAGCAGAGCCTGCAGTACAGATAGTGATAAGATATTGACTCAGCTCATTGTTTTCTTGAAATTTTTCTTCGATAACGTGATAATTGCAAGAAATTTATTTAATGCACTAGTTATACCTTAAAAACAATGGCTGCACCTGTTGAGTGTCCAAAGCAAAAAAGAGGAAGCCCATGATTTTCAATAAGAACCTTCTCAAGGAAGGCTTTCTGTGCAAGGTTAGACAGAAAAATCTCATAATTAGAACAACTATAAGAGGGACAGAAATAAAGCATAAATTCTCTATGGTTCTTCCAGCCCACTTCTGGAAAATGTATAATGTTTTATGACAAATCCTTGTAGATTGGAGCACATACCATGTCAGAAACAGCATCATCAAGAGAATGCACATATGCATGCAGCCCATCACTTCCACCGTGTCCTGCAGAAAAGAGCATAAAATTAGTTGGATTTTAACAAATACTGGCAAGAGAACATTATTAGAGGTGGGGGAACATATTCTGCAAACGTGAAAATGGAGCACAAATTTGCTTGACAGTTTTGAATGAATCACACTCACACGTATAAGAATAAGTAAATAGTTCATTTTTTCATCAAACTAAGATAAAGGCTAACAAATGATCATATTTCCATTAAATATATTAAAATTATATAATAGAATTTTCTGGGAAGAAAACTTCCATGGAATAAGATTGAACTAGTTCAGACTTACCAACCCAATCCATCCCGTAAACCTTGAAGCCATTAGCAGTCAGAGTCTTAGCCAAATCATTATACCTGCCACTGTAATAGATGAATGGGAATTGTTTCAGAAATCAGAATTGGAAAAAGAAATAAATTTAAATAGAACCTAAAGCTAGCCAACTTCCTTAACCGCAAACTGCATACCTGTGTTCATTAAGTCCATGCATAATAAGAACAAGTCCCCTGTACGAAAAAACCAAAAAATTATTATTCCAAATTCAACTAAGAAAATATGAATCTTTATATACCTATTCAAAGAAAAGAAAATATCGGTGAAGATGAATAATAAACATATTGCACATCATTTATCACAACTATAACATCTAGTTGAAATAAAAAAAAAAAACTATAACATCTAGTTAAAAGCATCAAGTGTCTCCAGAGTGATATGAATTATTAACCATTTGGTTATCAAGAGAATTTCTGGAATCACATCCTCTGACCTCTAGAAACAAGGAATCAGAACAATCAGCTTTAGCACTCACATATTCTTTCTGTAAAGAGCTAAAAAATTTAAGGATAAATTAGTTTTTTAGGCTAACAGGCTACCAAAAATTCAAGCTCCTTTTTTAAATAATAATAAGCCGACCACACAAATTTAAATAGTAGAACCTCCAAAACATTGATTAGTGCTACCCACATATTTAAACTCCAAAACAACAATAGAATCAAGTGCCACAGGGAAAAGCAGGGGACCACTAGGAATTATTACGGCTTCAGATAAGGACATGAAGATAAGATGCCACTTAATTTGGGGGAATACAAAATTTGGGGTGCATGACTGACTTCCAAATACAGAAATCCTATCAGAACCAATTAATTCAAACTTGATTATTACTTCAAAGTCATCAACCATACCCAACTATCCACAGAAGGTGGCAGTTGATGACATAAAATATTCCTTCAAAATTTCAAACTTAATACAGATGCAACCAACCACACCCAATTCTCCCTTTAGCGTGAAAAAAACAGCCAAGTTTAATTTCTACTCCAAGACTTGACTAATCAAGAATTACTGCGTCAAGTGTATTTACATTTCTCAGGATCCGAACTTGAGACAATAATAAGCATGAACAAGAAGAATCGAACTCAACACTAAACTAACAAGCTAAATCAAGCCAAATGAATTCCAAAAAACCATAGAATAAACAAATCATTTCACTATATTGAAAATTGCAAACTTATTGCCTACCTGATTTTACCATTAACTGGTGTCCAAGATTGTGTGAAAATGGTATCACCCCTCTTAGAACCAATTAGACAATACTCCCTCACCGTATTCTCATCTCCATCCTCAACAACTCTCCTTATAGCCAACGATCTCCTCGCCTCCACCGCCTCGTCCACCGCCTTGGCAGCCGCCGCGAAGTAACTCCTCCACGGCTTAAAAGCCGCCGGAACTCTCACCACCACTGCCTTCCGGTGACTATCATTGACTTGCTTATTATTATTAATAATATTATCTTCCTTCTTCCCTTGCTTATCAACATGTGATGATGACAACACCCTCCTAGACTCTCTAAAAGGAAAGAACAACATCAAAACAATTGAGTTTACCACCATAGAAATCAAGGCGTAGATTCTCCCTGTTGCCCCAGATGTTATATATAACCATGATGATGATCCCTCTTGTCCCCTCAAAATCAAAGCCTCTGTTGCCATTGGTTCAAATGTCAAACCTTAAATCCTACCAACAACAACAGCTTCTTCTTCTTCTTCCTCCTATTCTTCTTATATATGATGATGCTGTCTCTGCTTTGTGCAAAAGTTTTAATATGAGAATTTATCAAAAAGGTGCGTTCTTTTGTACAGATGAAACCGTCTTATGTTATGGTATGCTCTCTCTTTCTCTGTGTGTATTAAATTTCTTTGAAAAAATGAAGACCCCAAATATAGTTGGAAATGTATTGGTGCCAAATATAGAATGAAGAAGGAGCTAAAACTGAATAATAATAGTTCCTTCTTATATAATGGAATTGGACTCAACCCAAATGAAAATATGTTTGTGAGCTGGACATGCACGCAAAAAACAAAGATGAGAACGGAATTGGCGCTTGAGAATATTAGGCAGTTTGAGTTGGACAGCTCGGTTACTCTTATGAGCATCTAGAATATGATGTTATCTTTAAAAGGATCAAACTATTTATCTTTGTCTCAATCCAAAATTGTTTTTGTTGGTGGGGCTTTAAAGATAGGAACTTGGTTTTGAATTTGATGATGATATGTTTGAGAAACAGACAAGGTTGGGACTTAGGATAAGACGTTAATGAAAGATTCGAGAAGCAAATTAAAACATTTGATATTCGAGAAGGCTCGGTTTCTTTCTTTGGTTTTCTTTTTTCGTCTCCTATTAAAGTTGAAGTGAGAGGTCACAAGAATGACACGTGGAGTGGTAATAGAGGACACAAATGAGAGAGGGACACATGTAAGAACTAGATATGTCTAATCTTTGGCAACAAAAAATGTAAGTTTATCTCCTGCATGCACCGTGCTGTTAACTGTTTATTAATGGTTTGAAAGAGAAATGTGTATTAATATTAATGGAGCTTTGAAACTACCTACCTACCTTACTGTAAATCATCATCAATATATATCTTAAAGTTTTAACCTTCACACTAGAACCGATTTCAATTGTGGCTTATTCAGGAAATTGTATTAATGAAACCTCATTGATTATCATAATAACAATTAGTCATTATGAGTCATATCTCAGTTATAAATAAAAGAACAATCACATGACCAATTTGAATTCAAACCTCATTAATTCGCAGCACAATTCGGCTATTTGAAGGTTTCCATAATCTGAAAAAATTACGTAATTACCAAAATCACTGCTAATATCAATCATATATAATTAGTTTTCACTTACCCAATTAAAAAATTTAGACCAAGTTAATTGAAATTATTTGAAAAGATCGGCTATCAAAAAATTTAGACCAAGTGAACTTTTAGTTGAAGACTATGCTTGGGGAGAAATTTGGTTTATTTTTTGGAGGGGGTTTTGGATAGAGAACGTTGTTGGGATGAAATTTAACTCTTCTATTAGTATTATAAATGGGCGAGTTTGATTCTCCATCAAGTGATTAATGGATGATCAGGTGAGTGAACTTTTGAATGGAGATGTGACAAGGGAAATTTGTTTTCTTTTGGGGATTGGATGACCGAAGTTGAGGAATGTAACTCTTCATTTGTTTTTATGTATGAGTGAGTTTGATTTTTACTCAAATTTAAAATATTACATATAATCTGAATTGAAATTATTTGGAAAGTTAAACTATAATAAAAATTTAGTCATAGTGAACTTTCGTATGGAGGAGGTTCCTTAGGGAAACTTGGTTTTATCATTTGTAGCAATAATATTACTTTAAATATTTATAGTTTAGATTCTCTTTAATTTTATCTTTTAAAATATCCTCATTGCTCAAATAATTTTATCAAAATACCTTCATACTAATTTTTTTTTGGGGGGGGAGAGAATTTGGTTCCTTTTTTTTGTTTAGTGGGAGGGGCACGAGACTGAAATGAGATTGTCGATAATTTAATTCTTCTATTTTTATTATCTTTTTAATTTATCAAAAACAATAACTTAATATGTAACGTTTTAAATAAAATACCTTCAAAGATAAGTGTCAATTATTTCATTAAGTATGTCTCAATTTACCCTCATATATGACCATATTTTCCACCTGAGACAAATAAGAGAGGGAGACAAATTATATATAAATATTAATGAAAGAAAGGCTTAAATTATTCAAATTTCAAGTATTAGTATTTTATAGGACCTTACTTAGGTCAAGTTCCTTTCTCCAGGTTCTCAATTTCTTTTAATATAGGAGTGACACGTGTCCTTTTATAACAAACAATTTGTTATAAAAGGACACGTGTCACTCCTATATTAAAAGAACTTGAGAACCTGGAGAAAGTAACTTGATGTAAGTTTTTCCCTATTTTATATTTATGATAAACAATATTTTCCATTTTGAGATTCTTCAAATTTCATAACAAATAATTTTATACCCATTGTTTGTATTTAAAAATTTTGAATTCACTACTTTTTTTTAATGACAAATTTATTTTTTAAACAATTTATAGTTATCAAATTAAACTTAATTTTGATTTTGTTTACAATAAAATAAAAAATTATTAAAAGCGTTATAGTTAATTAAATTAAAACATGAACCATTTAAATAAATATGAATTACTATATAAAAAATAAAAATAAATTATCCTCATTAAAATGAGAAACAGAATAATAGCTAGAAGATGGGTCAGTTCTAAAAAAAATTCTATTGAGGCAAAAATGTAATTTGATGTAAATGAAATTTAAATTCGCAAAGACTCTGATATCAAACGTTATAAATGAAATGCAAACTGTTAAGCGAAAAACTTAAAATGTTATCAAACACGATTTCAATTCCTATAAAAGATATTTTTAAGATGAGAATAAGAAATATGAAAAAAATAGGGCAATGACCCTATTTCGCCCTTGAAGTAACCACCCTGGACCACTGGGCACCCTACACTAACACTGGGTACAATTTTACCCTTAAAGTAACCAAAGTGGTCAAATTTTACCCTTTCACCAACGTAATATTGACATGTGTCGTCCACATGTCAACATTACAATCCACGTGTCAACATTACATTGGTCAGAGGGTAAAATTGGACCACGTTGGTTACTTCAAGGGTAAAATTGCACCCACTATTATTTTAGGGTACCCAGTGATTCAGGGCGGTTACTTGAAGGGTAAAATAGGGTCATTGCCCAAAAAAATATCATAATTTTATATTATTTTAAAAAAATAAATCATTCATGCTAATCATAAATATCACATCAGAATAGGATTTGTAGAGTCATCATCTGATAACACGTCAAATATCACTTAATATACTTATTGACTTTGAACATCTAAAGACTTTCATATTACCACATATATGAAATTGAAAATAAAAACGTTTCGTGCATAGCACGGCTAAAATTCGTGTGCACTTAACAATTTACAAGAGTTATAACATGTTTTATTTTTGTATCAACAGAGAATCATCTCTCATTGCCATCCCATTATACAATCCACGTTTCTTTTTAAATAAAGTTTATGTTCATATCTGTTGAAAGCAACAAGCTGGATGAATTCATTTGGTTATTCTTTATTGACTTTTTTCAGTTTTTAACATAAGCCTGTGTTTGTCCAAAAAAAAAAAAACATAAGCCTGTGAAAGTGATTGTTTCTAGAAGAAAATAACCAGCCCAATACTTTCAACTCCTCCGATCCTTTCAAAATGCTTCCAACACTTTCAAAAAAATCAGTATGTCAAAGAATGCTTCAGCTCAAATGAAGTTCTGAACACGATGACTCTGCCACCGCCTTACCAAAGCAATCCCAATCCCGAGCCCCCCCCCACCTCCTCCTGGTGACTCTAGAACCACCACCAAAACTAAGTTTCATGAGCCTGCGGAAGACCATCCCTCCATGGATTCTGAAGACAGCATCATGCCTACCTCTATCCCTGAAACCCAGGACATCCAGTCTACTTTGCACGAGGAGCCGCCACATGTTCCTTCCTTTAAGGAGAAACTCATGGGTTCTGGCACCATCATCTCAGGCGAAGAAGAGGAAGAGGAGCTCTGTATTCGTAGTGAGGATGTCACCATTGGTATGAATGGGTCCATCCCTACCATCAACTTTGCAAGTCATATCCTAGAAGCTTTAGACAAGAGGATGGGCTTTGCCGTGGTCGTCAAGCCCCTGGGTTGCTCTGTAGGATACCGAGCCATGAGGAACCAGCTACTCAGAATCTGGAAACCAAGAGGGCCAATCCAAGTTACCGACCTTGATGAAGGCTGCTATCTAGTCCGCTTCAAAGATGTTCTGGACCACCAGAACTCCCTCACTGGAGGCCCTTGGATGATCTTTGGCCACTACCTGTCTGTCCAGCCATGGACACCATCCTTTTCTCCCCAGCACCACAAGATCAGTGAGATCGTTGCCTGGCTTCGGCTACCCAAACTCCCCGCCAAGTATTATAACAGGACCGTGTTACTTACTATCGGAAGTGTCTTTGGCGAAGTGATCAAGGTGGACTACAACACGGAATCGGAAGACAGGGGGAAATTTGCTAGGCTCGCCGTGTTGCTTGACCTTACCAGCCCACTTACATCAAAAGTTGAGATTGATGGCCAAGTCCTCTACGTTGAGTATGAAGGTCTTCCTTCCATTTGTTTCCACTGTGGCAAATATGGGCACCTCCAAGGGGCATGCCCACTCATACCAGCCCCAGAAACTGCTTCGGCTCATCGTAGGGAGGTTCCCGGTGACATTCATATCACCGATGTGAAGGAAGCATCCAAATACGGCGACTGGATGGTAGTCCCGCGCCGGCGGCGAGCGCCAGAAACGAGCAGCAAGAGCAACGGGAATCTGACCGTGGGGCCCACAGGATCAAGATTTGATGTCCTGCAAGTGGAGGAGCCACAACCTGCAAACAGACAGCCGATGTCAGCATTTGGGAAGCCACTACTCGCTGGGGACCCCAGCACCCACAAAAAGAAAGCAAAAGAACCAAAAACCCCGAAAAAAACTGACCATCTCAGCAAGCCCAAAGAGAGAAGTGGGCCTGAGCACCAACCAGATAGCATATTCCAGTCCAATCATTACAAGACAGCCCACAACGAAACCTCACTCGACCCAAACTATCACAAAGCCATTACCATCACAGATCACCAAGCCCATCAAGCCCAACTTAGCCACCCACCCACCACACATCCCTCTAACCCAGCCCGCCACATAAACCCACACCACCAACTCAACCAACCAAAACCACCCGACCAACCAACACCACAGGAGGGCGTCCGATTATCCTCTGGGCTAGTTGTCCACCACCTTGGGGCCCGAATCAATGGCAACCAACAAGGCATATCAGTTAAGGCCATGAAGGCCATGGCCCGTGGAAACTCACAGGGCTTGACAAGAGAAGATATCGAGATGCTCGTCGAGGGAGTTGATTTCAGCTCCGACCCTTCTCAATGATTTAATGTCCATCATCACATGGAATTGTCAGGGGGCCCTTGACCGACGGTTCCCCTATATCTTTAATAACTATGTAGATACTTATAAACCTGACATTTTTGTTTTGCTTGAACCACGAATTTCAGGGGTGAAGGCCGATAGAGTGATAAAAAAACTCCGCTTCCAATTCTCTCACCGCATTGAAGCTCGCGGTTTCTCTAGCGGAATTTGGGTTCTTTGGTCAAATAGAGTTAAAGTGGAAATTCTAACTAACCACTTCCAATTTGTTCACATGAGTGTTCACCTCAATGACAAAGGCTCTAGCTTCTTCTTTACAGCCGTCTACGGCAGCCCCCAGCCATCAACAAGAAGGCACCTTTGGGCTGCATTATCCTGCCTACACAACACTTCTAGCCATCCTTGGCTGCTGTCCAGTGACTTTAACGCCACTGTTAACCATGCAGAGAGGAAAGGAGGAGCTCAGCGGCGAAGCCAAGGCTGTAGTCGCTTCAAGTCATTTATTCATGCGCATGATCTTTTGGATTTGGGCTCATCGGGGCCAACCTACACCTGGCGAAGAGGCACATGCTTCGCTAGGCTGGACCGAGCCTTATCCAACCCACAATGGCTCCATTTATTTCAATCCGCACAAGTTACCCACCTTCCAAAGCTCCTTTCCGATCACTGCCCCATTCACATCACTCTTGCCCTTGACAGGATTGCCCCACAAGCTAATAGAGGCTTCAAATTCCTTGCTGCTTGGTTAACTCACCCGGACTTTGGGAACGTGGTGAAAAGTGTTTGGAGACATGAAGATTCCCTCACTGCCAACCTGCATGCCCTTACATCCTCAATCACTCAGTGGAATCGCGAGGTTTTTGGTGAAATTGGTCAACGGAAGAGGAAAGCTTTGGCCAGACTTCGGGGCGTGCAAAAACACCTAGAGGAACACCCTTTCTCAGATCGCCTCATTAATCTGAATAGAGCTCTTATGGCTGAAATTGAAGAAACTTGTCTCCAAGAGGAACTCCTTTGGCTACAAAAGTCAACCTCTGACTGGGTGTGCTTGGGAGATAGGAATACTACCTATTATCACATAAAGGCCATCATCAAACGAAGGCGTAACAAAGTCACGCGCCTTCGAAATGACGATGATACTTGGGTTGAGGAGGAGCAACAACTTATCCACATGACAGAGTCATACTTCCAGAACCTGTACTCAGTCACTGAACCCCCCAACCTTGACCTCACTATCAAAGGTGCCTTCCCAGAGCTCTCCCACAGCCAAACAGCAGCACTCTCAGCGGCCATCTCATGTGAGGAAGTGAAGCAGAGTCTTTTTGAAATGAAACCCCTTAAAGCCCCGGGAGCGGATGGTTTCCATGCCCTTTTCTTTCAAAGTCAATGGAGCACTGTTGGCCCTTCCATCTGGTCCTTAATGCAACATCTATGGCAGGGAGGCCGGCTTGACCCAGAACTGAACCGGACACTCATTGCTCTAATCCCAAAAACTAAGCATCCCAGTCACCTCAAGGAGTTTCGCCCCATTAGCTTATGCTCAGTTGTTTATAAGACAATCACCAAGGTCATCTCCAATCGGCTTAAAACCATCATGCCAGGACTTATCAGTCACCACCAGTCCAGCTTCATTCAGGGTCGCAGTATAGTTGACAACGTAATCATCTCCCAAGAAGTAGTGCACTCAATGAGGAATAAACAGGGAAGAGGTGGATGGATGGCCATTAAGGTAGATCTGGAAAAACCTTTGACAAACTCAGGTGGGAATTCATCAGGGACACTCTTGAGGATGTCGGCCTCCCACCCCAACTGTCTGATCTTATCATGTCTTGTATCACTACTTCCTCCATGCAAGTATTATGGAATGGTCGCCCCTCTCAGCCTTTTCATCCACAGCGTGGCATAAGGCAAGGTGATCCTCTTTCGCCTTACCTCTTTGTGCTCTGTATGGAGCGATTATCACAGATGATCCTAGCAGCAGTCCGAGAACAGTCTTGGAAAGGAATCAAGATGGGCCGCCGAGGAGTCCCCCTCTCCCACTTATTCTTCGCTGATGATCTCATTCATTTTGGCCAAGCCACCGCAAGACAAGCCCAAGTTATCAAGAAGATCCTCAATAATTTTTGCCTGGCCTCTGGGCACAAGGTCAGCAGCTCAAAGACCAAGGTTTTCTTCTCCCGCAACACTCCAGCATGCAACAGAAGAGAACTTTGTGACATCTTAGGCTTCCACCAAGCCAGCGCTCTCGGTAGATACCTAGGAGTTCCACTCCTCAATGGCCGAATGACAACCAGCACTTACAACTACCTGCTTGATAGAGTGCAGGACAAACTAGCTGGTTGGAAGAGAGGCTCACTTTCACTGGCCGGGCGCCTCACGCTTGCGAAAGCGGTCTTGACCACAATCCCCTTCTATATGATGCAGAGCACCCTTTTGCCCGTCACATGCTGCAGGAAATTAGAGAAGATCATCAGAAATTTTATATGGGGGAAGCCTGACGGCTCTCGTGGGATTAGCCTAATTAAGTGGCGGGATTTGTGCACCCCACTCACTCATGGAGGTGGTGGTTTACTTAACCTGGAATCTAAAAACAAAGCCTTTATGGCTAAGCTTGTTTTCCAACTCCACCATTCTCCTGAATCTCTCTGGGTTCGGGTCCTTCGCGGGAAATATGGCTTTGGCAGCGAGCTGAAATTCCCCTCTAATTCCTCGTCATTTTGGAGGCACATGAAGAGGATTTGCGAAGATGCCACCCCTCACATAAAGTGGTCGGCTTGTGCACACACAAAGTTCTGGACTGACTATTGGGTTGGTGATCTAGGCCCCCTTCAAAACTTGGCCTTCTCCCCCATCTCCGACTCAGATCTCAGTAGACCTATTAGTGACTTCATAAATGATGGTGAATGGAGATGGAATCTCTTCCAAGAACTTCTTCCCACAAGCATCCTCTCTGAGATCGCCAGCACTCGCATCACATCGAATCCATCCTGCAAGTGGGATTTAACGAGCTCAGGTGACTTCACGGTGAAATCCGCATACATCATGGAAGAATACCTCAACTGGGGCGACGCTAGCAAGCTGTGGAAGGCTGTGTGGAAAGCCCCTACTCTCCAAAGAGTGCGAGTCTTCACATGGCTCCTCTTCAAGGGCAAGCTTCTCACTAACGCAGAGCGGGGCCGGAGGAAGATGACTACCATAACAGATTGCCAAGCTTGCTCAGGAAGGGTGGAAGATTTGAACCACATTTTTAGAGATTGTACACTTGCCTCCTCAGTATGGCGCAAGATACTACCTCTAGATCTATGTCAAGACCTGTTTAGGACTGATATTCAAACATGGCTCTCAAAGGCTCTGCTTGAAAATAGCCTTCACGCAACTTGGAAGGTGGGTTTTATGATTACAGCCTGGAAGCTCTGGGAAGCACGCAACCTCCGTGTTTTCACTGACCAAAAGATGACTAAAGATGACAGTAGATAGTCTTCTCACTCAGACCATTGCTTTAGTAAACCATTCTTTCAATAGCTTTAATGCCTTACAGCTGTACACATGCATAGCCCATAGAGTTTTTAAATTTCCTTTACTTTTAGGCTACTGTAGTACGTAGTACCTCAGCTTACTTTTCTCTTTTTTGACTTTGACTGCCATGTAACTTTTTGACTCATTCAATGAAATTACCCTTTCCATTCAAAAAAAAAATTGACTTTTTTCAGTTCAACATGTCCTTATACATCGCAAGATGGCCTGACTATTTCCACGTCGCTCAAGGTCCTGGCAACCACATCATGGGTTACAGTAAGTTTTATTTTCACTACGTTTTAATCATTCTCACACATCATTTTTCATTTCATATATATTGTTCAGTGGACTGGTAAATGGTCTTTCAGCTAGGAAGCTAGACCATGACTGTTGTTCTGTTTTCAATTTTGCTGCAAGAGGTGTCATTTCGATTGATTCAAAAGTAAAGTTATGATTTTTCTTTTTGGGCAATTGGCTAAACTCTATGAGGGATGCCCATCATGAAAAATTCTCTCTTTTAGCTGGCTAAAGGTAAAATAGTGCACATTGGCCTCTGGATTAGCTTGGCTCGAAAATTGTCCATAGTTTCTTTGTAGACATAATAGGTTTCATAAAATGCGAATAATCAGCGGGTGCTAAATATGAGATTTACATTTGGCTTTGATAAGTGTGTATGATACAAAATTACAAATTTCTCTCTTCAATAGCCCATTAGGTTTTTAAAAATTTCATTCAATTTATATTATTGATTTATGAATGACACAATATGCGTTGTACTAAGAAGTTATTTTTTGTGGATGATGTTGTAGTGATATGTGGCATGAAAATGATGACAGTTTATGTTATGTAAAGTCCCTAAATAGTTAGTTAGTTGGAAGAGGGTATTTTCTGATTCTATCTTAATCCCTGCACTTTCTTTATTCGCTGCAAACATCTATTGCCTCCTCTATGTGATATTTCATCAGATTTTTCTCTCATTCAGTGTGTTTTTAGTGTTCTTGTTTTGAAGATTTATATGGCGTTTGACTAAGTGTGGATTTGAGTAAAATAGAGTTGTTAAATTTCGAAATGTTATTATGTTTGCCTCCATTTGATTATGTTTGCTGCGACTAAAGGAGGTACAAGGGTTAAAAAATTCTAGATGATGGAGCCTTAGAAAACGTCTCTGCTATATTTGGCACCTCACTCAGATTTTAATGAGAATAATCACCAAAATATGGAAGGTATTGATTATTTTGATTATATTTTGTTTTCTAATATTTTAAATGGAGGTCACGTGTATATGGATGGGGCTAATATGAATACCCAGGTTTGTTTTTCTGTTTAAATCTTCAAACTCATGTGCATTTCTTGGGCTGATTTTTCGAATTTTGCTGATCCAAATTGTTCAACTGCGGTGTTGGCCAACATTATACATACCTTTGGCAACTTTAGTTCATTGATCAATTTGGATTTTGGCTTCATGTTAACAGGTGGGACTCACAAGCTTGGCTGGATTGGACCAGATGTTTGCCATCTCAATCTTCACAAGACATTCTGCATCCCTCATGGAGGAGGTGGTCCTTCCATGGTTCCTATTGGTGTTATGGGTCTTGGCATGGTTCAGAAACTAGAGTCTATGGGACAAGTTTATTGCGCAAGTGTTAATATTGCATTGCCTCTGCCTTGAAAACAAAACGGAAGCCCTACTGTTTTTTTCCGTATTCTACCAGATGCTGAAAAACTGTAGACCTAAATTGTTTTATTTGTGTTAATTAATTTATTAATACATCATTTGAAGAATGATTTGAATTTCTGAAGCATAATTCTCATTTACTATATAATTTGAATGTCTTAAATATGTGTTTTTATTTTGATGCCCAGTGTAACACCCCAATTTTCAAATTAGGGATAGTAAAGAATTAATTAAGATCTTAGGATGTTTTTTGTAAATTAAAGCAATTGAGAAAAAAAATTCAATGAAGATAAATATATTTTAAGAAATCAATATTCCTATTTTCCTTAGAAATTAAAGAAATGATAGATAGAGACTATTATTAGAAATTTTATGAAAGATAGTTTAGAGCTTAGATAAAATTATCATGGGAGAAAGTAGGTAAATTGGTGTGTAGAATAATTTTACAAATTGTTTTAAGGTTGGGATTTTAAGTAAGAATGTAATAATATATATAAAGAAGGGTAAAATGGTAATTTCTGCGCAAACACTTTATATGCCTACTCTACATCATTTTCATCATCATTTTCATCCTTTTCTCTAAAAAACGTGCTCCCCTCCTCTCTTCTTTGATCTTCCTCTCCATTTCTATACCAAATTTCATTAGTTTTTCGCGAGTTGAGATGGGAAGCCGAGTTGAGTTTGAGTTTTAGGTTGTATAAATGATTTAGAAAGAAGTTAAACTTCGATTTTAATGTTTGAGAGAGAGATTTTGGTTGTTAATTTGAAGATTTAAGTTGTTTTGTGAAGTTTGTGTAAAAACACTAATTTTTGGAGCATCAAATCCGACAACTTTAGGGGTGTATGGGGTTTGAAATCTTCAATTTGTTGTTATAGGAGTTCATTTGAATGATAAGATGATATTGCATGTTTGATTGATTAAAGTTTAGATGATTTAAAAGTTTTAGTGTTTTCCTTTCTCTATGACTGAACCTATTTTTTATATGGGTATTGGAAGTTGATGTTTTTATTGGATTAAATGGTATTTTGAAACTGTTGGGAAAGAGTGTTGACAATTGAGACTTTTGTTGTTGTATGTATTAGCCGAACTACTTGTTACCATGGGAGATACTTTAATTATTTTTACTTGGAGATTACCAAAACATGCTTTAACTTGTCAAATATACTTGTGTTGGTGTTGTTATTGGTTATTGAAGTTACATGAGTAATTATAAGTTTTTGAATTTTTTTCTATCATGACTGAAATGGTAATTGGGATGAAGGTATGTTGTGTATATTTAAAAGGTGTTATGTAGTAATTAAAGTGCTTGCATATGAAGCTTTATTGGTTTGTCAACCTTTTGGTTTTAATTGAGAATATGTAGGGATGAATAGAGGAAAACAATTGTAATGTAGGGATGTTGAATTATGTTTGTGGCTGGAAGTAATTTGTTATATGTGGAGTTAGGATTTTTGCATCATTTTACTACCAAAAATTGAATTGGCTTTAGGATAGGAAAGTTTGTGAAATTGAGAAGTGTTTGGAGGAGATTTAAGTGTCTTTTATGTGACTTTGGAAGATGATTTGCCTTGCTTCATTGAATAAAAATGGTGTTAATGTTTCTTATAAAATAACTGAATGTAATCATAGAGAAATAGAATTTCATTCTAATGGAATTTGGTGCTACGTGCATGCTGATTTCTAAAGGAAATGGTGAAGAATATTGTGTTTATAGGATTAGTGTGCATGTGTGTGTATGGAAGAAAGTGATTATTAGTTAAGGTTTCAATTGGTTTAGGATTTATGAAGTGAGATTATATATGTTTGGATTGTTTGGTTAGGAAACTCTTGACTCGTTGTTTGACTTTAGTTCTTGATGATTTAAAAATGTTTATTTCTTCTCCTTTTTGTTCATGATTGCTGACGATGTTTTCTTTTGATTGCATTAGTTAATTGTTGAGGAATTTGACTAAGATTGTAAATAGATTTATAAAATATGAAATATAAACAAGGGGTTGGGTAGAATCCAACTTAGGATACGAGAGAGGCGTTGCTTATTATATGGAATAATTATTTATAGCTATTATTACTTTATGTAATAATAGGAGAAGCTAGGAGGCAAGTACTTGGAGCATAGTGAAGAGAAGATAGTTGGAGGACATGTAACAGTTTGATTCAATAGTAATAAGTGCGCTTGAATATTTTTTTCAAAAACATGATAATGTCAATCCTAAGATGTGTTAGAATCTTAAGTTTTGATGAAGACTAAAATATGAAAGAATAGGTCTAGTACTTAGAAAGCAATAGAATAACACAGGATCCCAAGTAAGAGTGCAACCGGATGTGGACTTACTTCCGGATAGACTAGGACTTGGGCTCGCGGATGAATGTTTCATCCCCCAGCGGCAGCAAGTAATTCACTAGAGATTTAACTTAGTCCATGGACGCTAGATATACAAAACCTAAGACTAAGCTATGATTCAACCGGAAGTGAAGTTGCTTCCTGTTAAACTTAGACTGACGCAGACTGATAAGATAGATATCACCCCAAGCGTCAGTAAGTTCACCTCGTCAAGTAAAGTTGCTTCCTGTTAAACTTAGACTGACGCAGACTGATAAGATAGATATCACCCCAAGCGTCAGTAAGTTCACCTCGTCAAGTAAAAATGCTTCCTGTTAGACTTAGACTGGCACAGGCTGATAAAATAGAATACCCTAAGCGTCAGTGAAAAAGCCACGTCAAGTGAAATAGCTTCCTGATAGATTTTGACTGGCGCAGACTGATAGAATAGATATAACCCTAAGCGTCAATGAATTTACCTCGTCAAGTGAAAGTGCTTCCGATAGCTTAGTGACTAGCGCTGACTGTTGGATTGAATAGACACTGAGCGAGAGTGAGTAATAGTGAACAAAATCCTTCATCCAGTGGAATCATTTCCGGATGTAGAAGTGCTTCCTGATGCAAGGAAGACCTCTTAGACTAAGAACACTCCCACTGCATGTGACTATATGTTTTTATACTGTTAGACTAACACTTAGTGCAGCACACTCAGTAGAATTGCTTCCGGATGAGAATCTGCTTCCGCAAGCAATCAGAATGTCAGAAGTTGCAGTGTCAGAATGCTTTTGTCAGAGCAGAGGTGTCAAGACTACTTTTCAGAGATAAAGCAAGTCAACCCTGCTATGCATTGATGAAGCATTTATTGAGCAAACGATAACATGGGTTAAACGGCCATATTCAAACGGCTCTCCCAACTACCAAGAGACAGATTGCTTGAAGACTATATAAAGAGACTCAAACCTCATTTATGAGGTTATCAATTATCTTTGAATATTCTTGAGAGAAGTTAGAGCGAGAAACTAAGAACATCTTCAAGCATTCAAAGCTGCCCAGAAAAAGCGAAGAGCATTTAACACTTTGAGTGATCTTTTCATCTACTTATTCTGTACTCATTGTAGTTAAGTCTCTTTCTGTTATAAGAGCATTTATTGTACTTAAGTGTGTAACACCATCCGTTCTTTGAGAGAACTTAGTCAGAAAAATCCTTTAAGTGTAAAGGTTAACCCCTTGCTTGGTGTGAGGGGGAGCTAGTTAGAAAGGTTACAAGTGAGCCTGTGTAAAACTTGTTGTAAGGTTGCAAGTGATCCCGTGCAAAACTTGCGGTTGTAAGGTTTCAGGTGAACCCGATTTAAAACCTGAGATATAGTGGAACTCTCGGCCTGGGTGGTTGAGGACTGGACGTAGGTCAGGTAGACCGAACCAGTATAACTCTTGTGTCATTTAATTTGAGCATTTATTTTTGAAGCACAATTCACCTCTCTGATGCTGTTGAAGATCCGTGCAAACTTTAACTAAATAAAACCCCCCTGAATCCCATTTATCCATGAGATTGTAGTGGTTCTTCTTGAGTGTGATTTACTGTAAAAAGCAATGTTATTCCGACACACCATTGGATGATTAAAATCTTTAACAAAATCAGAACCAAATCTTGCATGTAGGCGAGCACGATGAATTTCCAATCCATGGTTGATAAGTTGATCATCCCAATCACATTGATTTTCATTATGACCGATTCTGCCACAAGAACAACAGATTCTAAAAATTCTTTCATAACGAAATTGAACCCACTTAGTAGATTGTTGTTCTAGATCATCAGAAAAATTGACGTGGCATCCCATAATTAAAGGAAGAGCAGGGTCAATGGTAGCTCGCACTCGAAGAAATCGAATATTTTGAAGGTCACATTCATCAACTTCACATTCATGGAAGTCTCCCACGATGTTACCAAAAATAGTTGCCGCAGAATGAGTAAAGTATTCCAAAGGCAGCCCCCACACTTGAAACCAGACATTGAACTCCGGAGCATGCATATCATCAAGAACTTTGTTGTTGATAAACGGATGTACAATGAAGATTGAGTTCTCCAGAGACCAAGGACCCTTGCTATGAAGAAAGTGTAGATCTTCCAAACTAGAAAATTTCAAAAGAAAACGATTTTCCCCCTCCCCTTAACAATTACACGTCCTTGTAAGTTCCATGAAGCATCAAGAAGTGATTGAAGAGCAGCACAAGACCAGGGTTTCATGTCAATTATAAAACCAAAACCACATGATTGTAAAAACTGTCTTCTATTCTCTGTGTGATGGGCAGATAAAGTAATTGAAGGTCCTTGTCTTGGAAGCCTGAAACCTGATAAACTCCCCCTTGGCGAGTTTGATTCATTGAAGCCAGAGAAGGAAGATTCATGGTTAGAATGACTACTTTCCTGCCAATTATATTCCCGCTCCTGATGAAAACGATTTGCCATGATGAAAAGGACAACAAGAAAAGGTTTGGAAAGGTGACCTAAAATAAAAACTGTTGTGCAGAAGATGAAGAAATTAATGGCTAGATAAAAGAGATTGGATAAATGGAAAGCATCGTGAAGGGGAAAAAAAGAAAACATGAGTGAACCAGAAATGGATATGGGTTTGGTGAGATAATCAATAATGGGTATGGATATGATTATAAAACTGAAAAATAGGAGTAAGGATGAATGTGGAAAAGAAAAGGCATGTTTCAGATATCAGAGAGCTCCACTAACAGAGCCAAAAGTAATCATTACACCCTTTGGCAAAAAATTCCACCTTGCAAAGTTAGGAAAAATTTAAGGTTTGGTCAAGATTTTAAAAATACTTGATGTGAGAGATGGTTTGACATTTGATTCTTGAAATTTCTAGACCTTAAAATCCTTTGGGTCTTTGTTATATCAAATTGGGTAATGGACCTAATCTGCCCCCCAAGTAACCACCAAGGAGCGTTGAGCACCCTGAACTAACAACAGGCCCGTATCTGGACCCCAAGTAACCAAGGTGGTTAAAAACTACCTCGGTTGGACGGTCAACAACGTTTGACCGTTACTGTGCCTATGTGGCTGCCACGCGAGCACCTGCTTTGCCACCTCTGCTTGCCACGTGTGTATTTTAAATGGACCTAATTTGCCCTCCAAGTAACCACCCAGAAGCACTGAGCACCCTGAACTAACAACAGGCTCATATCTACACTCAAAGTAACCAATGTGTTTAAGAACTACCCCGGGCGGACGGTCAATGACGTTTGACCGTTACTATGCCTATGTCGCTGCCACGTGAAGACCTGTTTTGCCACCCGGCGCCTTGTCATCGCCACGTAAGATATGTTCATGTGGGTCACACCTATAATAATAAACAATTTCTCTCTCCCTCTTCATCACCATCACCACAGCCCCCCAACACCCACCACCTCCACCCACGCCACCCCCTCACCTCCCCAGCCCTCATTGTCTCACCTCCACTGTCCCCACCCACGCCACCTCTGCGTGCCACGTTTGAGGGGGTGGCGTGGGTGGGGGTGGTGGGTGTTGGGGGGCTGTGGTGATGGTGATGAAGAGGGAGAGAGTAATTGTTTATTATTATAGGTGGGACCCACATGAACATATCTTACGTGGCGATGACAAGGCGCCAGGTGGCAAAACAGGTCTTCACGTGGCAGCGACATAGGCATAGTAACGGTCAAACATCATTGACCGTCCGCCCGCGGTAGTTTTTAAACACATTGGTTACTTTGAGTGTAGATATGGGCCTGTTGTTAGTTCAGGGTGCTCAGTGCTCCTGGGTGGTTACTTGGAGGGCAGATTAGGTCCATTTAAAATGCACACGTGGCAAGCAAAGGTGGCAAAGCAGGTGCTCGCGTGGCAGCCACATAGGCATAGTAACGGTCAAACGTTGTTGACCGTCCAACCGGGGTAGTTTTTAACCACCTTGATTACTTGAAGTCCAGATACGGGCCTGTTGTTAGTTCAGGGTGCTCAGCGCTCCTTGGTGGTTACTTGGGGGACATATTAGGTCCATTACCCTATCAAATTTTAGCTATATAAAGTTTCAAGAACCTTGAGATTTTGAGATTTATTTTGAAAATGAGTGTTATTAAATGGTTCTAAAATTTTGAAAAGGGTTATTGGAGTTATATGGATGTTTCCGTTATCATAAATTCTAGAATGTTGTTTCAAGTGAGATTTTTGGTATTACAAGCTTTGCAATTTGATTAGGGAAAGATGTTTTATGTAGTGTAATCTTATTTTTGGGGAAGAAATGATTACGATAAGTTGACTTAGAATTAATTGTTGGTGGTATTTGGATGATTAGAAGATGATGTATTGGATTAAGATTGAATTGGTGCAAGTGGCCTAAAGGTGGAATGTGGATTAGTAAATATTTATGGATTTGAATTGAGGGATAATGTTGTTGTGGGTTATATTTCTTGTATTGAACATTTTATAGTTCAATTATAATATAATCATGAATATAGGATATTGTTGTCAATTTCGATTTTTGGGACTATGGTTAACAATTGCTTTCAGAAAGCTTGAGATGTGTGGCTCTTGGGTTTCACTTATTTTTTTTAAAATAACCTTATCGTGTATGATCAAGTCATTGATATGAGATTGTTGCCTTTTGGTTGATTGTAGTGTCTTGACATTAGGTCCGTTGAGCGCCGGAACTGGCCTTACTTTGGTAACAATTATTTGCTTCAAGAAAGGTAACCACTTCCTTGTCTTATGGGTGTGTGTGTGTATGATTGATAGATTAAAGAAGGTTTGTGAGGCTTATGATATATTGGTGATATTTGACTATATATTATTTGTGATTGTCTATATATATACTCTGCTCTGAAAATTGGTGAATTGTTGTGCCATTGAGTCAATATTGTGATATTCACTACATAACTGTGATGGTATAAATGTCTAAAGTCTTTATGAAAATGTGTGATATTATATTTGGTAAATCTGTTAGTTGATTTGGCACCCTTTGAGCTCTTGGGCTAGGACCGACGTTTGGAACCGATTCTTGGTAGTTCTGTCAGCTCCTTTGATCTGTCTCGGTGGAGACGTTTGGATCTTGTTGCATGTACTGACGTATGAACCGATTCTTGGTGGTTCTGTCAGTTACTTGGATCTGTCTCGACGGAGACGTTTGGATCATGTTGCTAGTACTGACGTTTGGAACCGATTCTTGGTGGCTCTGTCAGTTACTTGGATCTGTCTCGACGGGGACGTTTGGATCATGTTGTTAGTACTGACGTTTGGAACCGATTCTTGGTGGTTCTGTCAGTTACTTGGATCTGTCTCGACGGGGACGTTTGGATCACGTTGGATTTACCCTTTGGGTGTTTGGATCAGTCTTGTGGAAATGAATTATTTCTCATATGAATTACTGCTTTGACATATTATGGTGTTATGATAGATACTGATACTAGGATCTAATTACTGTTTATGAATATTTTGTTATAGCTGTTGGCTTATATTACTGTATATATGCTCGTATAGTTGCATGTGAGGCAAAATGGGAAGAATAAGTGTTACTGGGACTTTGTCTCACTGGTTGCTATTCATTTTCAGGTCTAAGTTCAATGTTAAACGAAAGGTCAAGGAGCTAGAGGAAACTCATAAAATGTGAGACCTTTAAGTATTTTCTCGTATTATGTATATTGCCAAACACTAGGCTAGCCATGCATGCATATCCGCTTCCGCATTTTGTTCCATATTATGGATTTCTGTATGGTGGTACATTTTAAGACTTGTCCCCTCTCGACAAATTTGTGGTTTGAGGCCTAATGGTTTATTTATATTATAGCAATGTTGTTCACATGGTATGCTGTTGATTTTCTGGAAGTTGGGGATTCTACTGAATATGTTTGGTTTTGGCCACCATGAATTGAGTTGTGGCTCCTTTCGTGACGATAATCTTGCGTTGCAATTATGATGTTTGAAATATGCTTCATAAAGAAATTAAAGATTGTAATCGATTTTGACAATGATTTTAATTACCATGTTAGGCATATTCTTTTTCTAACATGATATACTTACTTTTCATAAGGACATGGTTTCCTATGTTACAAACTTTCTAGCATTGTTAGATTAAATGAGTTACACACAAATATTTAATAACCATGTTAGCAATTGACCTTTTCTAACATGGTTAATCTGTTCAAGTAATGCTAATCTTTGCTATCCATGATAGCATTCTAAATTATTTGGCATTGTCTTTTTCTATCATGGATAAATGAATTTAAAATATCATATTACTCCAAATAACTATGATAGATTCTTTTCTATCATAGTTAGACTCTGTAAATGATTATTTTTTTCTTTAACTACAATGAGGTGATCTATACATTTTTCTTACGTAATTAAGATTAAACTTTTAATAACTATGATAGTATCTTTTCTATCATAGTTAAGGTTTAAATATACTTACCAAACATATAAATATATTTATATTGTGTTAAAATAGTAATTACTTAGAAGGATTTTACAGGTACAGAATACCTCTATTGTTTGATGAATAAATTGTTAATAATGGTTGGTATAGAAGCAAGTTCCATTAAGAGATTGGAAAGAGGAAGGAGGGTGAGTATGGGCTCACAACTAAAAGGATTTGTGTTATCATGACTTAAAGGTAAACTATTGAAATAAACTGTTATTGGGATTTTTTGAATCTCACTGTTTTTCAAAATGTTTTTACAGATAAGCAAGGAGAAGTAAATTCTGAGGGAAGCTCTAGGAAGGTAGGAAGGATGCTTGTTAGGCCCAAAGCTCAATAGTGAGATATATTTGTATTATATATATTTGTATTATATGTTAGTTGTTGTATATATTTCTATACAAGTTCATAGTTTGTGATGTATATAGGTATAAACTATCACATGTGATAGCCAAATTATATTTATATAAAATTGTAATAGTTAGACTTAAATATGTTAAGTATTTAGTTACATTAGATAGTACAGGTGTATAAAATAAAACTAAATAGTAGGTAATGATTTAGCTATTTAAGGAATTTATTAGCCGCTGCGTAATTTCAAGAAATAGTTACGATTTTATAAATGGTTAGAAGCCCAAGTTTACGCATGGAAATGTTTTATCTAGTTTTGAAATAGCAAAAGTTTTAATTTATTCGTATTTTTGGGCTTCTAACATTAGAAAAGTGGTTATAAATTGATTAGAAGGCTATAATAGAGTTATAAAACGTGAGGTGTGACACCCAGAATTAATTCTATAACCAATTGATTCAGATAATTATCCATTTGATTGACACTCATCAAATGGATTCTGAAGTAGCAATGGAAAGTTTTCATATTCGCTTATTTGAATGACGCAATACAATGCATTTACTATATGATTTGAAATTGTATCATCAAAGCATTTTTGTGTAAGACAAAATTTCTCACCCACTGTTAATGGAAACTTTTTTCTTTGTATAGGTACTTCTTGGCTTGATTCTACTTATGCTATCGGAATGTGATCATTTCTTCCTTATTATAATCTACCTCTTTATGTATGTACTACATTTTCAGGTTTTAGACTTTGAGTGATTTGTCTTTTCTTAACCAAATCGTTTTTTCTCTGAGTAAGAATATATGTTTTCTAAAAGTAGCTTTTGAAACTTCCACCCCTATTCTTATTCTCCCTTTCTCTTACATTTTGTTTTGATTGGACTACTGATGCGCTCTATTTAATGGCATATTTATCAGTAATTTTTCATTTTATTGCATCGAAAGAATTAATCTACTCAATGAAAGAAGTCACTTTGTTTTCAATAAGCCTTAGTGTTTTCATTCAATTACATAGACAAAATACTTAGGATTTTTTTGCTTTTTGGTTTTTCGTCTGTTGGGCATTAGTAATAACTGAAGGATATTGGGGGCAATAGAAATCTCAATTGCAGGGTCATTGAATTGTAATTTCAAGAAGCAATTATAGTTTTTCGGTTGTTTAGACATTGGGTTGTTTGATTATATACAGGTTCATTAAATCTCTCCCTCAAAGGCATTGTTATTTTCAATCGAGAAGGTCCAAGAGTGAGAATGAGATCAGCTCTAATGGTGGCAATATATATATGACAAGCCGTTGAAGCTTTCAAGTGCAGCTAGAAGAATACACTCAACTTGAAGCTTTCAACTGCAGCTAGAATATGGTTAAAAAAAACTGCACCTAGAAGAATACACTCAACTGAGGACATAGTAAATTACATAGTACAACTTTTTCTATCTATTGGGTTCTATTTTGTGTTTTTTGTACTTCCTTGATTATTTAAATTGAAGGATGGTAGTGATGGATGGGAAATTTCAATGTAATGTGGTACGATTTCATCTGATATTAAAGTGATGTTTCAATATGATTTCATGGTAACTCTTTGTGGATCATATTTGCTTTAGATACCATACCATTGCCTTACTACTTGGCTCTTGCATTGGACACATTCATATATATATATATAACCGTACCCAAGCATAAACTTTTTGGAAAAGCAGTTCTCTATTGACAAGCATGCCCTCAGAAAAGATTTCTATTCTGAGGAAAATAAACCCAAGAAAATATGGTTCTTAGCCAATTTCAAAGGAAATAATAGACAGTCTGTCCAAGATAAGTTCTATGAATTCCTAGAAGAGGTAGAAGAAAACATTCCATTCTTGGGTAAATGTGCAAAACTAGCCACCGTAAATTTCCAAATGGACAACTTTAGCACCCGTAAATTGGATGGTGCAAAACCGTACATTATAAATCAAAATGGGACAAATTTAGTCACGCCGTTAAGTTGAAGCTAACAGACGTTTGTGTTGGCGTGGGGCCCACCTTCATTAAATCAAAACGTCTGTTAGCTTCAACTTAACGGCGTGGCTAAATTTGTCCCATTTTAATTTATAATGTACGGTTTTGCACCATCCAATTTACGGGTTCCAAAGTTGTCCATTTGAAAATTTACGGTGGCTAGTTTTGCACCTTCACCCTTCCATTCTTTGACTGGTTCAGTGCCTATGCACAAAAGCAACGTATTGAATATCCATTCCCAAAAAGCATAAACATGACCAAACAGGAATGGAAATTGCCTGATGGATCCACAACATCTTCTCTGTTGCCTCCCCTAAAAACTGTCCAATTGATGCAATTAAAGGATGACCGAAATCAACCTTTAATAGCATCTCCATTTAAATTCAAAAACATTAATAAACCTATTGACTCCATAGACATTAAAAATCTTTGCGAACAAAATAATTACACCAACAGATATTTACAAACTTTGGGTAGTTATATTGTTCAAAAGGCAGTGTCATCCACAACAGAAACAAAACCATCACCTGTATTTGAGGCACCTATCTTTAAACCATTTCAGGTAGGACCGCAACTCAGGTCAGAGTTTCTAGGATATAAGACTAATTTACAGAGAAAAATTGAGCAAAAAATGGAACAGCTCAGTAATCTCCAGTCTGCAGTAATCCCAGAAACTCCTCAAGGAGAAGTCTCTTCAGCATCCCGACAAGTGATGAATATTGAAGAAAATTCTCAATCTTCAGAATCTGAAACCAGATCATCTGATCTTCAGATTAACAATCAGAATTGGAAAACCCCTACCAGGCTTTACTATCCCAAGGCATCGCCGCCTGATATATTGCTTGAAGAAAGGGTAACCCAAAACTTCGAATCATTCAGCGCTGACCATATCTATGAATGGAACATAGATGGGCAAAGTGAGACCAGCATTTTGCAAATTCTCCAACAAATGACAATGGTTAGTACGACATATCAAACTGCAAATGATGCCTCTGATGAGGCTATCACTAATCTATTAATTGCCGAATTTTCTGGGCAATTAAAAGGTTGGTGGGACAATTATCTCTCATCTGAAGAAAAAAATGTCATACTAACCTCTGTCAAGACTGAACCAGATGGTACTCCAATCTTATATGAGGGTAGTAGCATCCCTGATTCAGTTAATACGTTGATTTTTACAATCATTAAACATTTTGTTGGAGATCCATCTCTCTGGAAAGATAGGTCGGCGGAGCTCCTTTCAAATCTCAAGTGCAGAACTTTATCTGATTTCAGATGGTATAGGGACAACTTTCTGCAAAGAGTCCTCACAAGAGATGATGTCAATCAACCTTTTTGGAAAGAAAAATTTCTAGCTGGATTGCCTAAATCATTAGGCGATAAAGTTAGAGAAAAATTAAAAAATCAAAACGATGGCAACATCCCTTATGAGAGATTGACATATGGGCAGTTAGTATCTCACGTACAAAGGACTGCACTAAAGATTTGCCAGGATGACAAGATCCAGAAACAACTTGCAAAAGAGAAAGCCACAAGCAATAAGGAATTGGGCACTTTTTGTGAACAATTCGGCTTTCCAGCCTGCAAGAAGTCTAGGCCATCCAAACCCCAACATAAACAGTTTAGGCAGTATAAACCAGCCTACCATAAACCAAGAAAACCCTTTAGGAAAGCCCCTAGGGAACAAAATAAACCTAAAGAGGATTTTCCCAAAACTAAGCTAACATGCTTCAGATGTGGAAAGCAAGGCCACATTTCTAAGTATTGTCGGTTTAGTAAGAAACTGAACAAGATCAGAAACATCGATGAATCTGTTCTTGAGCAGATTGATAATCTGCTGATTGACACTTCAGAATCTGAGACAGATACAGAAAACACCTCAGATGATCTTAATAACATTCAGGAAGACGATCTAGCAGGATCTTCCTCCTCCATCAATGTTATTACAAAAGAACAAGATTTACTCTTTGACATCATCACTAAACTGCTCGATGATGAACAAGGAGAATATCTGTTCAAACTCAAGGAACTTTTCAATTCGAGTAGTTCCAAACCAAAAACACCATTGCCCATAAACAAATATGATTTAACAGAAACAATAAACAGGTTCAAACATTCTGTTAAACCAACAACTCTTCAAGATCTTCAGCATGAAGTCCATAATCTCAAAGCTGAAGTTTCATTCTTGAGGACGCAGCAAGAAACACAGGCAGCTGCAATATCCCAAATTCAGGATATCCAGCTTCAGAAAAGACAAGAGTCATTAGAACATCAAAATGATGAAGAACCTGATGACGCTTTCAAAAGTTTAGTATCCAGAATATCAGTTCCGAAATTTTATATCTTTGTTAAGGATTATTATTAATGATGAACTGGTGTTAGAACACCCTGCCTTATTTGATACAGGAGCAGCGTCTAACTGTTTCAATGAAGGTCTTATCCCCACCAAATTCTTTGAGAAAACAACGGAGAGATTCAGTGGTGTCAACCAGACTAAATTGGATGTCAAATACAAAATCTCTAATGTTGTCATAGAAAACGGAAGTTTCCAAGTTCAAACTCCATTCATATTGGTCAAGAACATGGGATCTCAGATTATTCTGGGTGCTCCATTTGCCGGATTAATTCTCCCTTACTTGACTAAGTAGGATGGGATATCCTTTGAACATTTGGGGAAGACCATCACTTTCCCTTTCACACAAAATCCAAAAATCAAAGAATTAAATTTACTTTCTTCAAAGCAAAACCAAATAAACTTTCTGAAGGAAGAAATTTCGTTCAAACATATAGAATCACATATAGAGTAACCACAGGTTAAAAATAGAATCCAAGATTGCTTGGCAAAGATCCACTAAACAATATGTTCGGATCTTCCTAATGCCTTCTGGAATCGTAAAAAACATGTGGTTGATCTACCCTATGAATCAACCTTCTCAGAAACACAAATCCCAACAAAATTTAGACCTATCCAAATGACCTCCAAATTGCTGGAAACCTGTAAGACTGAAATACAGGAACTTTTGGATAAAAATCTCATACGCAAATCTAGAAGTCCTTGGTCTTGTGCAGCTTTTTATGTCAATAAAAATGCTGAAATTGAACGAGGAACTCCTAGACTTGTCATAAACTATAAACCTCTGAATTCGGCTTTAAGATGGATTAGGTATCCCATACCTAACAAATCCGACTTATTAAAACGTTTGTATTCTGCAAAAATCTTCTCAAAGTTTGACATGAAGTCTGGATTCTGGCAGATTCAAATTTCTGAAAAAGATAGGTATAAAACTGCTTTTACGGTTCCTTTCAGGCAGTATGAGTGGAATGTTATGCCTTTTGGTCTAAAAAATGCTCCATCAGAATTCCAGAGAATCATGAATGAGATCTTTAATGATTATAGCCAATATATTATTGTATACATTGATGATGTATTGGTTTATTCTCAGTCTATAGATCAACATTTTAAACATATAAACTCTTTCATAAAAATTGCAGAAACTAACGGTTTAGTAGTGTCGAAGCCAAAAATCAGTCTGTTCCAAACTAGAGTTAGATTTCTTGGGCACTGGATCAGCCAAGGATCCATTACCCCAATTGATAGGGCCATCCAGTTTGCGGACAAATTCCCAGACCAGATCCTTGAAAAGAATCAGCTTCAAAGGTTTCTGGGCTGTTTAAACTATGTTGCTGACTTCATTCCACAACTCAGCAACTTCATTAAGCCGCTACATCAGCGTCTTAAACAGAATCCTCCTCCATGGACAGATGTTCATACAAACATTGTCCAAAAAATCAAATCTCAGGTTAAGCAACTTCCTTGTCTTAGCCTTCCAAATCCTATTGCCTTCAAGATTGTCCAAACTGATGCTTCGGATCTCGGCTATGGTGGGATGCTTAAGCAAAGGATTGATAATCAAGAGAAAATTGTCTCCTTCACTTCCAAACATTAGAATAGTACTCAACAAAACTATTCCACAATCAAAAAAGAAATTTTGGCAATTGTGTTGTGCATTTCCAAATTTCAATCTGATTTATTCAATCAAAAGTTTTTACTTCGTATTGATTGTAAGTCAGCAAAAGATGTTTTGGAAAAAGATGTTAAAAATCTTGCATAAACAAATTTTTGCTAGATGGCAAGCCATTTTATGCATTTTTGATTTTGACATCGAATTTATTAAAGGGTCTTCAAACTCTCTTCCAGACTTTCTTACAAGAGAATTTTTGTAGGGACCATAACCATGCCTAAAAAGAAAAAGGCCCCAGATGAAAAACAGAAACAAAAAATGGACATCTTTCAAGATGCTCAGAAACCAGAATCACCCAGGGAGATATCTGCTGTAGAACTCCATGAGCTTCTTCAACAAAATTTCTTCCAAATTCCAAAAACAGAAAAACCATCGGCAGCGATTCCTGCAGAATTGATAAATTATTTTGCAAGTCTAAAGGAATCAAAACCTTCGGGGTCATCCACCCCATCCCAAAAACAGACAGAGGGGTCATCAACCCCAACTCAGAAACCACAATCAACCCTTCCTGGGTCATCTGCCTAGGAAAAAATAGCCAGAAAATTGACTCTATAATCCATTGCTGTGGATCTGGCTAAAAAACAAATCCCAGCAGTTACTTATGGTGAGATTGTCACAAAAACAGATAAACAATCTGACTTAGTAGCTGCAAAATCCTAGAAACAGGTGGCTTCGATTGCGTCCTCAAAAGCAATTGTACCACACCAAAACACTCAGGGTCAAAGGAATACTACTCCTTTCATCAAGAAACAGAGATGTACAAGGAATATTATTCAGATTGAACCTGAATTTTTTAATCAAAATCCCAATCAAGTGGCCGCTAATCTATTTCCCCCGGGAATGCATTACCAGCTAAAATCTTTTTCAAAATCACTGAGATTTTATGAGGCTATACTCATTCATTCTGAGTCTGTTATTATTGAACATATAATAGATCGGAATAATGAAGAACAAATAGCCTACTCTAAATTTCAGATATTGAAAGTCCTCACACCCACTATGTGGGGAAAAAACCTTTTAAAACCAAGAGGACTTCCAATAAAAGCAAAAGATTTTCCTGATACCTATAACTATTGGGACTATGTTGACGCATGGGACCATGTGTTTTGGTATCAAAACAAAAAATCACAACTTACTTGGTTCATGTATTTTCGTACTAAAACTGAGTATGAATTTCCCCAATGGTTCGCTTACTGGTTGAACTTCTTTGGTCCTGCACCAGAGATATTTCCAAAACATGTAATTGAATCATTCGAGTATTTTAAACAGAAATTTAACATTGATGAGGACCCATTTCCCTTGAGTCTTCATTATTGTTCGAAACTTTCAATGTCCTGGATTTTCTCTTGGAAGTATGAAACGAGTAAAATCGATGAAACTTCCAAGTTATCGCCAGTGTTACAACGAGTTCCATACTCAAGGTGGTGGGACAAGTTTGATACACGAAGAGTTGACAAGCAAGCGATTGATCAATAGTTCAATGATAATCCTAGATATCTTTGCCAGACGGAACAAAGCAAATTCCTCAATCAAAGATCAAGGATAACCTCCTTACTATCATCAACGACAGATAAGGCGGCCCTCATGAACCATTTGACAACCTTCCTCTTGGCTCTTCAAGATAATCCAGGATCATCCTCTCAAGCCCAGTATACCTCCCCAACTGAAGAAACAGTACCAGAAGAGGAGGATTATATAGTGGATTTAGATGAGGACTAAAATCTTTTCTATTACATGTGTGTATTTTGATTTTGAAGTATGGTGTATTTTAGAAACAGATGTATACTATACTCAGTTGTATTCAAGATAGACACGTGTAAAGCAGATATAGGCTCGTAGATGTTAACCAGAACTTCTCAGAAACAGTACAGGTTCTAGGTTAAAAGCACAACCAGAACTGTTTAGAAACAGTATCAGTTCCAGGTCAAAAGCACATTAGCGTGCCTATAAAATGGAAGCCAGAAGAACGAAGAAGGCAGAGTTTTTCATTTTCATTACTTCTCACTAAGATAGTCCTTGAGAGAGAAAGTCTGCTTGTTTTCTTTTCTGATTTCCTTTTAAAGTTTTTATATTGTAAGTTTTATATTTTCAATAAAAGTTCATGTTATAGTTTCTGCATCTTTACTTTCCTGCACTTTCATTTTCATGCATCATATCCTCCGTCTGGTCCAGAGGTCAAGGTGGCTGCTACAGTGAACTAATTGGCTGGTTCTTCTTTACCGCCTGTTCACACGCCCTTTGATACTTCCAGAACCCCTTTCCCCTGCTCATCTTGCATGTTTTAAGAAGTGTTGCTTCTTCTCTGCTTCTCTTTCTCTATCAGTGATCCTCCGCGCTCTTTAGGGGCTCCTCTCCCCTACTGGTTATATATATATATATATATATATATATATATATATATATATATATATATCCAGTGCAATAGAATCAGTACAACTAGTGCACCCATAACTGAATGACACGTGGAATGGGGAACCAATTCTCAATTAACGCCGTCTGCATATCCATTTTCCCTCTCTCTCATTCTCCCTCTTCCCTCTATCTCCTCCGATCCCTTCTTGATTCAAAACCTCCTCTCTCAAACGAAATTAGAAAATGAAATTAAACAAGAAAACAAAGATGGAATCTCACGTTAAAGTATTAAACGATAATCATATGTAAGCCTCACGATGGAGGCCAATGCTGGGCTTCAACCCATCACCCATCGCATGATTCCTAAGAATTTGATGTTCACATCCAATATCAAGATGGCTTCTGTCCAATAATCGATGACAAACTTGGTGTAAGTACAAGTAGGATCAATTAATTGTCTCTCAAGATCATGACAATAGTCCTTAAATTTTTTAACCCCTTCACATACCCTAAAATATAAGAAACAAGAGAGAAATTTATAAAAAAAGGTACAGAGATGATGGAAATTAAAGAAGTGCAGAAATCACCCCATACTCTTCTTGGAATCACAATCTGAGGTTCATTACTTGGTGGTGGCAGAAAACAAATGAATTGATGGCGACGAGAGCATGGATGAAGAAGAGTTACGTGAACGACGACAGATCCATCGTTTACAGTGAGGATGGTTAGTTTCAGATCTGGCGTTATAAACAAGGCAGAGGTCTCGCCCGAAGAAGATGAACCAAGGAGATCTCGCAAAGAAGATGAAGTCGTCGTTCTTGACGGCGCGGCGCCGGCGGCTAGGGAGCGACGGTGGTGAGGTGTGGGCGGAGCAGATGGTGAGGTGTGGGTTTCGATGGTGCTGAGGATTGTTGTCGTGGTACGCACGACGGAAGATAAGTTGTTAATGGAGGGGAGAGAGAAATTGTGTTAATGGAGGAGAAAGAGACAGATTGAGGGGAGACAGGGAATAAGGGAAGGAGAGTGACTGAGGGCGACTGACAGTGTTAATTGTGAGTTAAATGGTGAGGTGTATAAAGTACACGTGGCATATACTCAATGGTGAACTGGTTGTACTTGTTCTATTGTACTGGAGGTAAGTATGACCCATATATATATATATAGAACCTAGGCGTCCCTTTTAAATAGTTAATTACAAGGCACCAACTACTCATTTCTCACATACCAAGGAATGATAATTTAGTCTTAAAATTCATTTTGAATTTGTCACTTTTTTCAATGTCACCGTTCATAAAAAGTGTTTCATATTTTCAATTTTCAATCTCCATTAGTAACATGGGTAAAGTGGGAAAAAAACATTTAATGCGGTGGTTGGTGCCTTATATTAAGGACAAAAAATTGTAAGTAATTTATGATTTATAATATGGACTGAAGAAAATAGTTGTTTTGATACAATAATATGGACTGAACGGAGTAGTTTGTGATTTGTTAATTTAAAATATTTATTTTAATTAATTAGTTTGTAAGAAGTCCTCAAAAGTAATTGGTTTTTTCCTTTTCCCCCTAAAATTCTCCTTTAATAATGAGGACATTTTGTATGATTTAACTTTAATTATTTTAATTCAATGTAACTTCTAATTAAGTTTCCTATTGTTTTGGCTAAGGGATTGTTCTATTTTATTTAGAACTAAAAAGTATCCCATTTAATTGTATAAAAAAAAGTATCCCATTTAATCTTAAAACATATGTTTTTTTGTACTCATTTGAATAATTTAAATATGTTAGTATGATATCATATTAAATTCAACATGGGTTTGTATCATTTTTTGAGTGAGGACTATTCATTATGTTTACTTATATTGTGTGAAGTAAACTAATTTCCACACCATATATAAGACTCATATTCGCCTGAAACATGTAAATATACTCATATTAAGACAATATGTGGTGTTTCATAAAAAAAAAATCTCCCGTCCATTTGTCAACATCTAAATTTTAAATGAATACAATATTATTTGAAACTAAATTTCTCAAATAATTTTAGGAAATAAATTTAGAAAAACATATAAGTAAATGAAGGTTTGAAACATCATCAATCATTGATATAAAAAATATTAACATTATACGAATAGTTTTAATTTAGAAAATAAAAATAAGTTTCCTTAATTGGACTGACTTTCATCCATATAGGTAACTTTTTTCATGTTTTTTTACTCAATCATTTTCTTTATAAATTCATTTTTTTAAAAACAATTAATTAAACATATCAAGGGGTATTAGTTTAGATGATAGTTTTGATTTATGATTGAGAAGGGCATTTTCGAAAATCCAATATGTAATTCTTGCAAATATCAGTGAACTAATCAATAGATATTTCCTCGACATCCCGAAATAGGTTAATATTCACTTCCAATAAGGTTTCCAACAATATTTAGCCTTTTAATTTGATTTGTCTGTTTTAAATAATAAGAATTTCAAAAATTGAACTTACTTGGAAAGATCAACAACAAAAAACATTTAGTCCAAGTGAACTTTCAGAAGGCGGAATTGCTTGAAGGAAATTTATTTTTGTTTGGGTGGGGGGGGGAGGGGGTTTGCGGATAGAGGTGATTGTAGATGAAATTTGACTTTTCTTTTCTTTTTATATACAAGCTAGTTTCATTAGAGTTAAAAATATCTTACATGTAGTTTAAATTTGGAGGAGTAGTTGGAGTTTCAAATGGGGAGGTGCCAGGAGGAAATTTGTTTCTTTGGGCGGGGGCTGGGGTTAGATAGAGTGGTTGAAGATGAAGTTTAACTATTCTTTTATTTCTATAAATGAGCGAGTTTGATTACATTAACAATATATTACATGTTATTTAGTTTTTTTATATAGGGGGATTGGAAGGGGTTTCATATAGGGTTTGACTCTTTAATTTTTTTTATAAACGAGCGGGTCTAGGGAGAAACGCAGAAAATTAAAATGATAACAGTAATTTAATTCTTTAATGTCTCAATTCAAATTAGTTTGGCGTTGTTGATATATTTGAAATGTAGGCTACCCCATGATATCAGAGAAGTCCAAAATAACACATTACTGACATAAGTTTTGAATTGATATTGGAGGTAAAACACATAAAATTAAGGGCGAAGGCCCAAAAATGATACATAACTATTGACCAAGGAACAAAAATAGTACATAACTATTTCAAGGTACAAAAATGATACTCAACCTTTACCATGTGATCAAAAATGATATTTTCACTAATATGACAATAATATTAGACATGAAAAGTCCAAAATGCCCTTATAAATTAATTGCCGCCCGGTAAAATTTTACTTAATTATAAGGGCATTTTGGACATTTTATGTCTAATATTATTGTCATATTAATGAAAATATCATTTTTGATCACTTGATAAAAGTTTAGTATCATTTTTGTACCTTGAAATAGTTATGTACTATTTTTGTTCCTTGGCCAATAGTTATGTATCATTTTTTGGCCTTCGCCCTAAAATTAAAATGATAGTTGTTTTGCACTTTTTGAAGGTTTATTATTTAGAATTTTTTTATAACATTATTATTTAGAATTTTAACACCGTTAAAAACTTATTTGTTTCACATATTCTTATCACAATGCTTCATTATTTCTAAAATTTCTCATTTTCACAATCTTCAATTTTGGAATTCCCCCCTCCCTCCACTCCCGAAATCCCCCATGCCAATTACCAAACAGCCATAATCAGCATCCTTCTTTTGTTGTGCTTGCAGTTCACAAGAGTTGCCCACAAATGAGACATGACATGGCAATGTAATAATAGAAAATGTGGTCCCTAGTCTCGTTTATTGGTAAAGTGAATTAAATCCTTTGTTTCTTTGTTTCGTTTTCCACTCACTCAATACAATCCATTACTTTTGCTTCTTCCATTGAAAGCAGCATATCTTTTGAATTCAGAGAGAAAGATGTCTTCTCTTGCTGTGCCCCCAGTTCTTCCTTCCCCAAGAGATGATGCTGTCCATCTTTACCGTGCTTTTAAGGGTACTTTTTCTCTCTCCACCCATCTCTAAGTTTTTCTTTTTTTGTTTTGTTTTGGGCATTCAAATTTGCTGCTCTCATCCCTTATGACCTAACTGATAATTCTTAGGTGAGTTTTGTGGGTAATTCTGGGAGAGTCCTGCTTTTGGACACTGAGCATTTTATGAAAATCAGGGAGCTGACATTGGTCAACTTGTAATTAATGAATAATTCAAGTTTTATCTAAAAAAAAGACATTGGTCAACTTGTATGAATTAAAAATTAATACTCCTTTCTTTAATATAACAGGAGTATATTAAATTAAAAATGTTAGTTAAATTAGATTAAATAATCATTTGATATTATAAAAAACACAACTACACTTTTTCCCCATCTTCTCTCCTTTACTTATTTGTTAATAGAGTATCAACAGAAATAATCTTGGAAAAAGATTGATTAAAAAATAGAAAGAAATCTTATACTATTTTGGAACAATTTTATCTCTCTAAATATGTAGAGACGCATCTCGCTCTTTAATATTTAATCATATTGGCTATTGAGTCAAAGAATAGTCTTTGTAAATATCGCACAAGTCAAAACCAAAATAAATTTCTTGGGGAATCTTAATCTAAAATAAGGATTGTTAATTTATTCTTTATGCCTCATCAAGTTTTCTAAGTTACATATTTTGGACTATAATAAGAAGGTTATTGATTCAGACACATGGGGTTGGCTAAAAATACATATGTGAACTTGTTTTCTCTTGTACTACTGCTATTAAATATTCTTTTGGACTTAATTATGAAAATGATTTTAGTTTTAATTGTGTTAACTATTTCATATTTTTGTCGATTTTCCCCAAATCACCCCATTGATGTTCTATGAACAACAATCAAGTGAGTGAGAAAGACAGAAAATGATTGAAATGATTGTAAAAAAACATGTCTTGGCAACTAACTTTACTAATATATGTAACTCAAATCAAATCAGATAAATATCTCTTACAATATTAATTTTAATTTGTGATGGGGCTGGTTCATCTATGATCCATATTGTTGATTTTATTCATGCATTATTTAAAACAGGATTTGGGTGTGATACTAGTGCTGTTATTAATATACTTGCTCACCGAGATGCCACCCAGCGTTCATACATCCAACATGAATACAAAGCTATGTACTCTGAGGACCTTCTTACACGCTTAGCTTCTGAGCTTAGTGGCAAGTTAGAGGTGAATGAATCAATTTTTGAATAATCTTTCAGAAGCTATTTTATTTTATGATTGTATTTTGTAATTTTTCCCTTGATTCTTCAGAATGCAATTGCACTTTGGATGCATGATCCTGCTGGACGTGATGCAGAAATCATTAGGCAAACCCTACTTGCAGATCCTAGAATTAGAAGCCTTGAACCTGTTACTGAAGTGATATGTTCAAGAACTCCATCTCAGCTGCAATATTTGAAACAGATATACCATTCTAAGTTTGGTGTTTTTCTTGAAAATGACATTGACAGCAACATCTCTTCTGGAGATCATAAAAAGGTAAGTCTTCACTTATCCTTGTTTTTTTAAGGGTGTGTGAGGCTCTTAGCTAGTGGTGGAATGCTACTTTAAAGTAATAGCTTTATACAAGCCTTAGGCTCATAAACTCCAACAATTAGTTTTTGGGGTGTGGTTGTTTTTCTTGTTTGTCACATGCTTTATGTGGCTTGTAACTTCTCTCTGAATGTTGAGTCAGATCTTGCTCGCATATATAAGCATTCCGAGACATGAAGGGCTCGAGGTTATAAAAGAGATGGCTGAGAAAGACGCGAAGGTTCTGTACAAGGCTGGGGAGAAGAGATTAGGAACTGACGAGAAGACTTTTATGCAGATATTCAGTGAAAGAAGTGCAGCACAATTGAATGCCACAAGTTCATATTACCATGATATGTATGGACACTCACTTAAGAAGGTGGTACTATCATTCAAGTACATTATCTTCCCCCGGAATGGATTCAAAATCTTGTTCTGTTGCTTAATTAACCACATTGTACATATGGATCAGGCTATCAAGAATGAAACATCTGGGAATTTCTGTTTTGCCCTTTTGACAATCATCCAATGTGCTCAGAACCCAGCCAAGTATTTTGCAAAGGTATTCCCCTGCTCAAAAGAATGGTATTTATACTCAATCACATACACTCCCCATTATAGTCAATTTGTAAAATGTGATTTATGTTTAGATGGGGTTCTGTTAGAAAGTTAGTTTCAAGAGCTGAAATTTTGTTTTTTTACCAACTTAAAGTTCTTTAGTACCCAGCATTTCAACAAAAATAAATAATCAGATATGGGGAAACATTCCTAACTGACAGGGACAACAAGGGAGGCATTATCTTTGGGAATCATGATTATTATCAGTAGATGTCATTGCAAAATAACCAAATTTCAGCTTTAATTTCAACTGAACTTTTGGGCAGGACTGCCGGAGCACTTTATTAGTAAAATCATCCCAAACATAAATCTTGGGTCTAAAGTAGCTTTCTCAACTTAAAAAGTCAAGTTGCATCAGGTTACCATCTCGCCAAAATTTGCTCAGTCTCTCAAGTTCCAAAATTAGCAACTTTCTCTCTTTAGTTTGGGTCATTGTAGGCTCATAATCGATGTGAGGCCCAAGAATGACTTCTGACCAGCCCTCATGAAGGTTAGAGTCCATCTATGGATGCACTTACCGCAAAGGCGAGGGATACAACAACAATTACTCCCTCGTAATGACTAATTAATACCAACAACTATATGACAACGGCATACTGGCAGTTACACTCCATTGCAATGAGCCCCGTCAAATTCGCAATACGATTATTAATTTTGCATTTATACACATCACTATGAAAAGGGATACACGAAAGGGAAAAGGCATTGCAACTCAAGCTTTCCATACATACTCTAAAATAGTTTGTTATAAAGTGTTTATTGTATCTTTCCTTTTTTGTGATTATTATACCTTGACATAGTCAATTTACTCTAACTGTTGCTTGTGACCCAGTACTTTCGTAATAAACTTCATCTTCTCTATTGTTAATTTTGTTGTCCATTTTCTAGCATGAACAATTATCTTAGGAAATATTCTTATGAATGCTTAGATTAACTAGACTCTGGTACCTCTTATTAAAGACTGGTTTAGTCCATATAGTTTGAAGAACTAAAAAGTACTATAATGCTCCTTTGCTTCCCAAAGCATTTTGATGCCTATAGATGTTGTAACTAAAGCCGCCTTTTCGATTGGATAAATTGATGAAATGACATTGTGAGGTAGCTATAAGTTGAAACTGTTTGTTGTTGGTGTGATGCAGGAACTACACAAGGCAATGAAAGGTTTGGGGACAAATGATTCGAAACTGATAAGGGTGATAGTAACAAGGACTGAGATTGATATGCAGTATATAAAGGCTGAATATTTGAAGAAATACCACAAGACACTCAATGATGCTGTTCACTCTGAAACGTCTGGCCACTACAGGGCTTTTCTTCTTGCACTTTTGGGTCCCAACGTGTAAATATAATGGTCAACTTGACGACGATCTTGATGCTTCCTATCCAGTAACTTCACGTCTTTCCTCTACTATGTTGAACAGCATAGGAATTGTGATGAGTTTGTATTTTATTTTAGGTGCTTGGTACATTACTACATTTATGTGTCAATGTGATCATGTCTACTTAAGAATTTACATGAAATGTTGAAATAATGTGTCTTCATTTCGTGCCTCATGGGTAATTGTTTACATTACTATCAGTCGTTAAAAACCTGTGTGTATCCAGCTGTTATAAAAAAATTATAATGAGCAAGTAATCCTGTAGTTGTAGTAGATAAGCATGAAAAATTCTGACAGCTAGGAGTACAATTTATCAGAATCTTGGTAGTTAAGACTTGAGATAGGGTTTTGGTCCAAAACCCAAAAAAAGAAAACAGTTGTGATTGTGAGGAAGAATAGCTTACAAGATTTGAAGAGGAAGGGGAAGACAAGCTCTACGGGATGACCTGGGAATAGCCTCAATATATATACACATATGCTTACTAAACATAATTTATTTTGTATATTATTATGGGTTAAAGTGCAAAAATGGTCATGTAATTGTCACGAAAGTGCAAAAATGACCATGTAAAATTTTTTGTAGTAAAATTGGCCATCAAATTTCAAAACTGCTGTAAAAATGACAATTATAATTAATACTACCTCCGGTCCTAAATATAAGACCTAGATAACTTTTTTTTTGGAAAGATTAAGGTTGTGAAATAGGTTATTAAATCATGACATATTTGATATCTTTTTAGATTATCCATTAGTTTATAGGTAAAATAAACTAGTCTAAGGGAAAAAATTAGGTAAATCAATTTATAATTAGCTTATAGGAAGTGAATTTCAAAACATATGAAAATGACTACGAATGGTATACAAACATTATCTCACCCAAAGATTATAGTTCAAAATTGCAAATTGTGATTTATAAAGGCTAATTATTTTGTGATTTATCTTTTGCAAATTGCAATGTTTATATCATATATAATCTACTTGAATGGATAATTTTAATTTGTTTTTTCCTAAAAAATAGTTTGAACAAGTTTTTTTGGTGAAAATAGTTTGAAAAAGTTTTCTGGTAAAAAATTTTGCTCTCCTCAGTCCTCACCAAACACAAACAACCAATCTATCAATTAAATATTTTATGATAATGAAAAACCATTTCACTCAGAAGCTGCAAGAAAGAAAAGTGTAAACTACTTTGAGCTTTAAAACTCAAGTTTGAGGTAGCAAGACTTTAATCCCAACAAGCTTTTAAGATCATCTTTGGATTGACATTATGCTTCTTGAACGAACGTTTATTCTAACATCTGAACAAATAGCTAAGTGCTAAATGAATGTCATGTGGCAAGGCAAAGTCTATTTGGATAAAGATAACCATTCACAGTATTATTTTGAGTCTCAAATTGCATGCAATAAAATTATGGGTTAACTAATCTCCAGCTCCTTATACCTTCACTTCTTTCTAATTAGGCTCCTATCAGTTTTTCCCCTTTTTATTAAGTGTTTATAGTTTCACATTATTTGTTATAAAAAATACAAATTGGTTAGGAATTAAAGAATATACTACTGTATCCCTAATATATATATATATATATATATATATATATATATATATATATATATATATATATATTTCTTTCGAACTGAAAATTTCCTTTTAATATCAGAAAGTCAACTATAATATTCTCCCATTATTTTCTCTCACAAAAACCTCTTTTCAGTCTAAAACTAATGTTCCCAATTCATTTTCCTCAATGTAAAAAAATAAATAATAAGATTCTAAAGACTTTAAACATACCTTTAATTCCACAATTATAGCCATACTTCACTATTCGCCTTAATTACTTCCCAATTAGATTCCCTAATCCTTAATTGATTTTATAGGATGTTCTACTTGGCCAGTCATGTGAGTAAATCTGGTTCAACTCCCCCAGAAAGCCTAAAAATGGTCCTTTACCCTTTTTATTTAGATGTTAATTTCATGGGTTAAACATACTTTTGGTCCCTATAGTTTACCCCAATTTGGGTTTTAGTCCCGTTTAAAATTGATGGTTTTGGTCCTTAAAGTTTACTCCAATTTGGGTTTTAGTCCTGTAATTTAAAACTGATGGTTTTGGTCCCTTAAGTTTGCTTTGTCTATAAGAGTTAGTCCCTATAGTTTAAAAAGGACCTAAATTTGATTTTTAAGAGAGTTAAATGTGTTGATGTGTCATGTATTAGGTTAATTTTGCGTTGGATATATAATTTTATTAATAAAATAAAAAAGGTAAACAAAATCATCCCCTCCTTCCCATCTCCGGCAACCCCAAACACCCACAAACACCCCTCTCCACAGACTACACCGTCTCTTTCAAACCCAAATACCCCAAACCCGTATTCCAGAGCTGAGGCACACGGAACCCCAGCCCTTATTCTAAACAAATGCAACTACCTCCTATTCATTTGAACATAAAATCGGAAAGGCAATAAAACTTAAAAACTAAAATCATTTCTATATTTGACTTAGCTTCCATTTAGATACATTTGTAGTTATTGTTAGAAGGGTGAGTATATGATGTGGATAACAGAGTTCCCCCTACAGAGTTACTCCTACATGATTACCAAAATGGGAATCTAACTTGAATGGGATAAAAAGTGAAGGAAGCTTATCCTGAGAAACAAAAAAAAAAAGGATTTACATGGAAGGCACAAACAAAGCTTTACGTGGAGAGGGGTGAGGCGTTTCTTAGGCTTGCTTCTTCTGCAGTGAGATTTGTGGGTGTTTGGGGTTGCCGGAGATAGGAAAGAGGAGGGAGGGAGGAGATGATTTTTTTTTTTATTTTTTTTTATAAAATTATATATCCAACTCATCTTGTCATCTCAGCAAAACTAGCAGCTAACCCGCGCATTGCGCGGGTAGCTACAACACCAAAAACACATCCAACACATCTTTCATTGTCACTACTAACTTCACCGTAATCACAGAGAAACAACCACCAAGCTGCAATTACAGCTAAACAACACCTAGTCACAAAAAGTACACCAATACTACACTATTCTTCCTTGCTTGTATATTTTTCTAAAAATTTCAGTATACACAACATTTTTAGTCTTTCGGCCAGGTCTGCCATTAGAACTGGGAATGTAAATTTTGAGACCATCAACACTGCGAACACAAGAGCAAACAACATATAGCTAGCTATGTATGAACACAGGCTTTTCTAAAAACACACCAACATGTTTGAGAGATTACCCTTGACTTTTATTAATAGTCATTGCAAAGCTCAAGTTGATTGGAAACTTCCTCCTACGCATTTTAAAGGGGAGTCTAGTTTCTGATGGATTCAAATTCATCCTATGAATTAAAACTTTTTCTTTGGGATGGGAGCCGCGCATTGCAAAGCTGAAGTTGATAGCAATAAAGCCTCGCGCATTGCGCGGGAGCATTATTTTCATTGTCTTGAAAAACACGAGCATTTAGCAATTTCTTATAAATCGTTGAACATTATTTTTGCGGAGATATACAATGAAAATAAAATATCAAGGAAAACTAGAATGGTTTTATAGAAAATCATAATGGTAGGTTTTTGGGCTGAAAATAATGCTAGGTTTAATGAATAAATAATTATGATGGTAACTAAAAGGGTTCCCACCCTCCGCGTGGTTAAGATAAATAAATGAAAGACACATAAATAAAAGGAAGAGGGGAGCAGACTTCCACTACTCTTTAAAATAAATACAGCAAATAAGCATCTGCAAAACAATCCTTCCTGCAATTTCTACAAATGTTCATCAAGCATTTTTAATCACTACACACACGAATGAGCTCTGTACCCACACGCTGCGCGAGAGCTTTATTTTTATTACCTTTGAAAACACAAGGGCATATAACAATTCTTATAACCGTTAAACATTATTTTTGTATAGATATACCGTGGAAATAAAATAGCAAGGAGAATAAAAAGGGTTTTTATGGAAAGTTATACTGCTAATTTCTTTTTTCGAAAATAATGCTAGATTTAAAAAATAAATAGTGATGATGACAACTAAAAGGGTTGGTTCCCCTCACTTCGCGTGGTTAAGAGAAATAAATTCACTTTAATGATCTTAAATATAACTGAAGAGACCCATGTAGAAAATAAAATATATAAATGAAAATGAATGCTACACATATTTTGTAGCTTGAATTCTTCTCTCCTGTCTACTAACCTCTGCATTGTACATTCTAGCTTGCATATCTCTTGTTTGTTCGTATTTTTATATCCTCAACAATCATCACCATTGCATACTGGATATCACTCACACATCTCTTGCAAAACTTTCATCCTTTAACGCTTCTTTTAAATTGAAAATTGAAAATAAAAACAAAATTAAAACTCAGTTTCTCTTTCTTATATACAATTATTGAATCACTTTGATTATTTACATAAATTATCATTTTAAACCATCTATGACTATTTTCTTCCTGAAAAATCTGTTTATTCAACTTACAAATTACCATATGATTTTATTATACATCACATATGTTCTAATTTACTTCCTTTAAGGTTTTAAAAATAAATTGATTTTACATTTAAAACATGTGGGGGGAGTGTAAAAAAGCAGAAAATAATTAGATATTTTCCGTTTTATTGTATAAAAAATCGTGGTTTTTGATCAACAGACAATCTCATATTTTTTTCAATTTTTTTCATCAATTTCTGCATTCAAAAAAGCACTTATGATTGCCTATATACTCCTTGCAACCATTTCTCCCCCAATGCTTTCTTCTCACTTACGAAAATAAATCAATGTCAATCTGCTTTAGATGATTATTAAAAGTAAACATTTGCCTACGAAATGGGCAATATTTTCATGAAGTTGAGCATTGGGGCAGAAGCTATGAAATTACTGCATAAATGTACAGTGAGGCAAGGACAAGTCATTAACTATCTCTAGAAGATTGGTGAATCCTACACTTCTATGCAAAACATATCTTTACAAATTAAATTATTTTCTAGCAGAGATATGGGAAAAGATTTGCAATGGGAGTCTAAAAACATCAGTCACTATTAGAAGGATGGAATGGACAATATGCAACTAGCTTTTGGAAGTGGGCACTACTCTAATCAACTTCATCATGATCAGTATTGGGACAATAAGCTACATCACTACTGCATAGACATACAACATAGTGAGCCACCTAATATAGTTCTAAAATGTGAACTGAATTACGGAAGAATACAATGATATACTCCCTCCAGTCCCTAATATAAGAGCCCAAAACTTGAATGGTTTTGGTCTCTAATATAAGAGCACATGTCACATTATCTCCTTCTTTAATGCACTTTTCCTACTTTAACCCTAACTCTCTTTCATATTTATTAATCCTTATGTATTTCTCTCTCTTAAAGTATCATAATAAATATGGGCAATATTGAAAAAGAAACATTAATTCCAGACACCAAATTAACATTCACATGTTTTCTTAAGAAGCGTTTTTTGGCAGGCTGACTCTTATATTAGGGACCGGAGGGAGTACTCATGATTAAGTATGAAATGGGGAAATGGAGACATGATTTGCGTGGGAAATGGGGACACTATCATACATATACTGTGAATTGAGAATGAATAATAAAGAATATCTAGAAGATTGGTTAGACCTATGCAAAAGATAGTGAGAGCTGTTAGAATCTTAAGTTTTGATGAAGACTAAAATATGAAAGAACTTAGACACTTAGACAAAATCAGGTTAATATAGAACCTCAAGTAAGAGTACAACCGGATGTGGATTTGCTTCCGTATAAACTAGGACTAGCGCTCGCGGATGAATTTCTCATCCCCCAGCGACAGCAAGTAATTAACTAAGGAAATAACTTAGTCCAAAAGCACTAGATATACAAAACCTTAAGACCAATCTAGGATTCAACCGGAAGTAGATTTGCTTCCGATTATAGTTAGACTAGCGCTGGCTGTTGGTATAAATAACACTAAGTGTCAGTGTACATGAGCCACGTCTAGCAGAATTGCTTCCGATAGCTTAGTGACTAGCGCTTGCTGTTGGAATAAGTAACACCAAGCGTCAGTGAACATAAGCCACGTCTAGTAGAATTACTTCCGATTGCTTAGTGACTAGCGCTGGCTGTTGGATTGAAGGACACTGAGCGAGAGTGAGTAAAAGTACATATAACCCTTCATCCAGTAGTAGTGCTTCCGGATGTGAAAGTGCTTCCGGATGCAAGAAAGGCCACTTAGACTAAATGAACTCCCACTACATATGACTATGCGATTATATTGTTAGACTAACGTTCAAAGTGCAGTACACTAAGTAGAGTTGCTTCCGGATGTGAACTTGCTTCCGCAAGCAATCAGAATGTCAGAACGTTCAGAGATGCAGTGTCAGAATGCTTTTGTCAGAGCAGAGTTGTCAGGACTACTTTTCAGAGATAAAGCAAGTCAACCCTGCTATGCATTGATGAAGCATTAATTGGGCAAACGGTAACTTGGGAAAAACGGCCATATTCAAACGGCTAACCCACCTACCAAGAGTGAGAATGTTTGAAGACTATATAAGCAAGCTCACCTTCATTTATGAAAAAAAACTAATATCTTTGACAACTTGAAGAAAGCTAGAGAGAGAAATCGAGAAAACCTTCAAGCATCCAAAGCTGCCCAGAAAAGAGATAGAGCATTTAACTCATTGAGTGATCTTTTCATCTACCTATCTTGTACTCTTTGTAGTTAAGTCTCTTCTTGTATTAAGAGCATTCTTTGTACTTAAGTGTGTATCATTATCTGTTCTTAAAGAGAACTTAGTTAGAAAATCCTTTATTTGTAAAGGTTGAACCCTTGCTGTTTGTAAGGGGGAGCTAGTTAGAAAGGTTGCAAGTGAGCCTTGAGTAAAACTTGTGGTTGTAAGGTTGCAAGTGATCCAGTTCAAAACTTGCAGTTGTAAAGGTTCCAGGTGCACCCGTTGTAAAACCTGGGGATATTGAAACTCGGCCTGGGTGGTTGAGAACTGGACGTAGGTCAGGAAGACCGAACCAGTATAAACTCGTGTGCTATTTTTATTTGAGCTTTTATTTTTGTAGCACAATTCACCCCCCCTCTTGTGCATCCATTACTTTCATTTGGTATCAGAGCGGGTCTTTCTCACTCGATTCCAACGAATCCAGAAAGCAAAGATCCAGTAATGGATACAGATTACTCCCTGCCAGATGTCTCTATTCAACCCAACAAGCCTCCAGGCTTTGATGGGTATAACTATCCATTCTGGAAGTTTCGAATGGAGACTTACATCAAGTCCAGCGACATCAGACTCTGGGATGTAATCGAACGTGGGGATCACACTCCACTGGATGAGGATGGTTTCGCCAAGCAGCGATCTAGGCACACCAATGAGGACTATGCTCTAGTCCAACTAAACTACAGGGCCATGCACTACATTCAGTGTGCTCTCAGCCCTAAAGAGTCTCACAGGATCAGCCACCACAAAAATGCTAAGGATATGTGGGAGGCTCTCGAGGCTGCTCACTCTGGAACCAGGGGAGTGAAGGCGAGACGAGTTGAGATGCTGGTGGAAGAATTCCACAAATTCGCCATGATTAGTCCAACTGAGCCAATCAGAGAGCTGGAGCTCAGGTTCACTCACCTTATCAATAACCTGGCCTCCCTGGGTAAGGACATTCCTGAAAGAGAGCAAGTTAACAAGATCTTAAAGGCCTTGAAAGGTGATTGGATCACCAAAGTAACCATCTTGCAGGAAGTCCAAGGAGAATCAACCAGCTCCATCACTGCACTATTTGGCTCTCTTGCTGAATATGAACCTACCCTGCTGGCTCAGAGAGCTCCTCAACCCTCATCCAAAACCAAGAATCTTGCCCTCGTTGCTCCCAGCAAGGAGATTGATGATGATGATGAGGATGATGAGGAGGAATTGGACGATGAGGACATGGCTATGATGGTGAGGAAATTCAGAAAGTTCTTCAAGAAGAAAGGAGGCTTTCAGAAGGGGGATTCCAGTCAGAGGAAGGGATACAAGAAAGAAAAGGCCCCCGTGTGCTTTGAATGTAAAAAGCCTGGTCACTTCAAGGCTGAGTGTCCAAGCCTGCAGAGGTCAAAAGGGAAAGATAAAAGAAAGGCCTTCGTATCCTCTATCTGGGTGAACAGCTCAGATGACGAAGGAAGTGATGAGGAAGAAGTTGTCAACCTCTGCCTGGTGGCCAGAGAAGATGATGAGGAAGCATCTTCAGATTTTGATCTCACCCACGAGGACAATGAGGTAACCTTCTCTGAACTACAAGAGGCTTACAATGAGGTTCATGAAGAATTCTCTCGATTATGTAAAGCTTATAAAGTGTTAAAAATTAAGAAGGAATCACTTGAGTCCAAGGTGGACTCACTAAGTGAAGAGCTAGCGGAAGCCAGAAAGCTTCCAGTAGCGGATGACAAGGGTTCTCCCCAAGCAGAACCCAATGCCCCAACACTTGAGAGCTGCTCTAGTTGCAGCAAAATCTCAGCTGAAAGAGACAAGCTGCAAAATGCCCTGCAAAAATTTACAAATGGATCAGAAATGCTAAATATTATTTTAATGAATCAAAGGGCATATAGGGACAGGACTGGCTTAGGATATACTCCTAGAGGGAAAAAGTGGGTGGAACCAAAAGTGAAGCCCTACTTAAAATTCTTCCACAAAGCCACTAGTCACAGCTCCACACCTTTCAGCTTCTGCAATTATTGTAACAGGAAAGGACACTCCACGTCCACCTGTAATGCAAAGAAGCATGGGGTTAATAGCTCTTACAAATGGGTTCCAAAAGGAACCAAGGCTACCAAAGATCCTCCCCCAAGAAAAGAAACTAAGGGAGGGCAGGGATCCCAAGCCTGGAAACAATCCACAGGGAAAACCCAAGAGCCCAGAGCCAGCACTAGGCCAGAGGCACAGAATGATCATAAGCCCAAGGTCAAAGCTAACACCAGACCAAGGGCACTGAAAACTAATGATAGAGGATCCAAGAAAGGTTGAGTACCTAAGCTTACTTGATTCCTTCAGGTGTGTCTCAAAGCATCCAAGAATAGAAAATGGTATATTGACAGCGGATGCTCGAGACATATGACTGGAGACAGAGACAAGTTCCAATCTCTGGTGATCAAAGACGGAGCCACAGTTACCTTTGGAGGAAATCAAAGTGGAAAGATCACTGGAGTTGGAGAAGTTGGACCAGTAAAAGACGTCTATCTGGTGGACGGTCTCTGTCACAACCTGCTGAGCGTGAGCCAGAGCACTGACAAAGGAAATTGGGTAATCTTTGATTCACATGAGTGCATTATAGTTGATAAGCAGGATCTGAACTTAGATAAGGCCAACTTAAAATGCAAACTTAAGGCAAATAGAAATGGAAACCTATATACTCTAGACTTGTGTCAACAACTGGAAGAAAAATGTTTAATATCTAGTGATGAGAACAGTTGGCTTTGGCATAAGAGGCTAGCACATGTTAACTTTACACAACTTGACATGCTAATTAAAAAGGAGCTAGCTATAGGTATTCCATCCTTTAAGGTAAAGCATGATTTTATTTGCGAATCCTGCCAACGAGGGAAGCAAACAAAGTCCTCGTTTAAAACCAAGAAGAGAGTCTCCACCAGCAGGCCCTTGGAACTAATCCATATGGATTTGGTTGAGCCAGCGAGAGTGAAGAGCTTGGGTGGAAACCTGTATGCTCTAGTGGTGGTGGATGACTATTCTAGGTTCACTTGGACTATGTTTCTTGCCTCTAAGCAAGATGCCTTTGATGCTTTTGTTGTCCTGACTAAGAAAGTGCAGAATGAGAGAGACCTCAAAATCACAGCTATAAGGACAGACCATGGAGGAGAGTTTGAGAACCATAGCTTCTCTGAGCTATGTGAGCATAATGGTATTGAACACAACTTCTCAGCCCCTAGAACTCCTCAGCAAAACGGAGTGGTCGAAAGGAAGAACAGGGTTCTGACTGAGATGGCCAGAAGCATGCTCAACGAGAAAGAGGTTTCTCAAGTGTTCTGGGCAGACGCTATGAGCACTGCTTGCTACATCTCTAACAGAGCCTATGTTTGCAAGGCCTTGGACAAGACTCCATATGAGCTGTACAAAGGCAGGAAGCCCAACATCAGCCACCTCAAAATCTTTGGATCAAAATGTTATGTACATAACAATGGAAAGGTAAATCTGGGTAAGTTTGATCCAAAAGCTGATGTAGGCATATTCATAGGCTATTCCCTTAGGAGTAAGACTTACAGAATATACAACATGAGAACGAGAATTGTAGAAGAATCAATGCATGTTGTATTTGATGAAACTCCTACATGGGGACAATCCACAGAGGATGATGAATTACTGAATCTTCCAAAACCACCATCATCTTCTTCACCACCAAAAGAAACACCAGCAAGCAATCCCAAAGAAGAAGATGAACCCAGTGATGAGCCTAGAGTGCAGACCGTGCCTGAGGAGGCACAGTTGCCAACATCTAGGAGACATCACAGGGATCATCCTCTTGATCAAGTGCTTGGTAATGTTTCTTCTGGGGTCAGAACCAGAAGGCAAGTTCAAAATGAAGTTGAGTTTGGAGCATTTTTATCTCAAATCGAACCAACTTCAGTTCAACAAGCTCTTGAGGACTGCGACTGGATTATTGCCATGCAGGAAGAGCTAAATCAATTTGAGAGAAGCCAAGTTTGGGAACTAGTCCCAAGGCCGTCTCATCAATCCATAGTGGGGACCAAGTGGGTCTTCAAAAACAAACTGGATGAGACAGGTCAAATTACAAGGAACAAAGCCAGACTAGTAGCCAAAGGATATAACCAAGAAGAAGACATTGACTATGAAGAAACTTTTGCTCCAGTCGCTAGACTCGAAGCAATAAGGATTCTTCTAGCCTTTGCATCCATGAAAGGCTTTAGATTATATCAAATGGATGTAAAGAGTGCTTTTCTTAATGGTTACATCAAAGAAGAGGTTTATGTAGAACAACCTCCTGGCTTTGAGGACCACAAGCGTCCTAAACATGTGTACAGGCTAAAGAAAGCTTTGTATGGCCTGAAACAAGCTCCTCGAGCTTGGTATGAGAGACTCAGCAGCTTTTTGCTGGGCAAGGGTTTCTCAAGAGGCAAATTAGATAGTACACTGTTTATTCTTCACAAAGATAGAAATATGTTAATTGTCCAAATTTATGTTGATGATATTATTTTTGGGGCAACTAATGAAAAGCTTTGTGAAGAATTCTCTAAGACTATGCAGGGTGAGTTTGAAATGTCAATGATGGGAGAACTAACGTTCTTCCTAGGCCTGCAAATTAAGCAAAAGAAGAATGAAATCTTCATCTCCCAAGCTAAGTACTGCAGAGAGCTACTCAAGAAGTTTGGGATGGATGAGTGCAAGAAGTATGACACTCCCATGAGTACCACTGCCGCACTCGATGCTGACGCAAAGGGTAAATCTGTCAGCCTGCCCATGTATAGGGGAATGATAGGTTCCCTACTATACTTAATGGCAAGCAGGCCTGACATTCAATTTAGTGTAGGCATGTGTGCTAGGTTTCAAGCCAACCCCAAGGAGTCACATTTAACATGTGTTAAACGTATTCTAAGATACCTTGAGGGTACACAAGAGCTTGGTCTTTGGTATCCCAGAGGTAACCAAGAATTCTTGTGGGCTTACTCTGACTCTGACCATGCAGGTTATAAAACTGATAGGAAGAGCACCAGTGGACAATGCGCCTTCCTTGGTGGTTGTCTGGTCTCTTGGGCTAGTAAGAAGCAAACCTGCGTGTCTTTGTCATCCACAGAGGCTGAATATATTGCTGCCGCAAGCTGTTGTGCCCAAGTACTGTGGCTGAAGAACCAACTAAGAGATCTTGGCTTGGAGTTCCCTGAGGCACCCATCCTCTGTGACAACACAAGCACCATCAGCCTTGCCAAGAATCCGGTTCAGCACACAAGGATAAAGCACATTGATGTCAGACATCACTTCATCAGAGATCATGTTCAGAAGAAAGATGTCAAGGTGAAGTTTGTCCCCACTCAGCATCAGCTTGCTGATATTTTCACCAAGCCTCTGGGGGTTGATCAATTTACTTTCATAAGAGGTGATTTGGGAATGGTAAACCCAAATGAAGTTTAATTCTTTAAATAACCATGTGCTTATTTGATTAAAACCTGCAACAATACTAACTTAGGCATCGGAGTGCCAATACTTGTTTTTGCAGGCCCCCAATGTTAAATCTTAAGCAAGTGCAACCGGAAGCAAAACCACTTCCGGATGATCACCCGCTGGCACTGAATGTTGAACTAAAAGAGCACCAGTGGCTGAACCAAGGGACATGTCACTTCAGAAAACGGTTCATCTCCCTCCATGAGAAGTTGTGCCTTCTCTGATAAGGTGAAGCGACACATGTCATAAGGTGCGCCGTTCCAATTAAATGTTTACGTTACCCAATATATGCTTTCATCTGAAGAGTCATTACCCATTTTACCCTCGGTAACTTTGCATATAAATAGGAAGTCACTTTCACTTTCACTTTTTTTACTTGCACAAATTTTTACCCACAAATTCTCTGCATATTCTCTTCATCTTCTACATCTTGTTCTTCATCTTCTTCGTCTTCTTCTTCGCATTTCATCTTCCATAAACTCTAAACCCACACAAAAATGGCCGGCTCACATGAATCCAACCCAAACACAAAGAAAGCCACTTCATCTAAGAAATCGAAGTCCAAAACTGGGAAATCTGGGCATTCTCACTCTGGGAAATCTGGGAAATCCCATGAACATCATGAAGAACACCATAAGCGCCAAGAACATTCTGGGCAGACACAAGGGCAGGATGAGCAAGTCCAGGAACAGCCTGGACATTCTGGGCGAGTCCAAGAACAGACTTAGCAACAACAACAAGAACAGGCCAAGAGAAGAGGGAAGAAGAAGGTTCAATTTAGCGAGGAGCCTTCTTCCAAAAGACAGAGGGTTGAAGAGGATGATCCTCTAGTTTATAGAGATGGGCCTTTGGAGGCTGTTTCCTCCAAGTTTGAAACTCTCAAACCCTACTTCAACAATGGGTTGTTCCTAGATCTGGCCAAGATTGACGAACTAGGGTTTCCCCACTTGCGGCCATACCTGGAGAAGTACTTGCCATGGCTGGGGATCAACCAGGAGTACAACATTAATGCCTTGAGGGTCTTCTGCGAATCACTCACTGGGAAGGTGAAGCATAAGAAAGTGGATGGGAAAGAGCAGATCCGCAGACTCACCTTCACTGCCACTATCAGGGGGAGAACCTTCAGTTTCACCTGGAGGGACATAAATGCCCTAATGAGGATCACAGAAGAGGGAATGAATGAGTGGTTGTACCCTGAGTCACTCAAATACAGCAAGGAGGAACTCGGGAAGATCTATGACACCCAAGGGAAGAAGGTGTCCAAGATGTCTGACTCCAACAGACTCTTGTACTATGTTTACTCCCGCATGATGACACACAAGGGGGGTAACTTCAATGAGTTCACTCTGCTGGACAACCCGTGGTTCCCTAGACTTCTCTCCCAGCAGCCAATCAATCCCGGGCAGTTGATCAGCCTTGAACTTCATAGATGGTTGGTCAACAATAAGGCTGGTTTTCTTCCCTACCCCACCATCCTTGCCTTCCTCCTTGAGAAGAATCTGATCAAGGCTACATCTGATATGGAGGAAGAAAATGTCAAGTGTGCTCCTGTGGGTGCCACTAATATCAGCAAGATGGGCATCAAGTATATTAAGAAGGCCAAGCCCACTCGCTCAGGGTCTCAGGCAGGCAGTACCTCTCATACCTCAGCCCCCTCTATGTTAGGTGTTGGGGATCAAGAAGTCGACTCTCAGCCTGGTCCCAGCCGGTTCGCGAAGGTGCCAGCAACAGTCAAGGCCTTTGCTGCAGATGTAAAGGAGGAGATCCTCTTTAGGCTGACTGATTCTTTGGTGGCTCCCCTCCGTAATGAGAGCGACGCTGGTTTCCAACAGCAGGGGGAAAGAATCCAGAGGCTCGAGGATAGAGTGGGTCAGGTTGAGACTCAACTTGCCAGAGTGGATGCCAAGTTAGATCTTATCCTCCAACACCTTCAGATCCCTCAACCCCAACAAGGTAACTTACCACCACCCCCTCCTCAAAACCCACCTCCTCCTCCTCCACCTAATCAACCCTTACTCCCTCATCTTCCTCCACCAAACACTCAACAACCACACACATCACCAAACAACGACCAACAACCCCAGCCTTCACCCAATCATGACCACCAACCCCAAGACTCACCCAACAATGACCATCAATCATCACCTCAAACCTCCACACAAGACTCACCCCAACAATCACCTCGCCAATCACCCCTTCATCCCAATAACTCTCCATCTCCACATAACTCCCCCAATCGCTCACCATCCAACACTTCCACCGGCCTTCCAATCCTAATCCTACCACACCTCAACCTACCACAGCCCAAAACATTGTTTTCACCTCTCCTAATCATCCAAATCAGACCTACTACCTCCGAGACCAATCCCCCATTCGGTGGAAAGTTAGACAACCTGATGTCTACTACTCCACCTACCCTTTTGATTGCCTCTTTACCCACCCCTCCTTCTGGGAAAGAAACACAGCCCTCCTACCCAAACCTCCTAAATCACCAGAACAAACCTCACCCACATCCTCTTCATCCACACCATCACCACCTCGAAGATTTGGCCCTGAACCTCCACCCTCCTCTTCACCTAGTTCATCCTCCCTGGCCCTCGCCCTTGTTGATGATGCCAAAAGGGGGAGAGATGCTGCTATCGCACTCCGCCAGACCATGGACACAAGGGATGTTCTGACTCAGCCATCCCTCTGGCTAGATGAAGACATCACGGCTGCCCTCCGCCGAGCCATGGAGTCTCAGAGACTGGGTGGCGCTGAGAGCCTAATTAGAGGGGAAGCCATCCGTTTTATGCAACAGCAGAGGTCGGATGAGCAAAGGTCCAAGTGGGACATGGTGGTAGTTGAGCAAAGTGAAGAAATTCCACAACCAGCCTCTTCATCTTCAGAATCTCCATCTACTGAGCAAAGCAAGAATTTTGTTCAGGAGATAATGATGAAGTACGGGCTGAAAAAGGTCAACCACCCCCCATTGTGATCGCTAAGCCAATCCTCTCATCCTCTGAGCAAACATCTGCCCCTCTTCCTCCATCTGAGCCAGCAGTTAAATTCAGTGAATCAAGAAAGAAGGCAGTTGCTAGAAAGCGTGCCAACAAGGGTGCTACCTCCACTGAATCTGCTAAGAGTGAGGAAGAGACTCCATCAGACCAACCTGAGCAAGAGACTACATCTGTCCAAGCTGAGCAAGAGATCCCATCAGTACAAGTCATTCCAATTCTGAAGGAAGTCAAGTTGGAGATAGAAGATATGACTCCTGAAGAGTTTGAGAAGTATGGGTACACAGACAGAATCTCTTTTGGTCAGATGGCTTGCCTGGACGCTGAGAGAGCAGCAGCCAAGCCTACCCAAATGGTAAGCAAGGGGAAAGGAAAGGGCAAAGGCAAAGGGAAGAGGAAAGCCCAGGAAGTTGAGGAGGACCCCAACTTCCCAGTATGGAATGTAAAGATCAGGGCTGTCCACTATCCAAATGGCGAGGTCACTCCTTTCTCAGATGCAACAGGGTTCCCAGGCTATGAGGAAGTTGAAAACTTGAAGAGAGCCTTCGAGGAGTCTGTTGAGTCTGAGAGACTCAGAAGGGAAAGGGAAGAGCAAGAGCTTCAGAGAATTATTGCTCAGATTGACCAGAATGTGAAGGATGCCCATCTAGCCCAGCTCCAAAGAGAGAATGAGGAGAGACAGAAGGAGAGGGAGAGGAAAAAGAGACATTAACTTTAAACCTCCTACTTCACCCTTTTACCTTAGAAAATTTTTCTCTTTTTCATGCATAGTTCATTTTGCATAGTATAGATTACTTGTGAATTTTATCTGCTTTTGTAACTCTAACTTGTAATCTTTTGATTATCAATAATAATTGTCTAAGTTATTTGTGCTTGCTCTAATTGTTACTCTTTTATTCTTTCGTATAACTTTAATCTGTAAATTTAGTTTGTCATCATCAAAAAGGGGGAGAATGTTAGAATCTTAAGTTTTGATAAAGACTAAAATATGAAAGAACTTAGACACTTAGACAAAATCAGGTTAATATAGAACCTCAAGTAAGAGTACAACCGGATGTGGATTTGCTTCCGGATAAACTAGGACTAGCGCTCGCGGATGAATTTCTCATCCCCCAGCGACAGCAAGTAATTAACTAAGGAAATAACTTAGTCCAGAAGCACTAGATATACAAAACCTTAAGACCAATCTAGGATTCAACCGGAAGTAGATTTGCTTCCGATTATAGTTAGACTAGCGCTGGCTGTTGGTATAAATAACACTAAGTGTCAGTGTACATGAGCCACGTCTAGTAGAATTGCTTCCGATAGCTTAGTGACTAGCGCTTGCTGTTGGAATAAGTAACACCAAGCGTCAGTGAACATAAGCCACGTCTAGTAGAATTACTTCTGATTGCTTAGTGACTAGCGCTGGCTGTTGGATTGAAGGACACTGAGCGAGAGTGAGTAAAAGTACATATAACCCTTCATCCAGTAGTAGTGCTTCCGGATGTGAAAGTGCTTCCGGATGCAAGAAAGGCCACTTAGACTAAATGAACTCCCACTGCATATGACTATGTGATTATATTGTTAGACTAACGTTCAAAGTGCAGTACACTAAGTAGAGTTGCTTCCGGATGTGAACTTGCTTCCGCAAGCAATTAGAATGTCAGAACGTTCAGAGATGCAGTGTCAGAATGCTTTTGTCAGAGCAGAGTTGTCAGGACTACTTTTCAGAGATAAAGCAAGTCAACCCTGCTATGCATTGATGAAGCATTAATTGGGCAAACGGTAACTTGGGAAAAACGGCCATATTCAAACGGCTAACCCACCTACCAAGAGTGAGAATGTTTGAAGACTATATAAGCAAGCTCACCTCCATTTATGAAAAAAAACTAATATCTTTGACAACTTGAAGAAAGCTAGAGAGAGAAATCGAGAAAACCTTCAAGCATCCAAAGTTGCCCAGAAAAGAGATAGAGCATTTAACTCATTGAGTGATCTTTTCATCTACCTATCTTGTACTCTTTGTAGTTAAGTCTCTTCTTGTATTAAGAGCATTCTTTGTACTTAAGTGTGTATCATTATCTGTTCTTAAAGAGAACTTAGTTAGAAAATCCTTTATTTGTAAAGGTTGAACCCTTGCTGGTTGTAAGGGGGAGCTAGTTAGAAAGGTTGCAAGTGAGCTTTGAGTAAAACTTGTGGTTGTAAGGTTGCAAGTGATCCAGTTCAAAACTTGCAGTTGTAAAGGTTCCAGGTGCACCCGTTGTAAAACCTGGGGATAGTGGAACTCGGCCTGGGTGGTTGAGAACTGGACGTAGGTCAGGAAGACCGAACCAGTATAAACTCGTGTGTTGTTTTTATTTGAGCTTTTATTTTTGTAGCACAATTCACCCCCCTCTTGTGCATCCATTACTTTCAAGAGCTTTACAAATTTTGTGTCAGCAGGAAATCTGGAAAAACGATTGCAATAGGAGACTACAAAGATCAAACACTATTAGAAGGATGAAATGGACATAATCAACCTTGATTACATTTCAAATTCGGAAATGCTCTGATTAACTTTAACATTGGGACAAGATGTACGTCACTGCTTCATAGATATACATCATTGGTAGTGGAAATAAATCAGTTCTAGAAAATTTATTTTTACCGTAAGTTCTAAAAGATTGGGGAGACCTATAAGTAAAACATAGTGAGGGCTATGCAAACAACGTAGATGTAGAATACACTAAAACCAAAAATAATTTTTAAATATAATAAGAAGGAAGTCTGACATAGTGAGAGCTATGCGGCACCCACTTTTTTTGTGCCTCAACAATCTCTTTTTATAGCTCGCATCTCTTGATTGCTTATATTTTTATACCTCAACAATCTTCTCTCCATTGGACATTACTCATCTGATGCAAAACTTTCATCTATTAATGCTATTTTTTAAAGAAACCAATGCAAAATAAAAATTCAGTTTCTCTCTTATATACAACTATAAAATCAATTTGATTATTTTTACACAAACTAATAATGCAAAATTAATCATTTTATTCCTAAAAACTAAGTAGGGTGTTTTGGGGAGTCATTAATGTTAAATTGGAGTGATTTGTTTAATGTTTGATAACATAACAATTTAGAAAGTCATTCTTGTACATTAAATAAATATTGTATATTTTAATTAAAATGAACAACAATAATTTAGGATGTAGAAAAAAAAAAGAGATGAATAGTGTTTAACTATGCTAATGTCAGTCGGTATGGTAGTTTTTTTTTTTTACCAAAATGGTATTGTAGTTGTTTTATTCTGTAATGTTAGTTGCTCCTTCTCTTTAGCATATTACTTATCATTCAGAGTGCTCTTGGAGAGCAAAATTTCAATGAACACAAAATACACACACTGAACAGAAATAAAGACGCGTGAAGAATAGAAGTGAAAACATACACACACTTGTATAGTATATGAGAGTCGTTGGAATTCATATAGACAAACACCTTCAACACTTGCACCCCATACAGAAGCGGCACCGTTTTAGGGACCTCTTTGGAATTTAAAAAACATAAATAAAAGAAGTAGAGACACCTGAAGAAAAGGAAGAGACGGCTTGTAACATCCCAAAAATTTAATTAAAGATTTGCAGTAATTTAAGATTTAATTTTGGAATTAATTATGAGTTTGAGACACTCCCAAGTGAAATTTACTTAATTCAAGGTATTTTTGGAGAATAATTATATTTTAAAGAGATTAATATGCGTATTCTCTTTCGAAATTAAATAAGTGATAACTAAAGGGTTAAATTATTAATTGAAGAAAATACATAAGGTGGTGTATGGGTTATTTTATTTGTATCAAGGTAGGAACTAATAAAAAAAAACAAGTAAATAAAGAGAGGGGCAATTTTATAATTTTCCATTAAAAACCCTAATGTCTCATCTCTTCCTTTCTCCTTCTTCCCTAGCCGCCGTGCACACACACATACTGCCTTCTTTGTCTCTCATTCTTCACACCACCACACTAACCAAACCCTTCTTCTCCTTCCTTACAAATCGGCAGCTCCCTTCCTCTCCCACTATCTCTTTCGAAATCACCACCATTCACCTCCGTCTCTTACCCGTCTCCTCCCTGTCTTAGCAGCGTGCAACAGCGGGTCTCGGCGAGCTCCAGCGGCGACGGACGGTGGCTACAGAGGCGGACGACGCGAGGATGGTAAGCTTCGGGTCCTTCTTGTTTTTCTCAAACTACACTTCGTTTTATGTGGTTTCTCATTTTCCATTCGGGCTTCTCTGTTTCTTCATGCTCCAGTGGCGGTCCGACGAGTTTAACGGCTGCGCTAGCCTCCCACATGCCATACAACAGCAGAATCGAACCTAGGTGGTTTTCCTCAACTCATCTCTATCCGTTTCCTTTTGTTTTCTGCGAGTTTAGAGAGAATCTGATTTCATTGTTGGGATTGGGTTGTTTAATCGGTAAAGGCCGAAGCTTTAGCTTCTATTCTTGTCATTTTGAATGAGAAAGTAAGCTTTGATTGAAGTTTGAAGTAGTTTATGTAAAACCCTAATTTTTGGGCTTAAGGGCCGATGGGTTATGGTCATTTTTGGCTTAAAATCCTTACTGTAACATTCTGTTACTAATTGCCTAATTTACTAATTAACCAATAATATCCATTTCAATTCATTAATCTCTTTACTAACTATGATAGAAAAAGGAATTTCCATAATATTAATATTTCTATCATAGTTAGAAAAAGATCATTCTAATCCTTTTATATTTTATCCATGATAGAAAAGAATTTCCTAATATAATATGAATACTATCATGGATAATTAACAGCTAACCATGTTAGAAAAAGATTCACCTAACATGGTTAGAAAAGGGGAAACCTAATATTAAATATAGTAACCTGTCATTAGCACCGATTAATCAATAGTAGCAATTTTAGTCGTTAATACTTATCTAACTATGATAGTAAAGACTTTCCATATTAATACAACACTATCATAGTTAGAAAAGTATTTTCCTTATATCACAATCCATAATATTAATCATCATTCTAACTCTTTTATTATGTTCCATAAGAAAATATGCGGAAGCAGATGCAGGCCTATACAAATTGGCAATATACAATTCTAAATAACCTATATCACCTTCACTACCTAATTTCCCTTTCCTGAAGCTTGCGCCTGTGCATGAATACCTGCAAAAATGTCAGTAATCGTGGGATGAGACAATTTGTCCCAGTAATCACCGCTTAACTCACTATAACAGTGAGATGTGCGGTAGTAAGGGCGTCTAAAGGGTACCACAGATATAAAAACCAGAATATAATATATATATATATATATATATATATATATATATATATATATATATATATATATATATATATATATATATATATATATATATATATATATATATATATATAAAGGTTTCTTCCATGCTCACTCAAGTCCAACAATCATATCCAAACCAAATAAATTCATCATCTCCATACTTCAATCAACTAATACTACCACATCAACCCTCACACTCACCTAAAGATGCATTGTGCCATCACGGTGCATTCAAGCATCTATTCTTCACTATATGATTTGACACTGTGTCCCTCTCCATAATGAGGGGACAATTTCCCTCTCTGGCAATCTCCAGAGAGGAAACCCCAATTCTGCTTCCATTACAGAACGGGAACGGTTGGGCTCTCCAGTGCCAAACAACCGTAGGTCACTTTCTCTCAATAAGTTGACCTATGATCTCCGGTCTAATCAATCCGAAAAGGATCATCAGTACAAATAACTGTCGATTGGCCTATCGACAGTTATCATCGCGCGATGGTACGTATGTATATCAGTGTCATGCAAACCTCACAATATTCATATCCATCAATTTTAATCTCATCATCAATATCATGAACCAATATCATTCCCTTCACTATCTCAATCTCAACTATTCAACTTATTCCCTCAACCTAACTATCAACATCTCTCACATAATACCATCTGAACCTCTCACATCATACCAGAATAAACACCAGCCAGGATAATATGTATAATGTTTCAAATTCCTTTTATATGAAAATAATCGTGTTTGAAAGGCACCCGATAACCTGTTTTGTATAAAAATACCTTTTAAAAGATAATATATATATATATATATATATATATATATATATATATATATATATATATATATATATTATCCTTCAACATGATAGGGTTATCGAAAATCCCAACTAACGTCACCCTCAATGTTATAGTAAGGTTAAGTGTGATTACCTGTCGCCCTTCAACATTCCACTGCTTTTCCTTACCATTTCCTTGTAGATTTTCCTTCAAGTATCATCAGCAAGAACAAGGCAATCAAACTAAAGCAAGTTCAACAAGTGATATACTTCGTCCCTCCTTCCTCTCCGAATTCACAAGTACTAATCAAAGTCAGATTTTTGCCTCCTAAGTTTCAATCCTCAATTAAAAATTCTATATTTAAACATGAGACAACAACACTCCAATTCATTAACATACTATCGTACCTTATTTAAACCCTTAATTATCCAATTATGGTTCAAATTACCATACACTTGATTTAAAACTAAGAACAATTAGCAAGCCAGAGAAAACCATCCGATATCTATATCATATCTCATATATTTACCTGTACCTTAAACATTTACAGCAATAATTCTAATAACAAAATTATCCAGCCATGAAAGCTTAAAACTTGACAACAACTATCATATTTATAAGACACTAAAACACAATTTTGAACACCAATCGACAGCCAATCAACCAAAGAACACTGACTTCAACCATAAACCAGAAAAGAAAAGGACCTATACAAGCTAAAATTAACAAACAATCAAGCTAATATTTCATTTAGAACTCTCAAATCCCCAAACTCATTCGGCATCTCACATAACTCACCTAACATTGTAGAAAAAGTAAAGCTTGGACAAGAAAGCTTACCTAGACTATATTCAGAGATTGTAGGTAACTCATGGGCCAAAGGCCGCCGAAAATTTCGCCGGAAAAATGCCAAAGCAGTGGTAAACCCGAAAAGAAACCAAGAAAGAAGGGGAATATATGAGAAATCAACATTAAAAAGAAATATAGCACAAGAAACCCAAGAAAAGACGGAGCTTTACCTCTCCTTGTCGCCGATCGCCTGAGACGAGAAGAAACAGAGGAGAGAAGACGCGAGGGAGTGAGATAGGAGGTGGGTTTCGGTGAGGAGGAAGAAGGAAAGAAGAGCAAGAAGATGATGGCTTGTGGGAGGGGTTGGCGCCGCCGCTCCTTGGCCGCCGGAATTCGCAGAAGGAGGGCGGAGGTGAGGAAGAGAAAAGAGAGGGGGCGACGGGTTAGGGAGGAAGAAGAGGATTAGGGTTTGTTTGGTGTGTGTGTATATATGTGTTTGTGTGGTGTGGTGTTTAGGGAAAATTCTAATTGACTACCCCATTCATTTATGCTTAATTGTATTTCTATCACAAAAGTTTGTATATATTACTGTATCTCTTTCTTTTCACCATAATATGATCTAGATTCCAATTGACTTTCATGGAAGTTTCTATCCCTAATTAATACTTTGAACTATATTTATTTAAATTCCAAACTAAATAAGATTTAATATTCATGAATTGCCCATAATATCTTAAAATTCCTTACTAAAACTCTAAAATTTCCTAAATTAAACCTCAAGACCTAAATAAATTATTTATTATCTCTAATTTAAAATTTAGGATGTTACACTTACTAACTAATCAACAACAAAACTTGTTTGAATTTGGTTGTGGCACTGCTTGTTTGATTTAGCTTGGGTTTAATTGTTTCACAACTTTAATTTTGTTTCCTTTGAACAATTGGGCTATTACATGGATGTTGTTGGTTGTGCTAAGGAAATAAAGTTAGAAATCGACAATGGATAAGGGAGTTGTTTTGTTACTTGTGAAGGTTTGAGTTAAGCTGAACCATGTTTTGCATGTTGATTTTTATAGGTGAATTTGAATATAAAATTATGATTTTTCATTCTATTGGTTTGGCTGAACTGTTATGGAGGTTTTGAGGATTTTGGGAATAGCAATTAAAATTTACCTATATAGGAGTTGTTGAAATTTAAGTTGGATAAGAGCAATATAAGGATGAGTTTAAAAAGTTATCCTTGACATTATGGATGAGCTTAAAGGGGGTTGTTGTTGAGTGATTATGGGACTAATGGCTTGAGTTTAGAGATGGAGGAGAATATTGAAAGGATTAAAGGATGACAGAATATATTTGGTTGAAGTGAGAGATAGTTTGTGTTTAGCAAGAATTTGATTGGTTTAAGGATTTTTAGATGTAGGCAGCTTTAGTTTTAAGGAAATGGATCAGTATGATTAGAGATATATGCGTAAGAGGGAATTAAAGTTCCGATATGAGAATTTTCAAGATGGAATTGGTATGTTAAAGGATTTGGAAATAAGTTAATAACTAACTTGAATATATCTATAAATTACTGAACTTAAGTATTCTCAAACTTTGATGATTATATTTGAATGATAATAGTGATGTGAGGTTGATTACATAAAAGGTCATTAAGAGTTCAAGAACCCTAAAGGAGTAATTTAAATAATGATTTGTCGTTGAAGTTTATGATGATGTTATAATTATGGTTTGTTGTTTGATTGCTACCTTGCTGTATATTATAATTTCAATGTTTTTGAGAATAGGTGGTTATCTTGGTGAGGATTGTGAGTAATGTATTAATTAGATGACTGAAGTGGTAGTTTGGATTTAGTCTTTTTTTTTAATTTTGAATACGGTATTATTTGACTGTGGAAGTGATAGATGCTTGAGAAATGTAATGGCTAATGGATGTTATTAGGTTGTGGTGATAAACTTATAGATGTGAAATAATGTTGAGGAAACAAGGGTGATTTGATTCATGAATTGATGTGATACAATAGAGTTTGCTCCATTCTGTTTATTTTGTCTCAATTATCTGTTTCTGATTTGGATGGCGTTATGTGGATTCTGTTATTGAATTTGAATTGTGTTTGAAATGCATGTATAGGACAAGTAAAAGAAAGGGGCTTGGGTAGAATGTAGGTTCGAGAGCGACGTTATTCATTAAATATATATATAAGAATAAATGTTTATGACTATTATTTCTTTGTGTAATAATAGGAGGGATTAAGAGGAAAGTACTTGGAAGTTCTCAAAGAAATGGTAAGGAAGGCAGTGGAGTGCTAAGGGCGACAGGTAATCCCTCTTACCTTACTATAACATTGAGGGTAATGTTAGTTGGGGATTTCGTAAAATCCTTTCTCACCCTCTATATATATATTATCTTTGAAAGATTATTTTTATACAAAACAGGCTATCGGGTGCCTTTCAAACACGATTATTTTTGTATAAAAGACTTTTATACACTATATATATTATCCTGTTCTGGTGGTGGCCATTGATCTGGAATGGCATGAAATGTGTATAGGCATAGCTTTTGGGTAGTGGTTTGAAAGATGGTGATGATAGAGAAGGGAGAGTTATGTTGTGGAAAATCTGAGATGATGAAATGTTAAGATATTGTAGGGAATTGCGGGAGTACATGACACTGATAGTAATATTGCGATATTGAAGTGAATTGTGGTTAAGAAGTTGAATATGGTGAATGAGATTGTAATTAATGAATGTTGTGAGGTTTGCATGACACTGATATACATATGTACCATCGCGCGATGATAACTGTCGATTGGCCAATCGACAGTTATTTGTACTGATGATCCTTTTTGGATTGATTAGACCGGGGATCATAGGTCGACTTATTGAGAGAAAGTGACCTACGGTTGTTTGGCAGTGGAGAGCCCAACCGTTCCCATTCTGTAATGGAAAACAGAATCGGGGTTCTCTCTCTGGAGATTGCCAGAGAGGGAAATTTGCCCCCTCATCATAGAGAGGGGCACAGTGTCAAATCATATAGAGAAGGTTAGATGCTTGAATGCCCCGTGATGGCACAATGCATCTATAGGTGAGTGTGAGAGTTATGGTAGCATCATTAGATTGGAGACTGGAGATGATATTTAGTTAATGTGGAGTTGATGGAGGGATTTGAGTGATGAATGGAAGAAAATTTGACATGGATATATATATATATATATATATATATATATATATATTACTGGTTTTAAAATGAGGTACCCTTTAGACGCCCTCGCTACCGCACATCTCACTGTTATAGTGAGTTAAGCGGTGATTACTGGGACAAATTGTCTCATCCCATGATTACTGACATTTTTGCAAGTATTCATGCGCAGGCGCAAACATAAGGAAAGGGAATTAGGTTGTGGAGGTTATTTAATTTGTTTAAAAATGTATATTGCCAATTTATAGGGCTGCATTCGCTTCCGCATGTATATATATTTATTTATTGTTTAATATCAATTAGTTTTGTTTATTAACCATGTTAGGCAAATCCTTTCTAACATGGTTAGCTGCTAATTATCCATGATAGTGTTCATATTGTATTAGACAATTCTTTTCTATCATGGATAATGTATAAAATGATTAGATAATTCTTTTCCTAACTATGATAGAGATATTGTTGATATGATTATTCCTTTTTCTATCATAGTTAGTAAAGAGATTATTGAATTAAAATAGATATCTTGGTTTAATTAGGGAATTAGTAACAGAATGTTACACGGCTGCTTCACTGTAGATCATCATCAACACCTCATCTTCTTTCACAGAGCGAGAGAAAAATGCAGAGGGAAGGAGGGAGAAGCTGAGGTGCAGTTTATCATCTCTAGAGGAGGATGATAGGACTGTAGATGGATCTGGGACCAACGTGCCATCACTGCCGCCACCAAACGGAAAAGCTGTCGCCGCTGTCCAAGTGTGTGGTCAGAATTTTTTTGAGAAAGGAGGCAGAGCTTCATTAGGACTCACCGCTTCATCAAAGATGACAAGTTGCATCACAATTTCCTTTATATGACGGTTTGAATCTTCTGCATCACAACAGAGTCCATGGTACAAAATTTAAAAGGGGGAAGGGAAGCTGCTTGGTGTGTGTGAGGGCAAGTCCTTTTAATAGACAAACAAAAAGCTTACTTACAGGAGAGAAACTTAAAGGTTTTCAAATTTTGAGGGCGGGGTGGGGATTTTGAGGCAGGAAATAAGTAAGGTAGGAATTCACACAACAACGCTCAAGAAAAGTCTATGTCTATAGGAACAATACAGATTAAGTGGTTTATGCAGGAGTAGCACCAACTTGGCCGCAAACCTATTACCTATATCTCCATGTAATCATCGTCGTCGTCGTCAATATTTAAAAGCAACATTTTGATTTTGAAACTGAGGTAAAACGAGGGAACGAAAAAAAGGAGATGAGCTTATCAATACGTTATCCAACAGTGGATTCACGCCTAGCAAAATTGGGAGTTGGGTGATATTAAAGCAAAGTTTTTTAAGCTACACAACAGTGATATCAGAACTATTTGAGATGAGATTTATATTATCACTTTTTCGGCGCCCATCCCTTTCATAGCTTGCTGTAGTAGTGGAAGTCTGCACACTACTTTCGGCGCCCATCCCTTAAAATAAAGTTTAAGGTGTTAGAATCTTAAGTTTTGATGATGTCAAATATAGATATCAATGATGTCAAATATATTATGATGAATATGATTAAGTCTTGACATCAATACCATATGTTTAAATGATAAGCAAAAAGATTGTTTTAAAGCATGATGAATCTTGAATGTTTGAATATGTATGAAGCATGCTTGCTCGTGTGACTATTAGATTAATAGCTAGTGAGCGTTGAATGTGAATGAATGAGAAGCTATAGCTTGGAATAGCTTAGGATAGCTTGGGACTGCAATAGCCAATGAAGACTTAGAATAATCTGAGATGTTTATATCAATGTCACTAAGATCTTCATTGTAGCAAATCCATAGATGTACACTTAGCCTGAACTTAGATTGAACAATATTGTAATTGACTAAGAATGGCTACCACAAGCAAAAGCACCATGGGATGGACTATACTAGCAGAACGTAGTCTAAGTTCTTGATCAGTCTAAATCCTAACAGCTTAGTGGACTACCTTTTATAGACTAGATGCTTAGGAAGCCCAACTAGATTTAGATTCTAAGTTAAGTCTCTATCGGATGCAAAAATGCTATAGGAAGACCACAGTAGAATTAACAGAGATATCGCTTGCGGAAGCATATGTGCTTCCCCTAGCTGTTTGGCTTCCACTAGCTGATTCGCATCCCGTAGCACTTTTGCTTCCCATAGTGCTACACTTGAACACTAAGTCTGATCCTATATAACCTAGTCTAAGTAGGATAAGCTTCCCATAGCAAAAACGCTTGCGAAAGCAAGAACCTCTATTTCCACGTAGTTAGACTTCCGGAAGCAAGTAGGCATCACCAAGCACAAGTGAATCTAACACTAAGCCTAATCCTAGTCTAAGTAGAATAGCTTCCCATAACAAAAACGCTTGCGATAGCAAGATTCTCTATTCTACATAGTTAGACTTCCGATAGCAAAAACGCTTCACATTGCATATTTGCTTGCCGAAGCATATCATCCTTAACTTAGCACATTTTGCTTCCCACAGTGCTACACTAGAAACTAAGTCTTGATAGTCTAAGTGGAACGCTATACATTGTCAAAATACTTCCCATTGTGGAACCACTTGAATCCACTAGTAGACTATACTTAGCGAAAAGGCTTTCCATTGCACCACACACTGTATACTTGGTACTAACATCTGAATGTGCAGAACTTAGTTCATAGCTTGTGATAGCGCCTTGCAATTGCGCTAGTGGATGGACGTTGTCAGAGATAGTACAGTGTGCAGATGTCAGAGTTGCCTTTTGTCAGAGCAGAGATGTCAGAGTTACTTTTCAGAAGTCCTCTGTGCAGAATTAATTTAAAGCAAATTCAACCCTGCTAAGTATTAATGTAGATGTACTTCTCAACGTTAACAAGGGATCAACGGCTATATTCAAACGGACATTTCAAATTGCCATTAAGTGTTGGAAGCTGAGTATAAAAGAAATATCTTCAGCATTCATAGAAGAGAGACGAAGAACAGCAAGCTTATTGTCTGAGATATTGTAGTCTACATTCTTCTTATCTTCTACTCTCTGATCTTAGAGTTGTAATATTCTTAGAGAGAATTCTTGAGAGAATCATTTGTACTTAAGTGTGTAACACAATCTGTTCATTAAGTGAACTTTGTAGTAAATCCTTTTTGTAAAGGTTGAACCCTTGCAGGTAGTAAGGGGGAGTGAGTAAGGTTGCAAGTTAGCCCGTAAAACTTGTGGTTGTAAGGTTGCAAGTTAGCCCGTAAAACTTGTGGTTGTAAAGGTTGCAGGTGAACCTGTTGAATACCTGTGGATTAGTGGAACTCAATCAAGGGATTGAGAACTGGACGTAGGTCAAGAGTTAGACCGAATCAGTATAAAAGAATTGGTGTTTGTGTCTTTGTTTTATCTGGTTTTTGAGGCCACAATTCACCCCCCCCCCTCTTGTGTCCTAAGCCCTTAACATAAGGGATAAGATTATTTGGGATGAGATTATAATAAAATAAGGAAAATGCACACTAAAGCATCCCCCTACAGCAAGCTATGAAACGAAGGTGCAGAAACTAAAGAACAGGAAAAACATAGTTTGGGGAACGAGATTTAAATTATATATAGATTAACCTAATACATGACAAATCAGCACATTTAACTCTCTTAAAAATCAAATTTAGGTCCTTTTTTAACTTTAGGGACTAACTCTTATAGACAAAGCAAACTTAAGGGACCAAAACCATCAGTTTTAAATTACAGGGACTAAAACCCAAATTGGAGTAAACTTTAAGGACCAAAATCATCAATTTTAAACTACAGGGACTAAAACCCAAATTGAGGTAAACTATAGGGACCAAAAGTATGTTTAACCCTATAATATGATATGTAATATATGTTATAAATAAATAACCTATTTTATTTGGGAAAAAGACAAAAAAGATTATCAAATTATATAAAGGACAGATTGGTCTGAATAATTCTAAAAAGGACTAAACAAAGACATTTACTCAAAGTGTTCTTTTACAAATCTTTACTTTCTAAAAGGAGGGCATATGATAGCCTACATGTATGACACCTGTCCATTTTCCCTGCCTGAGTACATGACATGTGTCCTTTCTCACCACACCTGTCATTTTTTTTAATCAGTAACTGCCCATGTATCTTTTTACTCTTTCACCGAAAATGAAACTCAACTCCAACCTATACCCAACAAGCTTTCCATTCAATGTTTTGTTGCTCAATCTGATAAAAAGAAAATTGACAACTTACCTACATCCCTGATCAACTTCATAATTTCACATATTTCACTTCACATATAACTTGGATTGTACATGATTTTTGAGGATACATAGATAGCAAATATACACTATTTAAGGTGAAATGAACAATACATGAAAAACATATTTTTGTGAAATTTGGAGTTGAATTGTACATTTTTAGGTGTAAGAACTCATCAACCCTTTTTCTATTTTGTATAGGAAGAGGTGGTCAAGTCTTGAAAGAAAGAAAGATTCAAGGAGGAAGCTCAAAAGAAGCAAAAAGAATAGGAAAGCAGAATGGGGCTAGAAGGTGGCGACCCATGTATGAGATGTCACCTTCTCTGTTCTTGAGCCCCAGGCGCGCCTTGGGGCTCCACCAGGGCTTTTTCCTGAAGCTATGCGCTTTGACTAGTATAAAAGGCATTTTTAGGGTTTCAAGGGGAAGAGCCTCCACACACTTGAGAGGACGAAAAACACACACTTGCTGGGCACTTTTGGGAGTCTTGAAGGGCTTGAAGAACATTGGGAAAGCTTGGGATTCAAGTGGGAAGCTTGGAGAGATTTGAGCTTTCTTCATTTGTGGTTGTATATCTTCTCTCTCCCCTTTTCTTCATCTCTCTCCAATGAACTCTTCCATAGTTTTAGGGTTTGTTTTATTTACATTTATGTGTAACTAAAACCCTAATATAGGGTTGCTATGAACCTATTTACAGATTGAACCATCTACTCTCTCTTTCTTTAAGTAATTAATAAAGTATATGTGTAGTTTTTATCTTGCTCTCTATTTGTTTTACGTGCTTGATCACCACTTACTTAGTTAAATGGAATATGACTTGAGAAAGTGTATTTTGTTTTAGAACTTAGATAAAAGCATGTTGGAGTTGAAGTTTATGGTTTTAAATGGATGGTTTGTTAATAACATAGAGATATAGTTATTGACCTAACATAATCATAATTAAGGTGGTCGAGGAAAAGAGCTTGCATTTATTGTGACAAGAGGTTGTGCAATAAATGCTAGCATAAATTTGATCTTGACTTGAGAAAGCTTTTTCAAATAATTTTGAACCCTAGACTTGCACATATTATGATTTAATCACTTAAAAAGGAGAGGGAAACCTTAGTTCATGAAATGAATATGGGATTAGAAATCATAGGCCTTAATTATCATTGTTAAATCGTGTTTGAAAACTCCAAATCTTTTTACATTCATATTTAAAACTCATTTCTTATTTGAAAACAAACTCTCAATATGTTGCTACTTAAAGTTATTAATGATATAATTAGTGGTAATCACGTTGTTTAAACAACAATATTTGTGGAATGACAACCCTCTACTATATTACTTTTGACGACCCGTATGCTTACGGAAGCGCATCAATTTTGCGTTGAGTCAATCCCTACGAAGAGATATTCTGAAAAGAATAACGAGGAAGACGACGAAGAAAATTGATCCAAGGAAATTTGTCTCCTCTCGCCGCCTGCAATGCCATCAAGACCCCCATCGACAAGGGAAGCACGTCGCCGCTCGCTGCCATTGATGCCGCGAATCCCTACATCGCCGATGACGGTTTCGTCACAATTTCAGAGCCAATAGTGTTCAGTTAGTAAGGCTTCGACACTTTACTTATTCTTCAGTTCTTGGCGAGTATGTCCATTTTTTCGCTTCATCCTTTTCCCTTCCTTGCTTTATTTTATTTTTTGGTTTTTATGTTTCATATATTATTCTCTCAATCCTTCTATACTCAAACACGGTTACATTATCTTGCATGTGGTTATGTGTTGTGAGTTATAGTTGTTCAAACTCTTTTGAATATACACAAGATATGTGACTGATTTATGTTAAATGCATTGTTTATACAACATTTACTCTGCATCTGAAATTGTTGGTGAACATTAATAGGATTTACATTTATTTAAGTCATCTTCTAGATGTTGTTTTTCAAGATTGTTTAATTTAGGAATATATTCTTAAATGATCATGCAATCCTTTCTCTGTTATTGTTTCATTGTCACAGAGGTGATATTGTATTAGATGTAAAAGATTCAGTATTGATGTCAAACTGGTAAATGACGTTTTCCTTTAATTCTTTACATGCATCTCTTTAGATGGGACTTTGGGCTTTAATTTTTTTCTTGCATCTCTTTAGATGGGACTTTGGACATAGAAAAATTCAATGTCGTTTTTCCTTAACAATACACATGCTTGTATAAATTTATTCTTCAAATTTGTTGAAATATGAGTATTATTTTTCTAGTGTGTTTAATACAGATAACTATTGGTTGAATGAGGATGCTTCCATGGATATTCATGTCTCAGGTGTAGAAGTATTTTATGCCATTTCAATCATACCATTCTAGAATAAAAGAATAACGAAGAAGAGGATTTAGCATTCTTATCTCCAATAAAAATTAATTATTTGAAATAGAACTCATGATGCATTTTGTGGCATCACCTTTTTTACTACAGCATTTAATATTTGATTTGCCAACATGATTCCTCTTAAAGTGCTTATTTTCTGACAATGAGCTCCTTCTGAAATGTGGAATTTATTTTGAAAAAAAACATGTATAATGTCAAAGACTTCAATGAAACATAATTTCTTCCCACGTTAACCACGACCCATCAGCCCACTAAAACCATTAACGCACAAATCAAGCCGTATATTTCAACTGTTTCCAAAAAAAAATTAAGACCAAAATGACTATGGCTTCTTCACAAAACATCTGAATAACCATCCACACAAATTGATGATTATAAAAATTCACCCACATATCACTTTGGATTCTTCACATGCATCACAACCTTTCCAACCCATATGTACAATTTCGCCAGTTTCACAAGATGGTCGTATTAAGATTCGTATTGTTCATTTATGGAATATGTCGGGAAAGTATTCACATCAAAAGAATTTCTCAATCGAGATGGATGTACAAGATGAAGAAATATATTACTATAACTATTTCTATATTTAATTTTATACTACTTCACTTTCAATCGCGCATAGCCATTTTACTAAATTAAGTTTCTTAAAGGAAGGTCGTATTCAAGCATCCATATGAAGTTGCTTGATTGTTCTTAATGGAAAAAATATCTATGGAACACACTATCCATTGCATTAAGGATGGAGGGCAAAATTGTTCTAAATGTTTCAAGTAGTGGTATAGCATCTCTTATACTACCGAGAGGTAAAACAGCTCACTCCCAATTTGTGATTCCTATTGCAGTTAATGAAGATATTGTGTATAATATAAAACACGGTTCTCTACTAGTAGAACTATTAGTGCATACTTTTTTGATTATATATGGGATGAGGCATCAATGACAAACAAATGTTGTTTTGAGACCCTTGACAAGTCATTGCGTGATATAAATAGTTGATATGTGGAAGATGCAAGTGTCTTACCGTTTGGTGGCAAAGTGGTTGTTCTAGGAGGGGATTTTAGACAAATATTACCAGTTATTTCTAGGGGTACCGGTGAAGATATAGTATTTAGTACTATTAATTCTTCATATTTGTGGAGAAAATGTAAGTTTATTTGTTGACACAAAATATGCGGTTGATGACTACAAAAGAAACAGCTGATGCTATAGAGCTTGCTGATTTTGCAAAATGGATTCTTGCAGTAGGTGATGGAATAGTGCTAAATGAAGATGACACTGATGATTTGATAAAAATCCCAAGTGAATTCCTATTGCAACTTACTACAAATGCATTGGAGTGCATTATTCATTTAACTTACTCAGACTTGTTGTTGCACTTAAATGATTTTTCATACTTTCGTGACAGAGCTATTATAACATCCACATTATCTATTGTAGAAGAGGTCGTAATGCGGTGCTTGCAATGCGTTCCGGTGAAGAGAAGGAGTATTTGAGTGCCGATATATAGTATATCAAAGCAAGATTGTAATGTAGGCTCTTTTGATGGTATGCACTCAACTGAATTCTTGAACTCAGTCACGATGTCTAGTTTACCAAATCATGAACTTCGACTCAAAATAGGTGCCCCTATTATTTTGATGCGAAATATTAACAAATACAATGGACTTTGCAATGGAACAAGATTGATAGTAACAAGATTAGAGAAACATGTTATAGAAGCTAGCTAGCATTATATCAGAAAACAATCTATCATCTCGTGTTCTCATCCCACGCATCACAATCACACCTTCAAATTCAATTTGTCTTTCACCTTATGTAGGCACCAATTCCCTGTCATGCTAGCATTTGCACTCACAATTAACAAGAGTTAAGAACAAAGTTTGCTAAATGTAGGATTATACCTCCCACAACCAGTATTCACACATGGTCAATTGTATGTTGCAATATCTCGTGTCAGCGCATGATAGGCTTGAAAATTCTTATTCTAGATGGAGAAGGGAACTCAACATGTAAAGCTTCTAATATTGTGTATAAGGAGGTCTTCTACAACCTTCTTCCTTAGATATGTATTTTTAAAGTATTAACATGTATATTTGTATAACTTTTAATGTGATATGTTTGAGATGTAACATGTTTATTCAATTCACCTGATTATACCATTGTGCAATGTATTCATTCATTAGTATTTGTTACATTTTAATTGTATAGAGTGTTCAATAATTAGATGATCACATATTTGCTTTTAAAAACTCCAATGAAGGAACTTGGTGGGTTGGCGTTAGTGGTAAGTACTATTGTCCCTTAGGCAAGTGACTGGGGATTCAATCTCTAGCCCTTGTGAATGGATCAAACACTTGAAGGACATCGAATTTGCGGTCGGTGTAGTGATGGCTTGGGTCTAATCCTTCAAGAAAATTTAGAACCAAGGGGTTAGTGGAAGCTAACCCCCGGGTATCAGTCTGAGAGGAGCCTATAAATGTAACTAATTATCTAGTAATTAAATGCTAAATTTGTCTGAATAAGGAAAATTGTTATAGATTAATAATGAAAATAAGTAAAAGGCGTGAACGATATGAAAATGAGCAAAAGTATAGATTTAGTTAAATGGAATGGAATTGCTCTTGGGAAATGATTTGGAATAACTATCCTAGCTCAATTAATATATGTAGGGAGTCAATTAAGATGCTAATTTACTAATTTACCAAACCTCATGGACCCATGAGTCCAATACCTAATTGTTGGAACCCTATCCAATTGGGCATTGTTAAACCCTTTAGCACCTTGAGCTTTCTCTAAGTTGCCTAAAATATCAAACTTCACCAACTGGCAAGTCTAATACCTAGTCTCATGAACCCATTCAAATAGGCATCATTAATTACCCTAGAGTGTGATTAGTAATTTGTAATGCATTAGATTCAATTACAATTCAATTCAATCAAACTATTTATCATAACCATACATATGCAGTGAGGAATAAATTGAATCGTAAATAAACATATATAGAAACCATATATGTTGTTGAGTCCAAATCCCTCATTGCAAACCATAACCACAATCAAACTCAAATAAGCAGCATAATCCAAATTTCAAAGTATAGATGACAAACCTAAACCTAGGAAAATCATAAATATAAAAGAAAGGGAAAAAAGCAAGACTCCCCTATTAGGCATGCGAGCTCAATCCATCTCAAACAATTCCCAATAGCCAGGAGGGTGTTTTCGCTACTCATAAATAAGAGCTTAAAAACCCCAAGCTCTAATTTATGAGAACCCATGGTGAAGGGAGGAATTATGGGAAAATAGAGGAGGAGTGGGAGAGGAAGAAATTGTACAGTTCGATGCCTTCTTCTTTCGCAATTCATTCTCCCCCCCCAACTGAACGCCCTTTCCTTTCGCCTCCAGGTCCTCAAAACCATTCTTGTCTTTTTCTCTATAACTTCAGACCAAAAATAATACCTCCCCAGTCAGCCTCCTTGCTTGTTTCGTTCCAGCCCAAACACATAAGTTTTTAACGCGTAATAATACCCTTTCAAGTGTGCTGCTACTTGTCACATATTACTCCTTCAATTGGGCTTTTAATTGAATCACCAACAGTGGCTACTTGGGCTTTGCTTCAATTCATTTCATCTTCAAACAAAAACTTTGGGCTTGTGTTATGAATTCCCATTTCCCATTTCAGCCCCAATAATGCATGACCTGCCTAAACAAAAAGATATGGTATATAATAATAATAATAGTAATAATAATAATAATAACAACAATAACAATAACTCTCTTTTTGTTATTTTTAACTTTTGGACTATTTTTTATTTATTTAGTATCTAAGTTAAAACATTTTGCTTTATCATATAGAACACTAATATTGAACCTCAAATTGTTAAAGACTTCATTTTATCACACTAAAAATCATACAAATCTTGTGATTTGTCAACTTCCTCACACTTAAACCTTAGTACTCCCGGTCAAATACAAGTTTGAAAAGTTTTGAAGTACAATGACAAGTAAAACAATTATGAGAATTCCAACAAATAATTTGGAATGAAATAATGCTAACAATGGTTAATAATGATTGTAATGAATACAATGAGTATGAGTAGAGAAGAAAATCACTCAATGATAGGTGTTTACACACATCTCACCATTTTAGGTTCATTTATACTCTCAACATCCACTTTGGCACACATTCTACCATATGCTTGTAGGAATTCTAAGGTCTCTACTAAAACATAAAGTGCAATGCATCAAAAGGACTTTTGAGGGTTGTAATGATGGAATAGGCCAAGTGATGGAATGAGAATGAAAATGAAAACAAATGATGTTATGCTTGTTCAACCATTCACTTTCAACTCTAAGGATCACCTTTAACTTGCCAAACTACCATGCGTGCCAAATTTTCGCATTTTGTACACTTTGTACAACTTTTTTTGTCATATTTGTTTTTCATTTTCACACTTTTTTTTCTTTTCAATACATGGCATGCTTTTTTTTCAATATGGCCATGGCATTTTTCATTTAAAATGAACAACGAAGTGATTTTTTTATTGGCAAAACAATGCAATAACATCAAGTGAAGGGCTCAAAGGAGTTCACAAATAGGAATAGTGTTTAGGGTTAGTGTTTGGGATTAAGGGTTATGAAATGAAGGCCTTTATCATACTACATTACACTATATGCAACAAGCTTTGACCAAGAATGCAAACAAGTTCTAGAGAATAGTAACCAAGTGGATTTCACTCAAAAATGAATAATAAGGCCCAAATAAACCTCACATATTGCTAATTCTCCAAAACTCATAAACAAATATTCAAGACAACCAATGTTAACCATAATACATTGGTTTCAATCAAGAGATATATCAAAAGCATCAATGAATTCCCATAATTGGCAGAATAAGTTCAAAAAATATGTCATGTCCAAGGTTAACAAATGTAAAAGTGAGGGAAAGTTCACATTTTTTCAAAATTGTCATTTTGAAGCCAAAAACATAATTAAGATGCAATAACCCAAAACTTAAGTCAACATTCCAAAAAGCAATCAAAAGTAGTCTCTCCCACACTTAAAATGTTGCATTGTCCCCAATGCAAAACTTAAGCTAGGTAAGAGCACATGCATAGGGATTTTATTCTCATAAACTACCATCTACGTCCTAAAATTACTTTTTCTACTAGAATTGCTCCCCTCTGCCACACTTATCCTACAATCACTCATGCATCCTCATAATGTTACAATAAAATACAAAACATGGCAAGTAAGATAAGGAGAGGAAAGAAGCAACATGGAGTTCATGGCTCTCCTTGAAAAGTTGAAGGCACTCTTTCTTACTATAGAAGTAGTTGCCTTGAGGGTCCTTCAATATGACCTTCTCATTGTGACAAAAAGAGTGAATGTCAGAGGGTCCAACCAAATTAGCTCTAGGTCAGCCACTCTGTGTGGAATATGTGGAATGAACACCTAAGACCTTATCACCGACTTTAAAATGCTCTGCTTTACCATCCTTGAAGAATGATCCTCATAGAAATCATCAAAGACTCGGAGGTGGGCAAGCACATCTTGGTATGGAATGTTTGGTGAAGACTTGTGCTTCTTAAAACGAAGCTTTAGAGGAATTAGTTCCTCACATTTCACACCAATGTCCACTTTCTCTACGTCCATCGCATCAACAACCTTGTTTTCATAGAGTTTCTAAATTGGAGGTTGAGATTGAACAGAGTTAATGAAACATGGCATCCTTATTAGTCCTTGTTCACATAGGGCAAGCAGCTCCCTAAAGGATTGAGCTTGTTCATTCTTAGAAGCCTTCTCAGATCTACTACCTGCACAATCACTAACAACAAAACTTTTCTCTTGCATAGTTGGGTTAGTATGAGACTTATTAGCCACAGTATTAGTCAATACAGTAGTGCATGGTGCGGAAAGAGTGTAACCCAATATACAAGTGTTAGGACAGCTCATATTGACACCATGTGGAGGGGGAATAGAAGTAGTGTGAGTGAGTGAAGTGTGCATATCATCATCATGCTCAATAAAAAACAAATCATCAATACAATTCACATCACACATGGAGTAATCTTCATCAGATTGTTTCATTTGTTCATACATGTTAAATTGCACACATCTATCATCAAAAGACATTGTGATAGAACCCTTAAACATGTTTATCTCTGTGTTAGCAGTCATAAGGAAGGGTCTACCCAAAATCAAAGTCTCATTCCCTTTGGAATTTGGCATATCAAGCACATAAAAGTCAGCAGGGAAGACTAGGTCATTCACTTTCTCCAAAACATCCTCTAAGATTCCATCAGGATGCCTAATAGTCCTATTGGCGAGTTGCAAGATCATAGAGGTAGGTTGCAAGGTTTTCAAACCAAAGGCCCTATACAAATACTTGGGCATGACATTGATTGCAGCACCTAGATCAGACAATGCATGTGGAATGGTGGTTCTACCTATGGTGCATGGAATGGTGAAAGAACCAGGATCCCTACACTTAATGGGAAGTTATGACTCAAACAAAGCAGACTCACTAGAGGGTAATTAAATTTTCATGTTAGGTTGAAAACTCCTCTTACGTGTGCACAACTCCTTAAGTGACTTGACATAAGGAATATTTTTTATCAAATCAAGCAGAGGTATATTCACTTCAACCTTACGAAACATGTCAAGAATCTCATCATCTTGCTTTTTCTCAACAATTCTTCGACTTGCTAAGTAAGAGTGGGGAAAAGGAGAGTCAGAGATGTTTACCTTCTTACCTACACTTAGAGAGGGAGGGTCGGGTGATTCAATTGGCACATCAACTTTGACTGCTTTCTTGAACTTGGAGGTAGGTAGAGTAGCTAAGAGCTTCTTCGCTTGGTTGCTTTCACTCTTTGATGGAGTAAAGTTTTTGGATTGCAATGCAATGCAATCATCAAACACTACCTCAACCTTGTCATTATTCTCTTCTTCATCAACTCCCGTCTTTTTGCCACTACGCATGTTTATGGAACTAAACTCTTTGGGATTGGTCATGGTAATAGAGAGAATTTCTACACTTTCCCTTACTTGTTGATCACGTATGCGATTTGAGAGTTGAGTTGCAAGAGATTACAAATTTGTCATTCTAGCCTCCCATTTTTCAATTTTGGCTTCAAGAGATGCAAATCTTGCCTCTTCGCGGTTCTTGTCCTTTTGGACCACTTCTAGGATTTAGAGTCTCACATAATCCATCCTTGGAGGAACCATGACTCTTTAAGTATCTTGCAAGAAAATGTTAGCAGTAATAGAGCAAATGCAAGCAAATATCGATGAATTTTGTTTTTTTTAAAGAATGGTATGCAAAAGATAACAATTTATATGCACATAAGTCGAATTATCTAAACTATATGAAACTAGACTAATATGCAAATTAACCTAAATGAAACTAATCTAAGCTAAATAAATCTAAACAAAGACCCCATCAAACAAGTTTGACAATCAATTACTAGGAAACCAATTATTTGGCTCCCCGACAATGGTGCCACTTGAAGGACACCAAATTTAAGGTCGGTGTAGTGATGCCTTGGTCTAGTCCTTCAAGAAAATTTAGAACCAAGAGGTTAGTGGAAGCTAACCCCCGGGTATCGTTATCAGAGGAGCCTATAAATGCAACTAATTATTTAGTAATCAAATGCTAAACTTGTTTGAATAGGGAAAATTGTTATAGATTAATAATGAAAATAAGTAAATGGTGTGATATGCAAATGAGGAAAAAGTAAAGATTTGGTTAAATGGAATTGAATTGCTCTTGGGAAATGATTGGGAATAACTATCCTAATTCAATTAATATATTTAGGGAGTCAATAAGATGCTAATTTACTAATTTACCAAACCTCATGGACCCATGAGTCCAATACCTAATTGTTGGAACCCATCCAATTGGGCACTGTTAAACCCTTTAGCACCTTGAGTTTTCTCTAAGTTTCCTAAAATATAAAACCTAACCAACCGGCAAGTCTAATACCTAGTCTCATGAACCCATTAAAATAGGCATCATTAATTACCCTAGAGTGTGATTAGTAATTTGTAATGCATTAGATTCAATTACAATTCAATTCAATCAAACTATTTATCATAACCATACATATGCAGTGAGGAATAAATTGAATCGTAAATAAACATATATAGAACCATATATGTTGTTGAGTCCAAATCCCTCATTGCAAACTATAACCACAATCAAACTCAAATAAGCAACATAATCCAAATCTCAAAGTATAGATGACAAACCTAAACCTAGGAAAATCATAAATATAAGAGAAAGGGAAAAAAGCAAGACACCCCTATTAGGCATGCGAGCTCAATCCATCTCAAATCATTCCCAATAGCAAGGAGGGTGTTTTAGCTACTCATAAATAAGAGCTTAAAAACCCCAAGCTCTTAAGATATCAATTACATAAAAAACAAGTGAACTCGCGCATACTAGTTTAAAGGAAAAGACTGAATTACTCATGAATTATTTTTTAATAATAGAGGGCCACTTGCCACTGGCCATTGGCAATCGGAGCTCTGCCAATGGCCACCGATGCCACCGACAGTCAAAGCTCCAATATTGGTATTTGGTTAAAATATGTTGGTAATCTTTTATCCAAAGTTGGTAATCTTTTACCTAAAAAAAGGCAATCCTTTACACAAATCAAGGATCGCCGCCGACCGCCAGAGCTCGGCCACCGGAAAGCCACCACCACATGACAACTTTTTTTTATTTATTCTCTGAATTGTGTAAAGGATTACCAAATTAGGGTGGCGCATTACCAACTTTAGGTAATGAATTGACAACATACTTTATTCAATTACCAACATCTTTAATAACTTTCTCAGAATTGTGAAAAGGATTACCAAATTATGGTAGTGGATTACCAACTTTTGGTAATAGATTACCAATATGCTTTATCTGGTGCACAAAAGTGTCAACGCGGAGCTCGGCCGCCGGTGTGAACTTCTTATATTTGTTCCTAAAATTGTATAAAGGATTACCAAAATAGGGTATGAATTACCAAGTTTGGATAATGGATTACCAACATGTTTTATGTAACATCCTGAAAATTTAATACAGGATCAAGGAGTGTTTTGGGGAAATAATAAATGGAGAAATTGGGAATTTTGTAATTTTTAGGAATTTTTGGTGATTTTTAGGACATTTTGAAAATTTTGAGTAATAAATGTGCATATAATTAATTAAGAAATTGAAGAGTTTGAAATATGAGGGAATGGTAAAACCCAAAATATTTTGAAAGTTAAGGAGATTGGAGGCTGATTTAAGTGGTTTTAAAATTTAAAAGAGTACACTATGACAAGTTTGGACTACAAATTATCATATACCATCCTTATTTCACCTAACCAAACACACCCTTCCTCCTTCCTCAACATAAATCGGCCGCCCCTCCCCCAAAAGCTTCATCATCATCAACATCACCACCAACCTTCCTCTCCCACTCATCATCACCATCGCACCTTTCCTCTCCAAACCCAAACATCTTCATCACCATCATCGAACCATCTCCCACTCCTCTCTAATCTTCGATTTCTCAACCCCACCTCTGTCTCCCTTCGATCTCCACGTTCTCCGGCCACTTGCAGCAGCACCGACGGCCAGAAGAAAGAGATGACGTGGTCCTTAGGTGACCTCCCTCCTTCCATTTTCAGTTTCAATCTCTTCCCCGCTCCAAAATTTCTTCATCATTCTTACTCCCTTCGGTGTCTTCGATTTCCGGCGAACCCACGACAGTTAACGACGGAACTATGGTAAAGATTCGACCTTGTCTTATATTTTCGCGATTTATGTTTCTATTCTAAGTTAGTTTCTTATTTTTCCCTTCCACTCTGGTTGTTGTTCGTTCTCCTATGGCAGTGGACATTCTCCGGCAAGTTTCTGACCACCAGTCGGCTCCGTTCAGCCATGCCACCTTAGGGTCAGTTTATGGTGAGCCTACTCTTTCATTTCCTACCTATTTTCCTTTGTTTTTTTTTTGTGAGTCCAGCGGGGAGGCCGAGTTTAGGGCTTTGATGGTTGATGAATTTCTAAGGCATTTGGGGTTTCAAACTTTGAATTAGTTATGGTAAAAGCTTGTTGAGTTATAAAATGCCTTCACATGTTGATTTTCATTGGAAGTGATTTGTTCATACTTGCCCTGTTAGTTGTTTTGCTTTGGCCGATTAATTTTTGGGGGAAAATGGAAGAAATTCTAATTGACTATTGGATAAACAATTTTCTGCTCATGGTTGGAGTTATTGGTTTATTTGGTTTTGTTTAGGTTTTGCTTTGGCTTAGGAGTAAGGAAGTGATAATATACAAATTTGGATGTATATGTGGATTTTGGAATTTATGTTCCTTCCCTTTTTACTGTTAGTGTCCTGTTTGTTTTGATTAATGATGGTGAAACATTAAGACATATAATTGAGTGTTTGTTCTAAATTAGTGAAAAATGGAATTCATAGTTCAATCCAAAGAGTTTATGATTTCATTTGGTTTTGAGTGTATTCAAGGTGTTTGTGAAAATGTCTAAGAGAAGCAATACTTTTTGCTATGCCTTGGAATGTTCTGTTTTGACTGTTAATGCTGTTTACAAGCTTTCTCTTTAACTTCATGATTAAATCTGAATTTAAATGGTGATGGGAGGTTAAGATTAATTATATAAAAGGTTATTTAGAATTCAAGAACTATAAAAGAGTAATTTTAATCTTGTTGTGTTATTGGAGTGTATTAATGTATGTCTTGGTGCTTGTATGTTGTTGATTTGGATGCCTTGTGTCCACCTCTTGATGGGCTGAATATATTTTCGATGTGTTGAATTTGATCCTTAGCTATTAAAATTGTTATTTGTATATGCTATGTGAATAACTGTGGTGGTACTTGAGAATGCATGTGATAGTATGATTTTCTTCTCATCACCCAAATACTAATAAGTGATGTTGAATGAACATGGAATAATAATTATATTATTCTTGTCTCTTTGCGGATTTAGTTGGAAAGTAATTTTGAGGATACTAAAAATATGATGAAGTTGGTGGTGTTGTATGTATGATTTATGTTGATATGTGAAGTGTTATTCTTGAAGGGTAAAGTGCCTACCTTGTAATTTGAATTTGATGTGCCTTCTTTGCTTAATTGCTAATGAATTTGTATATTAAAGTAAAGCTAGAATGTGAATAATGAAAGTAATGTTTTCTAATAAACTAAATTGATTTAATATAAGTAATAAGAGATTGGGTAGTAATTGAGATCGAGAGCGACGATAAGTAACATAAATAAGGATAGTTGCTCACTTTATTGCTTGGAATGGAAATAGGAGAATACACTTGGAAGGAAGAATCTACAAGGAATGGTAAGAAAAGACAACATAATACTAAGGGCGACAGGTAATCATACTTAACCTTGCTATAACATTGAGGGTGACGTTAGCTGGGATTTTCAAAATCCCTTTTCACCCTCCATATACATATTGTCTTTGAAAAAGGTATTTTTATATAAAACAGGCTATCGGGTGCCTTTCAAACACGATTATTTTCATATAAAGAAATTTGAACACTATATATATATTATCCTGTCTGGTGGTGGCCATTGATCTGAAATGGCGTGAAAGGTATATAGGAATAATGTTCAGGTTGTGGTTTTTTTTTTTCTCAAACCACAACCTGAACAGAATTGATGATTGAGATATTGAATGAGTTTGTGATATTGAACAGAATTGTCAGGGAGATATTGATATTGTGATATTGAATGGAACTTTAGTTGAAAAGTTGAATATGGTGAGCATTGCATGACACTGCTATTTATGTACCATCGCGCGATGATAACTGTCGATTGGCCAATCGACAGTTATTTGTACTGATGATCCTCTTCGGATTGATTGGATCGGGGTTCGTAGGTCGACTTATTGAGAGAAGTGACCTACGGTTGTTTGGCATTGAAGAGCCCAACCGCCCCTACGGTTGTTTGGCATTGAAGAGTCCAACCGTTCCCGTTCTGTAATGGAAAACAGAATTGGGGTTCCCTCTCTGGAGATTGCCAGAGAGGGAAATTGTGAAAGTAATGGATGCACAAGAGGGGGGGTGAATTGTGCTACAAAAATAAATGCTCAAATAAAATCAACACAAGATTTATACTGGTTCGGTCTACCTGACCTACGTCAAGTTCTCAACCACCCAGGCCGAGTTCCACTATATCTCAGGTTTTAAATCGGGTTCACCTGAAACCTTACAACCACAAGTTTTGGACGGGATCACTTGCAACCTTACAACTACAAGTTTTACACAAGGCTCACTTGTAACCTTTCTAACTAGCTCCCCCTCACACCGAGCAAGGGGTTAACCTTTACACTTAAAGGATTTTTCTAACTAAGTTCTCTCAAAGAACGAATGGTGTTACACACTTAAGTACAATCAATGCTCTTATAACCGAAAGAGACTTAGCAACAAAGAGTATAGAATATGTAGATGAAAAAGATCACTCGATGTGTTAAATGCTCTTTACTTTTCTGGGCAGCTTTGAATGCTTGAAGATGTTCTTAGTTTCTCGCTCTAACTTCTCTCAAGAATATTCAAAGATAATTGTTCGCTTCATAAATGAGGTTGAGCTCCTTTATATACTCTTCAACCATTCTGACTCTTGGTAGGTGGGATAGCCGTTTGAATATGGCCGTTTTTCCCATGTTACCGTTTGCCCAATTAATGCTTCATCAATGCATAGCAGGGTTGACTTGCTTTATCTCTGAAAAGTAGCTCTGACAACTCTGCTCTGACAAAAGCATTCTGACACTGCATTTCTGAACACTCTGACATTCTGATTGCTTGCGGAAGCAGGTTCACATCCGGAAGCAATTCTACTTAGTGTGCTGCACTGAGTGTTAGTCAAACAGTATTAACATATAGTTATATGCAGTGGGAGTGTTCTTAGTCTAAGAGGTCTTCCTTGCATCCGGAAGCACTTCTCCATCCGGAAGTAAATCCGCTGGATGAAGGATTTTGTTCACTATTACTCACTCTCGCTCAGTGTTCATTCAATCCAACAGCCAGCGCTAGTCACTGAGCTATCGGAAGCACTTCTACTGGACGTTGCTCATTTTCACTGACGCTTAGGGTTATCTATTCCAACAGCCAGCGCCAGTCTAAGTTTAACAGGAAGCAAATTCACTTCCGGTTGAATCTTAACTTAGTCTTAGAATTTTGTATATCTAGTGCTCATGGACTAAGTTAATTCCTAAGTGAATTTCTTGCTGTCGCTGCGGAATGAGACATTCATCCGCGAGCGCTAGTCCTAATCTATCCGGAAGTAAGTCCACATCCGGTTGCACTTTTACTTAGGATTCTATGTTCACCTATTGCTTTCTAAGTTCTTTCATATTTTAGTCTTCATCAAAACTTAAGATTCTAACATTCTCCCCCTTTTTGATGATGACAAACTCAGTTTTATCAATTAAGTTCATATGAAAGAATTAGCATAAGAATAAAAGCAATGGATAAGAACAAATAACTTAGACAATATTATTAATGAACAGAGATTACACGTTAGAGAATACAAGCAAAACATATACAGGTAATCTACACTTAGCAGGAATAAAATATGCATGAAAACAAAGAAAATTTTTCTAAGTTAAAGATGGGTTGGAATAGGGGGTTCATAGTTTGTCTTTCTTTTTCCTCTCCCTCTCCTTCTGTCTTTCCTCACTCTCTTTCTGAAGCTTGGCGATCTCAGCCTTATGCACATTCTGGTCTATCTGGGCAATCCGCTGAAGCTCTTCTTCATCCCTCTCTCGTCTGAGTCTTTCTGATTCAATAGACTCCTCGAATGCCCTCTTCATGTTCTCTACTTCTTCATACCCAGGGAACCCTGTAGCATCATCGAAGTAGGCGACAGACATTGGGGTAGTGAACAGCCCGAATCTTTACGTTCCATACAGGGAAGTTGGGATCCTCCTCAACTTCCTGGGCTTTCCTTTTCCCTTTCCCCTTACTCTTCCCTTTGCTCTTGCTAATCGGAGGAGTGGGCATGGCACTTGCTCTGTCAGCATCGAGGCAGGCCATCTGACCGAAGGAGAGTTTGTCCGTGAACCCATACTTTTCATATTCCTCAGGAGTCATGTCCTCAATTTCCAACTTGACCTCCTTTAGAATAGGAACTGCTTGAACCACTGAAATTTCTTGCTCAACCTGGGCAGACGAAGTTCCTTGCTCAGGTAGGTCAGATGGAGTCTCTTCATCACTCTCAGCAGTTTCAGTGGTGGCAATAATTTTCCTGGTACGCTTCTTGGCAACGGCCTTCTTTCTAGACTCACTGAAGGTGACTGCTGGCTCAGATGAGGGAGGAGGGGCAGATGATTGCTCAGACGAGGGGATCTCAGACTCTTGCCCAGGGGATGCAGGAATAGGCTTGGCTATCACAATAGGAGGGTGATTGATCTTCTTCAGTCCCCACTTCATCATTATCTCCTCAACAATTTTTCTACTTATCTTAGTTGGAGGAGGTTCTGATGAAGATGACTCAGGCTGTGAAGGTTGTTCATTTGGCTCAAAGACAACCATCTCCAATTGTGGTCCTTGCTCAGCCGACCTCTGCTGCATGAACCGGATTGCTTCACCTCTTATAAGGCTCTCAGCACCACTCAGCCTTTGGGATTCCATGGCACGGCGAAGGGCAGCCGCGATGTCTTCATCAAGCCATAGGGATGGCTGGCTGAGCACATCCCTTGTGTTCATGGATAGGCGAAGAGCTGTCATCACATTTCTCCCCCTTTTGTCATCATCAACAAGGGCGAGTGCCCGGGATGGAGTAGATGAAGAGGAGGGTGGAGGTTCAGGGCCAAAGGGAGTTTGGGGTGAGGATGCTGGGGAAGAGGCAGGTAAGGTATTTTTTGGGGATGTGGGTTGGTTGGGGAACCAGGTAGGATCTACGAATAGACCTTCGAATGGGTAGGTGGAGGAATATTCAGTGAAGGTAGTGGAAGAGTGTGGGGTAAATGGGGTAAAGGGTAAGTGAGGATCCTCAGGGATTTGCTGAAGGCGGGGATAATCTCGTAGATAGATATGGCTGAGGGGGTGAACGGCAGTTTGAAATCCAAGGTGTTCGGCTAAGGGGTTGGATGGTGTGCGAGTGGGTGAGGGAGGTGTAGATGGGGAGTTTTGTGGAGATGGGGAGTTGTTGGAGTGAAGGGGTGATTGGCTAGGAGATTGTTGGGGTGTGTCTTGGGTTTGGTGTTCATGGTTGGGTGAAGGTTGGGATTGGTGATCATTGTTTGGTGATGGAGGGGATTGATGGTCATTTTGTGGAGGTGGCCGTGGTGGTTGAGTATTAGGTGGAGGAGGAGGGGGAAGTTGAGGGTGGCCTGAGGGAGGAGGAGGAGGAGGATTTTGGGGAGGAGGAGGAGGTGGTGGTAGGTTACCTTGTGATGGTTGGGGAATTTGTAGGTGCTGGAGAATGAGGTCAAGTTTTGCATCCACCCTGGCAATGTGGTTTTCAATCTGGCCTACCCTGTCTTCGAGCCTCTGAATTCGCTCCCCTTGCTGCTGGAAGCCAATGTCACACTCAGCACGGAGAGGGCCTACCAAGGATTCAGGCAGTCTAAAGAGAAGTTCTTCCTTAACTTCCTCGGCAAAGGCTTTGACAGAAGCTGGCACTCTTGCAGCACGGCTTGGCCCAGCATGGGAGTCCACTTCCTGATCCCCTGCACCAGATGTCGAGGGGGCTGAAGTCCCAGAAGCACTACCCGCTTGTGATCCTGAGCGAGTGGGCTTAGGGGCCCTCACATACTTGATGCCCATCTTCCCAATGTTGGTTGCTCCCACAGGTTTACACTTGACGTTTTCTTCCTCCACAGCAGATGTGGCCTTGATCAGATGCTTCTCAAGGAGGAAGGCAATGATGGTGGGATAGGGAAGATAGCCAGACTTGTCATTAGTTATCCAGCGCTGAAGCTCAAGACATATCAACTGGTCGGGGTTGATTGGCTGGTGGGAGAGAATTCTGGGGAACCACGGATTGTCGATCAAGGTGAACTCGTTGAAGTTACCCCCTTTGTGTGTCATTATTCGGGAGTAGACATAATACAAGAGTCTGTTTGAGTCAGACATCTTGGACACCTTTTTCCCTGTGGTGCCATACAACCTCTCGAGATCCTCCTTGCTATACTTTAGTGACTCAGGGTATAGCCACTCATTCATGCTCTCGTCTGTGATCCCCATCAACTCATTCAATGTCCTCCAGGTGAACTTGAAGGTTCTCCCCCTTACAGTGGCAGTGAAGGAGAGTCTGTGGACTTGCTCTTTCCCATCAACCTTCTTGTTCTTAACCTTGCCAGTGAGGGATTAACAGAATACCCGCAGGACGTTGACATTGTAGTCCTGGTTGATCCCCAGCCATGGCATGTACTTCTCTAGATAAGGGCGCAGGTGAGGAAACCCTAGTTCATCAATCTTGTCCAGATCGATGAACAGGCCATGGTTGAAGATTGGAGTAGACGTCTCAAATTTGGCTGCTACTGGCTCCAATGCCCCATCTCTATACACTGTGGGGTCATCTTCTTCAACCCTCTGCCTCTTGGAAGAAGGTTCTTCAGCGAACTGAACCTTCTTCTTCTTTCCTTTTCTCTGGGCTTCCCTAGCTTGCTCAGACTCAGAAGCCACTTGCTGTTCTGTTACTCTTCCAGAAGTTCCAGGCTGATCCTGGACATGTTCATCTTGCCCCTGGGTTTGCCCAGAAACCTTATGGTGTTCATCGCGGTGTTCATCATTTTTCCCAGATTTCCCAGAATGTTCATGGCGAGATTTCCCAGATTTTGACTTGTGTTTCTTGGATGAGGAATGTTTCTTTGTAACTGGGTTTGTTTCATGAGATCCGGCCATTTTTGTGTGGGTTGGTGGTGAAAAGAGATGAAATGCAAGATGTATATGAGGAATGCGAAGAACTCAGATGAAGATGAAATATGTTATGCAGAGAGAATGTGGTGAAAGTAAAAAGTGAAAATGAAAAAAATGACACCCTATTTATAGGCGAAGTAACTAAGGGTAAAATGGTCATGCTTTTTCAGATGAAAACTAAATGTTTGCACATTGGGTAACGTAAAAATTTAATTGAAACGGCGCACCTTATGACATGTGTCGCTTCATCTAGTCAGATAGGGCACACCTTCTTATAGAGGGAGTTGAAACGTTTCTGAAGTGACGTGTCTCTTGGACTGGTGCTGGCGCTCTCTTGGTTTCATCATCCAGTGTCAGCGAATGATCATCCGGAAGTGGTTTTGCTTCCGGTTGCAGTTTCTTAAGATTTAACATTGAAACCCTGCAAGAACACATGTTGGCACTCCGATGCCTAAGTTAGTACTGTTGTAAGTTTTAAAACAATCAAGTATAACAAATGGTATTTACACTTCATTTGGGTTTACCATTCCCAAATCACCTCTTATGAAAGTAAATTGGTCAACCCCCAGAGGCTTGGTGAAGATGTCAGCAAGCTGTTGTTGAGTGGGAACAAATTGCACTTTGACATCCTTCTTTTGAACATGGTCTCTGATGAAGTGATGTCTGACATCAATGTGCTTTGTCCTTGTGTGCTGAACCGGATTCTTGGCAAGGCAGATTGTGCTTGTGTTGTCACAGAGGATGGGTGCCTCAGGGAACTCCAAGCCAAGATCTCTCAGTTGGTTCTTCAGCCACAGCACTTGGGCACAACAGCTTGCAGCAGCAATGTATTCTGCCTCAGTGGATGACAATGACACGCAGGTTTGCTTCTTGCTAGCCCAAGACACCAGACAACCACTAAGAAAGGCGCATTGTCCACTGGTGCTCTTTCTATCAGTCTTATAACCTGCATGGTCAGAATCAGAGTAAGCCCACAAGAACTCTTGGTTACCTCTGGGATACCAAAGACCAAGCTCTTGTGTACCCTCAAGGTATCTCAGAATACGTTTAACACATGTTAAGTGTGACTCCTTGGGGTTGGCTTGAAACCTAGCACACATGCCTACACTAAATTGAATGTCAGGCCTGCTTGCCGTTAAGTATAGGAGGGAACCTATCATTCCCCTGTACATGGGCAGGCTGACAGATTTACCCTTTGCGTCAGCATCGAGTGCAGCAGAGGTGCTCATGGGAGTGTCATACTCCTTGCACTCATCCATCCCAAACTTTTTGAGTAGTTCTCTGCAGTACTTAGCTTGGGATATGAAGATTTCATTCTTCTTCTGTTTAATCTGCAGGCCTAGGAAGAATGTGAGTTCTCCCATCATAGACATTTCAAACTCACCCTGCATAGTCTTAGAAAAATCTTCACAAAGTTTTTCATTAGTTGCCCCAAAGATAATATCATCAACGTAGATTTGGACAATTAACATATCTCTATCTTTGTGAAGGATAAACAGTGTATTATCAAGTTTGCCCCTTGAGAAACCCTTGCCCAGCAGAAAGCTGCTGAGTCTCTCATACCAAGCTCTAGGAGCTTGTTTCAGGCCATATAAAGGTTTCTTTAATCTATACACATGTTTGGGATATTTGTGATCCTCAAAGCCAGGAGGTTGTTCTACATACACCTCTTCTTTAATATAGCCATTAAGAAATGCACTCTTTACATCCATTTGATATAGCCTAAAGCCCTTCATGGATGCAAAGGCTAGAAGAATCCTTATTGCTTCAAGTCTAGCGACTGGAGCAAAGGTTTCTTCATAGTCAATGCCTTCTTCTTGGTTATATCCTTTGGCTACTAATCTGGCTTTGTTTCTTGTAATTTGACCTGTCTCATCCAGTTTGTTTTTGAAGACCCACTTGGTCCCTACTATCGATTGATGAGACGGCCTAGGGACTAGTTCCCAGACTTGACTTCTCTCAAATTGATTTAGCTCTTCCTGCATGGCGATAATCCAGTCGCAGTCCTCAAGAGCTTGTTCAACTGAAGTTGGTTCTATTTGAGATAGAAATACACCAAACTCAACTTCATTTTGAACTTGTCTTCTGGTTCTGACACCAGAAGAAACATCACCAAGCACTTGATCAAGAGGATGATCTCTGTGATGCCTCCTAGCTGTTGGCAACTGTGCCTCATCAGGCACGGTCTGCACTCTAGGTTCATCACTGAGTTCATCTTCTTCCTTAGGATTGCTTGCTGGTGTTTCTTTTGGTGGTGAAGAAGATGATGGTTACTTTGGAAGATTCAGTATTTCATCATCTTCTGTGGATTGTCCCCATGTAGGAGTTTCATCGAATACAACATGCATTGATTCTTCTACAATTCTAGTTCTCATGTTGTATACCCTATATGCTTTGCTCCTAAGGGAATATCCTACGAATATACCTACATCAGCTTTTGGATCAAACTTACCCAGATTTACCTTTCCATTGTTGTGCACATAGCACTTTGATCCAAATATTCTCAGGTGGCTGATGTTGGGCTTCCTCCCTTTGTACAGCTCATAGGGAGTCTTATCCAGTCCCTTGCGAACATAGGCTCTGTTAGAGATATAGCAAGCAGTGCTCATAGCGTCCGCCCAGAACACTTGAGAAACCTCTTTCTCATTGAGCATGCTTCTAGCCATCTCTGTCAGAACCCTGTTCTTTCTCTCGACAACTCCGTTCTGTTGAGGGGTCCTAGGAGCTGAGAAATTGTGTTCTATGTCATTTTGTTCACATAGCTCTGAGAAGTTATGGTTCTCAAATTCTCCTCCATGGTCTGTCCTTATGGCTGTGATTTTGAGCTCTCTCTCATTCTGCACTTTCTTAGCCAGGACAACAAAAGCATCAAAAGTATCTTGCTTAGAGGCAAGAAACATAGTCCAGGTGAACCTTGAATAGTCATCCACCACCACTAGAGCATATAGGTTTCCACCCAAGCTCTTCACTCTTGCTGGCCCAACCAAATCCATGTGGATTAGTTCCAAGGGCCTGCTGGTGGAGACTTTCTTCTTGGTTTTGAACGAGGACTTTGTTTGCTTTCCTCTTTGGCAGGATTCACAGATAAAATCATGCTTTACTTTAAAAGATGGAATACCTATAGCTAGCTCCTTGGTCTAGAGTCATCCTTGACCTTGGGCTTGTGATTATTCAGAGCCTCTGGCCTAGTGCTGGCTCTGGACTCTTGGGTTTTCCCTTTGGAATGATTCCAAGCTCGGGATCCTTGTCCTCTCTTAGTTTCCTTTGCAGGTGGAGGATCCTTTGTTGCCTTGGTTCCTCTAGGGACCCATTTGTAGGAGCTACTTGCTCCATGTTTCTTAGCATTACAGGTGGACGTGGAGTGTCCCTTCCTGTTGCAATAGTTACAGAAGCTGAAGGGTGAGGAGCTATGACTAGTGGCTTTATGGAAGAACTTTAAGTAGGGCTTTACTTTTGGTTCCACCCACTTCTTCCCTCTAGGAGTATATCCTAAGCCAGTTCTATCCCTATATGCCCTTTGATTTATTAGAATTATATTTAACATTTCTGAACCATTTGTAAACTTCTGCAGGGCATTTTGCAGCTTGTCTTTCTCAGCTGAGATTTTGCTGCAATTGGGGCAGCTCTCAAGTGTTGGGGCATTGGGTTCTGTTTGGGGAGAACCCTGGCCATCCACTACCGGAAGCTTTCTAGCTTCCGCTAGCTCTTCACTCAGTGAGTCCACCTTGGACTCAAGTGATTCCTTTTTGGTTTTCAACACTTTATAGGCTTTACACAATCGAGAGAATTCTTCATGAACCTCGTTGTAAGCCTCTTGTAGTTCAGAGAAAGTTACCTCATTGTCTTCGTGGGTGAGGTCAAGTTCTGAAGATGCTTCCTCATCATCTTCTCTGGCTACAAGGCAGAGGTTGGCTACCTCTTCCTCATCACTTGCTTCATCATCCGAGCTATTCACCCAGATAGAAGATACAAAGGCCTTCCTTTTGTCTTTGCCTTTTGACTTCTGCAGGCTGGGACACTCAGCCTTGAAGTGACCAGGCTTCTTACATTCAAAGCACACAGGAGCCTTTTCCTTCTTGTAATCCCTCCTTTGGCTGGAGTCACCCTTTTGAAAGCCTCCTTTCTTTTTGAAGAACTTTCTGAACTTTTTCACCATCATAGCCATTTCCTCATCATCCATTTCATCCTCATCATCCTCATCATCCTCATCATCATCTTCAGTCTCCTTGTTGGGAGCAACAAGGGCAAGATTTTTGGCCTTGGATGAGGCTTGAGGAGCTCTCTGAGCTAGCAGTGTAGGCTCATATTCAGCCAGGGAGCCAAATAAAGCGGTGATGGAACTAGTTGATTCACCCTGGACTTCCTGTAAGATAGTCACTTTGGTGATCCAGTCACCTTTCAAGATCTTTAGAATCTTGCTCACTTGCTCCCTTTCAGGAATGTCCTTACCCAGCGAGGCCAAATTGTTGATGAGGTGAGTGAATCTGAGCTCCAGTTCTCTGATAGGCTCAGTGGGGCTAAGCATGGCGAACTTGTGGAATTCTTCCACTAGCATCTCAACACGTCTTGCTTTCACTCCCCTGGTTCCAGAGTGATCAGCCTCAAGAGCCTCCCACATATCTTTAGCATTTTTGTGGTGACTGATCCTGTGGAACTCCTTGGGACTGAGAGCACACTGGATGTAGTGCATGGCCCTATAGTTCAGCTGGACTAGGGCTTAGTCCTGAGGGGTGTAACTGCTTCTCGCCTTGGCAAAGCCATCATCATCTAAGGGAGTGTGATCCCCACGTTCGATTACATCCCAGAGTCTAATGTCACTTGATTTGATATAAGTCTCCATTCTAAACTTCCAGAATGGATAGTTGTACCCATCAAAGCCTGGAGGCTTGTTGGGCTGAATAGAGACGTCTGGTAGAGAGTAGTCAGTATCCATTACAAGATCTTTGCTTTCTGGATTCGTTGGAATCTAGTGAGAAAGACCCGCTCTGATACCAAATGAAAGTAATGGATGCACAAGAGGGGGGGTGAATTGTGCTACAAAAATAAATGCTCAAATAAAATCAACACAAGATTTATACTGGTTCGGTCTACCTGACCTACGTCCAGTTCTCAACCACCCAGGCCGAGTTCCACTATATCTCAGGTTTTAAATCGGGTTCACCTGAAACCTTACAACCGCAAGTTTTGGACGGGATCACTTGCAACCTTACAACTACAAGTTTTACACAAGGCTCACTTGTAACCTTTCTAACTAGCTCCCCCTCACACCGAGCAAGGGGTTAACCTTTACACTTAAAGGATTTTTCTAACTAAGTTCTCTCAAAGAACGAATGGTGTTACACACTTAAGTACAATCAATGCTCTTATAACCGAAAGAGACTTAACAACAAAGAGTATAGAATATGTAGATGAAAAAGATCACTCGATGTGTTAAATGCTCTTTACTTTTCTGGGCAGCTTTGAATGCTTGAAGATGTTCTTAGTTTCTCGCTCTAACTTCTCTCAAGAATATTCAAAGATAATTGTTCGCTTCATAAATGAGGTTGAGCTCCTTTATATACTCTTCAACCATTCTGACTCTTGGTAGGTGGGATAGCCGTTTGAATATGGCCGTTTTTCCCATGTTACTGTTTGCCCAATTAATGCTTCATCAATGCATAGCAGGGTTGACTTGCTTTATCTCTGAAAAGTAGCTCTGACAACTCTGCTCTGACAAAAGCATTCTGACACTGCATTTCTGAACACTCTGACATTCTGATTGCTTGCGGAAGCAGGTTCACATCCGGAAGCAATTCTACTTAGTGTGCTGCACTGAGTGTTAGTCAAACAGTATTAACATATAGTTATATGCAGTGGGAGTGTTCTTAGTCTAAGAGGTCTTCCTTGCATCCGGAAGCACTTCTCCATCCGGAAGTAAATCCGCTGGATGAAGGATTTTGTTCACTATTACTCACTCTCGCTCAGTGTTCATTCAATCCAACAGCCAGCGCTAGTCACTGAGCTATCGGAAGCACTTCTACTGGACGTTGCTCATTTTCACTGACGCTTAGGGTTATCTATTCCAACAGCCAGCGCCAGTCTAAGTTTAACAGGAAGCAAATTCACTTCCGGTTGAATCTTAACTTAGTCTTAGAATTTTGTATATCTAGTGCTCATGGACTAAGTTAATTCCTAAGTGAATTTCTTGCTGTCGCCGGGGAATGAGACATTCATCCGCGAGCGCTAGTCCTAATCTATCCGGAAGTAAGTCCACATCCGGTTGCACTTTTACTTAGGATTCTATGTTCACCTATTGCTTTCTAAGTTCTTTCATATTTTAGTCTTCATCAAAACTTAAGATTCTAACAAATTGTCCCCTCATTATGGAGAGGGACACAGTGTCAAATCATATAGTGAAGAGTAGATGCTTGAATGCACCGTGGTGGCACAATGCATCTTTAGGTGAGTATGAGGGCTGTTGTGGTAGTATTATTTGATTGGAGTATGGAAAGATGAAATTTAGTTAGTGTGGAATTGACTGAGGAATGTTGAGTGATACATGGGAAGTAGAGATGATGAATTTGAGTTGATTGAGACGTGACAGAAGGATTTAAGTGATAGATGAAAGGAAATGAGAAATATATATATATGTATTATTGATTTTAAAACTGTGGTACCCTTTAGACGCCCTTACTACCGCACATCTCACTGTTATAGTGAGTTAAGCGGTGATTACTGGGACAAATTGTCTCATCCCACGATTACTGACATTTTTGCAGGTATTCATGCACAGGCGCAAGCATCAGGAAAGGGAATTAGGTAGTAGAGGTTATATAATTTATTTAGAGTTGTATATTGCCAATTTGTATAGGCCTGCATCTGCTTCCGCATGTATATATATATATATATATATATATTATTGCGTAATATCAATTAGTTCTGTTTATTAACCATGTTAGACAAATTCTTTCTAACATGGTTAGCTTTTAATTATCCATGATAGCATCTATATTTTATCAGGAAATCCTTTTCTATCATGGATAATATAATAAATGATTAGGAAACTCTTTTTCTAACTATGATAGAGATGTTGATATGAATATTCCTTTTTCTATCATAGTTAGTAAAGAGATTAATAAATTAAAATAGATTATATTGGCTAATTAGGGAATTAGTAACACAATGTTACATTTTATCTAATTATCAATCTATTTTATTTGTTCCTAGAATTGTGCAAAGGATTACCAAATTAGAGTAATGATTTACCAACTTTGTATACAGGATTACTAACATGTTTTAATGATCTTCAGCGGGGCGGCGGGTGACGATCAGCGGCTAGTTGTGGCTGGCCCCTCAAAATAAAAAATATCTCAGGGGTATTATCACCTTTTCCTTCAAAATTGTCTCTCTACAATTTGAACAATTACATTAAATTGTCTTTTATGAAATTACTAGGACCAAATGGACATTTCTCTGTTTCAAACGTCTTTTCTCAGCTTTTCCCATTTTATTTCATAATTTCTTGAACTAAAATCTATTTGGTTTTATAGTCCATTTGGTTGCTCAAGGAAAGTATCTAGAAAAGTGAAAGGTGAGAAAGTGAGACGGTTTTTTGTACTTTATATATATCCCGGACTCACGAGTTTTCTCTCTCCATCTCAAATTTTTCTTGGGTTATCAAATCATGATACGAATCGTGAATTGAAAACCTCATTTTTTGAATCTTGAATTGAATCGAATCGTGAATCGTAGGATATACAATCAAATATAGAAGATAAAATATTTACAATTTTTACCTTAAAAAACAAAGGCATAAAATATCAAAAGGCATATAATACTTCATAGAAATAACATGTAAAGAGTACACATGAAAATAAACCATAAGGGAGTCTAAACAAGTCCCAAATTTAAATCAATGAAGTCATTGTCACAGTCATTGTCACACTTCAAAAATCATAACTCAATAAAACTTATTAAAAAATCAGTTTTTTTATATTTAACTTAATTAATAAACTTTTTATGGGGCCCACAAACTTTACTTTCATCATTATCTCTACTTTCCATCTTTACCCTTTCACTTTCCATTTCCCCATTTTCCCTTCTTACAACCAAACGAGAGAGAGTGCTTAATTCTAACCTATATTACATATTATTAGAACACATATCATCATAAAAAACAACATATATCAATTTATGACTCATAGTCCTTCCCGTCATACATATACGATCAACTTGATTTTCCTTGTGAAAATAGAAAGCAAAATAAGCTACTTGATTACAATATATGATACGTAAACTTAAATTATTTGTTAATTTATAAGTAATGTAACTAATTTTTGTATAAATTATAAATATATTTAAATTAAAGTAATTAGTTTTCATAAGTGATCTCACAAAAATACCATCTTGATATCCTATTTTTTGTCAACTTGATTCTATTTATTACATGATAAATATTAACATTTTAAAACCATTTAATCTATTCAAATAAATCAATAGACATTACAGCCCTTATTTAATCATTTCAATAACAATAAAGGGAGTACTGTTGATAAAAAGGCTTAGGTTTAATTTTGGTCTTTTATATTTGTATCAATTTTTATTTTAATCCGTTATATTTTAAAGTACACTTTTAATCCTTTTTAATGCCTTTAATTTCACTTACAATGATTCAACAAATATAAATGATTATTATAGTTAAATGAGGCAAAAATGACTAATTTTTAAAATATGAGAATAATTACATGAAAAAATTAATTCAAGTATATTTTATCAACATTTACTCATACATTTGGCATTTAAATTTGTTGTGTCAACATTTTCCATTATGTTAAAATGAAATTAACTTGATATAAATATGATTGATAATATGCTTTTAAAAAAAACAAATGACAATAATATTTGCTTCAAATGGAGGAAGTCTTTGAATGACTGCCTACATAGGAAAACACAATGTCATTGAGGGGTATATGAATGGTACATAATATTGAGTTTAGTCTTATCACATTGATTTAAACTTTTGTTATGGAAAAACAAATATAAGACACACACAAACATATATTTATATACACACACGATTCATTTATATTTCAACAAAATTAATATATAGAGTTAATTTTGGTTATTAGGTCTATCTATTATGACAATGTTTGTCAAAATATGTGCTTAACCTATATTGAGCTTAATTTTATACCTAGATTTGAGACATCAAAACTCTAGTTCTAATATTCTTCAAAGTGCATATTTTTATACCAGCAGCATTTTCCTACTCCTTTAAATGCACCTTGATTTGAGCAATTTTTTTTTATCAAAGTTGATTGAAGTATTTCAAAAATGACCTTACGCCAAAACAACCTTTAAATGATGGCATGATGTGGCAGGACAGCCTAATTGGATTAAGATAATATACATACCCACCTTTACAACCGTGACAAGGGGTCAGTAGCATTATGAGCAAACAAGATAAAATGAGTCGAAACTCGGTTCCTAGTCGCTGCAAGATCTACGTGACAAGAGAAAAATGCCGCGACATTACATATCTCCCCTATCCGACACCTTTCTCGTGGCACTGCACACGCGACATTAAAATAAAAATAATAAACACCAGTCACGGCAACAAATGTGACCTAACAATGTAAAAATTCAAAATAACTTGTCCTGTGTTTGTACACACGACAGAGCTAACAAATATTTAAAAAAATAAGTGTCACTTTCCTCTACGTGACAAACCATGAGTATTTGTAAATTAATGTTTGTGAACCATAAATTGTGAAACGTGACAAACATGTTAGTCACTTTCCTATACATGACTGCAGTGACCTAGTTATTTCTCCTAGATTAATCCACTTGAGAGGGTGAGTGTTTTTTTGGGTAATACATTATATGAGCTAATCAAATTATTTTTAATAGAAATAAAAATCAAAATGTAATTATTTTGGGGCAATACATTAAGAGATAATGTCATTATTATTACTCTTTCTAAATTGGATAACTAGTAATAAAACGTACAATTACATTGAGCAAATGAAAATAAAACAAGAAATTTAAGTAAATTAAATTACAAAATAGTAATTAACAACATGAATGGAGATGAAGTGAGAAATACAATGTATAATTAATTCATAAATATATTATGGCTAGATGGAGACTGCAATGGAAATTTAAGCTCCATTATTTGAACTGATTTTGTAGGAGTGAAATCTGAAGAGAAGAGGAATTTATTAGTAAATGGAGATGTGCAGAGGGAAATACAATGAGCTGAGTGAGCGCATGATGTAGGTTTATATACAGGAGTGATGCACGCGGGATTCTTGAATTTGAAAATTATGTCACTTTTGTTTTGTCGCGTGTCCTATACGTAACATAAGTTTATTGTTTTTTTAATTTTGTCACGTTTGGTAGACGCGACAACAACAAATAGGTGAAGAAATTGTAGTGTAGCGTGTTGGGAAAAAAACACTTACATTTGATTTGAACAAAATGCCAGAAAATGATGACACAATTGATTCTAATTCAACTGACAAAGAAAAACTGCGAGACGATGACTTTGAATTTGATTTGAACAAGTTGCCATATAATGGATTTCTTGATGGTCCTACCTTTGAGAATGCTTCTGAGGCGAGTAAGCAATTCATGTGGAAGTGGCTTAAGTTCTGGTGTCCGATCCTTGACCGCTAGATTTTTATATGTTTTTATTGTTTTTATTTAGATGTTTATAAGTTTTTATGTATATATTTATATTTATATTTAAATGTTTTTATGTCGGCATTTATGTGTTGTCCAATTTTTTTAAAAAAATTGATACATTTTGTCTCGTATGTGGTACGTGACAGGCCTATAGTTGCTTGTCGCGTTGCAATACGTGACAAGAAAACGTGACAGGCAAAAAAAATGTCACACTTACAGCATACGCGACAATTCGCGCGCGACTATCCACCCATTTTCTTGTAGTGACATTATGTATTATGTATGCATACATAATGCGTAATCTGATTCCCTTTCCAGTTGATGTTTATTTATTCTTCTCTCTTGGGGCGAAATGCATAAATCCCACCAAAATAAAAAGTCTCTAATCTCTAGCTTATGAAGTTCCATTTCTATTTGAATTTATCTGATTTGGGGGGCTAATTCTAGCATCATGATATCAATGTTTATGATCTAATAGTTGGTCAAGCTAATTGATTGCGATATAGGGACATGAAAATTGAAGTTATCCTATAAATAAGTTAATTTAAAAAATCAAATCACTTGTTAAAGTTCACTTACTTTTCCTGTAAAACTGTTAACGAAAAATTGAATAAATTATCGTGGTTTAAAGAAGCATTATAATAATAAAATTCAAATATTTTTAATTTAATTCCGAATAATTCATATAAAAAATTGAACAAAATATTTCAATAAACTGTATGAATTAATTTTCAAATTCTATCAACCACTCCATTTGATGACAAACGGCTCATTTTACACGAAGTTGTTGTTTTTCTAGATGGAGTTGTTCAGATTCCTTGTCATCTTTTAGATTAAAAACGAAGAAACTGGCGAAAGTGAATTTACCAAATTGTATTTTAATAGTAATAATAAAAAATCTTTCACAAAAATATGGTAAAATGATATACATACTGTACACAAAAAATAATATGATGATTTTTTCATTTGTTTACAGTGACATAGTATAATCTGTGAACAAATTATATTTATTAGCTAAGACGTAATAGCGAGCATATATAATTATATATGGATATTTAAGTGTATATTGATTAATTTTAGTACTTGACTTTTATCTGTCACTTTTATAAGAAAAAATATAAATAACTATATGCTACTTTAAAATCTTAACGCTTATTAATTCTAATATAAAAATTGACAATTTTTAGCTTTAACAAATAAAAAGTAGGAGTAAATTTATATCAACACAAATTTAATAACATGACTTATAAATAGGATAAAATTAACTTCTCTATTTCCTAGATATAAGAGCTCAAAAACAAAGTCCTGCCAGTGAAGAAAGTAGTAAAAAATAATAAATATGTCTTAAGTATTTATTTTCCAAAAGGCATTGATATAAGTTAGTGAAAGATGATAAGGATGTCACGATAATATAATACTGCAATAAACCAATAAAAACATTTATTTAATGTTTTCACAGTAAAGTTTTACAAACAAGACAAACTCATGCAATCTATTTCCCAATCTTTAACTACAACTGTTATGCCATGCCATTTGTAATCCTCATAGGCTTGTTACGTACCCCGCAGTTCAAGCATATGACAAGTGGCGGCCTTGTATGTCTATTATTTATTTTTTTCTTTTGACTTTGCGTAGTATTTACGTGCCTCTTCGATGCTTCCTATGAGAGGTTCTCCATTTGTTTATGCCCCGCTACGCTTGCCAAAAACAAAATTATATTTTATTGTTTTGGGATCAACAACACCAACAAAAGAAACAGATTTTCTATATATACACGGCTTTGAATTTCAATGTAGCTTGTGCGTGAAGAAAGTGACAGAAAGTCAGCAATATAATTGAATTACCTCAACAAATTTGTTTGTGTAGAGAAAGATGTCTACGCTGAGTATACCCCCAGCTCCTCCTTCCCCAAGAGATGATGCTATCCAGCTTTATCGTGCTTTCAAGGGTAACACCTCTCTCTCTCTCTCTGCTTTCTTTTCTTTTTTCTTTTTGAGTTGATATTTGACGGTGTCATTGTGTTTTCAATCATAATTTTCATTTGGGTTTCATTTTGTTTTTGTTTTGAAATGAGTCATACTGCACTTAATAATCATGTCTATCGAGTCTAGTGGGCCTTTCAAAATATTATATGGTCTGGACAATGTCTCAAAATGAACATGAATTTGTTGAGGGAAATGTATTCTGAAACGAGGGATTGTTTATGTATTCTTTACCCTTTTGCAATTTTTCATGCTTGCATCATAATTAGATGATTGGGTGACAAGCCGTGATTGCTGGCTATGATCTGTGATCGGTACTATAAACAGGTTTAGAAACTGGAATTTGGAAGCTCTTATTTCCGTTTAGAAACTGTGATTGTGTACTGTGGTTTCTTTATTGAACCTGTCTTCTTCACATATTGGAGCTGCTCTTGGAGGGTCCTTTCGAGAGACTTTATTTATTTTGTTGATGGGTTTGATGCTCTTTTGGTCCTTTCGTTTATTCCAAAATGGTCTTTTGTTGTTATTTGCATTCACGTTGGTTTTTAATGCATGTAATGAAATAGAACAAATTTGACACCTTTTGAAAGTTAAAGGACCAAATTGTTTCCAAAGATAACTAAAGGGCCATTTTGAAGACAAATAAAATAAGAGACCAGATATTAATGGAACCAATATTAATTGGAATAGTGCCTTTTTTTTTTTTTGCTTTGAGAGGGTTCAAAGCCTGACTATTCATAAATTCCATTTTTCTTTTTCATAAATAAGCCACTTGAGCTTGACTCAAGTATATTTTTGCCTTTTCCTATTTTTGTACTATATCATAATTTCTTTGCAATTACTCAGGATTTGGATGTGATACAAGTGCTGTCATTAATGTACTTGCTCACCGTGATGCCACACAACGTTCCTACCTCCAACATGAATACAGAGCTATGTATTCTGAGGACCTTCTTAAACGCTTATCTAAAGAGCTCAGTGGCAAGTTAGAGGTATTCATCAGTACTGGAATTTAGAATTCCACTTTGATGTGTTTCATATTGCTTATAAGAATCTTTTATGTTGTATTTACTATTTATATTGTATCCCCCCTCCCTGATTTTCAGACTGCAGTTCTACTTTGGATGCATGACCCTGCAGGACGTGATGCAGTAATCCTTAGACAGACTCTAGTTGTAGATAAAAACCTTGAAGCTGCTACTGAAGTGATATGTTCACGAACACCATCCCAGCTACAATATTTAAAGCAAGTATATCATTCTAAGTTTGGAGTTTTTCTTGAACATGACATTCAAAGGAATACATCTGGAGATCACGAAAAGGTGAGGTTTCTCTTTGCCCTTGTGTGTATGTGTGCGTGGCTCTTAGGAAAGCTGCCTTAACCATTCCAAAATGGTCAAACTGAATGTGCTCCATTGGCCAAAAATTTCACAATTCATTGCATCCTATTGTTCAAGTTACTGTGAACTGTGACTGTTCTTGTTTCATATGACTTTGAGATTGTAATTTTACGTGTGAGTGGAAAGAATAATGGCGCACTTAAAAAATTCTTTTAAAAAGTACTAGATTGTTTTTCCTCTTCCAGGATAGTTCTATTATACCTTTTCTTTAATTGGTTCATTTGCATTTAAAATCGGGAAAATGACACTTGAATTTGAGTTGGACAAAATGGGGTCTCCAATTCCAACTTGGACAAATAAGGGATAGTCCCCAATTTGTCCTAAATGAAATTTGTGACTTTGTGTCAAAAAAGTAGTGAATGGATATTCTAAAGTAGTTAATAGCGATACTTGAGTAGTTATTGCGTATGGTAGTTAACAGCGATACTTGAGTAGTTAATGGTTTACTACTCAAGTATCACTGTTAACTACTTTAGAATCGTCATTCACTACTTTTTGGCACAAAGTCACAAATTTCATTTAGGACAAATTGGGGACTTTCCCTTATTTGTCCAAGTTGGAATTGGAGACCCCATTTTGTCCAACTCAAATTCAAATGTCATTTTTTTGTCATTTTCCCTTTAAAATCTTTAAATTGATATTCCTTGTGGTTATCATGTTCTGCTCATCAAAATCTCATTGGATTGTTTTATATAGTGACAAAGCCATTGGAGTAATTTTGTGAAGAAAATCTGGTATTTTCATTTAGAGATCTAAGACCAATTAAACTGCAATTGTGGATCATTTTTGTTTAAAAATTGAGTCAGATATTCATTGCATATAAAGTTCTCCTTGTTGCTAATGCTGAATATGCTTTTTTGAACAAATAAATTGGAGTCAGATCTTGCTTTCATATGTAAGCTCTCCTCGTCTTGAAGGCCCTGAGGTTTATAGAGACATGGCTGAAAAGGATGCAAAGGTGCTGTACAAGGCAGGAGAGAAGAAATTAGGAACTGATGAGAAGACATTTATCCAAATTTTCAGTCAACGAAGTGCAGCACAATTGAATGCCATAAGCTCATATTACCATGATATGTATGGACACTCACTCAAGAAGGTATAACTTTTTACTTGATTTTCCCTTTCAAAAGCTTTTGAAAATCTATTTATGATGCTTAGCTACATTTTACCCGTACCAGGCAATAAAGAAAGAAACATCAGGAAATTTCGGTTATGCGCTTTTGACAATAGTTCAATGTGCACAGAATCCAGCAAAGTATTTTGCAAAGGTAATTTCCTTGCACTTCAGAGTTAAGCATTTTCTTCTCTCAGCACTGCAGTATCTTTTTCTTTAATTACCAAATTATAGAAGAAATAGACTGCATATGGTCCTTCACGGCCTGTTCAATGCCACTTACCATTGAAAGCATCATTTAATTACATTGAAGCAACAACTTCTGCATTCAATTAAAAATTTTTGTCATACTAAGGATTGATGGTGCAATAACTGGTGCAAGATTTAATGGACAAATTACAAATTGCCATTTGTGCTCTATTTTCTTCATCTTTGTCATCTGGAAAGGGTGGAAACACGAAAAGTTTGCTGTACTTATTTAAATTAGTTTACTTCAGAAGTAGGAAGGAACATTTTCAAAAACTCTTACCAAGAGATGGATATTTATATTCTTGTATTCTTCCTAATGCAGGTTTTACACAAAGCAATGAAAGGTCTGGGGACTAATGATTCCACGCTTATTAGGGTGATCATGACAAGGACTGAGATTGATATGCAGTATATAAAAGTTGAATATTTGAAGAAATACAAGAAGTCACTGAATGATGCAGTTCACTCTGAAACATCTGGCCACTACAGGGCTTTTCTTTTGGCACTTTTGGGCCCCAACCAGTAATATTGTGAAGATGATAAGGATGATGTTGGTGTTCTGTGTGGAATAAATTTAAACTCTACTATTTTACAATACAGTCATGTTGTAACATGAGTCGTTTTCAGTGTTTGGTAATTGGCACATGAAAGTTTCAGTTTGAGGCTTGAGATGAAATACTGTTGTTGTATAGTTATTATATATATATTCGGGCCATGTGGATCCTTATTTTAATTTCCATCATGATGGGATTTCAGTTGTATAGTGTAAACTTCAAGTACATATTTCTTGCTTATGGTAAAAAAAGAGTACATATTTCTTGCTTAACAGTGGCTCGCAGAAAAACTTTCAATGTTCTCTTTTCCACTCAGTATCAAACTCTAAATGTGACTGATGTCAAAAAAATTTTTATCGTTCAAGAGACTTGAGATTTGAGTGTTTTTTACTGACACTGCAATGGAACTAAGAAAATTTGGTTGCTCTTGCTCATTAAAAAGCTCTCTTCCTCAATGCCAATATGTTCAAGTCATAAGGCCCTTTGACTTAGCTTTTTCTTTCGTGTCCATAGAATCCAGGATCATAATAGATATCTTCAGTAATGCATTTAATGGAAACATGGGTATAGTGTCACATGCGGCAAACCGTAAAAGTTCAGTAGTTACATAAAATACTTTATGTCAAGAAAAAATAAAAAGAAATCAAACTTATGTGTAGCATGTGACAACCACCCGATGGTTAATTAGATTTTCAGTTTTCTTTTATTATATATTCAATGTGTTATATTAAAAGTTGTAACCTCATCAAAAGCATGTATAGTGGTTTTGACTTGAACTTGTCTTCTCTTCATGTACAAAGCCCTTGTAAGAGTCCTACCGTTGCTCTATTATACTAATAGCATAACTATGTTCATGAAGTTGTGGATCAAAGCTCTGAAGTTGCTACAGAAGTGATATGTTCATGACCGTACGTCTCTGATACAATATTCAAGACGGATGTATTGTTCAAAATTCAAAGTTTGGTGTTGCTCTTGAGCAAGACATTGAAATGATGACATCTGGAGATCATAAGAGGGTAAGGTTCCTCTTTGTCCTGTTTGAGTCTTCCAAATTACAAATGGTTTTTAAGTTATTTATGAGTAGGGTCTTATGATTGGTTTTTAAAATTCTTCTGCATGTAGGTTTTTCTATTCCAGGGCAGCTCCTGATGGCATTATTTTTAACATTTTGTTTGTTTCTACCAATAAAGCCCTTTTACACATAAAATTTCACTACCTCCGGTCTTTAATTCTTCCAATGCCATTCCTTAAGTTTAGTTTCTACTTTCAATAGAACCAATCTTATCCCTCATGATTTGAAAAATGGGAAAATAATTTGGTTACTCATATATGTGAAAAAATCTGCATCATATTATATGCTAGGCTTGGTCTCTTTGATTTGTTAGCTACCGACTTGGTTCTTATAGTTTCAATTAAAACTATGTTGTACTTTAAATTTAGTTTGAAATCAATCTAGTCTCTAATTTTATCTAGAGGGATATTTTGAAGAGAAGGGAAGTTTCAGCCTTTCAGACAGAATATATTAGGTAGTCTAACCTATGTTTTTTGCACAGTGGTTGATTTGAACCCACGACCATATACCCACACGGCGAGTGAGCTTACCGTTGAGCTAAGTTAGGCTTTCCAATTTGCAACATTACTTCTAAATAATACTACTAAATTCCAAAAAAAAAAAGTTGTGTGAATTGAGATTTGAGATCTCGATTCCTTCGATAGTGTGACCCAAAGAAAGCGACAAGGAAATGAGGATCAGAACTTGGGTGATTATTGATGTATCCTTCCTAGCTTCTACAACTACCACATTTAATGATCAGCAAATGATAACACTGCTCCCATAAATGCATTTCAAGTTGGCCATAAATTCTCATCAAATCAACCAAGAAGATAACATGAATAAACCAGAATCGTTGTCATATTTGAAAAAATAGGGAAGCTTGTATGTGAAGAAAGGACAACAAATGATACAATTTGGGACCAAAAAATCTAATGAAATGTCTGCTGTTATGTTATCATCAGCTCTTCATTTTGTCCCCTAAGTTGCCCACATCACTATTACAACGGACCATTCTTTCACTCCCTTTTCTCATAACCTCTAGCTCATAAATGAAACCCACCTTCTATCTATTCCTAACAATTAATATTTGTACTCTTTTTATTTTATAGAAATAACATTTCTACTCTAAAGTATGCTCCTTATCCATGTTAATGAAGCACCGACTAATAATTCTCACATGTCAATAAAATTTGTAAAATGCATTAAATTTAATGCAAAACTCAAGTACTCCCTCCGGTCCCTAATGTAAGAGCCCACAATTTGAATGGTTTTGGTCCCTAATGTAAGAGCTCACCCCATATTCTCTCCTCATTTAATGCATTTTTTCCTACTTTACCCCTAACTCTCTTTCATATTTATTAATGATTATGTATTTCTCTCTCTTAAAAGAACCATAATAAATATGGGCAATTTTGGAAACGAAGCATTAACTCCAGACACCCAACTAACATTCACATGTTTTCTTAAGAAGCGTTTTTTTGACGGCTAGCTCTTACATTAGGGACCGGAGGGAGTAGTTTCCAATAGTACCACCACTAATTATACTAATTTCCAAAAGTATATATTAACTATTACTCTCTTCCTCAATTAAATATGTGTGTGCATGAAAAAAAATAATTAATAGACATTGGACACTATAAAAAGACAAGGAAAACTTATTAGTTGGTGACTTATAATGAGGATGAAAGGGTATCGCACAAAAATTTTATATGGACAGCCATCTTCTAGTCTTCTATGACTTTATTCTTCTTCACAATTAATTAATGTTGATCTTCTGTACAGCACCGCTTAGGTATTCCGATCCTCCTTTGGTCTATAATATAAAACATAACATGAGAATTCTGTTCACAGTATAAACATAATATGTTAAAGTCAATATAATAAATATTTGAATTTATTTTTACCCTTGCTATTAAATGTAAAGAAGATGAGAGTTTTTGAATAATAAATTCTATAAGGTAAAATTGAAAATCACAAAATTTATCCATAGTAAAAAGAAACTTCAGTATGTTTCTTTGATTTTTATAAGATGATTGGCTACCTCTTACAATATGATATGAATAAGAGGGAGTACCACATTGTGATTTGTAAAAAGATGATAATGTTGATCATGCGTTATATCATGTACTCGAAATGGCTGGCACTTATGCAATATGGAGATGAGTTTTTGTACCGAGCAAACTGATATCATCACTACCATATGTTTGGATAGTTCATATTATTATGATTCATATATTTTAATTTTTTTAAAACAAAATGATTTTAATGTATTATACCGAAATGAAAATAAAAATAATATCTTAATTAATAATTAAAAAACAATTTTTTACTTCAAAATCACTAATCAAAATTTTAAATCTTCTGAACCATGGAAATTGTATTTGAATGGAGATATCACCGTCCGCAGCAACATAATGGTCATCACCATGCATACTTAGTTACTTACCATCAACGTATTCAGAACCTAAAACTACTTTCTATCTCTCAAAAGATATTAGCATGAGTAATCTCATAGGAGCGTAAGATCTATTTACGTATTAACTTGATAGATCATATTTGCATTAAAATATTCATTTCACAAAGGTAATATAAATAAACAAATTCATGTAATCCAAAACAAATCATATTCTACTATTTCATGTGTCATTAGTTTGCTAACAAAACTATTTAATATGATTGAAATTTAAAATTGATTCTGCATTGAGCAAATCTTGGTTGGTTGAAAAGAATATATGGTTGATTTCCTGCAGCCTTTGAAATATGCGCCATTGTAGGTTACAGCTGTTACACTTACATTTTCATCCAGCATCTCTAGCCATAAGAAGATTATATTAAACTGAATTTGTGTTAGCTAGTGTGTGTATCAATTTGAAGGTGTTTATGGTAAGTACTTGGTGGGCCATATAATGCAACCCACAATGGCAACATTAACATTCTAATAGAGAGGTATCACGTAACGTGAAAATCATCCTCCAATTTGAACCTATTTGTCTCCCATAATCTCTCTATTTATATAATATAGGAGTATATATTATGGCATCATAAATGACTGATGTCAAAAAGATGAGCTTTGCTTGTGGAAGAAAGCTTAATATTCTGCAAACTTGGTAACTATCACTACTTTTTAGTTTTCCTATCACTGCTTTTTAGCTTTCTCTTGCAAACAAAGTCAAGACGCAAATCAAAGAGGAAAAAGTAGTAAATGATCCATCACATCTATATATCAAGCACCATATCTATCTATACATCATGCTTTCAAACACTGATCACTCAAAATGTGTATATATAATATATCTAGAATATATTGATATGGACAGAATCTGTAGGAACCTTAGAAAATGAGAGAAAAGAGACATGAACAAGATAGTGAGTAAGAAAATAAAATACACCATCGATCTGATTCCTCTTTTTTTTTTCTCAATTCAGCTTTTTCTATTATAATCATGATAGTTAAGTAATAATGACTAACATACATCACCTTAAAAGTTAGAAACCAAGTGTGAAAAACCTAGCTAGCTAGCTTTGGCTCAATAAAAGAATATACAAGATGCTCTTACGCTTTGCAGAAAGTGTCATCAACAATATAATAGCATCACCCTATATATATATATATTATCTGTGTGCATTAAATCTACATATATGCTCTTAGTTTCCGTCTTTTGAAGCACTACTATTCAAGTATCAAGACGTACCAAACTTTAACTAGGCATGTTCAGTTGATCTGCCTAGGGTAAACTCCAAGCTCAAATTCTCGGTCTCCTTTAAGCTTCTCGACTGCAAAAAAGTAATTTCCTGCACAAAAAGTAAACATTTTTGTTCGTCAATTCATGCCACTTTTAAACCTTCAGGAAATCTCTCTCTCTCTCTCTCTCCCTCTCTCTCTCCCTCTCTCTCTCTCTCACACACACACACACACAAACACACACTCACACACACCAGTCTTAGAATATGACCTCGGACTGTTTCTGAGTCTTGTGCTGATGAGGAGATGATAAAATATCAGGTGGTCTGATTCCATCTAAATCTGGGGAACAAGCTTCTGTCCATTCTCGTCTACTGCCATCCATATTGACAAACAAAAGACGATAATTAATCTAAATTTTCCCTCTATGTGTGTGTAAAGAATATTGATCATAATGTGGAGCTCAAACTTTTTGGATAAGTGAGAAAATTCCACGAGACAAGATACGGTTAAACATTTGATCATTTGCAATTATATATATATATATATATATATATATATATATATATATATATATATATCATGAATGTACTCTTTTCAAAACTTGACACATCTCTCTCTCTCTCTCTCTCTCTCTCTCTCTCTCTCTCACACACACACACACACACACACACACAAACAGGTGGTAAGAGTTAGAAACTGAAAAAACATTTGATCTTAAAGGGACAAAACCAATGACACAACATTAGTGATCTCCAAGAGTAGAGTTTCTTAGAAAGCTTGAAGACCGTATACAGATCTTAAGCTCCAAACACGCCTGTAATTAATTTATTGGAATAAGCCTACAGTGTAGAACTGAAGGAAAAGTGATTCAATAATTTGGTAAATTAATTATGTTACACACACATATTAAAATAAGTTGTGACCTAATCAGAGGCTTACAAGCTATGATTCATGTTAACAGGCCTGGCGTGTTCACTTCAATAAGCTTTGCTAAACTAAAATAAAATCGATCAAGCCGAATTCATAAAATTGAAGTCCGAAACTAATACTTTTCCACAGATAGAATCTAATCAAATCTCCAATATCAAAATGTCGATTCCCAACTAAAAGCCTGAGATAGTAATTTTAAAACTTTGTTATCAGAAAAATTATGGATCAGAGTAAAACCAAAGTGATTTCACTTCAGAACAACCATATAGTATCAATTGATTTGAATGCATGCATTCAAATTAAAGTATGACAATTTGAAGTATTACATTTAAAGCATTAGCTACTCATTGATTTTAAAGTATTACATTTCGTCAAGTGCACAAGTATTATTATTACTAACCCAAAAACAAAAAAAAATGAAATTGGAGTAAAACTTTTGAAATGAAAAGCTCAAGACACACAAAAGAGCAAGAACATATATATGATACACATACACATGGACACGCACAAACATGCAACTAAGACTTCTGATTTTTGTGATATTATATGCACACACCTATACACACACGTTGAAACATTATGCTTACTTAAAATTATATCGGTCAGGGGAAAGGTCTTTATCAATTAGTTCCATTAAAGCCATGTTGCAAATTCTTAAATCAACTTTTTGAAATCCTATTCACATGGGCAAGCGATTTTCAATTTTAGTGGTTAGCCGACTCAAAAATTTTGCATCATTATTGTCAAATGACCAAGTATTAGTATAGAACACATCATATTTAACCCATCAAAATTTCCAACATTCTTATTTAAGAAAATGAAATTCACGAAGTTCTTGTCGACCATTCTCTGACTTCTTCTGCTTTTTAAGATAACAACAGGAGTCATGTGAATATATGATGTTATGTATAAACTTTCTCTGATTCCTTATACAAGGTGTTTGAAACATTTTATATTTCTTAAAAATCACTTCATCAATGCTTCAATTATATACATTCAATTTCCGTACTCGTTAAAAATATGAGTAGAGGGATAGCCGAATATATCTAGGCTGTTGGATTTTATGTGTATGGTCTAAATTAAGTATTTATATTTAAAAATAAATACATGATCTAAATCAAATCTAAACTATACATGTGAAGCTCAATGGTCTAGATTTGGCTAAATTCCCTACTTATCTTTTTATATGTGATAAACAGGATGCTATGTATTCATATCATACATTCATTTGATATCCTCTTTATACTTTCAATATGTTTCATTAAAGGGCAAAGGTGCAAAAATGATACTAAACAGTACCTAAAAATGTGTTTCTAATACTCTCTCTGGTCCTAAATATAGGACCTAGTTGACTTTTTTGAAAAATCCTAAAAAACAAAATAAGTTAATTATAAATTGATTTACCTAATTTTTTCTCTTACACTAGTTTATTTAACCTATAATCCAATGGATAATCTAAAAAGATATCAAATATGTCATGATTTAATAACCTATTTTGCAACCTTAATCTCTCCAAAAAAAAGTCAATTAGGTCTTATATTTAGGACCGGAGGTACTCCCTCCGGTCCTAATTATAAGTCGCCTTTGACTTTTTTTGGAGATGTTAAGGTTACAAAATATGTTATTAAACTATGACATATTTGATAAATTTTTATATTAGTCATTAGTTTATAGGTTAAACAAACTAGTTTAAGGGAAAAAATTAATTAAATCAATTTATGATTGACTTATTTTGCTTTTTTAGGATTTTCCAAAAAAGTCAAAAGCGACTTATAATTAGGACCGGAGGGAGTAGTACTAAAGTTTCGTGAGGTACAAAAATAGTAGCAACTTGGGGTCCAGGTGCAAATATAATATTTTCACTTAAAGAAAATAAAATTTAGATGTGAAAAGACTTTTATGTCTCTCGTTAAATTGAAGAAGAGAATAATATAATGAGGAACATAAGAGTCTTTTCATATCTAAATTTTATTTCGCTTAAGTGAAAATACTATATTTGGACCTGAAACCCAAGTTGGGTACTTTTTTTTGCGCCTTGCGAAACTTTAGTATTAGAAATGCTTCTAGAGGCAAAGTTTAGTATCATTTTTGCACTTTCTCCTTTCATTAAAACTAAAAAATATTAAATAACTAAAAAATATTAAATCTCATTAACCCTGTCTATGCAATACTAAAAATAAAAAAAAAATGGAACTTTACAATAATAATAATAGGAAGGGATTGAACTTTACATTCATATAAAAAATTTATTGACGTAATACTTATAAATAAATAGAGAACATCATTCATTTTTGTATATGCGACCTTAAGATTACATAGATAACAATGGAACTTCATTTTATTTTATTTTTTTGGCTAAACATCTTATAATTTAATTGGAGTCAGCTTTTACTTTTGAAGGACACCTTACGAAGGGGACCATAGCAAGTATAATACAATTGGCGTCTTAGTTTTCTACTTGTTTTTCGTTAAGCTAATGTAGATATCAACATTTTTTTCCAATATAAGCAACATTAAAATGGGAATTTACTAGAAATAGAGCAAATTTAAAAAATTATGTTGAAGATCACACAAAACTGAATGAATGCCAACTGAAAAATTATAAGTAAGCAAATTTTGAAGAGGAATGAAATAAATAACAGGATAAACACACACACAGTACATAACTTGTTCTCTTATATTTGTCTTCTAATATTGTATATATTTCTCTCACCAATTGATTCATATATTTTGATTTATGTTGTCAAATTGTAAAAAGGGGGAAACCATATAATTAGTTTTATATACTTAAAGTACATTTTTTATTAAATCAGGACGCGTTTAGATATTCTCATAAATTTATGATCTGTAGAAGACTATTATTATTACTATCATTAATCTTTAAAATAATTATTTTATTTTATATATTAAACAAAAGTATAATCAAGTATAGGAGAGGCTATTAAATCTTCCCTTGAAAAATTATCACCTATTGGTGGATTATATGTTAAATATTTTCATTTTTATTAAAACAAATAGACATATGAACACAAAGAAAAGGGAATTGTTGAACAAATACTATGGTATTGCCTCCCAATTATTTATTATATCTCTATATAGATTAATATTTGCAATTAATCAACTCCAAGAGACTGCTTTGGAAAATAAGAAATCCTCTAAATCTATTTATAAGTAATTAATTCTAATATATTTCATAGAGACCAAGAAAAATCTTAAAACTCAATAAGTTTTCACTAAAACCCAATAAAGTTGTTACTTTATCCATATTAAAAATCCAACCATACCCACTAATAATAAAGACAATGTATAATAAATGAAGAGTAAAGTAGTACATTCACACAATATATTTAATTAGATGACTTATATGTAAGACCAAGTAAAATATTCTTTATCGTCCTATAAATAGGACCAAGTAAGTATATATAGCTAAGTCAATATTTCTAACATATATAATGCTTCTTTTTTGGCCTTACTTAATGCTCGATCTTAATCTAGTTAAAAGATCATGTGTGAGTGTGACTTTATAGATATTTTTTTAGAAGAAATTTTTTCTGTTTTTGGATAATTAGAACACATTTTTTTGTATAAGAAAATTTTTATAGTTCATAGATAATCAGTTAATTTTTATGTAAGCAACGTTTTTAAAAGAAAGAAATTTGTATTAGATAAAAATTTGAAGTTATATATGATTCGTGATTTGGTTATATATATATAAGGCTAAAGTACACTTTTGATCCCTTATGTTTGCATCAAGTTTCAATTTAATCATTTATGTTTGGAAAGTACACTTTTAGTCTTTTTTGTTAAACCGTTAGTTTAACTTCACGGAAAATGTTAACTTAACAACTTTAAATGATTATTAAATACTGAAAAATGTTCTGATTAAAATATTTGAGTGTAAATATTCTTATATTTTCAAAAGTTATCATTTTTGATCCAATTTCATTATAAAATAATCATTTAAAATTGTTAAGTTAGCATTTTCCGTTGAGTTAAACTAACAGTGTTAACAAAAAAGGACTAAAAGTGTACTTTCCAAACATAAAGGACTAAATTGAAACTTGATCCAAACATATGGGACCAAAAGTATACTTTAGCCTATATATAAAGATAAAGCTTTGATTTTTCCTCACGATATTATTCTCATTTTCGGTGGTTGAAAGCTTCATTTGGATTGTCCTCTTGTTCTTGTAACAGAATAAAATTTCTTTTCTTGACAAAATAAAAAAAAATCAGCTTTAGGGAAAGCTGGAAATAGCTTTTCCTAAACTTTTTGCCTAAATTCAAATATGTGTGTTTTCGCTTTTCTTGAAGTCATTTTATGCTTGTACAAACGCTCTTTTGTGATTCTAAAGCTTAACCAAACAAAAGACCTAACTCCATGCCCTTCCCCCATAATGCAAACTTTTTACAATAGCTAGCAATAATTAAAGATCTTGACAGAAATATATATAATTACCCGAAAATATAAATTTAACTGAACTAAGCTAGGTTTGGAGTAAATCCAAAGGCTAAAGTATATTTTTTCTCCCTTATGTTTGCATCAAGTTTCAATTTAGTCATTTATGTTTGGAAAGTACACTTTTAACCCTTTTTTGTTAACACTGTTAGTTTAACTTTAACGGAAAATGTTAACTTAACAATTTTAATTGATTATTAAATACTGAAAAAGTGTTCAGATTAAAATATTTGAGAGTAAATATTCTTATATTTTCAAAATCTATCATTTTTTGTCCAATTTCATTATAAAATAACCATTTAAATTTGTTAAGTTAGCATTTCCCGTTAAGTTAAACTAACAGTGTTAACAAAAAAGGACTAAAAGTGTACTTTCCAAACATAAAGGACTAAATTGAAACTTGATGCAAACATAAGGACCAAAAATATACTTTAGCCTAAATTCAAATAAGACCTCATCTTTTTGCCATCTTATATCTATAGTATAGGGATATCAGCCATAGCATCTTATTGTTAAAGCCTAAACATATAGTATCAGTAACAGTGAGTGTGAGATGCCTAAAACAAGTAAAATGATGTAGAAATGAGTAACTTAGAATTACACCAAAAAGGATGTTTGTACTATTTCGTATATATAATTTTCACATGATGGTGTGTGTGGGCCGTGGGCCGTCCTTTGTAGAGGAGAGTGAGAGTAAAAAAAAATAACTGTGGTAGGTCACATGATGTCGTCTCTGTGTAATTAAATTATTTGTGTGTACCTTACACACTCACACTACAGTCACACACAGAGACTCCTCATTGAAGGTTACCATCTGTTCTCTGCCCTAATTAGTCTGCTTTTTTGCAGTACAATCTTTCAAGAGTCAAAGAAAACTTTCTATCTTGGCCCAAACTAAACAACACATTATTTCCTATGCCTATTAAAAGCTTTGAATGATTATTTATTTTTATATATATAAACATTTATTATTGGTCGCTTTCATTTCTTGTATAGTCTGCAGAACTCAACAGTTCTCTCCCAGTGTGAATGATTATGGAAGTCACAATATATTTATTGCTTTTTTGGTTGACTATTTATGTGTTTCAAATATTGAAATATATATCTAGGTGGGTATTTCTCTTCCTCTTTTTTCCTTTTTGGGTATTAGCTAGTAGTTGTTTTGTAAGTAATACTAATATATATGTGTACTGTGTGTGTGTTTAAATAAAACCCATGACTAGATTTAACTTCTAGATGAATTTGAATGTGAAAGAGGAAAAAAGTACTCTTCTTTTGACAGGTAAAAAAAGAAAAGATGGATGAGAAACCCTCAAATTAGATAGTGTAACGGTGTGGAGTAATAATGGCATAATCAATTATTGAAAGGACTCTTTAGAAAGCAAGTCAATTAAGGTAGTACAAATATAGATGGACCAAGAAAGAGAAAGAAAATCAATACAGAAAGTAGAATGTTAATTATGAGAAAAAAGCTCAAATAGTGGAAGAAGAAAGTAGACTCGGTAAATATAAGTAGACACGAATGCCCAAAGAAGCATCTAGAGAGAAGAGGAGAGATATAAGAGAGGGCTTTAACTTGTTCTTGGTGGTCACAAAGCAATAAGCACAATTAGTGGAGAGAAGAATGAAGAGAAAAGGGGGGAAGTGGTTGTCAGAGAGAAGCATATTTCTTATAGTTACACAAATTTAGAAGGGTATGTATAGAGACTTTAAGGTTTGTTATAATTTCCTTACTTGTTTTAAACTCAAAAAAATCGAAGTAGTGGAAACAGCCAAACTGACCACTAATGCATCACAACCAACACTAACAAACACACCATTTCCTTCCCCATCCATCTCCTCTATAGCTAGCTAGATGCTAGCTAAATGTAGAGAGAGTCACTCAAAGTTGCTAATTAATTAAAAAATAAATCATAGATTAAGATCTCTCGAATGTGAATTCCCTCCATTGAATTTCTTTTATGTAAAAATGAGTAGTTTTGAATCAAATTGAACGGTCAGAATTCAGATTCATTACATGTGTGTGTGTATAGAGAGAGAGTGAGAGAGAGAGAGAGAGAGAGAGAGAGAGAGAGAGAGAGAGAGAGAGAGAGATTACCTAGAAGAATTACCCCGCAGATTGCTGCTAGTGTAGGCCATATCCTGATCTAAAGATGATGAATTTGTAGGGCCACTCATGTTGGGTGAAAAATAGTTCTCATTTTCAGTTAATGGTGTAGGTGTTAGGTTCACAAAATCCTCATCTCCATCTGATATACATACATGTTTGCAACATATAAGCATATTTATAGATCAGCATTTTCGACTGTAGAATAGATCAATCAGATATATAACATATATAACTCTCACATACATACATACAAACAAATATTTATCTCACACACACATAAATTGTATGAATACTATAGAACAAGCATATATACTTTTTAACATGTACTCACTACAACTCTAATTATGTGGGTAACGCAGTTATGCATGCTATGTACAAAATCCAACAATAAAAGAAAAAAATTAATTATATTATAAATTAATGCATGAATAAGGGGGATGAGTCATAAAGGGATCGGAAGCGAGGGAATCTTGCAAAAAAGAAATCAATTTCATATAGAGTACTTTTATAAAAAAAAAAATTGGGAGCGGAAGTTAAGGAATAAATAAAATAATGAAATAAATAAGTAGTAAAGTGCGTACTGATTGGGTTAATTAAAGTATATAATCATGTATAACACATGCATGCAAGAGACGGTTAAAAGTTACTAAAACAATATGAATTACCTGAGGAAGCTGCAGGTTTGTCAGTGTTCTTAACAGTTCGATACATCTGCAGAAGCCAAAAACAGACAAATAAATAATAAGTAAAGCCAAAGATATAGTAGTAGTAGTAATGAATATAACAAGAGGAAAATATAGAAAGATTAGGGAAATCATATGTTTTCAAAGTAAAAGGATAGTAAATGAAATGGGATGGTTGTGGTCTTTGATTTTTCTAGACTTGTTTAATAAGCACGAGGTTGATGTTTGGTGAGGAGAGTAATTGCTTCTATTATTGAGAAATGATGGCTACTTTTTTTTCTCTATCTTTTCCTCTCTCTTTCTCTCTCTTCAAAAGTAGAAGTTGTCCTATTGCCAGAGACCACAGAGTCTCAACTGTTCACTCCCTTCATTCATTCACTGCATTTTTCTCGTCCCTTGTGCCGCTTTGATGGACTTTCCACAAAGTCCACACACTTACACAGACCAAGACTCAGCCAAAGAGAAAGAAAGATAGATACAAGAGAGATAAAGGGTAAATGACCAAACTTAATGTGATTTTGTTAGTGAAATTTCGTTTTTGTTCGGAGCTTGACCAGCCGATCTGATAGCTAGAAACCAATTGTACCGAGATTTACAAAATAAGTTTTTCCTATTCCAACAAAATATTTTGTGTGCATAGGTCTTTTTCAAATTCATAACATCAATTATAAAGGACTGTGTTGGTGATTTGGGGGTGAATTTGAAAGAAGAGTAGAGAATGATACCTGCAAATGGCTCTTGACATGAGCAAGAGTGAGATCTTTCACATCCATGAGCTCCAAAACTGACTTAGGGGTTGCTCCTAATAATATCATAAACCATTATTTTTCAATTCATTCAATATAAAATTAATTAGTACACATATATTTTTGAAACCAATTACATGAAAGAAAAAAGGACAAAACAATAGAGAGAGATGAGAAACGGACTTTCATGGCCGCCAAGAAGCTGAACGGCATGAACAAAACGAGCATGGAGAGAGCTAGTCCAACGCATTCTGGGAGCCCTCATGTTCCTCTTGTTATTACTGAGATGATGAATCCTGCTAGGCAGCATCTTATTATTATTGGACCTCCCCATAAATCCATTAGAGAAATCAGAGTTTGATAAACCAAACTGATGATGAAGATTCAAATAGTGTTGATGAAACTGATGATGATTATTATTGGGTTGTTGTTGATGATGATATTGATGATGGGGTGCTCTTATCATCAAACTCTCCATTCTTATCCCATTAAACCTCGAGATTGATGAAGGTGGAGGAGGATTAGATGAGTAATAATTAGGATAGGGATTATGAAATTGTTGTTGATGAAGAGTTGGATTATATTGAAATTGTTGATGATGAGGAGGGACTATTCCTCTTATGCTTCTTGAATTATTATTGAGTCCCTGATGATGTTGTGAAACCCAAAACCTACCACCATCTTCTTCTTCTCCATCAAGAACGATGTCGTTTAACAATCTTCTACTTCTCCAGGGGCTCTCAGCCTCAGAACCACCGCCCGTACATGTGGGGATATGATGATGATTCAAGAGAGAGAGATGGGTTTGGTCTCTAATTGGACTTTCACTTTGGGATTTGACTACTTCTTGTTCTACTTCCGTGTGGTTGCTTCTCCATATATCAAAGGAAGAAGAATCTGCTTCTTCGTTGTTGTTGTTGTTTCCAGTAGTGCAAATTGAAGAAGGAGCACTGTTTGGGAGGCTTATGTGAAGAGAAAGATCAGGCATCTGATTCTTCCATGATGTTGGGTCTTGTTTGGAGATCTTATTGTTCCGTGGCATTTTGAATCACCAAGTACAACAAACAAATCCCTCCACTCAAACCTAACAAACAAGAACAAGAAGAAGAAGGAGAAGGGGATAGGAATTCAGAGAACAAAAACAAGACACACTGCGACAAACTCGCTCAAATTGCTCGTAGTGGGTGCTTATTCTTCCTGAACTTCACATTTAGTGTAAAGAAACAAAAGAGGACACAGAATCTATATATATACAAGTGATTAGAGATATACAGGTTCAAGCTACCTCAAAACATCAATATATGTGTATATATATGTATATATATATCATACTTATCATACACTACTATAAGATATATATAAATGGGAATAAAAGAAAGCCCTTTTTCCTGCTCTTCGTCAAAAAACAGACATCCTTTAGTGAATAGAGAGAGGTTGGGTGGGGTGTGGCGAAATTAAAAAAAGTAAAATAAAGAAAAGAAGAAAAGAATGGGTAAGGAAGAAATAGCTAGATAGAAAGAGGGAGAGACTAGAGAGAGATAGGTGTTTGTGGTTCCTTGATAACATTAAGAGTATATATAGGAAAATGACACTCCAACAAAGTCTTTCCCTTTCTTTCTTCCTCTCTTTTTCTTTTTTAATCTTAACTCTCCTTTTCTCAATAGTCCAAACTTGGGGCAATCTCCCTGTCTTAATTATTTTTTTTTCTCTACAGACAGGAGATATATATTATATATATGTACAATGTAAATTTTTACCATTTTATTCCTACTTATAATAAGTCCATTTTGTGAAAAAGAATTTTTGCTTGTTCTACTTTGAGAGCAGTTAATGTGAGTGAGATAGAATTTCACTCCTATTAATGTGTAAGAAAGAAACTTTGAACTCGACCAAGAAAAGAGAGAAAATTTGATAAAAGTAGGAATTAGGCAATCATGTTGTAGTTGTACTACTTATTAACTTAAATGAGTGTATAGAAATGGAAAGATTGATTAACTATAAACATTTTATTGAGATAACTATTACTTTTCCTTGGTATATGAGAATTAGTTAAAATAAATTGATAAATAAAAATATATTTCTAATTACTAATAACAGTTTACCGAGTTTTCCCGTCTCCACCATTTGCTAACTTCATAATGTTGAAATTTGGATCAAAGATATATATATGTTAAGAATAGTCAATACATCAAAAAAATTTAAACCAATATGATTTGACGTAATTCATCATTATATATCATTAATCGATCTCTAGTACTTTCGATATGTGGAACTTTTTGATTTCTCCAACATTCATTTTTTCAATTCTTCTTCTTCTTCTTCTTTTTTTGCTTGGGCTTTGTTAAGAAACTCAATAACAAAGTCTCACATTGAATATATCAAAGGTAGACTACTAAGGTATATATATTGTGAGATGAATAACCACTACAATGACTTAAGTTTTTATGGTTGGAATGACAATACTTGTATCATATTCCCTTAATTAGATCTTAAACTCTAACATAGTATCAGAGTCATTGGATCAATGGACACAAAATACAAAAGCCCAAAGAGAGTGAAAAAAAGAAAAAAGAGAGAGAAACAAAATGAAGATTAACCTAGGGACTGACCCAAAAAGCAGTATGATGGCCCAACAAGACATGAAAGACTAACTCAAAAAACAGAGTGCGGTCCAGGCAGAATTGAAGGACCGACCCAAAAAGAGTACGACCCAGGCGGAAAAAAGAAGAAAGAAAAGAAAGTAGGGTAAATGTTGAGAAACTCAGCAACAAAGTCCCACATCGAAATATCAAAGGTGGACTAATGATATATATTGTGAGTTAATTAGTCCCCACTATATTGGTTTAATCTTTTGTGTTGGAATGACAATACTCATCATATCATGTGCCCTTAGATCCTAAACTCCAGGCTTGAACTTCTTCTTGAATTACAGAGGCTAGCTAGTTTGCCTCAGCATGTACTTCTTTTTTCAGTCTCAGAGACCTCAAGTCTGACTGACTTATACTTCTTTTTTGGTCAAAGTATAGTTCAAAGGCGTCATTCATCACAAAAGTTCAGACTAGTATGATAAGACTCAACTCATCGTTATATACCCTAGCCTTAATCCCTTTCTAATACTTTTGATGTGAGATTTTTCGGTTTATCCAACACACATAATCAAACAGTTACAATCCCTCTTATTCGTGTATAACAGCAATACGTGTTGATCGATGATGATACAATTTGAGGTTCTAGACATATCTTATGCTACCTTTGGTTTGATTAAATTGGATGTGTGAAGATAAATCAGTTAATTATAATATATATGATATGATTGATCTCCTTATATAAAGTACTTATATAATTATATTATATATGGCCTTATAAGTTAAGTAAATTTGTTTTTTAAAAAATACTCCCTCTTACTCTTATTATAAAGTACCATTATATATATACAAATTCTCTCAGACCAAAGAATACCATTTGGACCAAATTTTAAGTTAAATTGTCCATCTTTTCCAACTTCACCCCTTAATTAATCATATAATTTAACATTATCAATTTTTCTAGTTTCTATGATAAGGATATGAGAGGAAGTATGATATTACTCTTTCTGGTCGTAATATAAGAGCTCAGCCGCAAAAACATGTTTTTTATTAAGAAAACATGTAAAAATTAGATTTGTGTGAAGCTCATTCTTTTTTTCAAATATTACTCATATTTTATTATGATACTATTAAGAGAAAAAAAAATATAAGTTTTATTAATTATGTATGAAAGAGAGTTAAGGATAAAGTGTGTAGGAAATAATGCATATAACGAAGAGAGAATGTAGGGTGGCTCTTATATTTTAAACCAATTGGTTTGCACAACTATTCAAAATTTGAACTCTTATATATTACAGAATGAAAGGAGTATTTTTAAGATCACCAAAGTCTTATTTCGTCTAGCGCTAGGACCAAATTCATCCCCAATCAATTGTTGTAAAAAGGACAAGAGTAATTTATAATATATCAATGACGACACCTATCTTATGGGATGACTCTAGGTTTGAAAAATGTGAATATTAAATTGAAGTGAGATTCCTCATATTAGTTAATGTCTGAAGAAAAAAGTTGTTTTTATAATGTATTTGTCAGTCATATAACTATAATATGTAATTTTTACCAGAGATCCTAATTATCCGTGAGTTCAAGGTCATCTAGCTAGTATTCTTAATTTTACTTAATAAAAAAATGAAGTGTCAAGAATAATACCTTGCGTATTTGAATAACATATCCTATTTGTGTGATTGGTAAAAGAAAAATACAAAACAAGGTGTTTGTCCTGATTTGTTCCATTACTTATCCTCCTAGAACACCGATATGTTTTTTTTATAAAATCATTGCGTGCAAGCTTATGATTTAAATTGAGTTGTATTTAATTTGGAGCTATATATGCTTCTGGCTGGTCCAAGTCATTGCTCAAATCATGTTTTGAATGTTCAGCCTGATTATGTTTGTCAAACACAAACATATTGCTTTAAAAATCATGAAAGACACGCTTTCTTTTTTTAGGTGTAATTTATGTTCGAGAAACAATATGTAACAAATGTGAACACCTCTCCCAATAGAAATTCAAAATTTTGTCATATTGATTTGGATTTTCTAAGATGTCTTTTTTCTAGGCATCTCTAAGCGTCTCAATCATGACTGTCCAAAATGATCCAACCGCTCAAAAAAGGAGACACATGTTTACACTCACCTCACCCCATCATATCTCTCTCCCTCATTCCTAACCACTTCCCCATTATTTTCTCTCTCTCCTGTTCAGATCTGAACTTCTCTCCCCACGACTTCGACTTCCATCGTCCTCTCCACTGCAAATAATATTTGCTCTCTCCTTTCATCATCTAATCCAATAGAGCAGCGGTTCAGTTTGCATTCAACATAAAAGCATAAGGTCTTTATCGGTTTGGGAGAGAGAGAGGAACAATTATTTGAACTTAATTACTCATATATGTTCCTGCTAAGATATATGATTCTCATTCTCTTTGTTGATGGCTGTTGTTGTCCCTTAATTACTCATTTTTTTAAAAAATTATAAATTAATATCAAGAAAAAAAGAGGCAAACTGGTGTGTATGATTTTGAACTGTAGATTTGCGGCACCATTGTGAAGATGGATGGTTGAAATTGGTGGGAAATTGTGAGTTCGACGTCGGCCGGATCTGTTAATGGTGACAGAGATGTGGCGGAGTGTGCGATGGCGACATTGTCAAAGAGGGGAGTAGATGGAGATGTTGGCGGTGGAGGAGGGTGGCGTTGGAGGTGGAGGGGGTTTGGAGATGGTGAAGAGGTGGGGGGAGTGCGGACTGCGTAGTTGGTAAAGGAAAATGAGGATTCATTGAGGGGAGGGATTGAGTGTGAGCAGGAACATGTGTCCTGATTAATTGGATGAATAAGACCGCTTACATGAGTGTGATTTAGGGATGCTTAGAGAGAGGCCGCTTAGAAAATCCGGATCCTATAAAGACATGCTTTACGTTATAGGAGAACTCTATAAGAAATGATTTGAAACAAAGTCTTGTTTTGTTTCAAACTTTTTTATAAAAAAGAAATAAATAAATATATTATATTATTTTGAATAATTCAATTTTCAGTGATTCACATATAGTGATAAAAATATTTAAAAATATTAAATTTATTAGAAAATTATAGTAATTTTCAGTATTACCCTTATTGATTATACTAAATTTCAAAACCATTGAATTTCTATCATTTCACTGTTTTTATTAAATATTGGCATGCATATGAAAAAAATTAATATCTATTGAAACTGAGGGGCTATGTTGTAATTTCACTAAAATAAAATCATAGAAGATGTCATATAATATGGATCAGAGGAAGTATTTCAATATATATATATGTGTGTGTGTGTGTGTGTGTGTGTATTATCAGCTATGGCCTTCCAAAATTAAAATACCTTGTTGATCAATCTTTACGTATAGTGATAGCCTAGCTGTTTGTGTTTAAGTTGTCCAAGCCTTTTCCCCAACCTTATGAAGAAAAGACCTTTAGTATGACTCAGAATCATGGCTCAAACTCAGTTCGTTGTTTGAATTTACAATCCAATCACATATGTCGGGACAAAATAAAGCAGATAATGTATCTAAAAAATAAAGAATTATATAAGCTCTAACAGAAAAAAAGAATAAATATTTAATTAAACTCAATCATATTGGTTCGCAAGAAAGAATTTCCAAGTAACTAAAAAACTAAATAAGCCAGAGAATATAATGGAGAGGCGTTAATGAAGTTGAAGGCATAAAGTGGTGGTTTTAGTAATTTGTGCGCAATTAATGAAGGGGTGGGTGTGAAATGGTCTAAGGAGCAAGAAATATTGATTATTAAGATCAGTGGACCCATTGACCTGAATGTGTGAAGAGACGCAGAGACACACACAGACACATTACAGGGAGAGAGGCCGAAACGGAAAGGGTTGTTTGTTTGCTTTCATTTATCGGTCATCTTAAGCCCTAATTTTCAAAATTAATTTGAGGTCCCCCACAAGGGACTTAATACTAGAAAAGTCCCAAAAGTTGAAATAATTAATGTAGGGTCCCAAGGGACCTCACCTTAATATATTTGAAAATTGAAAAGACACTTTTGCCCCTGCCCTTTTATTGATGGGAAAAACCTGACAACTTAATGGGTAGCCGTGACAACTCGATGAACATAACTTGACAACTGAATGGGCAAATGTGACAACGTGTTGGGCATGTGCTTTAAGTTAATTGTCCAAACTCAGTTAAGTTAATGGGAAAAACCTGACAACTTAATGGGCAGTCGTGACAACTCGATGGGCATAACTTGACAACTAAATGGGCAAATGTGACAACTTGTTGGACATGTGCTTTAAGTTAATTGCCCAAACTCTGTTAAGTTAATGGGAAAAACGTTGTCACATTTGCCCATTCAGTTGTCAAGTTATGCCCATCGAGTTGTCACGGCTGCCCATTAAGTTGTCAGGTTTTTCCCATCAATAAAAGGGCAGGGGCAAAAGTGTCTTTTCAATTTTCAAAATATATTAAGGTGAGGTCCCTTGGGACCCTACATTAATTATTTCAACTTTTGGGACTTTTCTAGTATTAAGTCCCTTGTGGGGACCTAAAATTAATTTTCCCATTTTCTTTCAAATACCTTTGTGAGTTTCTTAATTCCTTTTCATTCTCCTAAATATTCCTTTTCTAACATCTCTCTCTCATCAACTTTGTCAACCATTTTTGTGTCCTGTATTTTCATTCCTCATACATATATATCCCCACTTATCATTACATGTGTTTACTTGTAGTATTTCATTTTTCAAACTTTTCACAAGCTCTAGTTAAATATATGTACCATATATTTATCAAGCATATAGCGTGTGGGTAAACAGTATATGTTCTTACATGTTTTTGTTTTCGATCGTTACCAAGAAAATTCCATCCCAGGAAAAAGTAGAATAAATTGTAGGATATAATTAATAATCAAATTGACATAAAACCCTCAACCAGCAGATAAGGCTCTATGTCGCTAGCGCTTTCTGAGAGTATCTACTTTTTTTTTAGTAAATGAGAGTATCTACTTTTAATTATAGCCATACTGTATTATTAATTAATTAATCATTTTATTTAATTTCTTTACAAAGAATTAAAGTTGAAAATTATTTAATAACAGCATTATTTCTTTCTTTTCTTACTAAGAAAATTAGGAAAGTTTAAGTTTGCACCTAGAATCTAATGTCATCAAAATCATGATATAGATATCATGATTTTTGCTTTCTTTTGACTTATGCTTACTTTGTGGTAAGTTATGCTAAATTTCACGTATTTGTATACTTGTATTGTGGAAATGTCTCCTCAAATTACATTTGATACTCTCCAAGAATTGAACATTCACAAATAATCGAATATCCAACCATTTTGCCGGTTGAACCCCACGGACAATGGGCAAATCGATCATCTTTTCCAATAAATTAAATTTAATACTAGATTCATCAAGGTCATTATTCAGTATATGCATATTTTTTTTGCCAATTAGTATATGTATATAATTAAATCAAGAGTAACTAATAACTAGTCGTTCTAAATTTTAGAAAGCACATTAAAAAATCATGAATAGACTATTATATATTTTTTATTGTATATACAATGAGTATGTGGAAATTAAAGATGTGTCTAAATTAGTTAATAATGCTATCTGTTTCAAAATGGAAGTGTATACTATTTGTTTGGTTTGAATTGAAAAAGTATTCTATTTTAATATTAGGTTAAGAAATATAATGTACATTAGGAATACATTGCCAAATATATCTTTAAAGATAGATAGAGTACTACTTTAAAAAGTAATAAGGATAATATGAAAAGTATTAAGAAATGTTACTTTGAAATTTTGTAAATATATAAAAAACAATAGAAATTCATATTTTGAAGGCTAAAGTATACTTTTGGTCCTTTATTTTTGCATCAAGTTTCAATTTAGTACTTTATGTTTGGAAAATAAACTTTTAGTTCTTTTTTGTTAACACTATTAGTTTCAGCTAAATCTAAAAATTATTTCATAATTAAATTGGGGTAACAAATAACACATTTTAATTTATGCATTTTTTATATTTTAATCTTAGACTCACCATTTAAAATTGTGAAGTTAACATTTTCCGTTAGGTAAAGCTAACGATGTTAACAGAAAAGATCTAAAAGGTTACTTTCCAAATATAAATGATTACATTGAAACTTGATATAAACGTAAGGGATCAAAATTATACTTTAGCCTATTTTGAAATGGAAGAAGTATCAATGCAGAAAAGGATTTTAACGATAACTTTAGTGACAACAAAAAAATGCGCCCACAAAAGTGATGATCTTTAGCAACGATTATTGAAAGTTGTCGCTAAACTTAACCTTTTGACGAAAAAAAACAATCGCCGTTTCCATGCAATTTTATAATCTGGAAATACGGTAATACAGTAAATTATAAATATCAATAAAATAAATATTTCTACAATGAAATATAAATATTTCAAGAAATTTGATATAAATAAAACAAATCATGTCATTCATGGCAAACCATATCCATCAACTCCCATCATTATTTAGAAGCCACTGAATTCCTACATAAACTATTCAATGGTTGGATGTATTTTTTTTTATAAAAGGATTAGGGTTTCTAGATTTTTTTTCTTTTGTTTATATTGATAACTCTTTGTTCTTGACTTCGATATTTTTTGTATTAAACAATGTCCTTCATCTCAATCTAACCAGGGAGACGACAAGAAATATGATTGATTGTGCTGCTGCTGCTGCTGCTTCTTCCAACCCCTCCTTCTGGAAATTGTGAAGCCATTTCTATTTATGTGTGTGTTTATTTATATATTCTATCTGTTGTCTCTTCAATCAAGAAATAAGTGTTAGTATTTTACTTAATAATAATATATTCGTATGGCTCTTCATCCTAAAATTCCTCATGGTCATATAGAAATCTATAAAGAAAAAATGAAACAAAATTTAAAGCGAACTACTGATACTGATGGAACTGAGATTCTTGATAATTTAGTTTTACAATATTTTAAGGGCAAGTTTCTTTTCCAATATTAATACGTTTGGCATATATGCTTTTTTGAATTAATAATAATCTGAAAGATCTTTGTTTTCTTTTCTTTTTAGATATCATAACAAGAAAAAGTTTGAGGTTAAGTAATTGGTAGGTATATATCATAAAAGTAGATACAGTAATATGCAGAAAGTGTGATGGTTGGGTTATGCAAAGCTTTTATGCTGGGAAGCAGTAAACAGTGATGATATACTATTTATTTCATTACATTTTTCACTACTTATCTATATCTATATTATAACACACCAAATATTTTAATTTATTTATAGTTACCTTTATTTTCCATACACTTTTTATTATTATTTATTGAAATTATTACTTTGAAAAATTAAAAGAAGTTATTTTGAATAGGGGAAAAGTTGGAAAAATTTATCAATTTAAGATTAATTTAATAGTTAACTATCATATTTTGATTTGTGAGAATTGATAAGTATTACTTCATTCAATCCACAATATAAGAGGTAATTATAAATATGAATTTTTTTGTCCACATTATAAGGAGTAACATAAAAAAAGTCAAGATATATAATATATTTAACTTTTTACTTTTACCCTTCAATAGTTAATGCAATGGGGAGAGGGGAGTATTATAATAAATAATCTATGGATAAAATTGAAACATTGTAACAATTTTACCCATAATAAGTGATAAACTCCATAATTTCACATATTCCATCTCAATTTCTCTTGAATGTACATGATTTTTGGTGGTAAATAATTAAGAAAGATATGAATACACATATGTAAGAGTAAAAATTGAAAGATGAATATTTTGGTGAAATTTGGAGTTATATGTGTGTGAAATGGATTTTTGAAGTTCATCAACCCTCTTTCTCTTTTGTAGGAAGAGGTGGACAAGTGAAAAAGGGCTAAAGAAAACCTAGGACAAGCTAAGCAAGGGACAAAAGAGTGAAAAGGAAAATTTCTCATGGTTGTTCGTTGAGCTTTCGTTGCCAAACAAAAGCACGACGAATGATGTTTCTTCCCTGCCTCTGATCTGTTCGTTGAGCATTCGTCGTGCAACTACAGGCGACGAACAAAAACTGAAACTCTGCGTTTTGAGTGGGCTGAAACGAAAATTCAGATGCAAATAAATGGGGAACTCGAATCAAAACAGAGGGGCCGACTTCTTGGAGTTCTAGGTCAACAAAAACACCTTCCTCTTGGTTCTTTGGCTTGGATTTTGCTTGGGGTTTGAAGATTTGGAGCTTGGAAGTTTGGTGGAGAGCATTAAAGACATTTAAAGCTTCTCCATTTTGGTTTCCTCTTCATTTTCTTCTTCCTATCTTGTGAGCATTTATGACTCTTTAATCATTTTGGTATTGTATTTTATATTTGATTATGAGTAGCTAAATTCATTTATCTAGGATTATTTTGAACCCTTGTATGGAGTAACTCTTTAAACTCCTATCCTTTTGTGATTAATGTATATATATGTGTTTATTTTACTCTAGCCATAATGCCTCTAAGTGATTGATCACCATTTAGTTGACATGTTCATTTAACTTATGACTTGAGAGAGCTAGGTCAAATGTAGAACTCGAGTAAAATAGTGTGAGAACTTGAAGTTTGCATGACAAATGAATGGTTTTGTTAATAAGATAGACATATACTTATTAGCCTCACATAGCCACATTAGGGTTGAAACTTAGCAATTGAGTTTTATTAATTGTGACAAGAGATTGCATAATTAATGGAATTAAACACTTGTCGTTGACTCGACGGAGCGTTTACAAGTATCCTAGAACCCTAGGTTAACACATATATAAACATTAAAGCAATTAGGAGAGGAGTTGATTAAAGTTTATAAGATACAAGGGGGATAAATAATCCTAGATACCAATTAATCCTTGAAGAAAACAAAAATATTCGATATCATTTACCATTTTAGTTTTAGCAAATAGTTTACTTGTTTGACCTTCAAATCATGTTATGGTTAGCTCAACTTAATTTAATCACCAAACCTCTTGTTTGACCGGATTTGTATCCCAATGCTCGTGGGAACGATCTTTACTTTCACTTTATTACTTGGCGCGACCCGTGCACTTGCGGTGCGAACAAGTTTTTGGCGCCGTTGTCGGGGATTTGGAAAAAAATCCCTTGGTCAACCCCAAGCTTGGTTATTAAATTTCGATTGAGCATAATATATATAATTAATTTTTCTTTTCTTTGTCTACTAATACTTTTGTTAGTGCATTATGTTAGAATCTTAAGTTTTGATGGTGACTAAGGTATGATATGGTCTAGTACTTAAAAGAACATAATCAACACTTAGGAAGGATTAGATGACATGGTTAGAATCCTAAGTTAGATCACTTGCGAATGCAAGATAACTTCCGGAAGTATTAGCACTAGCGCTCGCGGATGGAGTACACATCCCATAGGGGACGCAAGCGGAAGCAAGTGAGACACTTGGTTAGAACCCAGTCTAGATTGCTAACACTGAATCCTAAGTTAAGTCACAACCGGATGCGGATTCACTTCTGGATGAATTAAGACTAGCGCTCACGGATGAAAGACTCATCCCACAGCGGAAATCACAACCGGATGCGGAATCACTTCCGGATGGACTAGGACTAGCGCTCGCGGATGATGTCTCATCCCCCAGCGACAGCAAGCACTTCACTTAGTCATAACTCAGTCTAGGAGCATTAGATGTACAAAACCCTTGAGACTAAGTTAAGATGCAACCGGATGTAGATTTGCTTCCGATTGCTTAGTGACTAGCACTGACTGTTGGCTTAGGTAACACTGAGCGTCAGTGAGTAAAATATGATCATAACTCAACGTTCAGTAGGAGTACTTCCGGATGTGGAATTGCTTCCTGAAGTAAGAGAGCTTCCTTAAGACAATTGAACTCCCACTGCATGTGATTATGTGTTGTTATACTACACATCCCATAGCATGAGTAAATAACACACTAAGTCACTTAGGAAGAATTAGACTAAAATCAAATCCCAAGTTAGAATACAACCGGATGCAGAATCGCTTCCGGAAGACTTAGAGTAAAATAACGAGACTTACGATGACTATTGGAATAGACATCCCCTAGCGTCAGTAGACAATACACTAAGTCAGAACATAGTCTAAGTAAGAATGCTTCCCATAGCAAACAAGCTTCCCACAGCATGTATAGTTCCTACTATACTTGATTATATATATTACTCTGTTGGACTAACAAGTATGTGCAGAACTTAGTTTTACTTCCGGATGCAAATGAGCTTCCGGATGCAAATACTCTTGGCACTGGAATTCAGAGACTAACTCTTGCAGAGCAAGACTGCCGCTTCCGGATGAACAATGAACGATGCACGATGATCATCCGTCAGCAGGATTACAAGAGTCAGAAGTACATATGGTCAGAATTCAGTATGATGTTGTCAGAGCAGAGTGGTTAGAATTGCTTTTCAGAGATAAAGCAAGTCAACCCTGCTAAGCTTTAATGGAGCGTTTAAGAAGATGTACTTCCCAACGGTAACAAGAGGTTAACAGATATTCAAACAACATTGTTACCTACCAAGCATGAGGAGTATGAGAGATAAGGAGAACATAATCTGAAGATTCATTCAAGCTGTCAAAGCTCATACTACCCACAAGAGTCAGAGTCCATAAGAGAGCTTTTGATAGCAAGAGAGCATCCAATAGCAAAGCGCTCTTATCATTCATGGACAAGTGCTTGGAAGACGAAGTTCCTCTATGTGATAACAAGCAGAATGTTAGAGTCCACGAGCTTCACTTCAGATAGGAAGAGAGCTTCCGATAGTAAGTCTCTTAGCATCCTGGACTTATGCTTGAGGAACGAAGTCCTCATTTGACAACAAGCAAGAGTCAGACCGTACAGTGTATAGATGTCAGAACGACTTTTGCCAGAACAGTGTTGTCAGAACAGTGTTGACAGAACAGCTGGTCAGAGCACCTTTTCAGATAAAGCAAAGTCAACCCTGCTGTGCATTAATGAGGACAACGTAAACAAGGCCCCAACGGCTATATTCAAACGGCCTTATTACCTCTCCAACGGTTGGATAATCAGAGGCTGGTATAAAAGGAGATATTCTTCATTTCTGAAGAGAGAGCTTCATGAGTTTGATAAGCAAGAGAAATAGAATGAAGAAGCTCAAGCCTACTATCTGAAATATCCTTCTCATCTTCTACTCTCTGATTATAAAGTTGTAATACTCTTAGAGAAAATTAGTGGAGAGCAATCATTGTACCTAAGTGAGTAACATAATCTGTTCATTGAGTGAACCCACTTAGTTGAGCTTAAGTGTTTAGCACAATCAGTTCATAGAGTGAACATCCTATCAAACCTGTTCTAAAGCTTGTCGCTTGAAGAACAGTATTGTAATCATTGTTAAATCATTGTCTGTAAAGACTGAACCCTTCTAGGTGTGAGGGGGAGCTGTATAGGTTGCAAGTGAGCCCGCAAAACTTGCGGTTGTAAAGGTTGCAAGTGATCCCGTAAAACTTGCGGTTAGGTTTGCAGGTTAGCCGTTAGCAAAACCTGTGGGTTGTTAGGTGAACCCGTGTTCGTAAAACCTAAAGTGTAAAGGCTTCTCTTGTGCCCGGTTTAAACAAGAATAGTGGATTGGAAATCTCAAGTGTAGCCTGGGGACTGGATGTAGGTCTGGGTGACTGAACCAAGATAAATTTATGTGTGCATAAATTTACATTTAAACATTCTATTTTGCATCACATAACATACTGACTTGTGCATACCATTACTTATTATCATCATCACCAAGCACAAGCAGTCTTTCGGAAAAGAGTTTAAGTTTTTATTCCCTCACCCAATTCACCCCCCTCTTGGGTGACAGCCACACATTTCACATTATTTTCTTTGTGTTGTTTGTCCGTTAGTTGTTATACAGATTTATGCAACAGGTACATCCGGACAGCTTGGAAGCAGTTCTGGAGCTTGAAACCTTTGTTGACGCGACAGAAACTGAATCTGAGACCATGGCTGATGATGAGTATGATCGGGCTACTGTGAATGACTTTGCTACCAGAAACATGGGTGGTGTTCAGTCTTGTATCAGGATGCCAGAGATGCGAGCTCACAACTTTGAGATTAAGCCGGTCATGATTACTATGCTTCAACTGCACGTATGTTCCATGGGCTTCACAAGGAAGATGCAAACAAACACTTGTTGTATTTCTTGGAAGTGTGCAATTCTTTCAAGCAAAATGGAGTTCCTGATGATGTTCTTCGACTCCGGCTGTTTCCTTTTTCTCTGCAAGGGAAAGCTAGGGAGTGGTTTGATAATTTGCCAGAGGGATCCATTGATTCTTGGAATGCTCTTGAGAATAAGTTCAGAGCAAGGTTCTTTTCTGATGATAAGTCTGTTGAAGCTAGAGATGAGTTTCTGAGTTTCAAGCAATATCCTGATGAGCATCTCTATGCTGCATGGGAAAGGTACAGATTGCTAATGAAACAGTCCCTAATCATGGGGTAGACAAGTGGGTCATCCTTCAGATCTTCTGTAACCGCATTAATCCTCAATCTCAAGCTATGCTTGACTCCATGACAAATGGAGGATACCGACATGTCCCTGTTAATGAGATGTTCCGACTGCTTGATCAGTTAGCTGCTAACAATTCTCAGGGTACAGACAGGCGTTCACAGCCTCTTACTACTCCAAAAGAAGATGTCACTTCTTCCTCACAGATGGCTACTATTCTGTCTGCTATAAACAAGCGTTTTGATATGCTTGAGTCGCAAGCTCAGAGAAGTAAAACTCAGGGTGTTCATTCTGTACATATGACCCCAATTGTGTGCGATCAATGTGAAGATGTTCATCTCCCAGACCATTGCCCTCTGTACATGGCTCCTGAGTCTGTGAACTATATGGGGAAGTTTCAGAATCCTAACAACAACCCTTACTCCAACACCTATAATCCAGGGTGGAGGAATCACCCAAACTTTAAATGGAGTCAAGGGCAAGCTGTGAATCCTTCGTCTTCTTCAGGTGTTAAGCCTTCACACCCACCGGGTTTTCAAAGTCAAACTACACAGATGCCTCTTAAAGAGAAAGAATCAAAAGTAGAGAAAATGTTTGCCCAACTCTTGGCCGGGTAAGAATCTGCAAGGATTCAGAATGATGCTAGACACGCGGGTCATGATGCCTCTATTAAGAATCTTGAGATACAAATGGGGCAACTCGCTTCTCAATTGAACGTTATGGCAACTCACATGTCAAGAGGAAATCTTCCCAGTGACACAATCCCTAATCCAAAGAATAAGGGTAAGGAAGAATGCAAGGTGATTACTCTAAGGAGTGGGAAGCAAGTTGATAATGAGCCTAAATCTCAAGGAGTTGACAAAGAAGCTCCAAGTGAGATTGTTCTCGATGAGGGTGCCAATGTTGATGAAAATGTTCTAGTTGATGGAAGCGTGTCTAGGAAGGAAAATGTTGTTGAAAGCAAAAATAAGGTGCAACAAAAGATTGGTGGTGATGACAAGGCGAAACCACATGAGACCAAACCAAAATATGTGCCTCCCCCTCCTTTTCCTCAAAGACTCAAGAAGCAACATGATGATGGGCAATTCAAGAAGTTTCTTGAGATGTTTAAGCAATTGCATATCAACATCCCTTTTGTGGAAGCTTTAGAGAAAATGCCGAAATATGCAAAGTTTATGAAAGATGTGCTATCTAAGAAAAGGAGATTCAACGAGTTTGAGACAGTTGCGGTAACTACTAGCTTCACCGATGCTATCAAGCAAGTTCCGCCCAAGCTAAAAGACCTGGTAGTTTCTCTATTCCGTGTCACATTGGAGAAAAATTCTTGGGTAAGACTTTGTGTGATCTTGGGGCAAGTGTGAATCTTATGCCTCTCTCTGTGTTTAAAAAGTTAGAGTTGGGTGAAGCTAGGCCAACTACTGTGACCCTACAACTTGCTGACAGAAGCATCTCTTATCCACGTGGTATAATAGAAGATGTTTTGGTAAAAGTGGAAAAGTTTATCTTTCCTGCAGATTTCATTGTGCTTGATTTTGAAGCAGATAAGGAGATACCGATTTTGTTGGGAAGACCATTTTTGGCAACTGCAAGGACTTTGATTGATGTAGAGAAAGGTGAGCTGACATTGAGAGTTGCAGATGAGCAGGTTACATTCAGTATGCACAAGTTGTTGAAGTCTCCTGATCAATCAGAGCAATGTTTCTTAGTTGATATCCTTGAGCAAGTTATGCAAGAAGAATTCAATGAATCTGTGTATCATGATCCAGTTGAGGCTGTGTTAGTTGGTGTACAAGATGGTAGTGAAGACATGCTGGAATGTTCGGCCATTATGGATGCTCCCATGTCTTTTCCTAGAAATCGCGTGTCATTTGAATCTTTGGATTTGGCATCTCTTGATAGGCCAAAGCTCAAGCCATCTCTTGAGGATCCACCATCTGTGGAATTGAAAGCTTTGCCTTCACATTTGTGCTATGTTTACTTGGGTGCCAATGATACCTTACCAGTGATTATTGCTTCTGATTTGACAGTCCAACAGGAAGAGCAATTGGTGAAGGTTTTGAAAGAGCACAAGAAAGCCATCGGGTGGACTATTGCAGATATAAAGGGTATTAGTCCTTCTACTTGTATGCACAAGATTCTTCTTGAAGATAATCACAAGTCCTCCATTGAGCATCAACGTAGGTTGAACCCAATTATGAAAGAAGTTGTGAAGAAAGAAATCTTGAAGTGGCTTGATGCAGGCATTGTGTATCCTATTTCTGACAGTTCTTGGGTGAGCCCAATCCAATGCGTCCCCAAAAAGGGCGGTATGACTGTAGTGGCTAACAACCAGAATGAGTTGATTCCTACTCGCACTATCACGGGTTGGAGAGTCTGTATGGATTATCGCAAGTTGAATGCCGCCACTCAGAAGGATCACTTCCCGCTACCTTTTATTGATCAGATGCTTGACAGGTTGGCGGGGAAGGAATTCTTTTGTTTTCTAGATGGTTACTCTGGGTACAACCAAATTGCTATATCACCTGAAGATCAAGAAAAGACTACTTTTACTTGTCCATATGGGACTTTTGCATTTAAGCGTATGCCTTTCGGTTTGTGCAATGCACCGGCCACTTTTCAGAGGTGTATGATGGCTATCTTTGCTAACATGATTGAGCATTCTATGGAGGTATTTATGGATGACTTCACTGTCTTTGGAGATTCTTATGATGAATGTTTGGAAAATTTGGCTAATGTGTTGAAAAGATGTGAAGATACCAACTTGGTCTTGAATTGGGAGAAATGCCACTTTATGGTGAAAGAAGGGATAGTACTTGGCCACCGTGTGTCAAAGAACGGTTTGGAAGGGGATAAAGCTAAGATTTCTGTGATTGAGCAACTTCCTCCACCAATCAATGTCAAAGGTGTGAGGAGTTTTCTTGGTCATGCCGGTTTCTACCGCCGTTTCATTAAAGATTTCTCTAAGGTTTCTAAGCCCCTATGTGCCTTGCTTGAGAAGGATGTCGAATTCAAGTTTGATGATGCGTGTTTGAAAGCATTTGAGGAATTGAAGAGGAAACTGGTGTTTGCACCTATTATGATGGCCCCTAATTGGGCTTTGCCTTTTATTGTGATGTGTGATGCTAGTGACTATGCTGTGGGTGCTGTTCTTGGTCAAAAGAAGGATAAAGTGTTTCACCCGATTTACTATGCTAGCAGAACTCTCGATGATGCGCAAGAAAATTACACCACTACTGAGAAAGAGTTACTTGCAGTGGTGTATGCTTTTGGTAAATTCCGATCATATCTTGTGGGTGCTAGAGTGACTGTGTATACTGATCATTCTGCTTTGAAGTATTTATTTAGCAAGAACGACTCAAAAGCACGGTTGATTAGATGGGTGCTACTCTTGCAAGAGTTTGATTTAGAGATTGTGGACAGGAAGGGTACAGAGAATCAAGTGGCTGATCACCTGTCTAGGTTGAGTACTGATGCTCAACTAGAAGAAGGCAAAATTATTGATGAGACATTCCCGGATGAGCAACTATTTGCTATTAGTCAGGCTATGACTCCTTGGTATGCTGATATTGTGAATTTCCTTGTTTCTGGTATAATCCCGTATGATTTGCAACCTTACCAACGGAGGAAGTTCTTGCATGATGTTAAGTACTACTATTGGGAAGATCCATTTTTGTTTCATCAGTGTGCTGACCAAATTCTTAGAAGATGTATTCCTGAGTTTGAGCAACAAGAGATTTTGAAGTGTTGTCATGCCTCTGACTATGGAGGTCATTTTGGTGGTAACAAAATTGCGGCCAAGGTTTTACAAAGTGGATTTTATTGGCCTTCATTATTCAAAGATGCCTATGAATTTTCCTTGAAGTGTGATCGATGCCAAAGGTTGGGTAACATCTCCAGAAGGAATAAAATGCCTCTTAACAACATGCTTGAAGTGGAATTATTTGATGTTTGGGGCATAGACTTCATGGGACCATTTCCCAAGTCCTTTAACAACCAGTACATCTTAGTCGCTGTTGATTATGTCTCAAAGTGGGTTGAAGCGGTGGCCTTTCCTACTAATGATGCTAAGGTGGTGGTAAAATTCTTGAAAAAGCAAATTTTATTCGCTTTGGCACTCCTAGAGCCATTATAAGTGATGGTGGTACTCACTTTTGCAACAACAAATTTCAAGCTCTTTTGGAGAAGTATGGTGTCAAGCATAAGGTTTCTTTGCCTTATCATCCTCAAACAAATGGCCAAGCTGAGATTTCCAATCGTGAGATCAAGAAAATTCTTGAGAAAACAGTGGGCATAACAAGGAAGGATTGGTCCATGAAACTTGATGATGCATTATGGGCTTATCGGACTGCTTACAAGACTCCAATCGGTATGTCTCCGTACCGGCTTGTGTTTGGAAAGGCTTGTCATCTACCGGTGGAGTTGAAGCACAATGCTTATTGGGCTATCAAAAAGCTCAATTTTGATGCCAAAGTTGTGGGTGAGAAAAGACTCCTTCAATTAAATGAGCTTGAAGAATCCCGGCTAAATTCCTATGAAAGCTCAAGGTTGTATAAGGAGAAAACAAAGAGGTGGCATGACAAGAAGATTTTACCTAAGGATTTTGTGGTTGGGCAACAAGTCCTCCTCTTATTCAATTCTAAACTGAGGTTGTTTCCGGGAAAGCTCAAGTCTCGTTGGTCCGGACCGTTCACTGTGGTCCAAGTTCTTGATCGTGGTGTTATAGAGCTTGAAAATGATGAAGGACAAAGGTTCAAGGCTAATGGTCAACAACTGAAGCATTATTGGAGTGGTGAGATAGATCGAGCATCAGTCTCACTACCCCTCTCTGATCCTGCTTGAAGCAAGGAAGAGTCTAGCTAAAGACTATAAATTAAGCGCTTCTTGGGAGGCAACCCAAGTTCTCAACTTTTCTCTTATTTTTTATTTTTGTGTTATTTCAGTTTATTTTGGTAGATTTGCGCTTGTTTTTCTCTTTTTGTTGGAAGGAAAGTTCCTTCTAATATTTTGGATGCTTTTGGAGATGACATGCTGGAGCTTACGGTTTTGGAAGTAAAGAAGAAGTCTACAAGGGGGAGTACCTCTCAAACTTCACTTTATATTCAATATTAAGCATTGTCATAGTTAATTGAATGACTGAATGGGGGAATGCTGAATTTCTGGATATTGATTATGGCCAATTGATCTTGTTGCATTTTCTGAGCTTTTGGTGAAGTTGCTTGTGTGATGTATTGACTTGGTGCTCTTGATGTGTTGTGAGTCATTGTTGGTGTGTGAATGCATTTTTCTATGTGTGTGGTTTTGTTTTGCTGTAGTTAGAATGGTGGAAGTGAGTTGTATAGTTTTTTGCATTGTTTGTTATGAAAGGGCATATCTTGATTAATGAGTTTTGGAGTGTGTGTGGACTTTGGCTTGTGTGTTAATGTGGATGCATTTTGATTGTTAAGTATAGGTTGATAGATATAGATCATAGGCCTTTGTGTGATTTGAGCATTAAGTGAACAAAGAATTTTTGGTGTTGAATGGGTGATGAAATTGAGTGAATGAATTGAGTGAGGAATTGGGTAATTTTGATGTATAGAGGGGATGGTTAATTTTGATCAGTTCTAAAGGGTTCTGCAGAATTATGCAGCAAATGATCTGATATTCGTCATGTGTTTGTCATGCGACGAAGCCACAACAAACCCAGTCTTTCTTTGTTTTGTTTGTTAATGTGTTCGTTGTGTGTATGTGTTGCGACGAAAGCTCGACGAAGGGGGGTTCCTCTCTGGCACTCTCTCTCCTCAATTGACACTTCTAAGCAATTTTATTTTTAAATTATTTAAAAAAAAAATTAAAATTAAAATTCCAAATAAACCCTAATCCCAAATAAATCAAATTCCCCTTCCTCATCGCACAAAATCACATTCCTTCCCCTCCCTCCAAACCTCCGCCGCTGTCATCGCCGGCCACCAACCAACCACCCCTCGCCGTCGTTTCCAGCGGCTACTCACTCCTCTCGCCGTTCGTTTTCACCCAGAAGTTCTCTCCCTCTTCGAAACCCTCGCTCCACCGTCACCCCCTTCTCTTCCAAACTCACGCGACCACCGTCGGCCTCTCCCTCTCTCACTCCTCTCGCCGTCGACCTCGCCTCTCACCTTCAGCTCCGACCACCCTCCCCTTTGTTCTCTGTTTTCCCATTTCCTTCCCCATACATCACCTTGAATCTCCTCAAAACCCACTTCTCACCACCACATCTCCGGCCAGCCACCTCTCCGTCACTCTCACACCGCCATCACCTAGCATCGCCGTTGGCTCTCTATTGGTTTCATAAGGTCCGATCTGTAGCTTCATCCTCATCTGCGGTTACTCCCCTTCTTCCTTTGAAAATCGGTACTCCCTCCTCTGTTTTTGAGCTCTTTTTGTTTATGTTTTTAGCTAGTTAGTTTAGTTTGGTTTAGTGTAGTTTGTTCAAAATCAAGTAGAAATTTTTTGGGATTTTTGAAAGGGTCTTCTGTTAAGTAGCAATGTGAGAAGGGAAGTATAGAGAAACATGCATTGTTTACTGAGGTTGAGAAGTGGACTGATACTACTGGTTTAATTAGGACTGAACTGAGATGGGTGTGCATGCTTGGTGAGGGAAATGTTTGTGTTGGCCGTGTGGTGTTGGTGAGCTGTGACAGAGCAATTTTTTTGAGATTTCACTGATTTTGAACCTTGGACTTAGCTTGGCCGGGTCTGATTGGCTTGTAGAAAGCTTGAATTTGATGTTTTTGAACTTGAATAGCAATCTCTGAGAGAGTGAATGATATGTAAGGTTGTTTGGCAACATCATTATCCCTTAGGTTTGGGACTGAATTTTGTGTGAGAATTGTTTCAGGGAGTGCTAGCTGCCAATGGTGCTTAATTTTTAATGTCATTATATTTCTTATTGTCTAAGAACTTGAGTGAATAAATTCTGCTCATTTTGAAATAAAATCTATGCTCAAGTTCTTTCATAATGAGAATTATTTTGATATTGTTTTTCAATTGAATCTTCACCAATGAGTTGCAAATGGCAGTCAGGTTTAGAGAGAGCATTGAAGTTGAGAAAAGGCTACATGGTCAGTTAAGTGCAAGTTTGGGGGAGTTAGGCATTAAGGGTGTTGTGAGTTAGGCCTTAGTGAGAGACTTTAAGTAGTGCTTGTGTTGTGAATGTCTTGTGATTGTTGTGCTAGATACCTTAGTTTGGATTGTGTGTGATATTTTGTGGTCTTGTGAATGTCTTGCAATTGTGAATGACAGGTGAACTATGAGCTATTCAGCTCAAACTGATTGTGGTCAATTGTGGTCACTGATTGTGCCTATGCATCTATTTATGACATTAATGTGACATGCAGTTTTTGGATGTTTCATTTCATAGGTGATTTTTGTTTGGCCATTCTCTCTATTTGACAGTGAGGACACTGTCTGATTTGAGTTTGGGGGAAGGATGTGATTATATGATTGAGCATGCTTGAACTTTTTGAGAAGTTGTAATAAATTGTTACTTGTGAATAATAAGTGCACAGGGAATTTTTTTGACTTTGCGGTGATGATGAATGTGTGATATTTTGTCCCAAACTAAAGTTGTTGCTCTTTTTTTTAAAGAAAATTTGACCATGAGCTATCTTGAAAAGATGTATGAAAGTCCAATGATAGAAATAAGTTGTTTGACTAAAGGGTATATAGAAGGTGAACTTATATGCTTTGCTGAGTGGATTGTGGTGTTAAGGAAAATTTCTCCTTAATTCTCTTGAACAACTTAAGCACTAATGGAGTATGAGTAATTGGATGATGGATTTTGTGAAGGAAAAATGTAATAAACTGATGTATGTGTTTTCTCTCACTTGATAATTTCAAAATTCTTTTTGGAAAATTCACATTCTTGACAGGTTGCACATAAGTTTGAAAAATGATTGAGGCCATCATTAAATGCGATTGAGCCTTTCAAGCCATCCTTGACAATTTTTTATCCCATTTGCACTCTCTTTGAGCCTTTTAATGAAAAACCATGATGATTTTCTTTTGCAACCTACATTGGACCTAACCCTTATAGCCCGAAAAACCATGAACTACCTGAATCTTGAGATAATTGACATTTCATTAGTAGTGAAGATTGGTATGATGGATAAAAGTGTGTGCAAATGTAAAAACATGTGTGGGAAGGGAAATGGTGGCTATGAAAAGGAAAATTGTGTACTCCTAAGTCGAAAAAAAGGAAAGAAAGTGAATTGAAAAAAAAGAATGAAAAAGAAGAAAAGAAAGAAGTATAAAAAAATGGCAATAAGACTAGGAGTACAGATCATCAAAATTGAGATAAGTTTGGGGGAATTTTATGTTTCTTGAAAGAGAATTTTGTGAAAGAGTGACTATGATGAAATGTTTTCATTTATCTCAAGATATTTGAACTCCTTTATCCCATTCTTTCAATTAACCAAACACTTAAACCCCTGGCCCCATTACAAGCTTTAAAAGCCCTCTTGATTTTAAACTCATGTGCTACAAGTTGAAAGTGGGGAGAGAAGAAAAGAGTGGAGAAATTTGAAGAGTGAGAGTCTATACATACATTGGAGTTTTACAACGGACCGGAGAAAAATCTTGAAAATTTTCTTTAACTTTATCACACACACACTAGTTCAAAGATTATGGAGAGCGTGTTTTTAACATCATGAGTCATTCATCTCTGCATATAATTCATGCATTCTATTTATCAATTAGGAAGAACAACATATGAGGACAAGTAATTCAATTGAATTAGGGATAACATGTGGTCTAAGTACAAAAATTTCTGAATTGCTTGAGGACAAGCAAGGACTTAAGTTTGGGGGAGTGATAAACTCCATAATTTCACATATCCCATCTCAATTTCTCTTGAATGTACATGATTTTTGGTGGTAAATAATTAAGAAAGATATGAATACACATATGTAAGAGTAAAAATTGAAAGATGAATATTTTGGTGAAATTTGGAGTTATATGTGTGTGAAATGGATTTTTGAAGTTCATCAACCCTCTTTCTCTTTTGTAGGAAGAGGTGGACAAGTGAAAAAGGGCTAAAGAAAACATAGGACAAGCTAAGCAAGGGACAAAAGAGTGAAAAGGAAAATTTCTCATGGCTGTTCGTTGAGCTTTCGTTGCCAAACAAAAGCACGACGAATGATGTTTCTTCCCTGCCTCTGATCTGTTCGTTGAGCATTCATCGTGCAACTAACAGGCGACGAACAAAAACTGAAACTCTGCGTTTTGAGTGGGCTGAAACGAAAATTCAGATGCAAATAAATGGGGAACTCGAATCAAAACAGAGGGGCCGACTTCTTGGAGTTCTAGGGCAACAAAAACACCTTCCTCTTGGTTCTTTGGCTTGGATTTTGCTTGGGGTTTGAAGATTTGGAGCTTGGAAGTTTGGTGGAGAGCATTAAAGACATTTAAAGCTTCTCCATTTTGGTTTCCTCTTCATTTTCTTCTTCCTATCTTGTGAGCATTTATGACTCTTTACTCATTTTGGTATTGTAGTTTATATTTGATTATGAGTAGCTAAATCCATTTATCTAGGATTATTTTGAACCCTTGTATGGAGTAACTCTTTAAACTCCTATCCTTTTGTGATTAATGTATATATATGTGTTTATTTTACTCTAGCCATAATGCCTCTAAGTGATTGATCACCATTTAGTTGACATGTTCATTTAACTTATGACTTGAGAGAGCTAGGTTAAATGTAGAACTCGAGTAAAATAGTGTGAGAACTTGAAGTTTGCATGACAAATGAATGGTTTTGTTAATAAGATAGACATATACTTATTAGCCTCACATAGCCACATTAGGGTTGAAACTTAGCAATTGGGTTTTATTAATTGTGACAAGAGATTGCATAATTAATGGAATTAAACACTTGTTCTTGACTCGACGGAGCGTTTACAAGTATCCTAGAACCCTAGGTTAACACATATATAAACATTAAAGCAATTAGGAGAGGAGTTGATTAAAGTTTATAAGATACAAGGGGGATAAATAATCCTAGATACCAATTAATCCTTGAAGAAAACAAAAATATTCGATATCATTTACCATTTTAGTTTTAGCAAATAGTTTACTTGTTTGACCTTCAAATCATGTTATGGTTAGCTCAACTTAATTTAATCACCAAACCTCTTGTTTGACCGGATTTGTATCCCAATCCTCGAGGGAACGATCTTTACTTTCACTTTATTACTTGGTGCGACCCGTGCACTTGCGGTGCGAACAATAAGTTACTTAAATAGTGCACCTAGACGACGATTTGCATGATTTTATTGGTTCTCTTATAATATACTCCCTCCGGTCCTAAATATAAAACCTAATTGACTTTTTTAGAAAATCCTATAAAAAAGCAAAATAAGTTAATTATAAATTGTTTTACCTAATTTTTTTCTCTTAGATTAGTTTATTTTACCTGTAAACTAATGTATAATCTAAAAATATATCAAATATGTCATGATTTAATATCCTATTTCGCAACATTAACCTCTCCAAAAAAAGTCAATTAGGTCTTATATTTAGGACCGAAGGTAGTATTATAGGAGAGTACGTAGTACTCCCTCCGTTCCTAAATATAAGTCACTTTAGTTAATTTGGGGAGATTAAGGAAGACAATAAAATTACATGATCTTCCCAAAATCCCCTCAATTACTTAACATTAAAAGGATGAGAGGTTTTCAATGAAAAGATGGAGTGTAAGGGTAGTTTGGGCAAAACTTGAGAAAAATTGGAAGTGATCTTATATTTAGGAACTTATCCACTTCCCCAAAGTGATCTTATATTTAGGAACGGAGGGAGTATCACATAATAAGGTTTTTTTTTTCACTGACCGGTAGTATCCGCTTTCTGGAATTGAATAGCAAAGTAATTAAATGAATGCTTATTATATATATAATGCAAACACATGACCCTCTCTAAGTCTACCCAGATCGACTATATATGAACGATGAAAAATAGTCAATGACATTGCGTACAAATCGGCTAATGATAGGATTGTACCATTTTTTTATTTAATTATTTACATTGTGCAAACTGTAAAAATGATGGTGGGGTCCTGGCTATGCATTTGTATGTTAGTGTTGATACCCTTTGAAGAAGTTCCAAATATGGGTATTTGTCCCACTATTGTTAAAAGTTGATTAGCTAGGTTTTATAGTACTAGTGTTTCTGTGTCTGTATCAAGAAATATCACTTGTTTTTTTTAATTACAATCAAAGCACATAGATTAATGCAAAACAAACTGCTTATCTTTCATTACAACATCTTGGACATCAACAAGAATTTGTTGTAGTTGAACAAATCCATGACCTCATACCAGTTCGTGCCTCGCTAATCTGTCTATGCAGCCTCATTCTGCTCCCTTTTGCACCACACATTTCTAATATCCCATGGGTGACTACAAAGGGATATAATCTCCTTGACTTCAGTGCTAACTCCTTCCTGTCAAACCTCAACGTCATGATCCCAAAGTTGTTCAATATCTTGAACAAGATGTAGACAATCTGACTCAATTAATGCATGTCTCACTCCAAAATCCCAACTCCACCTTAACCCCATCAAAATAGCCTATGTCTCAGCTAAAAACTGTTACCTCTTCCAATATTGAACAAGAAACTCCCTTTCACCTTAACCCCATCAGAATAGTCTATGTCTCAGCTAAAAACTGTTACCTTTTCCATTTTAATATGTAACAAAAGCTAGATTTTACTTGCCACTCACATACATATGAGTGTATGTCCTCATTAGCTAAGGAGTGGCAGTGAGCAGTACATAATTGTAAATATCAGTTCTAATATTTGAAAACACATGACAAATACAAAAGGAAGGTCACATATCTAATTAAATATCACATTTCACTTTGATTATATTATTAATTTTTATCATCATTAGAACAAGTTAAGTTGCATCATGTGCTAATTTGCCCTTGTTAGGCTTACGTTGCATCATGTAAGTTCACTCATTTTTCTTTCCCATTTGCCCATGCCTTTTGCCTCGTTATGCCATTTATGGGTTTATTTTTTAGTAGTTGCTTTTATCTTTAGATGCTACATAAAATAAGTGACATTTTAATGTAGGGTAAAGGTGCAAAAATATGACTAAACTTTACCCTAAGTTGCATTTCTATGACTAAAGTTTCGTAATGAGCAAAAATACCACTAAACTTGGGATCGAGGTGCAAAACTATGATTTCCGTCAACTATGACGGTGTTGACCGTTAGTCTTCAACATGTAGGATGCTGAGTTTGCAATAATGACCATGTGACATGCTGAAGAGATTTATGTGGGGCCCACATATAAAAAACAATTCCCTCGCTCCCCTCTTCATCCCTTCCAAACACACCCTTACCCCCCCAAACCTCCACAACCCCGCCACCCCCTTCACCTCCACAGCCCCACCACCACCCCCACCTCCACAACCCCCCAACCACTTCACAGCCCCCTCCCCCTTCTCCTCCACAGCCCCACCGACTTCGATCTCATCAAAAAACAGTATCGCCGCCTCGCTCTCCTTCTCCTTCTCCTCCTCGGAGATGCCGAATGCCTCCTATAAAACCGTCCTCGGAGTCGCAGATCCCCTCGCCGTCATTGACGTCCTCCTCACCGCCGACAAGCGCGTCAACAACCACCACGACTGGTACGCAATCCTCCAACTAGATCGCCGCTCCACCGCCTCGCTCTCCTTCTTCATCCCGACAAAAACCGCTTCTCTCACTCCGATCACACCTTCCACCTCGTCGCCGAAGCCTGCGCCGTACTATCCTACCAGGCCAAGAAGGCTAACTTCGGTAAGGAGCTTAGATTTTTCACTAGGGTTGATTTGAGCGTGCCTAGCTGGGGAGGTGACTGTGGAGGAGAAGGGGGAGGGGGGCTATGAAGTGGTTGGGGGGGTTGTGGAGGTGGGGGTGGTGGTGGGGCTGTGGAGGTGAAGGGGGTGGCGGGGATGTGGAGGTTTGAGCGGGGGAGGGGGGTAAGGGTGTGTTTGGAACGGATGAAGAGGGAGGGAGGGAATTGTTTTTTATTATATGTGGGCCCACATAAACCTATCCTACATGGCTACGAGTGGCAAAAATTTAACCACGTGGCGGACACATAAGCATAGTAACGGTCAAACGTCAATGACCGTCTAGCTGGAGTAGTTTTTAAACACCTTGGTTACTTTAAGTGCAAATATGAGCTTGTTGTTAGTTCATGGTGCCCAGTACTCCTGGATGGTTACTTGGAGGGCAGATTAGCTCCATTGCCCAATAAGAATATACCACCAAACTTGGAAATTTTGTGTTGTGTTTTTATTTGCTTTGCCCAAAGAAATAATAAGAATAGAATAATCATATTTTTTACATTACTTTAAATACATTTACCTCTTATTCCACTTAATACCAATAAAGAGTCTATTAAGCATGTCACATGGTCATTATTGCACAGTCAGCATCCTACAAGTCGAAGACTAATGGTCAACACTGTCATAGTTGACGGAAATCATAGTTTTGCACCTCGATCCCAAGTTTGGTGGTATTTTTGCTCCTTGCGAAACTTTAGTCATATTTTTGCACCTTTTCCCTTTAATGCATTATGGATGAAACTTTGTTATGTTTTCAATTTCATATATTTTTTGAATGATTAAATGATTTAACTTAAAAAAACCTTATAATTTAGAATATCAAATCTTGGAAAAAAACTGTATAAAATTGAAAGCTCAACAAATTGTTGCCCATGATTTATTAAAATTTCACTAATTTTATATAGAATTTAATGATAAAAATAACTATAAAAGTTTTGAACCCAAAACATCATAATTTTGGGGCTAAAGATAAGATGGGAGAGAATGTGAAGGAAACAAGAAAATTGCCCCCATCTTAAAACACAAATTGCGAGAAGAGGGTGGGTGTTAGGGTGGGGTAGGAATTTGTGTTTTAGGATGGGGGCAATTTTGTCTTTTTGCAAAATTTTAAAATGATATATAGGTGCTGCTTCCTTCATGGTCCTTTTAGAAGTTTAGATTCCTTAATTGTCCTTTTGGGTATTCGGAGGGATTTATTTGGGATTTTCCCATTTTACAATCATAATTAAAGGAATTCATATTTAAAAAAATATATTGAAAAACTCTTTACTAGATGAAGTGTTATATCGTGATCATTTTTACTCTATTGAAGTTATATATTCCCTCCAGTCAATTTCTTTTCATTTATATGTGGTCCCTTTTCACACTACAAAATAAAGGGCGATTAGCCGCGGTAGCATTGCGGCGATTACTAGGGAAACATGACAAAGATATAACATTTCGGTGGTTATTTAGCAAACACGGGAATAAAATGCTATCATTTTTTCCACATTCATGCACATGTATAAAGTGCCAGAATGTATTTTTATTTTTTTAAAAAAAAACATAATCAGTTTAAATTTTAACATTTCAGCTTATATATAAACGCTAGAACGTATTTTTATATTTTTTAAAAAATAATAAATTTAAATATTAACATTCCGGCGTAAAAATAAACGCCGGAATGTATTTTGATTTTTTTTTAAAAAAAATAATTTAAAATATTAACATTTTGGCGTATAAATAAACGCTGAAATGTATTTTGATTTGTTTTTTAAAAAATAATAATTTAAAATATTAACATTCCAGAGTATAAATAAACGCCGGAATGTGAGAGAAAAATTATAATCAAAAAATAATTTTTTTTATTTTTTATTTTTTTAAAAAATAAAAACACATTCTGACGTTTTTTGAAACACATACCGTCCATTTTTGAAACGCTAGTATGCAGTTTTATTTTTTTAAAAAAAAATAAAATATTTTTATTTTTCTTTTGTTTAGAAAATAAAAGTGCATACGGACATTTAAAAAATGCTGGTATGCATTTTTATTTTTTGAAAATAAAAAACTATTTTCATTCTTTTTCTTTTTCAAAAATAAAATAAAATCCATACCGACTTATAATATACGCCCCTATGTGAAACTTTCTTTTAAAAAATAATGCATAATCACATAGCGGCGTATATTATACGCCGCTATGTTGTTATGGCTTTTTTAAAAAAAACAGCAGCGCTGTGTAAGGATTATTATTAAAATTAACTTAGAGGCGTTTATCTAAACGCTGTCAAATAGAAATATCCTTTTATAAATACCCCTTCTCCCCCTTTATTCATTGCTCCTTTCCACTCTCTCTTCTCCAATTCACTTCTTTCTTCTCCAATCCATTTGTCTCTTCTTACTTCTAGTCTTTCATTATTTATCTTTTCTTCATCATTCTATGTTTTTATCTTTTGATATGTTCATCAGAAGTTGTTTACCTTTTAATATGGTTTTATATTATTAATCATTTCATTAGTTTTTTTTAACTTGTTTCTCCTACAGTGATGCTTCATTTGTTTAATAAGATTAGTTTTGTGAATATTCTATTTTTGTTATTATTGTAACCTCAACTTCCAACTTAATTTCACAAGTGTTAGAATCTTAAGTTTTGATGAAGACTAAAATATAAAGGAATAGGCCAAGTACTTAGAAAGCAATAGGATAACATAGGATCCCAAGTAAGAGTGCAACCGGATGTGGATTTACTTCCGGATAGACTAGGACTCGCGCATGAAGATGAATGATTTATCCCCCAGCGGCAGCGAGTAACTCACTAGGGAAATAACTTAGTCCATGAGCATTAGGTACACAAAACCTTAAGACTAAGTTATGATTCAACCGGAAGTGAAATTGCTTCCTGTTGGATTTTGACTGGCGCAGCCTGATAAAATAGAATAACCCCAAGCGTCAGTGAATCAGCCTCGTTAAGTGAAATTGCTTCCTGATAGATTTTGACTGGCGCAGACTGATAGAATAGATATAACCCTAAGCGTCAGTGAGTCTACCTCGTCAAGTGAAAGTGCATCCGATAGCGTAGTGACTAGCGCTGACTGTTGGATTGAAGGACACTGAGCGAGAGTGAGTAATAATAAACAAAATCCTTCATCCAGTGGTTTTACTTCCGGATGTAGAAGTGCCTCCGGATACATCATAGACTAAGAGGACTAACGTTCAAAGTACACAATACACTAAGTCAGAACATAGTCTAAGTAAGACTACTCCCCATAGCAAACAAGCTTCCCACAGCATGTATAGTTCTTACTATATTTGATTATATATATTGCTATGTTGGACTAACCAGTATGTGCAGAACTTAGTCACACTTCCGGATGCAAATGCGCTTCCGGATGGAAAGACTCTTGACATTGGAATTCAGAGATTAACACTTGCAGAGCAAGATTGCCACTTCCGGATGAACGATGATCATCCGTCAGCAAGAGTACAAGAGTCAACATCACATACTCAGAAGTCAGAATGCTTTTGTCAGAGCAGAGGTGTCAGGACTACTTTTCAGAAGATAAAGCAAGTCAACCCTGCTAAGCATTAATGAAGATGTACTTCTCAACGGTAACATGGGATTAACGGCTATATTCAAACGGACATATTCAACCTGCCACCCAACCCTTGAAGTCGAGTATAAAAGGAACATCTACAATCAGAAGATGGTGGGAAGAACAGAGCATATTATCTGATGTATTATCTTCTACATTTCTCTCATCTTCTACTCTCAGATCTAGAGTTGTAACATTCTTAGAGAGTAATTCAATTGTACTTAAGTGAGTAACATCATCTACTCTTAGAGAGAGTCATTTGTACTTAAGTGATTATCAAAATCAGTTCATAGAGTGAACATATCATTAAATCCTCTAATTAATAGAGGCTGTTCTTAAGCTTGTGCTTGAAGAACAGAATTGTTATATTACAATAGTAAGGGGGAGCATTTAGAGGTTTTCTAAATCTCCATAGGTTGCAAGTTAGCCCGCAAAACTTGTGGTTGTAAGGTTTGCAGGTGAACCCGTTGTAAAACCTGTGGGTTGTTAGGTGAACCCGTGTTCGTAAAACCTAAAGTGTAAAGGCTTTCTTGTGCCTGGTTCAAACAAGAAGATTAGTGGATTGAAAATCTCAGGTGGAGCCTGGGGACTGGATGTAGGTCTAGGAGTGACCGAACCAGGATAAACTCGCTTGTGCATATTCTGCTTATTTAAATCTCACACCAAGCACCACACCACTGTATACTCACTTGTGCTTGGGATGATCCATCGTCACTCTCATCAAGCACAAGGAGTAAAGAATTCAAAAAGGGAAAATTATTAAGCATTTTATTCTCCACCCAATTCACCCCCCCCTCTTGGGTGACAGCCACGCATTTCAACAAGAATAACTTTGTTAAATTATGTTTGGAAGTTGAGGTTTTTTTATACACAAAATACCACATACCAGTGTGTGTGTAATCCAAAAATAAAACGCATACCAACGTATATAAACGCCAGTATGTGGTCTTTTTTATTTAAAAATAAAATGCGTACCGGCACACACACATATACACACACACGCCGCAAAGTGTACGCCACTAATATTTCTGGCGTTTATTACCCTCTATGGTGTATAAATAAACGCAAGAAAGTAGCGTTTCCACAGACAAATTGCCGGCGTTTAAATTATATGCTGCATCGTCAAATCGGCAGTTATAAGCGCTGACGCATGACAAAAATAACCTCCGGAAATCAACGAATTTTTTGTAGTGTCAATGGACTTATATTTGGCAAAGTATATAGCTATTAGCAATCAAAGTGAGCACGCGGCAACCTTATATAACCTAATACTCCCTCCGGTCCCTAATGTAAGAGCCCAAAATTTGAATGGTTTTAGTCCCTAATGTAAGAGGTCACCCCATATTCTCTCCTCATTCAATGCATTTTTTCCTACTTTACCCCTAACTCTCTTTCATATTTATTAATGCTTATGTATTTCTCTCTCTTAAAAGTACCATAATAAATATGAGCAATTTTGGAAAAGAAGCATTAACTTCAGACACCCAACTAACATTCACATGTTTTCTTAATAAACGTTTTTTTGACGGCTAGCTCTTACATTAGGGACCGGAGGGAGTAGTAGATTCCATCTTATATTTTACCTCTTTTCACCCAAAAATAAAATAACCTATTTCGTTAACTATATTTATTAAAAGACTAAACAAAGCAAGCATACAAGTTTATTTCTTTGTGAAAACTTTGTCGTAAGATATTTTTGTAATTTCTTTACGCACAATATGCATGATTCAGTAATAAGAAATTTCTAATATTTTCCCCAGAAAATAAATGACAAATATTGTAAACTCATTTTGTGTTTCCGGAGCAGAGATTAAAGTAAAAGTGGGGAATATTTTAAGCCAAAATGTTACTCCTAAAATAAGTGAATTGAGTTCCAAAAATTTACTATGTGACAAGGAGAAAAAAATTTGTTTAAATATCTATTTATTATAATTTTGAAAAAAAACATTTGAGTGCACCCATATAAGCAGAAATCACAGCTAGTATACTCCATTGTTTTTTCCCCAGAGTACTCAATTGTTTATAGAGTATTGTTATGTGTGGAAATTAAATATTGAGAAATTAATACAAGGGAGTCAAAGAGGGCAGTCAAAACTTAAAAAGAAGACATGAAATTGAAAATTGGAGTGTAGGTGCAAATTCCAAAGCAGAAGAAAGGGCACAAAAGGGAAATCATTATGCAATCAATTGCTTTATGATTGAGGGATGCCACTCATTATTTTTTGTAGAAAAAGCAATAAAGATTAAAAAGCATATACAACCTTTTTGACCCTTTAAATATAATGTTCCAGAAGTAGGCCAACCCAAAACAATAAGGCTTGATTTGATATATTTTTTAATTAAAAAATTAAAGTATTTACAGCATAATTAATTTCATAATGTAAAAATCGTTTTCCGACGAGAAAAATTCTTCCTTCTTTCTATGCATATTCGCGTATGGTATTTAAAATCTACCATTTTATTTGCTATTTTTCCTAACTTAATTTTGTGACAATGATCCATTTTAATTTTTTTTTAGAAAAAGGATTAATGTGGCTTTGCATGAAGGGCAGGACCAGGAAGGACCACAGCCCTATAGAATTAAAGACGTATAGTTCAGAGTTTTACGACGCAAGAGAATGAGATTGTCAGAGATTCATTTCACATCTTTTAGATTATTGAGAAATGTATTGCTAACTTCAAATATTTTTGTATGGTTGCAGTAAAATAAAAACTACTGCCCTTATAATTACAACTATAAATGAAGTTAGCCTTCAATGTAGATTTATTGTGAAATTTTTTTGGACAAAAATATTATTATTACCTTTGATATTTGTCACAGAAATTTCCATTTTAAATGAACACACCGTATTTTAAGAAAAAATTAAATCAGAAAGCCCAAAATGTAATCATTCATAAATTTATGAAAGATTATATTCATATTAAACACATTCATCCACACATGAATAGATAATATATAGAGTAGCTATTATCATTTGTCATCACAATGCCTATATATACACTAATATATTAAGATTTCCTAATATACTTAGCTTTCTTCTATCATTGTTTCTTTATATATATATATATATATATATATATATATATATATATATATATATATATATATATATATATATATAGGGACATGCATTCTCTCTTGTTAGAGACATATATTTGAGACATTATCGGATATGAAATGTAGAAACATCTATTTGATTAAATCTTATAACACTTGGCATGACTTCTCCATTTTCAATTTATATTTCCCCTGGCCAAGCTTTTGGTGTTGTTTCTGAAATCTTAAGATTTTCCCATGATTTTTGAAGCTTTAACTGCAGCTCTAAAACGCAGGTTATTTATATTTTATTTAACTCTAATTGGGAACAATTATTCAAGATAGGAATATTGATCGAAACAGCGATAAACAAAACAAAGAAGAAATGAGGAAGGATGTGTGTATGTATAATCATGTCTCAAAATTGATGGGTATACATTGTATTATGGTCTATGGATACCAATAATGATGATGATTTTTGTGTGGCTAACAAATTCCGTGTCACATCAAAAACCAAAACGAAAAAAGGATACCATAAACATGTCCGATTTGTTATGATAAAAAAAAAACCTGTCCGATTTGCAGCTATGATTTAAAGTTGAACAATGAAAATGACTCTTAATTTGATTATTGTCAGCAATTTCTTGTATCATTTGGTTAATTCTTGAGTAATTGTCGGTGTTTTTATATAAACCCTATTATTCATGCAAGTATTATTATTTTAAAATTCTTAATCTTATTTGTCATTAAAATGATTCAATAGTTATTATTCTTCTGGGAGAAATATGAAAATATTATTCTACACGAAACAGTCCGTCACTAGCAATAATTGCTAAATTGACATGAACTTTTATTTCAAATAAATAAAAGACATTCATTATATGACTACTTGGAGGATTATAGCTAATATTCAATAAAAAAATATTTCCCGCTACTTTTATTCAATATAAATATATAATATATAGGAAAAGGCTAAAGTATACTTTTGGTCCCTTATGTTTGCATCAAGTTTTAATTTAGTCCTTTATGTTTGGAAAGTAAACTTTTAGTCATTTTTTGTTAACACCGTTAGTTTAACTTAACCGAAAATGCTAACTTAACAATTTTAAATGATTATTATATACTGAAAAATGTTCATATTAAAATATTTGAATGTAAATATTCTTATATTTTCAAAATTTATCATTTTTGATCCAATTTCATTATAAAATTATCATTTAAAATTGTTAAGTTAGCATTTTCCGTTAAGTTAAAGTAACAGTGTTAACAAAAAAGGACTAAAAGTGTACTTTCCAAACATAAATGACTAAATTGAATCTTGATGCAAACATAAGGGATCAAAAGTATACTTTAGCCTATAGGGAAATTTGTGGATAAACCCCCTTTCAACAAATTAATTGTGGAATGATACTTAACTCTCATACATGACATTTATACTCATACAAGACATTTATACTGAACAAATTATAGGTCTCATCCGCCAATTTTCGATCAAAAAGCAAATTCCGCCAATTAATTTTTTAAATGGGAATTTATCCCCAATTTTCTAAATAAATCAGATTTGATGTTAATTGTTTAAATCGATAGATAATAATCTCATTTTTAGGAAATGTTTCTGTGGACTAGAAAGAGCATATTGCTGAGGTAAGCGTGGGCCAAGAAGGAAGTTGAAGTGGGTCACCAACTCACCATATTAATTTGGAGCCTATATGAAATTGAAGCCTTTGTACTGTGGATATATTAGATTCTTTGGGCCCTAAAGTCCAACCTCCCTAAATTTGAAACTTCAAATTGATTGTACTGTTTAAATATTGTCCATTGAAATTGTCATCAAAGCTTGTTCAATTGATAAGAAACTAAGTCATAACTAGTATGTTCATGAGTTCAAATCATGAGCGATCTTATCTTAGGTGATTTGTAAATGCACCTGTTATGAGCACTCTCTGAATCTTAAAGCATACTCTAAAAGCATACCCTGGCCTGCTGAGATACAAAAAATGAACTTTTCAAAACCATTTTGTACAATAAATTAATTCATTCGTTAATTTAATTTATAATCATTACTCCTATCCCTAATGTCTAACGTTATTTTTTGAACTGAATTTTTTTTAACTGAACTAATGTCTAATGTTATTGAGTTATTGATTTTGATATTTAGAACTTCTAATTATTTTCTACTTTTCTTAAATTACTCATATCAATGCTTCATTAACAATAATCAAGTGAGAGATATAAGAGAGTTAAAGAAAATGATTATGCTATTGTAGAAAAAATGTCATAGTAAGTAACTAGTTCCACTGATAACTGTGATATAATCAAATTTTGGGAATAAATTATACATTAAGAAAGAGAGAGGGAGTAGTTTTCATCCATTATTGTTGGTAATAATGGATTATGTTACTTTAACCCCTACAAAGATCAATTTAATAAAAATTCCATTTTTTTTCACGATAATAGAGTTGTCTTCCAGCTAATAAACATTTACATTTTTCTATTAACGAGCACATGATCAAATTGGTAAGCATTTTTGCCCTATAAAAATGAGAATGTGTGTTTGAATACTGATACATCAATTGCGTCATGGTACTAGGCTCGGGTCACTCCATCACATTACGAATCTTTTGGGATCCGTTTGCACAACTCATACTTCGATTATAGGCCCCAAATATACCTTCATTGCTGTAAAGATACACTTGATTTCTTTGACAAATAAAGAGTTAGCATGTAAAACATCAAACACACACCTCAAGTGCTCAACATGTGCAACTTCATACAAGGGCTATAGACTAAACTGACATAAAAAATATCAGCACCAACTTACTTAAATACTCCGTAAAAATGCGATTCATTACCCCTTAAAAAGAGGCCAGAGCATTCGTCAAATCGGATGACATAACCAGCCACTCATTTATATGTATATGGAGGATCCATATGGATTTGGTGGTATCTGACTCTCAAATCAAGCTTAGTAGACCATAGATCCTTTTTTTGATCAGGTAGACTATAGATCCTTCAAATCATCTTCTAACAACGTTCTTAATTTAGCTCAAAATTCCCTATATTCAACTCTTGATTATATTCTTCTACAATAATTAGTTGATAAATTAGCAAAAAAAAAACACTGAAAAAACATTCCCTCTCCTAAATATAAGACTTAATTGACTTTTTTAGAGAATCCTAAAAAACCTACATAAGGTAATTAAAATTTTATTTTTCCTAAACTTTTTTCTCTAATTTATTTGTCTTATAAGCTAACATATGATATAATAACATACAAAATATGTTATGTTTAAGAGGTTCATTTGCTTTAATGGTCATGTGAGACTTTACTGTGCCTACGCATTTGGTGAAGAGAGAAGAATGCCTCTGCGAGAGAACAAAGAAGTTTGAGTGTGAGAGAAGATCGAAGACGAGAAGCTTCACATGAGTGTTCAAAAATGCACCTGTAGCCGCCGTCACTGTCGTTGCAAAAGATTGATGCCATGCCATGGAGATGGATTCAAACTTATGGGCTTAGTTGGGCCTATCGAGCCACTTTAGGCTTTATTGTGTTTGTATGAGAAACTTTGAAATGTAGCAATATTGACAGTTACAGATAAAAACTAGCTCATAGTACCCCGGACTAGGCCCGTGGAGCAATATATTAAATCAAATTAAATCAAGTCAACAAATTTGTAAAGTCTGACTTGTAAGGGTAGACCCCAACTTGCTTTAATGATTGACACTGAATTTATTCATACTGATTGTTCAGCTAACGATGAATCCACCATTGCTATATGTTTTTCAAGTGCCACCATATACATAGACAAACGAAAATCCTCCATTGCTATATTAGATGATTTGGTAGAATTAAGCAATTCCACTCTATTGGTATAAAATATAATGAGCTACACATCTAGGGCACAAATCAATGACCCATTTTTTATTGTGTAGTACCACTGAATTCCACTCTTTTGTTACAAAATATAATGGAGATTCAATGTAGTTTCCTTTAGTATTACTAAATTTATATCAAAAAGAAAATAATTACTCCTACATTTTTTTCATAATCACCGCTGACTCACTATAAGTCTTTCCCCCTCGCAAAATTTGCTATGCATGCCTTTCGCATTACTCGCTCTCACCTGAAAATGACGAAGAACAACACATATAAGGGCAAAAAATGGGTCATTGAGAGGAGGGATAAAACCAAAAGGGAGAGTGATGGGTAGGACTAAACAAATACTCGAAACTCAAGTCGAGAAACTTTTACACGAAAAAGATGGAAGAAGTGATTTGTTTTGAATTTGAGGTAAAGTAGAGGAAAGTTTGTTGTAATAGCTAAATGGGAGACACACAATATTTATTGAAGAAATGTAAGGTAAGAAAGGAAGCAGCTAATCTGAGTGGAAAAGGCTATATAGATTGACACACGCAAAGGGGCCACATGATAACAAAGAATAATGAACGATGATGAAAATTAAAGACAAATATTTGAACAGAAGATCAAAGAATTCCAATTAGAGGCAAGAGATTTATAGTTTCAGCTGTTGATGTAATTTCTCATCCAACACATGACAACTATGAGCATATATGGGAATCTGAGCAATACACAAAAACCGAAATACGCAACTATAATTCTTATTGGGTCTACCATATAAAAAAATAAGCAACAGTCAATTTTGCAACAAATGATAACCTGGAGATCAGTCTTTGTGAGAAATAACCACCATAAGGTATATTCTTCAAGAGCCTTCAACAAAAAATAAAATAGTCGGTAAATTTAACAGATATAAGTGGATCACAAGTATCATTAAAAGAAGTTGTTGATTAAAATAAGAAGAAAGTCTGTTTGAAAGAATATTGTATATTTCATTTCATACACAACAACGATCGAAGCCTCATAAACTCCATAATTGCACATATTTCATCTCTATTTCCTTCTAGTTCACACTCTTTTTGATAATATATAGTTAACAAAACACACAAATACTAATAGAAAGTGATCCAAATAGAAAACTATTCATTTGTGTGAAATTTGGAGTTTAATGCTTGTATATTTGAGACATGGAAACTCTTCAACCCTCTTTCTAGCTTGTGTAGGAAGAGGTGGACAAGTGTTAGTAGCTCGATGAAACTCAAGTGATACAACAAAGGAGAAAAAGGAGCAAGGGAGAGCTAATCATAAATCCATATAAAGGCTGCTTGAAAGTAATGGATGCACAAGAGGGGGGGGGGTGTGAATTGTGCTATAAAAATAAAAGCTCAAATAAAAACAACACAAGAGTTTATACTGGTTCGGTCTTCCTGACCTACGTCCAGTTCTCAACCACCCAGGCCGAGTTCCACTATCCCCAGGTTTTACAACGGGTGCACCTGGAACCTTTACAACCGCAAGTTTTGAACGGGATCACTTGCAACCTTACAACCACAAGTTTTACTCAGGCTCACTTGCAACCTTTCTAACTAGCTCCCCCTTACAACCAGCAAGGGTTCAACCTTTACAAATAAAGGATTTTCTAACTAAGTTCTCTTTAAGAACAGATAGTGTTACACACTTAAGTACAATCAATGCTCTTTTAACACGAAGAGACTTAACTACAAAGAGTACAAGATATGTAGATGAAAAGATCACTCAATGAGTTAAATGCTCTTTCTTTTTTCTGGGCAGCTTTGAATACTTGAAGATTTTCTTAGTTTCTCGCTCTAACTTCTCTCAAGAATGTCAAAGATAATTCCTTAGCTTCATAAATGAAGTTGAGCTCCTTTATATAGTCTTCAAACATTCTGACTCTTGGTAGGTGGGTTAGCCGTTTGAATATGACCGTTTTTCCCTTGTTACCGTTTGCCCAATTAATGCTTCATCATTGCATAGCAGGGTTGACTTGCTTTATCTCTGAAAAGTAGTCCTGACAACTCTGCTATGACAAAAGCATTCTGACACTGCACTTCTGAACATTCTGACATTCTGATTGCTTGCGGAAGCAGGTTCACATCCGGAAGCAATTCTACTTAGTGTGCTGCACTTTGAATGTTAGTTTAACAATATAAGCACATAGTCACATGCAGTGGGTGTTTACTTAGTCTAAGATGATTTCCTTGGATCCGGAAGCACTTCTACATCCGGAAGCACTACCACTGGATGAAGGGTTCTAATCACTTTTACTCACTCTCGCTCAGTGTCCTTCAATCCAACAGTCAGCGCTAGTCACTAAGCTATCGGAAGCAATTCTACTGGACGTGGCTTATGTTCACTGACGCTTAGTGTCATCTATTCCAACAGCCAGCGCCAGTCTAAATACAACAGGAAGCAAAATCACTTCCGGATGAATCCTAGCTTAGTCTTGAGGTTTTGTATATCTAGTGCTTATGGACTAAGTTATTTCCCTAGTGAATTACTTGCTCTGGCTGGGGGATGAGTCATTCATCCGCGAGCGCTAGTCCTAGTCTATCCGGAAGTAAATCCACATCCGGTTGCACTCTTACTTGGGATTCTATGTTAACCTATTGCTTTCTAAGTCCTTGATTCATTCTTTCATATTTTAGTCTTCATCAAAACTTAAGATTCTAACACTGCTTGCCAGTGGCTCGCCAGTTGCTCGAATGCCAACTGGCAAGCAACTGGTCTGCCGTGTCTGGAATCGCGCCAGTGGCTCACCAACTGGCAAGCAACTGGCGAGCTCACTTCGCAGCTGCACGTTTTGGGCAAATTCTCTGCATATAAAAAGGAAACTTGAGCATTTTCGAGAGGGGCTAGAAAACACGAAAGGAAACACATTTAGGGCACTTCTTGGAGGCTTGAAGAGCTTGAAGAACCTTGGGATCTCTTAGGAATCAAGTGGGGAAGCTTGGAGAGATTTGAGCATTCTTCATATTTGGTCGTATCTTTCTACCTCTTCTTCATCTCTCTTCAATGAACTCTTCTATAGTTTTAGGGTTTGTTTTATTTACATTTATGTGTAACTTAAACCCTAATCTAGGGTTGTTATGAACCTATTTATGGATTGAACCATCTACTCTCTCTTTCTTTAAGTAATTAATGAAGTATATGTGTAGTTTTTATCTTGCTCTCTATTTGTTTTAAGTGCTTGATCACCACTTACTTAGTTGAATAGAATATGACTTGAGAAAGTGTATTTTGTTTTAGAACTTGGATAAAAGCATGTTGGACTTGAAGTTTATGGTTTTAAATGGATGATTTGTTGAAAACATAGAGATATAACTATTGACCTAATATAGTCATAATTAGGGTGGTTGAGGAAAAGAACTTGCATTTATTGTGATAAGAGATTGTGCAATAAATGCTAGCATAAATTTGATCTTGACTTGAGAAAGCTTTTTCAAATGATTTTGAACCTAGACTTGCACATATTTTCATTTAATCACTTAAAAAGGAGAGGGAAACCTTGGTTCATGATGTAAATAAGGGATTAGCAACCCTAGGCCTTAATTATCATTGTTAACTCGTGTTTGAAAATCAAACTCTCTTGGCATTCAAATTTAAAACTCTTTTCTTACTTGAACAACAAACTCTCAATATGTTTTTTACTTAAGGTAATTGAGCATGCAATTAGTATTATGTATTGTGGTGTGTGCTGTATAATGTATTGTGGTGTGTGCATGTGTATACAACAATGTGGTGTGTGCTAGTATTATGTATTGTGGTGTGTGCTGCATAAACATTAAATCTATCTAAATTGCAAGCATATATCAAATACCAATATCACAGCAGCATAAATATTCATTTGTAAACCACATCGAATAACAACACAAGACATAATATCACATCACATAATGAAACTCCAAACTCCAATAATACTCAATTAATTACACTCGTAATATAATAATTCAATAGGCTCGCACCCGTGCTTTAGACGGATTGATATACCCTCACAAATAACAATCACAAGTCAAAACACCGGTAATATAACAGTTTAATAGGAACTCACGACTCGGAGGTCGATTTACCCTCGCTTGAACCGGGAGCGCTCTCGCCAATAACGTTTTTCTCTTTACTTTCTCTTTATTCATTTTAGTCCCTCTTGATCAGAGTAGGGAACCTCATCTCAACATGACATTATTATATTAATAATATTACTCAGCGTGTACAAACAAATCAGAAATCCAACCAAAGCATATAATAATCAACATAACAGCACTAATCACATCTTTATCAACTAACCTACATGCTTACTAACATACACACATAGACAAATAGAGTAGTTACTTGTTTCCACAGCACAAATCAAGCACAACAATTCTCCTAGTTAATTGTTACCTATAACATTTATAGTATAATAACTAAACGATAAGGTAAAACATAAATGTAAGCAATTCCATAACTACCCATTCTCACTCCTATATGTTCCTAATTCAAAAGTTTCTATTTATTGCTTTTTATTATTATTATTTTATTATAACTATTATTATTAAATAACTATTAGAATTTTTTATCATTATTACTATTATTATTTATACTTCAACATTATCAATATTTAATCTATAATTTCATTAAATTATCATCATCATTATTATTGTTATTTAATGTTGCATCATAATTCCTTAACCTATTCAAAAAAAATAGTCATTATTATTATTCTTGTTCTTTTAATTCTTTAAATTATTTTAGTTACTACTCCCTCCGGTCCTAAATATAAGACCTAATTGACTTTTTTGAAAAATCCTAAAAAAGAGCAAAATAAGTTAATTATAAATGGGTAATGGACCTAATCTGCCCCCCAAGTAACCACCAAGGAGCGCTGAGCACCCTGAACTAACAACAGGCCCGTATCTGGACTCCAAGTAACCAAGGTGTTTAAAAACTACCCCGGTTGGACGGTCAACAACGTTTGACCGTTACTATGCCTATGTGGCTGCCACGCGAGCACCTGCTTTGCCACCTCTGCTTGCCACGTGTGTATTTTAAATGGACCTAATCTGCCCTCCAAGTAACCACCCAGGAGCACTGAGCACCCTGAACTAACAACAGGCCCATATCTGCACTCAAAGTAACCAATGCGTTTAAAAACTACCCTGGGTGGACGGTCAATGACGTTTGACCGTTACTATGCCTATGTGGCCACCACGTGAAGGCCTTGTTTGTCACCCGGCGCCTTGTCATCGCCACTTAAGATATGTTCATGTGGGTCCCACCTATAATAATAAACAAATTCTCTCTCCCTCTTCATCACCATCACCACAGCCCCCCAACACCCACCACCCCCACCCACACCACCCCCTCAAACGTGGCAAGCAGAGGTGGCGTGGGTGGGGGGCTGTGGAGGTGAGGCAGTGGGGGGGCTGGGGAGGTGAGGGGGTGGCGTGGGTAGAGGTGGTGGGTGTTGGGGGGGCTGTGGTGATGGTGATGAAGAGGGAGAGAGAAATTGTTTATTATTATAGGTGGGACCCACATGAACATATCTTACGTGGCGATGACAAGGCGCCGGGTGACAAACAAGGCCTTCACGTGGCGGCCACATAGGCATAGTAACAGTCAAACGTCATTGACCATCCACCCGGGGTAGTTTTTAAACATATTGGTTACTTTGAGTCCAGATACGGGCCTGTTGTTAGTTCAGGGTGCTCAATGCTCCTGGGTGGTTACTTGGAGGGCAGATTAGGTCCTTTTAAAATACACACGTGGCAAGCAGAGGTGGCAAAGAAAGTGCTCGCGTGGCAGCCACATAGGCATAGTAACGGTCAAACGTTGTTGACAGTCCAACCGGGGTAGTTTTTAAACACCTTGGTTACTTGGAGTCCAGATACGGGCCTGTTGTTAGTTCAGGGTGCTCAGCGCTCCTTGGTGGTTACTTGGGGGGCAGATTAGGTCCATTACCCATTATAAATTGATTTACCTAATTTTTTCCCTTAAATTAGTTTATTTTACTTATAAACTAATGGATAATCTAAAAATATATCAAATATGTCATGATTTAATAAACTATTTTGTAACCTTAATTTCTCCAAAAAAGTTATCTAGGTCCTATATTTAGGACCGGAGGGAGTATTATTTATTTTGAATAGGTTAAGGAATTTAATGATCATAATTCCTATTATAATTCCTTTACCCCTAGTTACTATCATTAGTGAATAATATGATCACAACTTTGAAATTCTTCACTAACTCAAATAGTCTTAATTTCATCAATAAAGGTCTAATAGTAACTTATCGCCAAAATCTCGCTCTTTCCCCTAGTCTCTTAATAGATCACAATATCAATAATACTACCTTCAATCAATACGATCAAACTCAATCTTTAGTTGTCTTTAAAATCAAAAGAAGATTCCATCTATCCCTAAAACTCAAACAACTTTATTTACTCATTGTTTACCAATATCATAAATGACTACTTCAGTTATGTCAACAAGCCTGACAAAGTCATTCATGTCCAATAGACCTCAACTCCATGATCAATATAGTATACCCACTCCTTAAACCACGTTAAAACCTCAAATTCCCACATATTATTCCATAATCTTCAATTCATAACCAAAATATTACTTTATGTCATTAAACCACAGTTTAATCCCTAGTAATCTCCTCAATCAACTTTGATCCAAAGCCTAAATTTCTCCAGTTCTCTTTTAAACTTTTTTTTTGGTCAATCATTAATCCATGATCATTGTAGTAAACTTTAATCCACAAAATCACAAACATCTCTCTAGTACATCTAACTTAGTCCATATAAGCTAACTAATTATAACTTTAATCTCGTTATTTCATATATATCAATCCCAAAAATTTCAACCAAATGAACTATTCATTAGTATTAAAATCAACAAGCCTAACAAAAGGAGAAATCCACAAAACTCCTTTAACTTCTGAGTCCATACCAAACCATAACACTCCATGATGTAGAGCATGATGTGGACACTGTTAAAGGATGGAAGGCCAGCATTCTGAAAGATCCAAGAAAGGTGGTCAAAATGTTAGAAGCCCAACATGGTGATGCTCAAGGCCCCTGTGGTGTCCATATTGAAGAAATCACTCCTTTGGAGGATATGCAAGAGTAACTTGTTGGCTAAGTCAATAAACATCAAATATGAATGCATTTAATTTTATTTGAGTCTTTTATTTTATTTCCATAAAATAAGGCATTAGGTCATTGAAATTATTAGATTCCTTTTTCATGTTTTTCCTATTTTAAAAAGCTGACTTTTCATTCAAGAAATAGTCATCTACTTTTAGGAAGGTGCAATTGAAAATGTCAATTATCATTAATACACCAATTATTAGGTTGTTTCTTAATTCTAGAGTATTCTATTGTTGCCTATAAATAGGCTTTACTTTAGACTAGAATTTTCAGAGTTTAATGAATTGAGACTTTTGTTTTTCTTGTGTGAGCTTTGCTTACATCTTTGTATTCTTTTGAGAATACTAGACTTATCAAGGGTTAATCATCCTTGTAGCGTCTTGTAGCTAGGGTTGTAAGAGACGGGTACTCTTCTTCCCATCGATCATCCGGTTCATATTCTCTTGTCTTCTAGCCGATCCGGTCACATCAATCCATCACTCCACCTTCAATTAGTCAGTATTATCTTCAAAATCATTTCCATCAATTTCTATTCACTTAAGTAACTCACAATTACCATTTAAACTACCAAAGTCAATAAACCATAAAAATATCCAAGATATTGAAATCTAGAACTGACATTGTCTTTCAGCATTCAAAGCTTAACCGTTTCCTCCTACCCAAAGTCATAATTAAACTCATATCATCATGGTAAAATCATATGGTTAAAAAGAAATCGCAGAAGAAATGGAAGTAAGGGATCTCCATAACAAAAGAAAACACCATTTCCATAATATCATTCCAAATTCAAAAGCAAAAGCAAAAACAAACATTAGACATTTCCATGATATTATTCCAAATTCAAAAGCAAAAGAAAATTTAGGCATCTCCATAACATTTAGTCCACAAGAACTCCAATAATTGGTCCTTCGTATCCTTCAAAGCTACATACACTTCCCTTGCAGCTGGGTCCTTCATAAGGAGGCGTCTGCACCACTTATAAAATTCACTAACACAGACAACTTCATGAACTTGTTTAAGGTGAATCATGACACCCAAAACAGATATCTCATAAGCACGAGCTTCTGCTTCCAATCTACGAGCTTCCTCTGCCATTCTACTAGTGCGAGCTTCCTCTGCAAGTGCTTCTGCATGTGCATTATCTTTTGCCCTTTCAATACGCGCTTCCTCTACCATCATTTTAAGTGTTTCTGCTATTTTTGTCGTGGCGGTCTATTTTTTCTTCATAGCATCACCTTTCCTTTTTACCCCTAAAGAGCTGGTTGTCATGTTTCCACTACCTTTGCCTTTGTCTACATTACTTGTTCCATGCGCATTTTGCTTGTTGCCTCCACTATTACCATCAAACGTGACTAAATTGCCTCCACTATCTTTCGACCCTTCTTCAGAATCATAGGCACGGATTGATTCAATGCCACACATATTCACATATTGAAGTCTTTTAGCTTTGAATTTTTCATATGTCGGATTTTCCTGCACATTCAATACACAACAACTATCAATATAAAAGAGCGTGAATATGAGATAAAAGAAATATGAAAAGCTAATGAAGGTTAATTCATTATCGCTATCTTCTTCTCCCACCAATCATCAGTGGCAGCAACAGTGTTCTTTTCAATATCACATCCAATGCCTGTCTCATGAAGCAGCTTATGCCATGTTGTCCAGTCTTTTCTCATCAAATCATATTTGTTCTTGAATTGTGATTTTCGTATTTTCTCCCACCCAATTCAGTAAATGTAACATTCTGTTACTAATTCCCTAATTAACCAATATTATATATTTCAATTCATTAATCTCTTTACTAACTATGATAGAAAAAGGAATAACCATAATAACAATATCTCTATCATAGTTAGAAAAGGAATTTTCTAATCATTTTATACATTATCCATGATAGAAAAGACTTTCCTGATACAATATGAATACTATCATGGATAATTAAAAGTTAACCATGTTAGAAAGGATTTGCCTAACATGGTTAATAAACAAAACTAATTGATATTAAACAATAAATAAATATATATACATGCGGAAGCGAATGTAGACCTATAAATTGGCAATATACATTTCTAAACAAATTAAATAACCTCCACAACCTAATTCCCTTTCCTGATGCTTGCGCCTGTGCATGAATACCTGCAAAAATATCAGTAATCGTGGGATGAGACAATTTGTCCCAGTAATCACCGCTTAACTCACTATAACAGTGAGATGTGCGGTAGCGAGGGCGTCTAAAAAGTGCCACAGTTTAAAATCAGTAATACGTTTATATATATATATATATAATCCACTTCTTCTTCCCAAATATCCTCAAATCAAATAATACTGCCACATCAACTTTCACACTCACCTATAGATGCATTGTGCCATCACGGTGCATAGAAGCTTCTAATCTTCACTATATGATTTGACACTGTGCCCCTCTCTATAATGAGGGGGCAATTTCCCTCTCTGGCAATCTCCAGAGAGGGAACCCCAATTCTGTTTCCATTACAGAACGGGAACGGTTGGGCTCTCCAATGCCAAACAACCGTAGGTCACTTTCTCTCAATAAGTTGACCTATGATCCCCGGTCTAATCAATCCGAAAAGGATCATCAGTACAAATAATTGTCGATTGGCCAATCGACAGTTATCATCGCGCGATGGTACATCAGTTTCAGTGTCATGCAATGCTCACCATATCCCTATCAATATCTCATCCACAATAATCAACATCAACATCAACATCATACACTTTCACATCACCTTTCAATCTATTAACCACAATATCTTCCCTTAACATAACTCTCCAAAATCTCAACTCACATCTAATTCCTTTTCTACACTCACAACCTCTCAATATCTAGCACCTGCAAATATGTCACACAATTCCAAAATATCCAGCACCACCAGACAGGATACTACATATATAATGTGTCGAAATCTTTTATATGAAAATAATCGTGTTTGAAAGGCACCCGATAGCCTGTTTTGTATAAAAATACCTTTTCAAAGATAATATATATATAGAGGGTGAGAAAGGATTTTAAAAGTCCCCAACTAACATCACCCTCAATGTTATAGTAAGTTAAGTGTGATTAGCTGGTGCCCTTTAGCATTTTCCTCCCATTTCCCTTTACTTTACCATGCCTCGAGGAAATATATGCGAATCACATCTTTTTCCTATTATTACACCATGTTATAATAGTAAGTTAACAACCGTTCTAAATTATAAATTAAATAGCGTCTCTCTCGAATCCCAATATGCTACCCAATTCTTTACAGAGCTATAAAAACTATTTAGATTCCCTGAGTTGATTTAACATTCCCACATGTACTTCACCTAGCAAGACCAATACTAGCAAGTAACTTCACAAAGTGTTCAATCACTATAATCTCTAAGGAAAATCATCCCATTGAGTCATACTTACATATATTACACAAAACATCAAGTTCATCACACAAATAAAATGTACCCACATGCATATGTCCTCCCACATCACCAATCATGAACAAATTAGAATTATACAAGAATGCCTACTACCAATAGAATTATACAAGAATGCTACTATATAAATTTAAGTAAAATTTATTGCCGCAAAACGAAGGCAATTATTGCCGCAAAATAGCAACCCAAATGGGGTTGAAGGACGGAAGTTAACATATGTAATAAACTACTTTCTTTCGTACACACATATGACCACTAATTTCTCTTGATCAAGACAATCACCTATACTCTTAAAGAAGTATTTTCCTTATTTAAATTCCTAAACCTTTGTGTAAAACCAGAAAAATTAGTACTATATAGACATAACCAATGTAGCAATAAAGGAAACCGTCTTTCAAAGTCACCTGAAGACACTTAAATCTCCTCACAAACACTTATCAATTTTGCAAACTTTCCTATTGTAACATCCTGAAAATTTAATACAAGATCAAGAAGTGTTTTGGAAAATAATAAATGGAGAAATTAGGAATTTTGGAATTTTTAGAAATTTTTGGTGATTTTTTTTAGGACATTTGGAAAATTTTGAGTAATAAATGTGCATATAATTAATTAAGAAATTGAAGAGTTTGAAATATGAGGGAATGGTAAAACCCAAAATATTTTGAAGGTTAAGGAGATTGGAGGCTGATTTAAGTGGTTTTAAAATTAAAAGAGTACACTATGGCAAGTTTGGACTACAAATTATCATATACCACCTTATTTCACCTAACCAAACACACCCCTTCCTCATTACTTCTTTAAAAGTCGGCCTCCCTCCTCCCTCTCACCCGAAAACCTTCCCTCCTCCCTCCGCCTTCTTCTTCGTTTCCCTCCTCCCACGGCGGCGGCGGCGGCCGACGTCAACGGCGGCAAGGAGGGCCGATCGAGCCTCCTCCATCTTCCTCTGTTTCATCATCACTCATTCCCACTGTTTCTTTCTTCTCACTGTTCATCACCTCCCTCTGTCAACTTCATTTTTCTTTTTCCGGCGGAAGACGCGGCGGACGACGGCGAATGAGGTAGGCCTTTCCATTTCTTTTGGTTCTTCAAGTTACTTCACCCTCCACCTTCGTTTTTCTCATTGTTTCCTCTCTGTTCTCGTTGTCTTCACTCTTCACTGTCGGCTTCTTCATCTCCGTCAAGCCCGGCGGTGTCCGGCAACGGTGAACGGCAGAAACGATCGGAGACCCATAGGTGAGCTTCAGTCCCTTTGTTCTTTCATTTATGTCCGATTTGAGAGCTATTTGAGTGAGATACCGATTTATGTTTTAGGATTGGGTGGGTCACGGTTTTATTTCCTTAGTTCAGCAATGTGATGAGAGTATATATGCGGTTCATGATACTCTATTTAGTGGAATTGTCTTCTGTTTAATGTACTCACATGTCTGCTGATTTGAGAAAGTGTTAATATGACATGTTAGAATTAGGTACTTGCTGTGTATTACATTCCATTGAAAGTTTGTGATTTCTGCAAATGAAAGTGATTGGTTGAATCAAGTTTCTCTAGTTGTGATGGTAGGTATTGATGTAAGGGGTAATTCAGATTTATTGCTCATGAATAATGAAAAATGTACTTTGATCAAATTCTGGATGTGAGTTTGAGAGGAAAGACTGATTGCTTACTGGGCTTTTGGGGAATAAATAATGAACTAAAATGAAATTCCAATTTTTAAATTATTGATGTTGTAAATGGACATGGTGTTATTTTGAGATGGGTAAAGATTTTACAAACCCTCAATCTTGAGAGCTTTTTGAATCAGTTGTGTTCTTGGGGTTCAGAAGCTTTAATCTTCAAATTAACTAGTGTATAATTTTATTTAAAATGGTAAATTGGGTTCTCATGTTGAAGTTCGTAATGATGTGAACTTGTGTTGATTTCTTTGCTTCCTATTTCTGTGATGGCTGAATGATTTAAGAAGAAAAATGATGATTCTTGTTGAAATTGGTTTTTGTATGTATGATTAATAAAGAGATATAGCTAAAATAGTCTTAATGCATGTATGTTCAGTTCTTAGCTATACTCTGAATTTCTGGTTCCTTTGTGTGATTCAGTTCCGTGTTCCTCAGTTTTCTCTTATGGTGCTGATGAGATGAGTATGGAAGTAGCGTATGGTTATGCATGCTTAATATAGGATTAAATGCTAAGTTTCATTTTATTCTATTTTGTTCTTATTTGTAATGTGATTGATGATTAGGAAGATAAAAATAAATGATGGTGCTGATTGTATTGTGGTGAATTACGTGTGGGTTTTCAAAGCTGATTTTTCATAAATTTTCTATTCCCCACTGCTTTGTTTGAGGGATACCATGGCTTGGTTCGGTATAAATGTTGTTGCATGTTGAGTTCTGTTTGGTTTTGGAATTTTGTTTGATTACGGCTGACATTTTATTCTTATGGTGTTATGAAAAGATTTGTGTTCTGACTGAATGTGAAACATGAATAGTTTAATATCTTTCATATATTATGTCAATTAAAGTGTACAAGAAAGTAAATCAAGAAATTGAAATGGTTTCAATCAATATACCATAAAGTCTTAACTTATTAGAATCATGATCTAATGATTGATTGATGATTCACTATTTTGGTTTGGATATTATTGGTAATATGCTGCTTGTTTAAATATCTCAAAGGGTTGTGTTGTTATAATTATGAATGGAAGGATATATATAATAGCTAGTATTGAAATACCCCAATATTTACTTATGTTAGTGTTGTAATAGCTTGTACAAGGATGTAGTTCATGATTTGTGACTTTTTAAGGAGATAAATGAACTTTATTATCTTTTCTCAATTTAGTTGAATTAGACATAAAGAATTATGTATGAAAATGTAGGTGAAAATTTATTGTATCCTTGAGTTTTGTGTGGAAAATCATTGTTAATGTTTGTATGATAATTTATGGTTCATGTGGAAGGATTAGTGAAAAGTGTGGCTGCATTCTATGCTGATTTTTGGTTAAGTTTGGTGAAGCTTGAATCGAAAGCATTCATGCCTTATTTTAGTATTGTTACCTAGATTGGCTGAATCGATTCCTAAGAAGGAATGGCTCAAAGAGGGTCTAAAATGAGATAAATGAAAGCATGTAATGTTTAAGTTATTGTCAGTGTAATTTTAAACAACAATTTGTTTTGCTCGGCTATGTGGTGCCATATCTGTGTTGAATTCTACTCTTAGAACAAAAGTGAAGAATTAAGTGTTTAAGTTCGAATTAGAATTAAATTAGGGAAGAGCTTTGAGGTTTATATTGTTTCCTTACAATATTGCCTATTGATTTCAAATTCAGATTTATGTTAGTTGTCTTCTTTAATGTGAAGCATGTCTGAATATTTTGCCTTACATTGGTTGAGTATATTCATGATTAATTGAAGTTGGTTAAGGTCAATCAAGTATAATTAAAAGAGGGGAGTTGGTAGTAATACATAGAAAGAGACGTTAAACATTGTGAAGTAGAAATGATACTAATTTATTATTCTACACTACATCATTATAGGATTGATTGTGATATCGTTGTGAGGCATCGGGAAAGGATGGGAAAATGCGCAGTTGCTAAGGGCGACAGGTAATCACACTTAACCTTGCTATAACATTGAGGGTGACGTTAGTTAGGGATTTTGTAAAATCCCTTCTCACCCTCTATATATATATATTATCTTTAAAAGGGTATTTTTATACAAAACAGGCTATCGGGTGCCTTTCAAACACGATTATTTTCGTATAAAAGAAATTTGAAACATTATAAATACTATCCTGTCTGGTGTGAATGGTGGTTCTGGATTGGTTCAGTTTTGGGTATGATGTGAGAGATTTATATAGTATTCTGTTAGGGATATTGATGGTTAGAGGGAATGAGTGAATAGTTGAGATATTGAATGGAATGGTAAGAGTGCATGATATTGATGATGAGATTGAAATGGATCGATATGGATATGGAAGAGAATTGTGATTGAAATATTGAATATTGTGGATATGATGTTGACAGGAATATGGTGAGCATTGCATGACACTGCTTTTTATGTACCATCGCGCGATGATAACTGTCGATAGGCCAATCGATAGTTATTTGTACTGAGGATCCTTTTCAGATTGATTGGATCGGGGATCATAGATCGACTTATTGAGAGAAGTGACCTACGGTTGTTTTGGCATTGAAGAGCCCAACCGCCCCTACGGTTGTTTGGCATTGAAGAGTCCAACCGTTCCCGTTCTGTAATGGAAACAGAATTGGGGTTCCCTCTCTGGAGATTGCCAGAGAAGGAAATTTGCCCCCTCATCATAGAGAGGGGCACAATGTCAAATCATATAGAGAAGATTAGATGCTTGAATGCCCCGGGATGGCACAATGCATCTATAGGTGAGTGTGATCATTAGATTGGAGACTGGGGGATGATATTTAGTTAATGTGGAATTGACTGAGGGATTTGAGTGATATGTGGAAAGTAGAGATGATGAATTTGAATTGATTTGGATGGAGAGACTTGAACGATGAATGAAAGACTTGACATTTATATATATATATTATTGGTTTTAAATGTGGTACCCTTTAGACTCCTTCGCTACCGCACATCTCACTGTTATAGTGAGTTAAGCGGTGATTACTGGGACAAATTTGTCTCATCCCACGATTACTGACATTTTTGCAGGTATTCATGCACAGGCGCAAGCATCAGGAAAGGGAATTAGGTAGTAGAAGTTATATAGTTTATTTAGAATTGTATATTGCCAATTTGTATAGGTCTGCATTCGTTTCCGCATGTATATATCTATTTATTGTTTAATATCAAATAGTTTTGTTTATTAACCATGTTAGATAAATCCTTTCTAACATGGTTAGCAATGAATTATCCATGATAGCAGCTGTGTTGTATTAGTTTATTCTTTTCTATCATGGATAATATTTTAATCATTAGGATATTCTTTTTCTAACTATGATAGAGATATTGATATTATTGCATCAAATGGAGATAAATCTGCTACATTGAAAGTAGCACTTACATTATATTCACCAGGCAAATCAATCTTATAAGCATTATCATTAATCCTTTCAAGCACTTGAAAAGGACCATCTCCTCTTGGAGCCAATTTTGACTTTCTATGTACTGGAAATCTTTCTTTTCTCATATGCACCCACACCCAATCTCCTGGTTCAAAAAGAACACGCCTTCTCCCTTTATTGGCCTTGAATGCATATTGTTCATTCTTCTTTTCAATCTGTTGTTTCACACGCTCATGAAGTTGCCTCACTATTTCAGCTTTCTTCTTCCCATCAAGATTTGCTCTTTCATCAATAGGTAATGGTTGGGTTGGTGAGGCAACTTCATGGCAGGCAATCTTCCCAATTTTTCAAGTTCTTTTGAATCATAGTCCTAAGCAGTTGAGACAATGTCCTATTAACAACTTCAGTTTGACCATCAGTTTGTGGATGACAAGCAGTTGAAAACAACAATTTAGTACCAAGCTTACCCCACAAAACTCTCCAAAAATGACTCAAGAATTTTGTATCCCCATCAGAAACAATGGTTCTAGGAACACCATGAAGTCTAACAATTTCTTTGAAAAACAAATCAGCAACATGTGTGGCATCATCAGTTTTATGACATGCAATGAAATGTGCCATTTTTGAAAATCTATCAACAACCACAAAGATGGAATCCATACCTCTTTTCGACCTAGGCAAACCTAACACAAAATCCATTGATATATCAACCCAAGGTTCACTAGGCACTGGTAATGGTGTATACAAACCATGTGGCAAGACTCTAGATTTAGCCCTCTTACATGTTATGCACTTAGAACAAATTCTTTCTACATCATGTTTCATTTTAGGCCAAAAGAAATGTTCATGCAAAATTTCCAAAGTCTTTTTCACACCAAAATGACCCATTAATCCTCCCCCATGTGCTTCTCTCACAAGCAATTCACGCAAAGAACATTGAGGAACACACAATCTATTCTCTCTAAATAAGAACCCATCAATTCTATAAAACTTATCACATGACTTCTTTTCACATGCAAGAAACAGTTCAGCAAAATCAGCATCACATGCATACAAATCCTTGATATGTTCAAAGCCAAGCAATCTAGTGCTAAGAGTAGAGAGAAGAGTATACCTTCTAGACAGTGCATCAGCCACAACATTTTCCTTACATTTCTTGTATTTGATGACATATGGGAATGTCTCAATAAATTCTAGCCACCTTGCATGCCTTTTGTTCAGCTTACCTTGACCCTTAATGTGCTTCAAAGATTGATGATCAGTGTGAATGACAAATTGTTTAGGCCAAAGGTAGTGCTGCTAGTTATCCAACGCTCTTTTCAGTGCATAAAGCTCCTTGTCATAAGTTGGATAATTCAATGCTGCCCCATTGAGCTTTTCACTAAAATAAGCAATTGGCTTTCCTTCCTGCATCAAAACAGCTCCTATCCCAACTCCAGATGCATCGCATTCAATCTCAAATGTTTTGTTAAAATCAGGCAATGCTAACACAGGTGCAGAACACAAACTATCTTTGAGTTTAACAAATGCATTATGTTGTGCATCCCCCCATTTAAACCCAACAAATTTCTTAATGACCTCAGTGAGTGGTGCAGCAAGTGTACTAAAATCCTTTACAAAGCGCCTATAAAAACTAGCCAAACCATGAAAACTCCTCACGTCAGTTATGCTTTTTGGTGTTGGCCAATCTTTTATTGCCTTTATCTTTTCCTCATCTACTTCAATTCCTTTAGAACTCACCACAAAACCAAGAAAAACAATTTTATCCACGCAAAAATCAAACTTTTTCAGATTTGCAAACAATTTTTCCTCCCTCAAAACCTCAAGCACACAATGCAAATGATTCACATGTTCATCAAGATTCTTACTGTAAATCAGAATATCATCAAAATAAACCACAACAAATTTCCCAATGAAAGCACACAAAACATGGTTCATCAATCTCATGAAAGTGCTAGGTGCATTAGTCAAACCAAATGGCATAACTAACCATTCATACAATCCATGTTTTGTTTTAAAAGCTGTTTTCCACTCATCACCTTCCCTCATCCTAATTTGATGGTATCCAGATTTCAAATCAATTTTAGAAAACACAACAGAACCATGCAATTCATCAAGCATATCATCCAATCTTGGAATGGGATGGCGATACTTTACCGTGATATTATTGACAGCTCTGCAATCAATGCACATCCTCCAGGTTCCATCCTTCTTTGGCACTAAAAGAACAGGAACTGCACAAGGACTCAAGCTTTCTCTCACATATCCCTTTGCCATGAGATCTTCCACTTGTTTTTGAAGCTCCTTTGTTTCTTCTGGATTGCTTCTATATGCTGACCTATTAGGAATTGTTGCTCCTGGAACTAAATCAATTTGATGTTCAATCCCTCTAATGGGTGGCAAGCCAGGAGGAATTTCTTCAGGGAACACATCATCAAATTCCTGCAACAAAGAACCAACAACACTAGGAAAAGAAATGTGATTGTCATTAGTATTCAAAAAGGACTCCTTGTAAACAAGGAGAAGTAAATGAGCTTCACCAAGATAAGCACTTCTCACTTCGCTCTCTTTTGCATAAAAACTCATTTTCTTCTTTTCCTCTTTTCGCTCCTCTTTTTTTTGAAATTCTTTTGAACTCTCACACTCTCTTTTTTTCTCACTCTCTTTTCTTTTTGATGTATCACTTTCTTTTCTCTCTTTTTTTGATCACTCATTTTCTTTTCTCTATCTCTCTTCATTTTGAGCTGATCCTCATAAACTTGCTTTGGAGTCAAAGGAACAAGTGTAACGGGTTTGTTGTTCATCACAAAAGAATATCTATTTGTGACCCCATCTTTCTTTACTTTTCTATCAAACTCCCATGGTCTCCCCAAAAGTAGATGTCCAGCATGCATTGGTACAACATCACACAATATTTCATCACAATGTTTCCCAATGGAGAAAGCAACCAGAACTTGTCTATCAACTTTGATTTCCCCACACTCATTTAACCATTGTAACTTGTATGGTCTGGGGTGTTTGATGGTTGGCAAATTCAGTTTCTCAACCAAAGTAGTGCTCGCAACATTTGTAACACTCCCACCATCAATGATCAAACTACAAACCTTGTTTTGAATAAGGCAGCGAGTATGGAAAATGTTTTCTCTTTGCTCATTAATCTCATCTTCCTTCACTTGACAATTTAAAGCTCTTCTAACAACAAGGCATTCTCCTTCCACAGCATGTTCAACTCCATCATCAAGTGATTGATTGGAAGAATCATCACTCTCACTTTCACTTTCAGTCACAACTTCATTATTTTCATTATCATGACTCTCTTGTTGGGACATTGAGAAGCTATGTGACCTGCACCCAAACACTTGAAACATTTTATATCTCTATTTCTTGAAGATTGGGCTCCAGATTTACCTTGAAATTTTGATGTAGCTTCTCCTTTCTCTTTAGTGGTCTCCTTTTGGCTACTTCCCTCTCCTTTCTTCCAACTCTGTCTCAAGAAAGGCTTTGAACCAGAATTGAATTTTGAAACACCCTTGCGCTTGTGTTGTTTCTCCACCTTAATAGCCATATGCACCATGTCTTCAAGCTCAACATAATGTTGCAACTCCACTACGTCAGCAATTTCTTTCTTTAGCCCATTCAGAAATCGAGCCATTGTAGCTTCCCTATCTTCTTGCACATTAGCTCTTATCAAAGCTAATTCCATCTCCTTGAAGTATTCATCCACACTCTTAGAACCTTGTTCAAGGGTCTGCAACTTTTGATAAAGCTCTCTGTAGTAATGGTTGGGAATAAATCTCCTCCTCATAAGAGTCTTCATTTCTCTCCATGTTGCCACTGGCCTCTCACCATTATTTCTCCTATTAATACCCAATTTATCCCACCAAGCCATAGCATAATCAGTGAATTCTATTGCTGCCAACTTCACCTTCTTAGCTTCGGTATAATTATGGCAATCAAAAATCATCTCCATCTTTCTCTCCCACTCTAAATATGCTTCAGGATCACCCCTTCCTTGGAAAGCTGGAATTTTCAATTTTATGTTCCCAAGGTTCCCATCCAACCTATTTCTATCCATCTCATGTCTCCTTCCATGCCTATCTCCTCTATGTATATTCCTTTCCCCTCCATAATCATGTTCAGACTCAAATTCTCCCTCACTATTATTTTCAGAATTCGACTCACCCATAAAAAAGTCTCTTCGCCTATTATGTCTTCTAGGTGGTCTCTCCCCTTGTAAATTGGCAATGGTCTCATCCTGCCTATCCATCCTATCCCTTATTTCTCCAAATACCACTTCCAATCGTGCAAATTGTTGTTGTATTTGCCTCATGTTAACTGTTGCATTCCTTGAATTGTTGTCACCATTGGATGTTTAACCTGCACTAGACATTGTAACTCAAAAGATAATGTTAGTGAAATGAAATACCTCACAAATTCCTCACGTGTTTCACTCAAGAATGTCACTCTACACTCGTGTTTCACTCTTTTTGGCTTTTAACTTGATGTATAACACTCTTGCCTTTTTCCACTCTTAGTTCCCTCTTGAGGCTCTTTAAAGAACTAAGCAATTTAATCAAATCTTTCACAACTTGTGGAATCAATAACACAGAAATTTTGGATATCAAGAGAGTGTAACATGTAGAACAAAGGACAATTTCAATAGCACAATGACACAAATTGCAAGAATTGATTTTTTTCTGGGTATGACTACACTTGCTAAGAACAATCTCAACACAACAATTGCAATAATCCTTTCTTTCACTTTTTTTTTACTCTTCTTTTTTTTCTCTATTTTTTTTTGCTTCCTTTTCTTTTTGCTTTTTTTTTTTGCAACCAAACAGAATTTGAACCCAGAAAATTGAAATATCATAGAATCAAAACAAATAAAACCCAAAACAGAATTTCCAAGCCAAATGAACCCAGAAATTTCCAGAAAACGCGTGAAATTAAAACGACTCTAACTAGCGAACGAAACGTCGGATTGAGACGATTCCAAAACTAGAAGCAAGATCAGATTCTGAACTATCAAAATGACATACTACACGTCGCGAAACTCAAAGGAGAAGTCGACGAACAAACAGAAACAATTACGACCTAAAAACAGAATCAGAAAAGATGAAAAGACACAAAACAATGAAAAAACAAGAACACAAAGAACCTAAGTTTAGATCTGAAGCTCTGATACCAAGATGATGCGAACCCACCAGGGATAAACTCGGACCCACAACAATCTAAGATGAACACAACCCCAAGAAAGCTAAACAAAGGTTAGAACGATCCACTTGAACCCTTGAGCACGGAAGAACAAGGACCCGAAGTGTTGGAAGACGCCACAGGGTTGATCAATCTTTGATAAGCCTGTTAGTTCAATGAAGAACCCTAGAGAGAAACCCTCTCAACAAAGTGCATAAAGCAACTTCTATTCTCAAATTCAAGTCTGCCTTCAAAAGAGGCTTACAAAGTATTTAAAGGTTACAAAGAAGCAAAGTTTAACCTAAAATTCGCACAAAAATAATGGGCCAAAATTAACTAGTGTTTAAAGCCCAAAATTACATTATTTAAGCCCAAATGAAGCTTCCCATGTGTAGCTCTTGGTCCAAACCCTTTAATTTGATGTCTTTGAGCCCAAAATATGATCAACATCTCCATGTTCAGCCCAAATAACATTTGTGACGTTTTCAACATCTTTACGTCCAATTGTTGAACCAATTGTCATTTGCTTTGCCCATGCTTCTTGCACTAGTCCATTCAGTGCCTCCTTAATGCTCTTAGATCTTGCTCTTGTGATTGGTCCACTTGGAATCTTCAAAGGATCTTTTGAAATTGAAGTGTCTTCTTGCTGGATCTCATCACACTCCCAAACCAACCTGCAACTACCAAAACATATAAATAAGACCCCACTTCACAACCATCTCTTTAATTCTGTTCATCTAAATAAGAATAAGATCTTTCATTAAATCAATTTGACTACAGTGAGAATAAAAGCAGAAACCCCAAACCAAATTAACATTCAACCATATAAGCTTTCTTATTACTACCAATGACTAATTAAACATGAAATCAATTATTTATGCCAAGATTTAAACATGTGAATAACAACAACCTTCTCATATTTCACTTAATCAAGACACTTCAAATGTAAAATCCAAATTCAAAATAACATTTTACCAACAACAAGCCATAAAGGATTACATTAACACATATGCAACAACTCAGTCATGTAAATAAAGGGAGAGAAAGTTTGGGATTCATCATTCTAAATACCAATCATATGTGCTGCCAAAACTTCAGACCCTACAACCATTGTACCTAGACAAATTAAAAATTTTGAACCCAAAAATCCCCTTTAAACTCGTCAGCCCTATAGTCCCAAAACCTAGGGTTTTCATAAATTGCTCCAAACTTCAATCAAAGTCCAATTTCTCATTCAATACAACATGAATATAAGCTAAAGATTTATTTTTTTTTACCGATTAACAAACCAAATCCCAAAACTAAACTCGGACTCCTCTCTCAATCTCGATCAAATCGCAAGAATAGAGGTAGAAATCAGCATAAAAGAGTCACCTGAGCTCAAATCCAAACATCCTTGCCTCGTCGGAGCTCGCCGCCGCCGGGAAAAGGCTTCACCGCCACTGTCAATGGCTGGGCGAAGGAAGAAGACGTGAGGGAGAGAGAAAAAGGAAGGGGAAACCACGGTGGTTCCACCAGTCTTGGCCGCCGTTGCGGCCGCCCTTCGTCGCCGGGAAAAGGAGGCACGAAGGAGAAGAAGATGGAAGGAGGGAAGGAGAGCACCGATTTGGAGAGGGAGGGAGTGAAATGGCCGACGGCTAGGGTTAGAGGAGGAAGAAGATGATTATGTTTATGTAATTTAGGGAAAATTACTATTAACTGCCCTATTGTTTATTCTTAGTTATATTTCTAGCCCAAAAGTTTGTATGTATTCCTTTAATTCCACCGTAACATTATCTAAGTTTCAAGATAATTTTATGTAAGTTTTTAACTCCAAATAAATCATTAAACTATATTTCTTTATATTCTACAGTAAATAAGGTTTGATATTCATAAATTGTCCAAAATATCATAAAATTTCTCCCTAATACTTTAAATTTCCTAAATGACACATTGATAATTTCTCATTATCCTTAAATCAAAATTTGGGATGTTATAGTAAACCTTTTGCCTATGTCTTCCCATCCATCCTTTTCAAAGCTTGTACCTTTTCTTTTTCCTTTTTTAACATGTTCAAAGCACAAGTCAATAAACAGCATTGTGGAGTTTATATCCCAACAAGCTTTTGCTTTATCTTTAGCCATTATGCTAGACAACAAACCACAATCGGGTTGATTAATTTATTACAAAATAAGGCAGCATATAAAAGTAGGAAAAAAAATAGAAAAAATATATTATAATGGTAGAATGTTTATGCTTAGCAGCTTGGAGGAGTTAAATCCAAGCTGACATAATGGAAGAAAGAAAGCAAAAAGTTTGAGCAGAACCTCCTTCTGTCTATCTCTCTCTTCCCTCTGCTGTGATCTTCTTTTTCTCTGCTATTTCCCTTGGTGACCACTACTTCTTATGATTGTAATAGCTTTTTCTTTTATTCAAACTTGTAATTGTTTATTTTGCTGGGACGTTGCTGGTTTATCAGTATTAATCAAGAGTGTTTTCTATTGATTCTCAATTGCAAGTATTGTCCCTGGGATTTCTGAAACTTATTTGTTTAAGCTAATGACGAAAAGTTATTGAAAATTATAGCTATTAGACATAGTAGTTGTTTGTGCTAAAAAAATATGTATTAGTTGTATTATGCCTATGTGGCATGTGGATAATCAAATTAGTTAGAGAAATGGTTAGGCCAGCTATCATAATCAGTTAGTCAGTTAGGCTCGCTGTCATATGGATGTTAAGAGATCAGATATAAAAATGTAAAGCTCATCAGCAATGAATTTGAGATGCGATATTTTACACATGATTCTAAATAATTTCTCGTGCAAGGGTGCAAAAATAGTCACCATAAATTTAAAAATGGGCAACTATAACTCTAGTAAATTGAAGGGGGCAAAACTGTACACTGTAAACTAAAATGGGGCAAAACCATACATTGTAAACCAAAATGAGGCAAAAGTAGCCTCTCTATTAGGCCTAGTTAAACAAGCATTTTCCTGACGTGGGCTCCATCATCAGTAAATGATATGTCAATTCCAAAATCTAACGTGAAAGCTAAAATGCATCCAGTTGAACCTAAATCACTAAAAACGAACTATAAACCCTCAAATTATTTCGATAAGAAATTAAATAGAACCCAAAATCATGTGAAGTTCACCTTACTTCTACGTAATCATCTGAAAAAATAAAGTCTCATCAAAAAATTAAAGTCTCATCAACATATTGCACCCTTAAATGTATGACACATCATTTACTGATGGTGGGGCCACGTCTGGAAAACATACGTTTAAATTTATGATGACTATTTTTGCACATTTGCCCAATTTTGCCCCATTTTGATTTACAGTGTACAGTTTTGCCCCCTTCAATTTACCAGAGTTATAGTTGCACATTTTTAAATTTACGATGACTATTTTTGCACCTTTACCCTACTTTCTCTAAAATTCTCTCTGTACTAATAATAAGAGGTAGGTGTGATTTAACCATTTCCTAGTTGCCTTGGGGGTTAAATGCAAGTTTATTTATGACCAAGGATTGCAACACAGTGGCATAACCTCGGGTCGTCTCTCTTGAGGAGTCTTGTAACTACCCTAAGATGAACTAATTGTAAATTAAAAGTGACAAAAGGAAAGGGGTTTGTTTGTTTGGTTTTTGAAATTAACTAATTAAACTAGTAAGAAAATGTAAGTGCTTGTTTTTGGTGTTTTTCAAATAAAGGTTTGATGGTTTAAAATAAAGGGCGAAGGGGCAAAACTAGCCACGGTAATTTTCCAAATGGACAACTCTGGCACCCGTAAATTGGATAGGGCAAAACCGTACATTGTAAATAAAAATGAGACAAATTTAACCCTGCTGTTAAGTAGAGGCAAACGATGTTAGTTTAAGCATGGGTCCCACTTTCATTAATGACGTGGCAAGACTCAGATTCAAATATCCTAGAAGAAGATTTTCGCCTATTCTCTTAGAAGCATCATTTGGACCATCCACAAAATCATGAGGCTCCTATTTCATCTAAGATGTGGGTCCCACAACCAATAAAAAAATTTCACACCCCACTCCCCTCCTCTCCTCCTTCCCTTCCCTCCATCGCCGGCCATGCTCTTCTCCACACCAAACTTGGTGGTGGCTTTGTAGGATTCAAATCCAAGTCTAAAACTTCTGGTGGAGTTAAGACTAAAATGCTTAAGCCCCACCAAAGATAAATGTTGTTGCTGAATCTTTGGAAACTGCTAAACATGAAAATGATACGCCATCATATGCCCCAAAGACTTTTATTAACCAGTTGCCTGATTGGAGTATGCTTATGGCTGCCATCACAACGGTTATCTTGGCGGCTGAGAAGCAGTGGATGATGCTTGATTGGAAGCCGAAGCGACCTGACATGCTCGTGGACCCATTATTTGGCATAGGAAAAATTGTTCAGGATGGTCTTGTGTATCGGGAGAACTTTTCTATTAGGTCCTATGAAATAGGTGCTGATCGAACGACATCTATTGAGACTTTAATGAATTATTTACAGGTATGATGTGCCAACAACTTTGTAGTAATGTTATCAAAGTGTGTTGATTTGTGGTAGAGCCTAATATTCTTGTTTACATACAGGAAACTGCCCTTAATCTTGTTAAGCAATCTGGGCATTTTGCTGATGGCTTTGGTTCGACACCAGAAATGTGTAAAACAAATTTGATATGGGTGGTTATTCGGATGTAGGTTGTAGTTGATCGTTATCCTACAAGGTAAGTCACGTTGACTCTGATGATTTGCCTTAAAATTCACTATTATTTTTTTATTTTGGAATTTTTATGATGATTGATGAGTCTATAAAAATTTTACTTCAGAATTTTGGTGCTTCTTCTGATCATTTGTGGATTGTGTGGAGAAGAGCATGACCGGCGATGGAGAGAAGGGAAGGAGGAGAGGAGGGGAGTGGGGTGTGAAATTTTTTTATTGGTTGTAGGACCCACATCTTAGATGAAATAGGAGCCTTATGATTTTGTGGATGGTCCAGATGATGCTTCTGAGAGAATGGCGAAAATCTTCTTCTAGAATATTTGAATTTGTGTCTTGCCACGTCATTAATGAAGGTTGGACCCACACTTAAACTAACACTGTTTGCCTCTACCTAACACCGGGGTTAAATTTGTCCCATTTTTATTTACAATGTACGGTTTTGCCCTATCCAATTTACGGTTGTCAGAGTTGTCCATTTGAAAAATTAGTGTGGCTAATTTTGCCCCTTCGCCCTAAAATAAATGCAATGAAAAGGGGTTTTGGTGGTGATTCAATGGTTCAATTATTTCTTTAAAATCATGGGAGTTATATCATTCATCAAGTCTATTAGAAAAATCTCAAAGCAACCACTAAGGGTCCTCTAGCACTAATTAATAGTTAACCAAGCAATTGCTTGAACCTAGCCATCACTTAGGGTTAGAGTTAAGTACCACTTGATGTGTATTGAAAACAAGTTTGAAAACCAATTTCCTCTTGAGAATATGCAACCACAACACCTCATCAATTGAAACATTAACTACACAAGCCAAGAAACCACTAGAGCAAGCATAGTATCATGAATCAACATAGGAAATAAAACATACATAACATTGATAATCAAACGTGATGTTCAACACAAGAATATCAATCCAACATAATTAGAAATATACAACCATATGTCTCTAACACGAATAGATAAGAGAAAGTGAAACCACAACTCTCAAGTACAAAGCATAGAACATAGGAAAAAGAAAACTCCCCTAAGAAGCCCATTGAAGCAATTGACCATCTTCACACCACCAAAGCACCAAGATCTTAGCCACTCATGAAAGGAAGAGAGGAATTTCGCCCAAAATCTACCTAAGAAGTGGTTGTCATGAGATGAGGTGGGATGAAGAAGAAGGTTGGTGAAAATGAAAGAAGGAATGGAGATGAAGAAGGAAATATGGAAATTTTGAGGTGAAATCTCATGGAAATGGAAAGGGCATGAGTGAGTTTGAGTGAACCCTAGCATAACCACCTTATTTTCGTGCAAATGGGGCTTAGATCTGGTTTGGGGGCTATTAGGAAGCTTATATAGGGCTCAAGAAACCCTAAAATAGCGTCTGAAATTTTGACAGCGTCAGACTCGCCAACTGACCAGCAAGTAGCGAGAACCGCGAACCATCTCGCCAGTGGCTCGCCAACCGGCGAGAAAGTGGTGAGAAGCACGAACTTATTCGCATGGCTCGCCAGTGGCTCGCTAACTGGCCAGCTACCCTCTCTCTCTTTTTCTTTGTTTTCTCTTCTTCCTCTGGCTTCCTCCTTCTTGGTCTTTGATTCCATCTTCTTTGGCTCCTCATTTGTGGTATTTCCTCAATGATCTACAATGGTTTAAGACTTGAAGTAGCATCAAAAAGTTCTTCAAAACATGAATGACAATAAATCAAGCTAAATATGACTAAATTGCCCTTAACTAGAACAAATTCCAACAACTTGTGCAATAGTTAGAATCTATGCTAATTAGGTACAATTATCATCAAAACATGCATTAATTCAATGAATTTGGCCATGAAAATATATGCAAAAGTATGGTGCAATCAAGGTGCTACTTATGTTTGTTTCTATCTAAAAACCTATATGTGAGCACTAAGCAACAAGAAGCTTGATATTAAAGGTAGTTTTATTTAACATCAAAGCACACAACAATCCTGAACAAAATTAAAGGTTTGAAAGTTCATGCACGGAAAATTATATGACAAGTATGATTATTCTGAATGGACATAGAAATCATTAGTTAAGGGTATAAAATGTTAGCCCTAATAATTATAGACAAGCATAGTCACACAATTCTTTTGGTGAAGCTTAAATTCTGACCTAAGGAGGTGTATGGCCAAGAAGTTCACAAAGTGGTCTGCTCTCAGTTAGAGGATGTTCAGCACGAAGTTCAAATACAATTTGATTCAAAATCTGGGAAAATCCAATTATTCAAAATAAGTATAAACCAACTAAATTAACAATATAAAGGCAAACATGCCTTCACTGCAATAACAGGAAAACAGGAAAAGCTTCTGTTGCATTTTATTCTCTTACATGCTATGAAAACGATGAATGGAGCATAGCATTCTTTATAAGAAAAAGAAAGGATCATGATGCAGAGTTGTTTCATTTTTTGTCTAACCTCTACTTGGCGCCCAGCTTGTAATCTTACGCCAGTAGTATCATACCTAACTTGCCAACAATTTATGTATTTAATAAAATTCTAGAAATATTAGCCATTCATTAGCATCAACTTCTTGTCATGTAACCTAGTAGTTGTTTATGTAACATTTCAAACCTGCTAGTGACTTACATTGTAAGAATGTGTCTATTCATAAATTTACAGAAAGGGAACAAAGGTCCTCCAATGTGTCTATTCATTATCATTAACTCCTAATAGTTGCTTACGTGAGATTTCCCACATCACAAAATACCATAGCATAAGAGCTGCAAAATCATGTAGTAAAACCAGAAAACTAAATGGACCTATCTATCAATCACCAATCAAACTCTCCATTGAAAACATAATCAATCTATAACTAATCAACCAATTAACATTTGGAAATAATCCTAGCTCATGCATTAACCAGTACTGCAATAAAAAGGAATAAAAATCGCAAAATCCAGCAACAAATGAAGAAATACAAGCATTTTTACTAACACAAGCATTTGGAAAGCATGATAAATCTCTCAACCAAAAAGAAAGCATGATAAATCATTACTAACCACAAAAATTCTACAATCAAGGGGTATGTAAGGTCAGTACGCAAATGAAGTGAAATTTAAGAAGAACGATAATCGAATTGACATATATGTTCAGTTAATCGATCATATATGTAAATGTTCAATATCCTTTCAACGTTAGTCAACAACATGATATTCTCAACAAGAGGCGGAAAATCAAAAGCCTAAGAAGCGACATTTTGAAGAATCTGTTCAAATAAACTTGCAAGCACTAAATAAACAAGCTCAAAACCAAGAAAATGCTTACCTGAGACAAAAATCAATGGCAAGAAGTTCTGACGGAGACAAGAGAGGAACGACGAGAACACCTAACTTGCTCAGTTCTATTCGATGGAGAGAAGAACGACGAGAGTGTTGATAGGAGAGTCGATTTGTATGACAGATTCAAGAGAGTGAAGGAGAGGTTGGGAGAGGAATGAAAAAGAGAGAAGAGAGTGATCGAACGTGGTTTGTAAAAAAAGAAAAAGTGAGGATAGGTAGATAGAAAATAACTTTTGACCCAAACCTAACTTTTATTTTCAGAATAGTTTATCTAAAAAATTGAGTGTTTGGATGTCTTTGTGTGAAATCTAGGTTTGGGAGCCAAAATAGCTTTTGGAAATGTACCCAAACAGGCCTTAAACTAACATATTTACAAAAGAAACATGTTAACTTATATTGGAGGGATTGAAACAACACAAGACTTTTAAGTCATAGAATCAGGTTGCAAACAATACTTCAAATCAGTGCACATGCCAAGACAAAATGGTCGTATCAAAAAATGTATAAATAACGGTAAGTTCAATATACCCATGCCTAAGCAGCTCAAAAGCATAGCACCAGTTTATTAAAAACATGTTATGAGTCACTATTGTAGTTACTTTTTGTCAACAATTAACAAGCCGACATAAAGGGCAAGAATTTCAATTTGTTGTACATTAATATGACATGTTCCATGATTTTGGGTTTTCTTGTGTTCAACGCTTTTTCAAATTTTTTTTACTAGAGACACTTCTTTTGGTTGGAGTCTAGGGTTTTTTTGGCATGTGTTTAAAATTTTATGTCATGTATGATCCTATTCATCACCACGTGGCTTTTGAATGTCAACGTAATAAGTTCCATCCAAAAGGATTGATATGATACTGATTTCATACTTAAAGGGCAAAATTAAGTCTGAAAAAGTTTAGGAGCAAATATAATCCTTGGTGCATAATTTAAGGCAACTATAACCCTTACCCTTATTTTAATTTTTTGTAAGAATTTAAATGTTTAAAATTAATATTTTTCTCTACAAAAATCTTTAAATCAAATACACTTGTTGAATACTCTCGAGCTTGTTTTCAACTTTGTATCATTATTGAATCATAATCGAATGTATTAAACTAGCATCAATTGTAGAGAAAATCGTAAAAAGTCGTTTGAGGAGATTCGTGCTTATTCAAAGAAGAGAATTAGATGATATAGTAAGAATAATTGATCAAATGGTAAGGAGTACTTACAAAAGAGGGAGAAGAAGACTGAAGAGAACTCTTACGAAATTATTCAACGAGATCTTTTAGTCAATAATTTACCTCTAATCATGACTATTGATCGAACATAATGACATCATTTGATCAATGTAGCAAATCCCACCTTATTCGGATAAAGTTTTGTTATTGTAATCTACCATATTAAACAAGGCTACAATACTAGATGTATAGCCAAACATGCACTTTCCCTACCAATTCCCCCTGGACCATCATCTAAGTAACTAATTAAGGCTAAACTCTTATTCGTTATTTTTATACGTGCAGATAGTATAAATAGCTTAATAACATATTCAAGAAACAATCAAATATTGCCTCTTTCTCCAGTTAAAAAAAAAAAAACACTATTCCAACATAAATTCAAACATTAGTTTCCTGCCTTGTGGAAAACTAACATCTTCTGTTAGTCAAAACTTCATTGGTCAAAAAAAAAAAAACTTCATTGGTCTACACCTAAGCCCTTCAAGTTTACACATGCAAGGAAATCTGAAACTTGATATTCAGGCATCGAGGCAAGAGAAACAAACAAGCCTTTACACCTCTAGTTAGTGAATGACAAGTGGTTTTGAACCTGTTTCATTGTACACTATAAATTGAACGCTCCCCTTTATAAGCATTTAGTAAAACTCCTAAATTTGGAGTTATAAAAGACATTAAAAACACCATACCAAAACTTGATATCGCAAAATCAGAATGTCAACATAATTTTCTGCATACAAGTGAAAAACAACTAAGAAGAATGAGATTCAGCTAATTTCAGGCATTCACTCTGACACCTTCTAAGGCATATATCATTCCAATTAGGTACTTGATGTTGGTTCACACACACAGTACGAGCACATGCATCGGCACATGCATCAAGCTCTGAGACACCACAGACGGTGACACAGGTATCTGGAATGGGGTCTTTCGAGAATGAGCCGACCTTCTTCAGCATCCTCTTTGATGTACATACCCGCTCGCACACGAAGATGTCATCCGAACTCTTCTCCCTTCCCCTCGCACTTTTCAACCTCTACTCTTCAGCATGCCTTTTCTTCAATCTAAAAGCTTGCCCTGCAATGACAGCCGGGATTGCAGCCCCCAACAAAGACCACCACACTTCCACCATTACAAATATTCCAGTTAAGCTGCTCTTCTATCCTATTACATATGCTGTTCACTTCCAACAAAAAAAAATGAAAACCTATCATGTTTAATAGTTGACTTGTTAATCAAGAATGTCCACACTAAGGAATAAAAGAAGAATTATAAGACAAGGCAATTCATAGCATCAAAATCTTGCACTAGTCATTATTACAAAACCAAAGCAATATAGATCACTCAATTTAAGAAAAAATGAATTCAAGCAAAAGCCCACATCTGATATCTCAAAGTCATAGCACAATTAATTGGAACTCAGCTCTTGAAGCCAAATTAGACCAACAATGTACTTGAAGCATAAGGGAACTGGTTAAAATACCATGATCTAACGTGGTGCACTTTTACCGCAATAATCCACAAAGGAAAAAGAGACAGTTACACGTCCAAAACAATGACTTTCTAGAAGAAAAAGCATACAATTAAAACCTCAACCATGCTAGCATGGACAGGACTGCATCAAATAACAGAAAATAAAAAATAATAATTTTCTAAATATATAATTCTTACTTACACAATGGTTAATCGTCAGTCGTCACTAGGGGGGGAAATGAGCCGAGCCAGGCCAAGCCTTGCCTAAATAGGCTTGAGCTTGTAATTCAACAAGAAATCATAGGCCAGCACCTGGATGTAGGCCTCTTTTAAGAAAAAAGCATAAATCTGTGAAAAAGGTTGAGGCCTGAAAGCCTTTTTAAATGCCTACTTACAATGTAGAAGGCCAAGGCTTGCCTAAATAGGCCTGTAGCCTATAATTCAACAAGAAATCATAGGCTTGCGCCTGGATGTAGGTCTCTTTTCAGAAAAAAGCCTAAGCCTGTGAAAAAAGGTTAAGGCCTGAAAGTCTAATTAAATGCCTACTCACAATGTAGGCCTTTAAAAGGCTTCAGGTCTTTTAAAGCCTACTTCGAATTTAGGCCTTTGAAAGGCCTAAAGTCTTTTAAAGGCCTACATATCAAACTTAAAAGACCATAAATAGGCTTCAAGCCTTCAAACCAAGCTTAAAACTTATAATTTTATTTTTAATAAAATCAAAAATGATAATTTCCATGAAAACATGACTCAGATTCAACTAAACGAAATTTCTTATAAACAATGTATCAAGCAAAGTATATGAAGCCAATCTAAACGTGAACACAATAAAGAACTATAAATTATATGACAACATCGGTCACAAATTTTACAGTACCATCATTAACACCATCCTTACTATGTACCAGAAATTGAGGATTAAAACTAAATCCACTATAAGAACCAATTGGAGACAGCAAACCTGATTAAAACAGTAATGAACAGCAAAGTTCAAGCACAATAATAAGCATGTCAGTGAACAAAACTCTAAATATAAACATGATAATTGCATTTAGTGAGCGGAAAACAATGAGACATAAAACAAAGAAAATCCATCTCAAAAGTTTCCGATTCAGGTTTGCTTTTTTAATCTTTATGATATCCTTTTGCGGTAATCTTTGTATGCTAAGACCAAACAGAAAGTTTTACAACATCTCACATTGACAGCTGGAAAACCCATCAAAATAAAACAAGCAGTGCATGGAAACAAATATCACCATAGAAAATTCTAATCAATAGAGAAATCCATCTGATCCCAAATGAAGCAATCACTGTCACTATTCAGAAACCACAGAGGATACAATCTACCATCAAAACACCAACATTATACAAAGCAGAGTTCAAACTTATCAGTTATCAGTAACCGAAGGATCAACAATATAGCATACAAATATTACCGCAAAAGGGCATAAAGATTAAAAAGGAAACTTGAATCACAAATCTAGATTAAAGGATGAAGATGGTTGAAATATTATGAAACTCCCCAAAACACAGAAAATCCAAAAAAAAAAACAAAGTGACAAGCAAAGAGGAAAGCATATTCACCTAAACCAAAGCGCCAATCCCATCGCTGAAACAGATAGGGAAAACGGAGTTTAAACTCGCCAAAACCCCAAACCAAACCCCAACTCAAGATTCTTCTCAAACTCGCCTAAAAATCAAAGAGAAGAGTAAGAATCGAATCACCTATTGGCAGCCGTACGTCGCCGTCGTCGGTCGCCGCAGAGATGAAGAGAAATCAAAGGAAGTTTTTCAATCGATGGGAACAGAGACTCAGAGAGAGAACGACGATGAGAGTGGCAAATTCGAAGTTAGTAAGAAGGAGAAGCTTTTCAAACGAAGATTGAAGAGGTGAGAGTTCGGCGGTCAGCTAGGTTAACTCCCTATCTGCATATGCAGGTACTGTAGGCTGCCTCTTTTTTAGTTTTTTTTTTTGCCAACTCCTCTTTTCTAGTAAACATTAGTTCAGACTTATTTTTTTTTTTTGGTAAGGAATTAGGTCAGACTTTATTGAAATAAGTCTGACCTTTTACATAAAAATGTTTTTAAATAGGCCTTAATCTGGCCTATTCATTAAATAAATCAGGCCAAATTATGCCCTAAATAGGTAAGGCCGTAGGCAGCCTATTAAGGACTTGACCTATTTTCACCCTAGTTGTCACCATTATTTACAAAGAAAAGGATGGAAATATGCCCTTGAAGTTATATTTGCTCTGAAAGTGTGCACAAATGATTATATTTGCCCTTAAAGTATGTACGGAGGGTTATATTTGTTGCGAAAGTATACACGAAGAGTTATATTTGCCCTTGAAGCGTGCAAGAATGGTCATATTTACCATTAATATTTTAACTATAAAAGACGAATATAATCCTCCGTACATACTCAAAGGTAGATATGAACTCAAAAATACTTAAAAGAAGATATGATATTCCATGTATACTTCTAAGGACAAAAATTGCCTTAAGCTATAGGTAAATATATGTATTATATTTAAGACTAGTATTAATTACTTGGAAATCTACTTTAATTAGATAAATATGTATTATATTTAGGATTTGTATTAATTACTGTCAAAGTGTCTTTCATTAGGAAGAAAAAATTATTTTGCCATTAAATGCATGCCTAGTTGGCCAAAAAAAAATGCATGACTATGACTCCTTTTCATTGCCACATTGGATTTTTTTTTTTTACTTCACCTGCATCTTACACTGTTAACAAGTAGCAGCTAGGGCTGTGCAAAAATTTCCCGTCCCGTCCCATCCCGGCCCGACCCGTGGCCTTTCGGGACGGGAAATTTCTGTCCCGATAATTTCCGGGACGGGACAAAATCGGGACGAGACAAAAATGCCTTCGGGACGGGACGGGATACGGGACAGGGGTGTCCCAGTCCTGTCCCGTCCCGAAGTACATATTATTAAAAAAAAATAAAAAAAATAGGATTCAATCTCTCACTCTCACTCTCTGTTGTCTCCTACAGTCCACATCTCTCTTTTGATTTCACCTCTTTCTTCCTTGGTTTCCTCTCCCTCTCCTTCTGACCGTCTCCTCCTCCTAATCTCCGCCATGGCTTCCTCTCTCGTCGCCTCTGCCGCCGCCAGCAGATCATGCCGGACCTTCTTCATATCCACCTACTCCTTCTCTCTTTGCCTCCCTCCCAACGCCAACGATCTCCCACAAACCCAGCCACCTTTTTCCCAAAAATACCATTTCCACCTTCACCCATATATGCTCCTCCGTCCCCATCACCCATCACTTTGTTTACCAAAACGATAACACCAACAGCCCCCTACAAATCAAAACCAAACAATCCTCACTCTTTGGCGTTGGTTTGGTCCATGTTTTGACATGTTTGGCCTTTACGAAATTCGATCTCGCCCACTTCCATGATGATGGGTGATGGGGTTTGTTTGGCTTCTTCCTTTCTCAGATCTGTTTCAATTTGCCTTTGTTTTTTTTACTCAAATCTGATGTTTTAGTTTTTTTTTTTCATTTTTTTGAAATCACATTTTTTGCCCCATCTCCACTTTCTTGTTCTCTCTCAAAACAAATTCGAGAATGTCCCGTCCCGACCCGGTCCCGATCGGGACGGGACATGAATCGGGACGGGACGGGACACGGGACAGAAACCTCGTCCCGAGCCATTTTCGGGACGGGACACGGGACAGGGGTGTCCCGATCCTATCCCGTCCCGTGAACACCCCTAGTAGCAGCCAACTAATCTTTTTCTCGAGAATGAAGCACTCAATGAACATCTTTATTGTTGGAGGCACTTCCATTGTTATTTCCATGTGTAAAGCTGATTCTTAAAGTAGAACCCAAACATACAAGAATAGTGAAGTACTTTGTCCACTTTATAAGATAAATCACTTTTAGAAAAAAAACCCAAAAACTAGGTTTTAACAACGTTATTTCATTATAATTTACATAGCATTCATTATGTGTGAATAGCAGCAATGTCTATATTTTAAATATGTCCTACTAGTAAAGAATTTAGTCAATTTACATTGTTTAGTTGAAAAAAAGAGTTTACATAGCATCAATGGCTACATTCTGAATATGTCGTAGTAATTGAAATGAATGTTAGGTTTTGATCATACAACTACATTTCTTAATCTAGTAAATTAGTTTGATAAAGGAGAAGAATCTCAAAGATATTAGATGCAGGTGAATTGATTCAAAATAATGGATTGTTTAATATTGATGGATTCAACTCTCCTCGCATATTTTCAATCTCAATTTTGGACATAAAGAATAACATTGAGTGCAATTTTGGTAATATAAATATGAAAAAAAATATGGGGTCAATATGCAATTTTGTGAAGTTTTTTAACGGTCAAACGTCATTGACCGTCAGGTGAGGGAAAAATTGGACCACTTTAGTTACTTGAAGGGCAAATTAGAGTCTGTTGTTAATTTAGGGTGTCTAGTGCTCCACGATGATTAATTGAAGGGCAAATTAGGGTCATTACCCCCAAAAAATATTCATTTTAATTATAATTAGGATACCTTTGTTTCAATAAACTTTCGGCCTATAAAGAACAAAAAACAAAATCAATGTAACTTTATTATACTCTTTGCATACTTTAAACAATTTTTAATAGCATTTATACATTACTATAAGCATCTTCATGTCATAATTGAAGAAAATTCTATGGAAGCCATTACAATTGCAACAAACAGAAAATTAGGGATATTATCAAAACAGAACTTACACAATGAAAATCAATACATACATATATATATATATATATATATATATATATATATATATATATATATATAGACACACAACAAATTCATATCCTCCCTTTTGAAATGTGACATACCAATTTATAGTTACTTCAATCTAGCCTTCTAGCCTCACCTTAGTTATAATTCGAACAACAACTAGAAATCCATACACATTTATTTCAGTAATAACTATTATTAGTCATTATGACAATAACCTAAAGGTAATTTCTAAGTTTCAAAGCAAAAGTAAAACATCATAGAGTGTACTTTAATAACTTAAATTACTCATTTAATACTTTTAAAACTGAACCCAATTCCTTAGCTTTAATTAACTTCACAACATCCAACTTCTAGATTTTAATTGACACTAACAGCCACAAACATGTCTTCTTTTTCCAGCATATACAAAAACATAAACATAGAATAGCAAACTTAAAATCCTACTTAAATTTAAAATCCATAAACACTATTTGAATCAGATTCAAACATTGAAATAAAGGTTAAGAATTCAAAAATACCAAAGCTTTATCAATTTCAACATGCAACCTAAAAGAGACATTTATAACTCTTCCTCTAAAGTTGTAAATCACAATTGAAAACATCTCAAGCCCATAATCTGTTCGGACATTAACAAACAAAACCATAACAGTCAAATTTTGAGAAATTTACACCCTAGACACAACTGTAACATACAAGGCATAATCCCAATTTTTGTTCAAACCTTATTACCCCTTCCTCATAAAAAAAGCATCAAAGCACTTGACTTCTTGTAACATATTGTTACTAATTCCTAATTAACCTGTGACATCTCTTTTAATTTGATAATCTCTTTACTAACAATGATAGAAAAAGGAATTTCTATAATATCAATATCTCTATCATAGTTAGAAAAAGAATATCCTAATGATTAAAATATTATCCATGATAGAAAAGAATAAACTAATACAACACCGCTGCTATCATGGGTAATTCATTGCTAACCATGTTAGAAAGGATTTGCCTAACATGGTTAATAAACAGAAGCTGCCTACTACAATTCTTCGATTAACTAACAAAATCAATACAAATAAAATATGCGGAAGCGAATGCAGCCCTATACATTTTTGGCAATATACATGTCTAAATAAACTAAACAACCTTGAAACTTAAGCCCTTTCCTGTTGCTCGCGCCTGTGCATGATCACCTGCAAAAATGTGAGTAATCGTGGGATGAGACAATTTGTCCCAGTAATCACCGCTTAACTCACTATAACAGTGAGATGTGCGGTAGCAAAGACGTCTAAAGAGTGCCACAGTTTTCAAATAAGTAATACATATAGATAATTCAAACCTTCTTTCCATACATTCCTCCGGTCTCTCTGTCATTTTCAAATCAATGCACTTCACCATCTCTATCTCCAATATAATAATACTATCCCCACAACTCTCACACTCCCCTATAGATACATCGTGCCATCACGGAGGCATTCATTCCAGCATCCAACTTCACTATATGATTTGACACTGTGCCCCTCTCCACAATGAGGGGGCAAATTTCCCTCCCTGGCAATCTCCAGAGAGGGAACCCCAGTTCTGTTTCCATTACAGAACGGGAACGGTTGGGCTCTTTAATGCCAAACAACCGTAGGTCACTTACTTTCTCTAGTAAGTAGACCCATGATCCCCGGTCTCTAGTCCGAAAAGGATAAGTACAAATAACTGTCGATTGGCCTATCGACAGTTATCATCGCGGGATGGTACATAATCTCAGTGTCATGCAATGCTCACAATAACCATCAATCTCAAACTCATCAATATTTCAATCTCACATCTCATGTTCTCCTCAACATAACTCTCCACAATCTCAAACTCAACATCCAACTCTCTTTCCTATCCTCATAACTTTTCAAGTCACTATTTAAAAACACTATACCCATATACCTTTTACAACCATTCCGGATCCATAACAACCACAGCCAGAGTAATACATATATATTGTTTCAAATTTCTTTTTATGAAGATAATCGTGTTTGAAAGGCACCCGATAGCCTGTTTATATAAAAATAATTTTTCAAAGATAATATAGATATATATATATATAGAGGGTGAGAAAGGATTTTACAAAATCCCCAACTAACATCACCCTCAATGTTATAGTAAGGTAAGAGTGATTACCTGTTCCCAGCAACTATGCACTGACTCATCATTTCTTTCTTAATGCCACAAAGCACCACATCGCATCCAATCCTATAATAACATAATGCATAATAATAAATTAATACCATGTCTACTTCATATTCATTAACATCTCTCTCATATCCTATATTCCTACCACCCAATCCCTTTTTCATTAATATATCTCTTAATCCATTCCAAGGAAAAGTACATGAACCACAAGAATCAACCACAATTAGCATATCACTTATAAGCAGAATCTAATTTCAAGAACTCAATTACCTACATTACCAACCAACATGAAAAATACCATTAGATCCAACTTTTCATAGATCCCCTGATAATTATAAATAAATCCTAAAGCAATAAAACATCCCATTTATGCAATGGTCACTAACTAATTCACACATCCTAATCAACCAACTTAAATCTTAGTTAAACTCTTACACTTTTATTTCCTGTTATATCAAGTCATTTTACTCAAAGAATCTAACAAAACAGTAGTACTAATGCTCCACCATAATCAAGAAGAATAAACAAATCTAATTCAACTTCCATTTCACACTTCATACTCAACTTTACAATATTCGAAAAACGTTATTCCTGATTGACACTAAACATCATACTTATTAACCAAGAAATAAACTAAACCACCTTTATAACTCATGTCCTCATACATTTTCTTTTCTAAATTAACACCTACAAGTCACTTTTCAAGTGACGAAAATAATCCAGTAACAATCAGTTTTTTAATCTATAAATATGCGTATCAAGCTAACATCCCAAGTTAAACTAGCCAGGCAATTAATCTCAATGAGTTCTAAAATTCCCACAAAGCAACTATATAGCAAGGCCACTAATTCTTTTAACATTAAAAGAATCCAAATAACACTTGTTCTTCCACACAAACTCAAGTAACGAATTCCATTTCTTATAATCTTAACACTCAACTAAGTTAAATTGACATTAAACTTTAACCACATCAAAAGTCTCACTTGGCATTCAAAGTGGTCTTCCTAACTCACCAAACACTCCGCCACTAACCAATCGCACCTTCACATAACCAAATTCTCTTTTAATCAACACTTAAATTACCAAGCTTCCTCCCAAACACCAATCCAACTAAAACCAACGTTCCAACTTCCTCATATAACCTCAACAAGCATTTATTAACCACCAATTTATTCAAAACATCATTCATTAACAAAACCCCAACTCAAAGAGACACAAAATGTCCCAAAAATTCCCCAAAATAATTTCCAACTTTGATAAACTTAAATATTTTCCAAAAAGCATCAATTAACCACTTAAACATCCACAAATTATTGTTTAAAGCTCCAAAGATTTAATTATGACCAAACCCTAACTTCAAAGAATCATAACTATCACCGAAAATTCTCAAATGCTTAATCTTCTTCAGAAAATCCAATTGCTCCCAAGAATACTCAAATTCAATACCTTAATTCCAATATAAAAGCATTAACATTCCAAAGAATTTCAGCATAACCCAAACCCTAACTTCAAAGAGGACTTTATCCCAAAATCCAAAATTCATGAGGTAGAAGATGCTTACACGTTTTCAAGTGAAAATAGGTCAAGGCCCACCGGAAAAATGCTTGAATCTCGCCGGAAAGTGGCCACAACAGTGGCTGGCCGAAATGAACAAGAACAAGGGAAAGAACGATGAGAAACGAAGTTGGAATGAAAAGGTAGCTTGAAGAACAACCAAATGTACAAAACTCACCTCCTTGGCCATTGTTCACCGCTGTCCGCCGTCCAAAACGGAGCCAAACCCGCCGGAAATTGAGGGAGCACGAGGAGAAGCAAACTGGGCAAGTCTAGCTCGAGTTTGACAGATTTAAAGAGGAGAGAATGAGCAAAAACGAAATGAATGTGGTGGAGGGTGAGAAATCAAAGTGTATGGGTGTGGTTGGAAGAAAAATGAAAGCAACGGTGAAGGGAGGAGGGGGCTGCCGTGAAAGAGAAAGGGAAGGGAAGAGAAAAGAAAGAAAGGAAAGAAAAAGAAGAAAGAGAAGAGAAAAGAGAAAAGGAAAAAGAAAAAGGAAAAATGAGGAGTATGCTTTATGCTTTGGGATATTCCTTTTCATCCTTATCTCTTACCATAAAATCTTTCAATTGGTCTCCTAAAATTGAATCTTGATCTCATCTTCAAAATCATTTCATTAATTATTCTAAGCAAATATTTCTCCAAAACCTCCAAAAATAACCAAATTTTCTGAAATATCCTAATAATTCTAAATTTTCCCAAAAATCCTAATAAATTTCACATTTTTCTAATGGTCATTTAATAAAAACATTTTCCAATCCAGTATTAAATTTACAGGATGTTACACTTCTCTTCACAAATAATTATCAAGCTTAGCATCACACACATAAAGCAACACTACCATCTCTTTCCAAAATCCATTCAGCTGTAGTAGTATTAACATCAAGAAAATTTACAACACACCAATATTACATCATTTAAGCCATGACTATTATTTAAGCACATGCATCAACATTCATGTCATACAAACACACATTCTAGCCACAAATCAAATCATAGGATACATGAAATTCTTATGAATCCCTAGTTCAATCAAAACTCACATTTTTTTTAAATAATTAAAATTTGAAGCTTATTTTGTATCTTGAAAAAATCATGGAACCCAAAACAGAAAATCAGCTTGAACCCATTCATAATCATATATCATTCATGCTAGAATTGTAACATCATTCACCCTTTCTAAAGCAAGTTTGAGTCACCCATTGAGACTCCAAAACCCACAAATCATTTAAGCCAAAACAGAGCAGAAACAACAAAATTTCATCTCACACAACAATCTTTCATTTAATTAATTAAAATCGCCCAAAATCAAAACCCAATCGAAACCCTGACTCTCAAATCTCGCTAAGAAATCACAGAAAAAGGGACAAAATCAAAGAAAGTCTCACCTAAGTTCACATCCCAAGTTGGTGGTTCGGCCAGAGCTCTCTCATCGCCGGAAATTCGTCCTTGTCACCGGAAAACGAAATATGGAAGAATAGATCGAGAAATACTAGAAAGGCCGAAACTTTACCTCTTTCCCGCCGTTGTCCACCGCTGATCTTGCCGGAAAACCGAAGAGGACGACAGAGAGGAGATGAAACCCGACGAAAATGAAGAGAAACAGTGAGGAACCTGAGTAACCAGGCGATTTTGATGAGTTAGGGAGGGAGAGGGTTCAGTTGAGGAGGGAGGACGTAGGTTACAGTCATCGGAAACAACTTTCTTTGTTGCCGGAATGAAAGAAGAAGGAAGGAAGATATGGAGGAGGTGAGGTGTTGAGGTTTGAAAAATGCATGATGTGTGTGAAGTTGAGAGAGTGAGATGTTGAAGATGATTGATGAAGTTGATGGTGAGTGTATGTGTGTGTGTAGCGGTGAAATGAAAAGGGGGAAGGAAGATAAAGTGAATATAACTTAATGTTCGATTCAACTGAGGTGAAGGGGAGGGGAAGTTCATTAAAGGGAGGTGAGGAGGTCATTAAAAGGAGGGAAGTGAGGGAAGGAGATGTTAATTTCTTGTTTGGTTTTAGAAAGGAAGGGAAGGGTTAATTATTAGTTGACAATTATACCTCACTTTTATAATTTTATTTTATAATATACCTTTCCATTATTCTACCAAAAATCTACACCACACTATTTTGAATAAATATTATTGATTTGCAAGTGCTTAACATGTTCAATTTGTTTCAATAAGCAATGTAAAAGATAAAAAATGTGACTAGAGATTGAGAAAAGAAGGGACATGTTGTGAAAATAGCTTCACACTATACCTACATCTACAAACAATAAACTTGCTAAATATTAAAAAAATTATGTTTCGCTCTTGCCTTTCCCTGTTTTCTATTTATATTTATATATCAAATGATTAAGCAGCAAAGAAAAATCAAAATATGAAACACCCAATAATAATAACATCCAAAACACAACACAATGATTAAGCAGCAAAGAAAAATCAAAATATGAAACACCCAATAATTATAACATCCAAAACACAACACATTGCACCAGTAATCCAAAATATTAAAATATCCCATAGTAGTTTCATGGCCTAAATGAGATTCAACTGCGCATCATCAAATCATTCCATAATGGTGTTCACCTATTAAGTTTGGTAATCCTAAACCAATTACCTTTACAAGCTGCAAAATAATAAACATGACAAAACAAGAGTTTCCATAGTCAACCAAAAGGCTACCAACTAAGTAGACCCAAAGTCCTTCATCATTTCATTTAGCAAATCTCCATGAGCTTCTGATGGGCACACAACAAACGCTGCAAGTTGATCAATGTCACGCATAAGAACTCTATACAACTTTGTGGTAGCAAGCTGTGAGAAGCCACACTCTTTAATTATGTTCCAAACTTTTGGCCCTGTCATCCTTGGAGCTCTATTGGTCTCTCTAATAGCTTCATTTCCATCTCGAAGTGCTGTAGTAAATTCATTGATGATGTCCTTGATGCACATTATGTCAGATTCACTTTCTTTGATGGATGTCCTCTTTTGCTTCTTTCTAGATGTACCACTTGAAACCCCAGGAGAGTCAACGTGTTGGATACTTGCATTTGGTGTCTCATTTGCATTCTCATTTTGTTGTGTTTGCACACCATTTTGAGTTGAATCATTGACAATGTTATTAGTCACATTTTGTGAAGACCTCCACATTATTTTTTTTATCATATCACCAATGGTTAAGGTTTCCCCCATACCTGCTCTATGAACTCCATATAATTTGATCATCTTATCATAGTTAGGAAAAGACTTGTACTTCAATGTTGCAGCAATTAGCTTGGACTGTACAGGTCAATTATTGAAAAATATTCTATTAGTAATATATAATTGTACATGTATAAAAATTAATATCAGAATGTGCATGATTTCTGGAATGCAATTATATAAAAATTAATATCAAAATGCAATTATATTTTTCTGTCATGAATAATAATTTCAAATATTAATATTTGCGATTAGAAAACGTCAACAACATAATAGATTTCAAATGCATTAGTTCCCAACAAATCAGGCAACAATATGCATTTATAACTACAATTATATACAACATGTATAGTTCTAAACAAACCTCAATTAGTTGAGCCCAAATTTCATCTTCAGCCTCCCAAAGTTGGGTTGATGGGTTCCAAGCAAACCCACTCATTCCACCTTTAAAAACATCATAAGCTTCAGAAAATATTTTCTTCAATGTCTTCCACCTATTGTTTATCTTCTCTTTGTTAATATCAACATCTAGTAAAGCACTCATTTCTTTGACAATGTTCACATAAGCCTTGGGAGTGAATGTCCACTTTGTTGCCACATTTATCTTGTTCCATAAAAGCATCCACTAAATAATCATCCATGGGCCTTGTTCAAGTCAAAGCTTGTTTTTCTTTGCTTTGGTCCATTGTGACATGCTAAAGGTAAAGATATGAACCAAAACAATTTTAAAAAAATATCAGATCATGTTAAATCTCACACATAACATAATGCATTGAAAAAATAAAGAGTTACGTCTACGTTTAGTCATAAAGCTGATTACAATACAAACCCATATAAAACTAGAATAAAAGAAAACATACATAGTAAAACAACAATACAAAACTGGCTACAACATAAATCCAAACAAAACATACAACAAATCATACAATAATACAAAGCTGAAATACAAAGCATACATAAAGCTGATTACAATACAAAGCACACTTGAAAACATAAATCCCAACAAATCATACAACAAATTCAAACCCAGGTTTGATAATCCAGCCACATTGCAGTTTGCTATTGAATCCCTACTGAGTCGAGCTTGAGTATCTTCATCATTGTCACCGTGTTGGTCATGATTATTATCAAGTATATTTGGGATTGAACTGCAAGATCTTGATCAACTTGTGCTAAGAGATTTTCATCTTCTTTATCAAGATCCATGCCCCTTAAATAGTTATGAATAATACAACAACATCCAATGATAAGACTTTGAGTTTTTATTCCATATGTAAGCTCAGTCAAGTTGGCTAAAATAGAAAATCTCTTTTTCAAAACATTTTCAAAACACTAAAAGCTCTTTCAATCGCATTACATAGTGATGTGTGACGTAAATTGAACAACTCTTTGTAATTCTTTGGAGGATTTCTTTTTGAATACTCTTTCAAATGTACCGAACACCTCTACATGGAGTAATAAGTCCACCAGTTAGCATGAATTCAGCATCCACAAGATAGTATTTACCATCAGAAATTATGAGCTTATCTTTAATAATCCTAGAGTCTAAAGCAGTTCCTTCCCATTCAGTGAGTACATAAATAAATTTCAAATCAAATGTACAATCTACTTGCACATTTTGTGTCATAAATTCTTTTCTTCCACGATAACGAGGAGCATCGCTAGCAGCTACTTTAACACGAATATGTGTACCATCTATAGCACCAACACAATCTTGAAAGAATGGGTCGAACCTTTTATGGCCATGGATTTCAGGTAGGATTGTTTTTCCATCTGGTTGTACAATAAATTTATCTCCTATCATAATGATGGCTAGCAAAACATTTTGGAGATGACGACTTATAGTCTCACCAGATCGTCTGAAGACGAAATTTACAATCCGATTTGTAGCTGTATGTCCTAGTATGTAAAGGGTTTTAGCCACTTGTTCTTCCACAGTTGACAATCTTGTGGGTTTTAATCCCCCTTCTCTTTCCAACAAATCACATAATTTTAGGAAAGCTTCACAATTCATTCAAACAATACTGTGACTCTTACCAATTTTGCTTAGTTCACCCATTAGTTCTTCCATGCTTTTTCCCTTTCAGAACTCATACTATAACATATTTTTCTCTTACGGGAGTTTCAAATATGGAAGTATACAAATATGCATGTGAGCAGTGCAACGACTTTTTGGCGCTAATTCAACCATTGTTGCACGCCTAAATTGTTTTTGAAATCCAACCTCATCTAACAATTGAAGTCAACATACATCCAATAAATACGAGACCACTTGTAAAAATAAAAGAAGTGAATCTTTCATCATAGTGCAGTCCATAAGCAAAGAGCAATACCAGTCTGAGCAGCAAACTTCCTTGTACAAACTAATTGGAGGATGAAATTGCCATATAATCTAATTCCTCTCAAAAAAATATAGGCGAATCATAGAAATTGACACTTGATGAAAAAGATGCAGTGGCAAACTTTGCGGACATTTAACATTATGAGGTACCTCTATTTTTCCATTATGAAGATGAATAGCAGATTCAAAAACGTGATTCTATTTCAACACATATATATATGAATAACACTTACACTTTCTTTATCAAACGAATATATATATATATATATATATATATATATATATATATATATATATATATATATATATATATATATATATATATATGAATAACACATGTATATGAATAACGTATTTTAAAGGGATTCTAAAACAATTAAATGGCTCCCAATCTTCAGTTTCAATATCTCGAAAGTGACAATAGTTTGGTTTCTACAAAACCAAACTTATGTTTTCACTTTCTTTATCAACAACTCCCATGCACAAGAAATTAAATTAAGTTTGCCTACTGTCACTATGACCCTTCCACATAAACACCAAGCAACTTTGATGATAGCATATAAAACCTATAAAAAAGCAACTTTTAAGATGATATTTTTTCAATCTCAAGAAGCAAAGAAAGGATGAACGTAGTGATGTTCAAAATCTAGAAATAGGATAGTTTCACACACTCACCTCTAAACGAGCAATGACGACAAAAGATGAGAGTGATGGACAACACTTGAGACCTCTGGGCTCTTGATAGGTGCAATAGATGAGAGTGAAGATGAGAATGAGGAAATATGGTTTTAAATGATGGAATAAAAAGGGTTTTAATTGATGGGGTGATTAACTTTTTTTGTCGCCTAAAAGAATTAAGCAAATAAAAACTAGAATTAACTACAATAGCAAGTAGCAAGTCCTAGGTCACTTCACAATTTGGTTAATTCACTTGCTTAGGTCAAATTAATACAAATTAACAAGGATGTTGAGAGTGTTGGTTAACAATTACTAAAAACAATTAAAATAAAAAGGAACACTAACTAGCCGAATAGAAGAAGTGATGAAATGAGATGAAAGGCCTCCCTCTCCATTGGATCATGTGCCTTTTTGTGAATTAGGCCTTATGTACTTGCAATACTTGATATAACCTAACTAAATCCTTAAGATCTCTTAGATCTAAGAAATCTAGAAGAATTTAATTAGGATAATCAAGCTTAATGCTCTTTTCAAGCTTAACTCATACCTTAGCAACATCAAATTCTAGATCAAGAACTTAAGTAAATCAATCATTCCACAAACACAAGAGGAGTTAATCACACACACATGTATCTATGAAACTTCAAACATATAGCTAAAGGTTTTCATGAGCTAAACCTAAAAAGAGAAGTTGTAAGCCAAATTTAGCTAGAACACCTAAAATTAAGTGTTCTACTCTTAGGAAACCCTAGATCTAGAGAATCATAAGGTAAAAGTTTAGATCTAGCTTACAACTTACAAGTTACATACACAATTACATGAGGCCAATGCTTAATCTTCTACAAGCACATTGTGATTCTTTGGAGAGAGAGATGAGAAGACTTAGCCACACATGGAGATGGAAGAAAGGAGATGAATTTCGTGAATGGAAGCCATGGGAGAAGAGAAAACACGAAATGGAGAAGAGAGAGATGAGAGAAAATGGTCTAGAAAGAGAAAGTGAAGTGAAGGAATGTGGTGATTATGTGACATTTGAGCTTTTATGTGGGTGATTAGCTTTGGGAATATCACCCAAATTAAACTCAAATGAAACCCAAATGTCACATAAATGAAGGTTTAATGAAGTGAGGATGAGAGCTTAAGCAAAAAATGGGGAAGTGTGTAGGTTAGAGAGAGAGGTCATGAGGTTATGTAAATATGGAGGGGGAAGGGTATTTTGGGAATTAGGGTGAAAAATGGTTGAATGTGGCCTCCATAAAGTCTAGGTGCATCCTCCCAAGCTTCCTCCTTTTTCTCCTTTCCATTGTGCTTCCATTTGTGCCCTTAATGAGGCTCCAACAACTTGAAATTTGAATTTGGTGCCTTTTTTACCCTTTTTGGTAACATGCAATTCCCTTCTTTTTGACAAAAGGGGTAACTTTTGTCTTATGCCTTTGCCTTTGCCACCTAGCCTCCTCCTTGCCATATAAGCACTCCCAAGGGTGTGTGGGGCCCACGTGGGACCCCCCTACAAATAAAATACACCACATAGTAAAAAATGACCAAAATACCCTTGGTTTCTTAAAATGCAAGTAATAAGGCTAATATTCTCCAATTAATAACACATAAGCATGCTCACAAAATATCTCCAATAATGATCAAATAAAGCAAATTAATCACACTAATTAAGCTCAATTGCACATGCTTAAACATATAAAAATAGGTCCAATCATGGGGGTAACTTTGGAATATAGGAAATATGATATAGGCAAATAAGTCGAGAGTAGACATTGACTTTCTCTCCCCTCTAAAAAAACCCACTTTTGGGGTTGAGGAGAGAGAGAGCAAGGAGTCATTAGAAGACAAATTTTTTTCTGTCCCCTCCCATTCATCTTTTCCAACCAAACAAGGTTTTTTCCTTTTATCCCTCCCCTCACCTAACCTCCCCTCTATAACCCCCCCCAACCAAACAAAGCCTTAGGGGTCGTTTGGTTCGCTGGAAGAGGTTTTGATGGAAGTGGAAGTGGAAGTAGAGGTGGATGTAGGAGTGGAAGTGGGGTTTTAATGTGTCTTTGGTGTGGGATAAGTGTATATGGAAGTGGGGTATTTTTAAATATTTATATATGTAAATAAAATGGGAAATTCCTAAAATGCCCATAAATTAAAAAAAAATTTCATCAACTTCTTTATTATCCACCCAACTCACCATCACCACGCCTACCACCACGATACCCACCACCACCATGAAACCCACACCCACTACCCACCACCACCACCACCGACGAACCCTCTTCTGCCGTTGCCACCACCTTGAACCCACCACCACCACCACACACACTACCATCACACCCACCACCACCAATGAACCCACACCCGCCACCAACCACCACCACCACCGACGAACTCACCGCCGCCACCACGAACCCACCACCACCGACGAACTCGCCGCCCCCACCACCACCACACCAACTACCACTACACCGAACCCACCACCACCTCATCCACTACCAACCTCATCTCTCACTTCAACTTTTGATCAATGCTGCCGGAGTCGTCGCCGGAGAATATGGAAATTTGAGGAGTTTGAGGCTTCGTCTTCTTCATCTTTTCATCGGTAAATATGGAAGTTTGAAACATGTCGTGGCGGTGGTGGAGTGCTGGGCCCATCGCCGGAGTGGTGATGAAGAAGGTTGGTGAAGAGTTGAGAATGGGGTGGCATTGAGATTGATGTTTGAGTGAGAGGGGTAGAGTTGACAATAAACAAAACTTATAAGGATATATTTGTCAACAAAATTGGGCTCCCAAGAAGTGAGATGGGTTCCATAGGTTTTGGGGTGGAACCCATTTTGGGGCTTTTTATGGAAGTGGAAGTGGAAGTGGAAGCCACTTTCCACCACACCAAAGGCACCAAATGGTGATTTCCACTTCCACTTCCACTTCTCTACCCCCAGTTCCAGCGAACCAAACGACCCCTTAGGGTTCACTACTAGAAAAAAAAGAATTTACGTCTCCCTTTCACGTCTGATTTCCGAATATTAGACGTAAAAACAAAATATGATACTTTTCACGTCTCTTATGTAAAAATTAGATGTGAATAATGAAGGAAAAATATTTTTCACATCTCATTTATTTTATTAGACGTAGATAATGAGGGAGAAATATTTTCCACATCTCATATTAATAAATGATTGGGGGTTACGACTTTTCAAGGGCTCGAACCCATGACCTGGTGGGTATGTGGTGCCTTATCTTCCCCTTTCTTACCAGCTGGTTTACGCCCCCTTGATCTCCCAAAATCGATATGTCTCAAACTAATTTTACAATTAGTTTTAAGATAAGAATTTAAATGGAAATGTAAATAAATAAGGATAGTAGAGTATTTTTGCATTTCTCCCTCAAAACCCTAAACACACATTTCTCCCTCCTTCCCTGTATGTTCAGCCGCCCTCATCTCACCAAATCACCATCATCATCGACAATACTCTCCTTCCTCACCTCACCTCCACCGTTCTACCTTCGACCTTCGGTAGCCCAAGGCGCGGCGGCGGCGGCTCTCTGTCTCTCATCATCATCAAACAATTTCCTCACTTTTCTTCCTCGCGTCTTCACTCTCTCTGCTCTCTCCGTCTTCATTTTCGTTCTTCTTCATCGTCGGCGAATCAGCGGCGTTCGGCGACGGCGGAGGTGCACGGCGGTCGAGCAGTGTTTGGGGTAAACGTCCTTTCCTTCATTCTTTCTTTTCTATTCGTTTTTACCATCCCTTAGTCCTTTCTTTTTCTTTTCAAAATCTGTCAATCACAGCGGTTTCCGGCGAGAATCTGGCCAAATATGATGGCTATGAACTCTAGTGAGTATCTTCTACCCATTCTCACTCCTTTTATTTTCGTTTTGGCCGAGATTTGAGAGGAATCCGAAATAGGGTCTGTTCTTTTCTTGACTTTGAAACTGATTATGCTTGAATATTTGGTGTATTATGAAGGATTAGAGCTGTAACTTGAAGATTATGAAGTTTTTGCAAAACCCTAACTTATGGGGATTTTTATATCCAACGGATTTCACAGATTTTTGGGTCAAATATTCTAATTAAATCATGTAGGAATATTATGAGGCTGATTTGGTGTATGCTATGGTTGATTTAATTGAATTGGTGATTATGGTTTGGTGTACACAGAGTATTAATGATGTGTTTATGCTTGTTGGTTGAATCTTGTTATGTGTGGCGATTCTTGAAGTGTTATATGTGATTGTCTTGCTTAGGTGTTTGATCTCGACTTTGTTGTGCATGTGTGATTTTGGTTGAGCATGATGGATTTATAAATTATTATTCATCTCTGCTTTGGCCTTGTTTTTGACTGTGTATGTGAGGATTATTTGCAAACAAATAAATGTATAAATGCTTGCTGATTTTATGAAGGTGAATGTTTATGGATGTTAGTGATAATGGATAATAGCAAATCAATTTTTCTTTGAACTACAATGTGTGTGATTGATGTGTTGATGTTTGCTAGGTCATTTTGTTTCAAATGGAATGGTTTAAGATATGATTATTTGGCTGAATTCTTGGATGTAATCATGCTTGATAGTATTGTTTTGGTTGGTTGAATATATTATTTTTGCCGGGAAATTCTGCCTGATTAATAATATAGAATGTCTTAATTGTTAGTCATAGACATTCAAGGACAATAAAAGGAAGAAATTTGAAATATGTTTCATGTAATTCATTTTGAAGTCTAGAACAATTTATAGTGATTAGGTGGGTGTGATAACTATGAAGTTGTAATTAATTCTGGCTTGATTGGGCTGAATTATTTATGTTTGAAAAAATGATAAAATTGATTAATTTGGAAGTAGGAAGGCTTGTTTATTATTTGAATGTATAGTTGTTAATATGTTTCATTATGTTCAGTTGTTAAGCAATGGTTGAATTGATCTTTCTTCCTTGATTGTTTGGTATTGTATGTGATTTGTATTATGAAATAAACATGTGAATTGTGTGTATGACTCTGAACCATGTTTTTGGGTGAAATTTTGTAATTTCACACTTTGGGTGCTCATTGAGTGGTCAACAGTGAAGCATAATGTTTTGAGTTAAAGAACTTGAGTTGATGGCATTGAAATTGTGAAGGAGCAAATGGATTCCTTTGCTACTGTAAACTTCATACTGACTGAAACTTGATATATCCATGTTTATTTGAGATTTTTTTTTCTGATTTTTGCATTATCTGAACTGATTAAATGAGAATAATTGTTCTCAATTATAATGATATCAGTTTGTTTCTTCTCCTATGCTATTTTATACAAGTAAAATAGTTGTTCTCAATTATATTGACTAATCGGTTTATTTTGTGTGCGTTGTTCTTTGAAGTTTATGTGAATGACATATATGAAGTTTATCCACCACCCTTCTATAAGAGGATTTTCATCAAAGTAAGTGTGCAAATATTTTGAGATTTTGAGTTACTACACTATTTTACTGTAATTTTACTTCACCCTTCTAATTTTACTTTTTTGCTTCCCTTATTAAGTACAATTGACTAATTGATGTTATATATCACTACTCACATACTTGTATGTATGGTGCAGATTTTTGATGATGAAGAATAGTCTTTTGATCAAGATGCTATTGATGACATTCACGATAAGTTAGCTGCTGTTAGCTGCTTGGTTAATTCAACACATGTTGAATTAAATATTAGATAATTAGTTGTTTTGAATAGCTATCATATGAATGAGAATGGTTCTTAATGACTTTTTTTTGGGGGAGAATTGAATGTAATGTTGATGACAACATTTTTTTGGTGGAACTGTACTCGAATTTTTTTTGTAATATACAAGATTAGATTTGATAATTATTGTATCACAGATTGATTGAAATTGATTATATATTGACTAATATATTTGTAGATATTATAAAAAATAACAAACATTTTTCACATCTCTTTTTGCACATTAGACGTAGAAAGTAAGGTAGTTTTCATGTCTCACTTTTATATGAGATGTCAAAGCTTAGTACTTTTCACGTCTCATAATTTCATGAGACGTTAAAACTTGTTACTTTCCACGTCTCTCTATCTCACGTCTCCTTGAAAAGAGATGTAAAAAGCCCCAAATATTAGACGTAAAAAGTGTTTTTTCTAGTAGTGGGAAAATTACGAAAATGCTCCTGTTGCCTCATTTATTTACTTTTCAATTTTAAACCCCTACCTTAAACCTAAATTGTGAAACAATCTATTCCCTAAAGATCCCTCAAGCAACAGTGGAGAGAGAGAGAGAGCGCATTCCCCACATGATGAGAAAAATTGCAGAGAAGACCTTAATCGAGGAAGAGAGTATTATCAAAATCCTACTACAAATGTCCTAGTTATCAAACTTGTAGGAAAGAATGATTCCCCCCCTCATTGGAGGAGGAGAATGAAGTTTTGTGCGTGATACCTCTTTCAAGGATTAGCTTCTCAATAAGGATGTATCTTTGAATCCATTACACCATACCCCATTACAGATCTAACCTTCAACCTGAAGATATTTTGATTTCCATCGAAGACCTAATTCTCATGGCTAATTTCTATCCTCGCGTTCACTATATTATGGTCGAATGCATGAGGTATGCTATGATTGTGAAAGTCTTTAGTAGATTCATCAGGTAGGATATCTTTTCATAGAAAGATTGCTTCCTATTCGCAAAATTGCTTACCGCAAGAGTACGTGTCAAGTTTAATAGTATAGTGAAAAAAATAAGAGTGCCGTTCCAACAGAGACTACGTTTAAGCAAGTTCATTAAATAAATTATGATCAAAATTAGCTTTGGGGTAAAAAGTGATATGATTAAAATAAAAATAAGAGGATATATTTCTAAAGTTAAAGACAAGCACAAAAGTAAAGATCTAGGTTTATTTATCCACTTTGTACTTCATGATGCTCTATTAACTCTCCTCTAATGTCAATTAATGAATACTAAATAGATGCTTGGAGTCTCACGTATTTGAATAACTCTTCCGAGCTTACTCAAACCTTAGCTAACATTAACATGCATATTTCCATACTACATATTATGTCAACTAGCTTTATAGTCAACCACTTCAATTTTGCAAAACTTGGTTAGATCATATCTCTATCTCACTAACAAACTCTCCATTCCTCCTTGGAATTTCAAGACAAGCTTGAATCTAACTTAGTTCTTTGTTTAGCTATGCTCTTCCAAGCCACAACTAAACAAACATACTAAGTGTTGCGCACCACTTAGTGAAAATAAAGCACAAGCTAAATTCACAACTATAGTAAACATTAATCAACAAGAGAGTAGTATGTTGTTCAAGTATCAATCAATACAAAGCTTCAAAATAAACCTAGAATATGAAAATTAGCTACACATACTATAACTAAAATTATCCTACAAATATCACAGTCTAGAAATTAACAAGAGAAATTTAGGAGAAATATGAGATAAAGAGAAGAAACCACCAAGCAATTTTGAAGTCCCAAATTATCTCTTCCCCAATCCTCAAATCTCCTCCAAGCTCTCCCTTGTTCAAATCACGTTCATGGTTGTGTATCTCCCAAATTTCGCTAGCACTGATGTTGTGACTCTCTTAAATCAGATTTGTGGAAGGGGGAACGAAGCTGAAAATGATTATTCAGATGCTCTGCTGCTTGCTTCGCCCCCTCACAGTGCGCCCCTCTTCTCTAGTTCAGCGGCCAATATATATTAGATGATAATGACTTAAACCATTCTTTCCTTTTCTCCCCTTTTTGCCACTTCACTTTTCTTTTCTTTTTAATTTGGTCCTTATCACATTTTAGCAAAGAAAGATGAAGATGGGCTTTATCCAGTGTGCAGCCCACTCTTCTTTGCTTCCCTTTTTCTCCTTGCTTCACAGGTCTCGGGTCCTCCTTTTCAATTCCAAAACTTCTCTCACTGTAGCCACTGTGAAGAGGAGTGCATGTAATAATAATAATATTAATTACCCATGAAAAAGACTTCATTCTTATAATTGACCTTTTTTTAGGAAATGTCTAGCTAACACTATTAAAAAAATGTTATTTTTATCATGAGATTCTTTTTAATTTGGTCCTTATCACATTTTAGCAAAGAAAGATGAAGATGGGCTTTATCCAGTGTGCAGCCCACTCTTCTTTGCTTCCCTTTTTCTCCTTGCTTCACAGGTCTCGGGTCCTCCTTTTCAATTCCAAAACTTCTCTCACTGTAGCCACTGTGAAGAGGAGTGCATGTAATAATAATAATATTAATTACCCATGAAAAAGACTTCATTCTTATAATTGACTTTTTTTTAGGAAATGTCTAGCTAACACTATTAAAAAAATGTTATTTTTATCATGAGATTCTTCACTAGTGCACTAAATTAATATTTTATCAAAATATTAGGTAAATCCTTTCATGTAAGCATCAATGACTCCCCAAATTTACCCAAAATGTATGTCAAACACTACTAGAAAAAACACTTTTTACGTCTAACATTTGAGGCTTTTTACGTCTCTTTTTAAGGAGACGTGAGATAGAGAGACGTGGAAAGTGATAAGTTTTAACGTCTCATTAAAAATGAGATGTGAAAAAGAATAAGTTTTAACATCTCATTAAAAAATGAGACGTGAAAAGTAGTAAGCTTTCACATCTCACGTAAAAGTGAGACATGAAAAGTACCTTACTTTCCACATCTCACCTGGAAAAAGAGATGTGAAAAATATTTGTTATTTTTTATATCTACAATCAGATTAGTCAATATTTAATCAATATGTGATACAATAGTTATCGAATTTAATATTGTTAATTACAACTAAATCTGAATAAACAATTCCACCAAAAAGATGTCATCAACATCACATTTTTTTTGACCAAAATCAACATCACATTCAATTCTCCAAAAAAATGCCATTAAAAATCATTCCTATCCATATGACAACCAGTCAAAACAACTAAATTCTATCTAATATCTAACTCAACCCATGTTGAATTAACCAAACAGCAATGTCATCAAAAGCATTTTGATCAAAAGACTCTTCTTCATCATCAATAATCTGCAACATATATACAAGTATGTGAGTAGTGCCATAACATAAATTAGTCAATTGTACTTAATAAAGGAAGCAAATAGTAAAATTAGGCAAATCAATAATATTGATAAGAATTATACATACATTAGACAATCCTCATAAAGTCCACTCATAAAGCCCTCATTACATAGTATCCACATTTTGTATAGCTAGATTGCTGATAAAAAAAAAAAAAACAAAAATTGCTGAGGGCACTGCAGAAGATACAAAACAAATGAGAACATATGAAAATGCTTTACAAACATATAAGGTATATATTGAGATAGACACTGTTTAAGTAAATATAATCCAAATTACTTATTGTAGGCCTAGAAAACATAAACTTTGCTTGTTTGACATGTGATATGCCAAAGCAACATGGCCTTATAATGAAATGAAAATGAAAACTACAAAAAATAGTTTAACAAAATATTTGCATAACACTTATGACTTTCCCCTCGGCAAGTGATTTAACTCTTTTTCGTCGTCTAAAAAGAGCTAAAGCAAATAAAACTAGAATTAAACTACAATAGTTAGCAGCAAGTCCTAGGTCAATTCACAGTTCGGTTTTATCTCTTGCTTAGGTCAATTAATTACAAGTTAAGCAAATTATCAAACAGGTTGTGTGCAGGTTTTGTATGTAAGACTAATTAAAACTAATCTAAACTACAACTAACAGAATCAAAAGTGAATGAGTGAAAGTATGGATGAGATGTACCTCCTTCTCCAAGTACTCCGTGCTTATGTTTAATCGGACTTCATATACTTGTTCTTCTTAATATAAACTAGTTAAATTCTCAAGATCTCTTTAATCAAAGAAGTCTACAAGAGTTTAACTAATTTAATTAAGGCTTAAGCTCTTTCAAGCCAAGAACATACCTAAGCAACATTAAGTACCAAATCTATAGCACTTAAGAAACAAATTCATTCCACAAATGTAAGAGGAGCTAATCGCACACACATACATATATGAAACTACAAGAATTAAGCCTCGGTTTTCATGTCCTTAACAATCAAGAGAGGTTTTCAAGCTAACATAAAGTAGAACACCTAAAACTAGATGTCTAACCTATACACGCCTAATCAAGGTCATACATAGGCAAAAATTTACATCTAGCTTGAAACCTAAAAGAGAAAATTACAAGCATATGAAGCCATAGGTTAAGTCTACAAGCACATTTCCTTGGAGAAGAAGGATAGGCGATCTAGCCTGACATGGAGATGAAGGCGGATGAAGGTAGTTGTGAGATTCTGGGCATGGCGGAGGTTGCGAGGTGAAAGAGATGAAGAAGATGAAGATGGAGTTGAGAGAGTTTGTTAGAGGAGAGAGAGAAAGTGAAAAATGAAGTCAGTGAAGTTCAGGTGTGTGTAAGTTAGTTACGTTTTGGGGTTTTATAGTGGTGAGTAGCTTTGGAATTATCGCCCAAAGGGTATTTTTGGTATTTGGTAAAAGTTAGGATGAATGTGGACTAGATCTCATCTCCATGCATTTTCAAAGGTTCCTCCTTTTTCCTCAAGTGATTGTGCTTCCCTTTTTGCCCTTAATGAGCCCTCCAGACTTGAATTTGACCTTGGCGCCAATTTTGCCTCATTTGGAAAGATGCTCCCCAAGTAATTTCAAGCTGCAGGGTTGACTTTGCCTTAAATTAACTCTGCACCAAAGACTTCTGAAAAGTAGTTGACATTTCTGATCATTGTGCAGTCTGACTCTTGCACTCGCTGACTGATGGACTTTGGCTTCCGGATGCAGGACTTCATACTACAAGCGCGAGCACATTCACTTCCGGATGAGAATCCACTGGATGAGAATCCACTCCCTGATGCAACTCTTTGTCCGCCAGCGCCAGCACATTTGCTTCCGGATGTAAATCCACTTCCGGATGTGAACTTGCATCCTGATGCCAAGACTGTCCGCCAGCACCAGCACGTTTGCTTCCGGATGTGAACCTGAGTGCTTGTCATCTAGCCTTCCTTCTTGCCAAATTATCTCCACTGAAGCTCCACCAAGGGTGTATGGGGCCCACTTGGGACCCCCCTACATAAGGAACACATCACATAGTCAAAATGACCAAAATACCCTTGGTTTCATAAAATGCAAGTAATATGGCTGTTATTCTTCAAATATTTATACATAAGCATGCGCATAAAAATGTACCAATAATGATCAAATATAACAAATAAACCACACTAATTAAGCTCAAATGCACATGCTTAAAGGTATGAAATTTGGTCCAATCAAATCCCCCACACTTAATCTTTGCACTCCGGGCAAAGTCATATAAAAGATTAACTTAATCATTAAGCATAGTGAAGGCAATTGGAATTATCATAGAATACAAGTAGATCTTCTTGAACCTTTCCCTAGAACTTCGCATAGGCCAAATCTAAGAATACAAAGCGAATGCAAGTTTAACAAGCAACTAGGCTTAAGGAGGAGTGCCAATTGAGATTTTTCCTCACCGGATAAAGTGTTTAAACTCATTCACTCAAGTTAGGAAAAATGCCTAACTAGGGACTTGTGATCACTCTTTGGCTCAATGCACTTGACCATCACCATAAGCTTGTAATAGCTCTAAATTCTCCACCCATTATTATGCATGGCACAACCAAATCTAGGGGACTTTGTGGTTTAAATGGAAGGCTAATAATGAATGGTGAATGATGGAAAATAGTCAATGACCAATGATATAAACAAGTTACCACCACATATGCATGCAATACAATGAATACAATTCCACTAAGCATGCTACATCTTTTTTTTTCAAGCACTTTGTGCTTCTCTCAATTTTTCTTTTAACTCAAATGCCTTTGGCATACATAAGCACTTTGTGCTTTTCTTTCTCTTTTTTTTACTTAGGCCTTCGGCCTTATATTTTTTTTTTTCCTTTTCTTTTGCTTTTTCTTGGCCTTTGGCCACCTCTCTTTTCTTCTTTTTCACTCAAGGGCTCTCGGCCTCTTTTATTTCTCACAATGTAGCATGCTTTACACCAGATACAACAATACAAAGCTAATATAAATGCAAGCATATGCTATAGTCACTCATTCAAACATCGGTCAAGGTGATAGAAAAGAATAGTGAATGGCCCAAAGGGGTTAAATCAAAGGATAATATTTTTGGTTGGCTTAGTGTTTGGGTCATGAGGGTTTAGAAAGAAACGCCCCTTTCATTTTCAATCATACCATGCATTGTGATTTTGAACAAGAGCTAGGACAAGTTCTAGGAGGTCAAGTAACTATTGGCCCACTCAATTCGGTTGGAGGCTTCTCACATTTATAGCTTACTCTAATCAGTCACTTCCTCCTCAAGAAAAGTTAAATGAGAAACTAACACCCTCTTTATACCTTAAAAGTGCCCCAAGCAATGCCCTAAGTAGTCATTCCAAAAATTCTACTCACACACTAGAGGACAACTCCATTTGCTTTCAAGAGCCATAATCAAGTCAAATTTTCAAGAAAAATCATGCCAAATAAATCCAAAAACCAAGTGTGAAAGCTTTGAATCAGACCACTTTTAAGCACATAATACACCTCCCCCACACTTAAAGCATACATTGTCCTCAATGGACCAATCAAATCAAGTAGGAAGATGTATTTGAAAGGCAAAGCAGCAAAATAAAAGGCAGGGCAGTTCCAACAAACAAATGGCTCATATGCATGTATTATTAACAAGACTACACTAAACACAACCTAAAATTTTTTTTTTTTTTTTTTTTTTTTTTTTTTTTACTCACTGACGCTCAGGAAGCCTAACTGAATTCAGACTCAAGCTGCTAGGCTTCCGGAAGCAAAAATGCTACCGGAAGTAGAACTGCTATAGGAAGTCACTCTAGGTTCAGATTCTAATCTCACCCCTAGCGGAAGCAAAATGAACACAATCTGATCCTAAGTAGCAAAGTCTAAGTGAGAGCTTCCGGAAGCAAAAGCACTTCCGAATGCAAAATCCTCTATTTCCTCAATGACACTTCCTGACACAAATAGGCATCCCCCAGCACTAATGAAATTTTTCATATTTAAACAACCTAACAAACCTAAACAAAATCCTAAATTTAAACATAATCCTAATTTTTTTCTAATTCTAACATCTTCCCCCACACTTAAGAATTTGCAATAAAAGAATAAGTGAGGAAAGGAAAGAAACGACCTTTAGGAAGGCTTGAAATTCTCCTTATACAATTTGAGCAAGTGGCCATTGACCTTGTACACACGGCCATCCTTGAGATTCTTGATCTCAACCATCCCAAAGTCATGAGACTTGAGCACTTCATAAGGTCCTTGCCACTTGTCTTTAAGCTTGCCTCCTCCACAAAATTTGAATCTCACGCGATAGCACAAGACAAGATCTCCCTCCTTGAACTGCTTCCTCAGAATGCCACTATCATGAATGGCCTTAGTCTTCTCTTTCAGGATCCTTGAGTTCTCAAAAGCTTCATTCCTCAGCTCCTCAAGCTCACTCAGAGTCAACTGCCTTTCTTGAGCAGCAGCATCCATATCCTCAATACAAGATTTAACTGCCCAATAAGACTTGTGCTGCAGCTCAACTGGTAGATGACAAGCCTTTCCATATATGAGCCGATAAGGAGACATGCCAATAGGAGTCTTGAATGAAGTCCTATATGCCCAGAGAGCTTCTTCAAGTCTCAAACTCCAATCCTTCCTACTTGGCTTCACAATTCGCTCAAGGATGTTTTTAATTTGCCTATTGCTCACCTCAGCTTCTCCATTGGTTTGGGGATGGTAGGGTGTAGAAACCTTGTGATTCACCCCAAATTGACTGAGCAATGAAGACATAAGCTTGTTACAGAAATGAGACCCTTGATCACTCACCAAAGCCTTAGGAACTCCAAACCGGCAAAAGATATTAGACTTCAAAAATTTCAACACAGCCCTCGCATCATTGGCTCTGGTTGGCACAGCTTCCACCCACCTAGATAGGTAGTCCACTGCCAGCAGAATATATGTGTAGCCGTTAGATGGTGGAAAAGGTCCCATAAAATCTATACCCCAAACATCAAAAGGGTCACAGTATAGCATTGGCACTTGAGGCATCTCTTGTCTCTTCCCCATACTTCCAAACCTTTGGCATTTGTCACAAGACTTGCAATACTCAAATGCGTCTTTAAACAGAGTAGGCCAATAGAAACCGGCCTCCAGAATCTTCCTTGAAGTCTTTTTAGCACCAAAGTGTCCTCCACAAGCTAGTGAATGACAAAACTCTAGGATTGATGGAACTTCCTCATCTTGCACACACTTTCTGATTATTTGATCATTACATAGCCTCCACAAGTGCGGCTCATCCTTGTCATTCTTTACCACGGTCAGCCCACTCTTCTTTGGCACCACATGGATGGGACTCACCCATTCACTATCGCTTATCGGGTAGATAATTCCAGCACTTAATAGCTTTTCTACCTCCTTTTTCACAACATCAAGAATTAAGGGATTGAGCCTTCTCTGTGGTTGCCTCACTGGTTTAGCATCGTCAGTAAGCAAGATCCGGTGCATGCAGGTGGTAGGACTCATGCCAGGAAGATCAGCTAGAGTCCACCCAATGGCCCTCTTGTATCTTCTTAATACATCCAGTAACTTCTCTTCCTCAAGAGAAGAAAGAGTAGTAGAGATAATCACCGGCAGCTTCTCATTTTCAATCAAGTAGGCATACTTGAGATTAGGTGGCAAAGGTTTCAGCTCCAGAGTAGGTGGCTCAATAATAGAAGGTACCAAAGTGTGCATCTCAACTTGCAACACTTTAGGCTCATAGAAATCATCATCAAATTGTGGCAGCTCATCAAAGTAATCAGAAAGAGTCATTGGCTGCCTCAGATCTTCACAACAATTCGGCCTCTTAGAGTCTGAGGCCTCAGCACTCTTATTTGAGTCTGCATCACCACTGTCGCTCAGGGTAGAAACATGTGGACCGTCAGCGAGCGCATGCTCTTTCAGATAAAGCTTCTCTCTCAGCTTGTGTAAGCGGCTTCTCCTTAAAGCTTCATACTCTTCAATATCAAACCTTTGTGAACTAGACTCTTCAATTTCCTTTGTGAATTCACAACCTCCATCCTTCGTTTGTCCTACAAAAGTGAGCAAACTTCCCTCTTCCAAGGGGTTGTAGCTTGACAAAGAAGATATAGAAGTGCAATCATCATCAAAATTATAGTTCACATACATGGAATCCATGAATTCAGTTACTGTACTTCCTATACTAGATGAATCATTAAAAACATCATGCAAGCATGTATTAGAAATCAATCTAGCACAAGAATCATTACAGCACATATGAGCATCAATTTTATCAAACATGTTCATCTTAAAGGAATTCACATGCTCATCATAAATCACATGCATCAATGAATCAACCACACTCAGCCCTAGGAGAGAATAATCCTCGTGGGGGTGTCTCATGGCTTCTCCTACATCAAATCTTATTATTTGATTTCCCACTTGCATTGTAACAAATCCCCCTTCTAAACTTATCACCATCTTGGCAGTTTTCATAAATGGCCTTCCTAGGATCAAAGAATCATCCATACTAGTGTCACTGGTCATATCTAGTACATAAAAGTCCACGGGGAAAACTAGTTCCCTAACCTTCACTAGAATGTCTTCTATAAAGCCAAAGGGTTTCTTTATGGACCTATCAGCCAGTTGAACTACAACACTGGTTTCACTCAGGTTCTTCAATCCTAGTGCAAAGTAGGTGGCCTTAGGCATGACGTTAATGGCTGCCCCTAAATCAAGAAGTGCTTTCCCAAAACTAAGTTTCCCTATCTGACAAGGGATAGTGAAAGATCCAGGATCTTTGCACTTTGAGGGCAGGTGCCCTTTTAAGAGAGACGAAACATTAGTCCTTAATTGGACCTTGTTACTTACATTACCAACTCTCTTGTTAGTACACAGATCCTTTAAAAACTTTGCACATTTAGGCATTTGTTTCAACAGTACAAGTATAGGTACATTCACTTCAAGCTTAGAGAATAAATTGAGCATTTCCTTTTCTAACTCATCATCATGTTGTTTCTTAACTAAAGCATACGAGTTAGGAAAAGGTAAATATTTAGGGTCAACAGACTTACCTCTAGGAGACTCATCTCCTTGCTGAGTAGGTTGTTCTTGCGAAGAAGATTCTCCAACTTTGCGCTTTCCCTCTGCAATCTCCTTCCTCTTCTCCTCTTGTGAGGTCTCAACTTCCTCACTCTTCTTAGTCAGACTCTCAGCCTCATCGAGTGGTTTATCAAGAGGAGGACTCAGTACAGCCTCTTCATGCATCTGATCACCAACAAAATCATTCTGGAGGCTAGAGTGACCTCCCTCATTCAACTGACTCTGCTCAGCCTCAAAAGGTAGTTGTGTTTGCTCCTCTTCCTCCTCATATTCATATGCATCACCATATTTCCGTCCACTTCTTAGGTGCATAGAATGAATGTTTTGAGGATTAATCACCACATTAGACGGCAATCCACCTTTCTTTGCTTCCTGCTCAGCTTTTTCATTAAACATTTGAGAAACTAAGGTAGTTACATCTTTCTTTAGACCTTCTCCAAATTTTTCCATTAAACTTGACATCATCTGGTACATAGTATCTTGTTGAGATGTCGAAGAACTAGATGGAGGAGCATGAGCTGGATCATAATTCTTCATAAATGGAGGAGGAACATTAGCTTGTTGATTCGGCCTGTACCTTTGATCATTAGAGTTAGGCCTCCCTTGATATGAACCATAGACTTGTTGTGAGGGATAGGCATTAGCAGCTTGGTAGTTACCTCCCCCCCACTTAGGCTGTTGCTGTGGCTGGAAAGAGCTGAAATTTGTGGCTTGGTTTGAACCTCCCCCCCACTTAAAGTTCGGGTGGTCCCTCCATCCCGGATTGTACGTGGAAGAGTAAGGATCATATTTGGCTGGAGGCCTAGCATTGTTATACATGGCCGCCACTTCCGCTTGGGATGGACAGTCTGAGGGTAGGTGCATGGACGAGCCACAGTGATCACAGGATGAGGCCACCAAGGCCATAGAATCATCAACACAAGGAGTAGGCTGAACAAAGCGTCCATCCATCCGACTGAGGCTCTCAGTCAGCCTCTCAATAGAGTTGTACAGCTTGTCATCACTACTCACAGAGGCAACCTTTGGCGCAGCACCATACAAAGCATCACGTCCATAAAAATTCTGGTGATTAGAGGCCATGGTTGAAAATAAGTTCCATCCTTCATTGGATGATAAGTTGAAAAGTGAGCCATTAGAAGCAGCATCCACACTCATCTTGAGCTGTGGCACCAGGCCATCATAAAAGTACTGGACCAAATTGCCTTTGGAGATGTTGTGATTGGGGCACGAGTTCACCAAGGTGTTGAACCGGCTCCAATATTCATAGAATGTCTCCTGAGAGAATTGCTGAACACCTGTGATGTCTTTCCGCAACTTTGATATCTTGGAGAGTGGAAAATAGCGGTCTAAGAACACCTTCTTAAGTTGCTCCCAAGAAAGAGTGGCATAATGAGTAGGCAGGTTCAAGAGCCACTCCTTGGCTTTTCCTTCCAAGGAAAACTGGAACACTCGCAACAGAACGTCATCCAGGTCTGCATTAGGTGGCTTCATGGAGGAACAAGTATGATAGAGGCCAAGGAGGTGTGTGTGAGCATCCTCATGCGGAAAACCTGTAAACTTAGGCAGATGAGCAAGAAGAGATCCTTTGATCTCAAAGTTAGCGGGGTTAGCATAAAAACCTTGTGGTGCAAATGATGCATATGACTGTGTGAATTCACGCATAGGTCTATCATCATCATGTAATTGCCTACCCCCCTCAAAATGATGTTCATCCTCTTGCTCTCTCCTTTCACGTCGCTCACGCTCATGTTCATGTTCTCTTGCCTCTCTCTGATGTTCTCGATGGTCCTCTCTCCTTTCTGCCATAATAAAATGCTGGTCTAGGATTGTGGTATTAGAAGCGACAGATGAATTGTGTGGCTTTGATGTGGATCCTACAGATTGCTTACTAGCTTGCTTCTCGTGCTTTTTCTTTTTCTTAAGGTCTCTAAGAATCTTATTAATCTCTCTATCCAATGGCACTAGTGATGTGGTAGGGTTCATGCAATTCACTAAGTGCAACTATATGCAGTGGAAACTAAACAGCCAAGCAATTAGTCTCTGCAAAACAAATCAGCAAGACAAACACCAATACCAGCAGAATATGCAGCAAAATCCAGAAAAATGACAGACAAAAACACCAGTAAAAATCACAGCAAAGTCCTACAACTAAAAATCACCTACAACAAAAACTAAGAAAATGTAACTAAAAACCTAAGACAAGAAAGAATTCAACCAAACCGGCAACGGCGCCAATTTGATTTAACTCTTTTTCGTCGTCTAAAAAGAGCTAAAGCAAATAAAACTAGAATTAAACTACAATAGTTAGCAGCAAGTCCTAGGTCAATTCACAGTTCGGTTTTATCTCTTGCTTAGGTCAATTAATTACAAGTTAAGCAAATTATCAAACAGGTTGTGTGCAGGTTTTGTATGTAAGACTAATTAAAACTAATCTAAACTACAACTAACAGAATCAAAAGTGAATGAGTGAAAGTATGGATGAGATGTACCTCCTTCTCCAAGTACTCCGTGCTTATGTTTAATCGGACTTCATATACTTGTTCTTCTTAATATAAACTAGTTAAATTCTCAAGATCTCTTTAATCAAAGAAGTCTACAAGAGTTTAACTAATTTAATTAAGGCTTAAGCTCTTTCAAGCCAAGAACATACCTAAGCAACATTAAGTACCAAATCTATAGCACTTAAGAAACAAATTCATTCCACAAATGTAAGAGGAGCTAATCGCACACACATACATATATGAAACTACAAGAATTAAGCCTCGGTTTTCATGTCCTTAACAATCAAGAGAGGTTTTCAAGCTAACATAAAGTAGAACACCTAAAACTAGATGTCTAACCTATACACGCCTAATCAAGGTCATACATAGGCAAAAATTTACATCTAGCTTGAAACCTAAAAGAGAAAATTACAAGCATATGAAGCCATAGGTTAAGTCTACAAGCACATTTCCTTGGAGAAGAAGGATAGGCGATCTAGCCTGACATGGAGATGAAGGCGGATGAAGGTAGTTGTGAGATTCTGGGCATGGCGGAGGTTGCGAGGTGAAAGAGATGAAGAAGATGAAGATGGAGTTGAGAGAGTTTGTTAGAGGAGAGAGAGAAAGTGAAAAATGAAGTCAGTGAAGTTCAGGTGTGTGTAAGTTAGTTACGTTTTGGGGTTTTATAGTGGTGAGTAGCTTTGGAATTATCGCCCAAAGGGTATTTTTGGTATTTGGTAAAAGTTAGGATGAATGTGGACTAGATCTCATCTCCATGCATTTTCAAAGGTTCCTCCTTTTTCCTCAAGTGATTGTGCTTCCCTTTTTGCCCTTAATGAGCCCTCCAGACTTGAATTTGACCTTGGCGCCAATTTTGCCTCATTTGGAAAGATGCTCCCCAAGTAATTTCAAGCTGCAGGGTTGACTTTGCCTTAAATTAACTCTGCACCAAAGACTTCTGAAAAGTAGTTGACATTTCTGATCATTGTGCAGTCTGACTCTTGCACTCGCTGACTGATGGACTTTGGCTTCCGGATGCAGGACTTCATACTACAAGCGCGAGCACATTCACTTCCGGATGAGAATCCACTGGATGAGAATCCACTCCCTGATGCAACTCTTTGTCCGCCAGCGCCAGCACATTTGCTTCCGGATGTAAATCCACTTCCGGATGTGAACTTGCATCCTGATGCCAAGACTGTCCGCCAGCACCAGCACGTTTGCTTCCGGATGTGAACCTGAGTGCTTGTCATCTAGCCTTCCTTCTTGCCAAATTATCTCCACTGAAGCTCCACCAAGGGTGTATGGGGCCCACTTGGGACCCCCCTACATAAGGAACACATCACATAGTCAAAATGACCAAAATACCCTTGGTTTCATAAAATGCAAGTAATATGGCTGTTATTCTTCAAATATTTATACATAAGCATGCGCATAAAAATGTACCAATAATGATCAAATATAACAAATAAACCACACTAATTAAGCTCAAATGCACATGCTTAAAGGTATGAAATTTGGTCCAATCAGCAAGTAACACAAATTCCAATGCCAACTGAAACACAAATAAATTTACTAAAATTGCAAAACAGAATAATTAAAAGACACTGGAATACATAGTGAATAAAGTTACCTATCAAGAATTAGTGGCAAATAATAGAGCTTTCTGCAACTTAAAAATGGAAACCCCACATATGCCTCCATTATATTATTGTGTTCCTCAATTTTTCCTTTTCCAGTGGTTCTATTCCTTAACAGTGCCATTAGACATAGAAGAAATCTAGTGGGAGACGACTTCTCTAATGAGCTACAAAAGTAACAAAACTCAAAGCAATAAATTATTACAATTATGTTCCACAATCGAATATAGTCCAGTCTAGTAAATGCAATACCTGCACAAACTCAACTACCACAAGCACTTGAAATATGGGTATTGTCATTTTTAGAATTTCCTTGTAATCAATTAAATAAGTACATTAAATCCACAAGACTCCTTATTTCCCCATCAAATACAGTAACCTATGTGTAACATCAAGTTCAATCATCATTTAAATTCAATTCATTTCATATTCTATCTTCAAACAGTACATGAGTTAAAGTAAAATAGTCAAGCATCTTAAATTACTGGACTTTCACAAAAGACAGCCATTTTACAATTAAATAGTGATTCCGAATAAACTGTAAAAAACAGAAAAGGTAATGATTTCATATCCAACATTTAGTTTAACCTTATTTACACTTAACAACCACAATATTTGCAATGACTTTTTGAAGACTTCAAACACCATACTTTTGGATATCGTGCTTCTCAGTTATAATTTAATGCAATTTAATATAATCACATATCAACTTTATAATCACAAGGAATTACAATTGCTTTCTCAAACTTATCAACCATAACTCACATAGGCCATTCACATAAACTTCACAAAAGGCACACAAAATCAAACATTATGTTCAAAAAAAGTGCAAAATCACTCTCATGTCATACAATCAATCCTACTTAGTCATCATTGACACATCTAAACTCTAAAAGCTATACTTATTTTAAATCAAAGATTCTAGTTGAAATGGAGTTAAAATCAGAAATTTCCATGATATACAATAACTAAAACAAAAAACTCTTACATCCAATTAATACTCTATGCACACATAAATTTCATTAGGGAATATTATTTCCCTTCATCATCAAAACAGAAACTAAAACAGGGCAGCAATAATAGAAAGCATATTATGCTCTTCACAACTTTTAAACGCCTATTAACTTGAGAAATAAACTCATGAATTTACTATATTTATAAAACTCCCAATACATAAGTCCTTTACTACCCATACTTAATGGGTATCAAAATAGATACTTGAATTAGTTTTCACTACTCAACATCAGTAATAACAAGTCTTACATTCTCTTTATAATCTAACTTCAAAACAGAGATTAAGAAAAATCATATTCTTAACCATAATACAGTAATGATAATTAACGCACTCCCTCTACCTTCACTTTGTTATCAATTTCATTTAGAAAGCCCCATGTCCAATATAGATTATTCTGAACAATCTACTTAGTTTGATTTAAAATAGTTTTCAACAAGCAATGGTTAAATGCTAAAAACAGAAAAGAACCCAATCTTGCACTAATCCAACAATAACAGAAATGAATTAAGCATAAATTCAATAACTCATATACTATATATTTCACATAGATTAAACTGGTTCAATCTGCCCTTTCTATATCCTTCAAGAACAACCTATTGATCAAAACATCACCCTCCAGACACGGCAATTTATCACACAAAAGCAACGTATACTTCATTAGCATTTCAACAAATCAAAACAGAATATAACATGCAAAATCAAAAGCAACTTCATATCACTCAAAAGTTAACATGCATGAACGAAGGCTCAACAATTCCTCCATGCCTAGAAATACTGCATATATATATTGATTAAATCATTACAACTCTAATAAGCAGTAAATCACACATTCATTAACATAGCTCAACTTTATGATACCTCCACTAGGGAAAAATTAAAACTTTTGACTCACAAACCCCCCTTGAAATTCGTTAGAAACAGAAGCACCCATGACAGAAACCAATCGTATAGGAGAAAAGAAAAGGAATATACAGAATTTCAAATAAAGAAACCATCCTTTCAAACGAAAATTACACATATGAATTTGAAACAAATGATGCCACGTTTTGGATTACAAATTCCTAAAAGCCCCTTCGAACCCTAAGTATCCAAAATTTGAAACTTTTTGAAATCCCAAACAAAATCCAAGATAACCTTCGAATCCTTTTTCAAACATGAAAAATTAAAGTTTAGCTTTTATTTGAGGTGATTATTGGACCCAAGAACCCAGAAATCTGAATCGATTCTTTCTTGGAACTCGAAGAAATCTGAAAAAAGGAGTAGAAATAAGTGAGAAGCCTCACCTGAGTTCTCATCCATCGTTGCATGTTGTGTCGGCGGCTTGCTCCGCCGTAAATCTCCGGAAATCATTTCTGGAGCATGAGTGAACAAAGAGATATGGGTGACGGAAAGATAATGGGAGGAGGAGAGAAAAGACGGCCGGTTATATTAGGGTTTAATGTTCTTACCTTTATTTTAGGGCTTAAATTTATGGAGTACTTAGAAAGAGAGAAACGTAGAGAGAGAAAAAGAGAAAGAGAGAAAGTGCTTGGTTTTTCCATGTCAGAGACTGTTCAGGGGTCACGGAAACAGCCCCCTGACCGGCCATCGACCGGCAAAGAGGGGCCAGATCTGATTCCGAGTACCAAGGAGGGGCTTGGGGCTTCTTCGTCTCAAAACCTGGGGGGTACGACTGGGGTAGAAGAGACAGCGAACACTGCAGCAAGAAGGAAGATGCCGAGAACTACAGGAGCTTTCACGGGTGAGGTTTCTTTGAAGCCTAGGGTAGAGGAATGGATGAAAGATCATGAAATGGAGCAAGAAAATCAAGGCCCTAAGTCCTACAAAGAAGCGGTGAGACCAAACCCATGTTATGATGAGGAAGGGTATGAATATCCTTATAATGAGGATGACTGGGATGGGAGCCTTTTGACAAGCAATACAGAGGAAATGAAGAAGGGGGTCACCATTTTTGAGACGGAGAACGGGCCACAAATTTCTTTTTCAGAAGAAGAGAGATTGAGGCTAGGTAGGAAATGGCAGTATTCTCTCATTATTAAGCTTCTTGGGAGGAATCTTGGCTATATGCAACTCAATCGAAAGCTTCAAGCCATGTGGGGACAATCTGGACAAGTAGACCTCTCCTTCATAGGAAATGGGTTCATGCTAGCTACGTTCAGGTCTAAGGAGGATTACTTTTATGCACTGGAAGGGGGGCCATGGCTAATCCAAAACCATTACTTGACTGTTCAGACATGGAAGAGCAACTTCAATCCATGGACTGAAAGAATCAAGAAGCTTGCTATATGGGTAAGACTACCAGGTTTGCCAGTTGAGTATTATGATAGAAATTTTTTTTTAACTTAGGAAATCAGATTGGAACTGCCCTTAAGATTGATGAAATGACGTTGCGCCGTGCTAGAACAATGTGTTAGAATCTTAAGTTTTGATGGTGACTAAGGTATGATATGGTCTAGTACTTAAGAGAACATAATCAACACTTAGGAGGGATTAGATGACATGGTTAGAATCCTGAGTTAGATCACTTGAGAATGCAAGATCACTTCCGGTTAGATTAGGACTTGCGCATGCGGATGAATGCTTTCATCCCCCAGCGTCAGCAAGTAAATCACTAGGGATTTAACTTAGTCCATGAGAATTAGGTACACAAAACCTTAAGACTAAGCTATGTTTCAATCGGAAGTGAGTTTGCTTCCTGTTAGACTTAGACTGGCGCAGAGCGACAGAATAGATATTACCCCAAGCGTCAGTAAGTCTACTTCCCCAAGTGAAAGCGCTTCCTGTTAGACTTAGACTGGCGCAGAGCAATAGAATAGTTAGTACCCCAAGCGTCAGTAAGTCTACTTCGCCAAGTGAAAGCACTTCCTATTAGATTTAGACTGGCGCAGGTTGATAGACTAGATATAACCCCGAGCGTCAGCGGAAATGCAACATCAAGTGAAGTTGCTTCCTATTAGATCTTGACTGGCGCAGACTGATAGAATAGATTTCACCTTAAGCGTCAGTGAATTCACCACGTCAAGTAAAAGTGCTTCCGATAGCTCAGTGACTAGAGCTGAGTGGTGGAATGAAATAGACTAAGCGAGAGCAAGTCATGGTGAACTAAATCCCTCATCAAGTGAATTTACTTCCGGATGTAGAAGTGCTTCCGGATACACCTTAGATTTAGGATCACCCACTGCATGAGACTATATGATTATATTGCTAAACTAACGTTCAAGTGCAGCACACTCAGTAAGGTTGCTTCCGGATGAGAAGTTGCTTCCGCAAGCAATCAGAATGTCTGAACGTTCAAAGAGATGCAGTGTCAGAATGCTTTTAACAGAGCAGAGGTGTCAGGACTACTTTTCAGAGATAAAGCAAGTCAACCCTGCTGAAGCATTTAATAAGATGTTCCTTCCAACGGTAACAAGAGGATAACAGACACATTCAAACAACATTGTTACCTACCAAGCATGAGGAGTATGAGAACATAATCTGAAGATTCACTCAAGGTGTCAAAGCTCATACTGCCCACAAAAGTCAGAGTCCATAAGAGAGCTTCTGATAGCAAGAGAGGATCCAATAGCAAAGCACTCTTATCATTCATGGACAAGTGCTTGGAAGACAAAGTTCCTCTATGTGATAGCAAGCAAAATGTTAGAGTCCACGAGCTTCAGATAGCAAGAGAGCTTCCGATAGTGAGTCTCTTAACATCCTGGACTTATGCTTGAGGAACGAAGTCCTCTCTGACAGCAAGCAAGAGTCGGACCGTACAAAGTGTTTAGATGTCAGAACGACTTTTGTCAGAATAGTATTGTCAGAACAGTGTTGACAGAACAGCATGGTCAGAGCACCTCTTCAGATAAAGCAAAGTCAACCCTGCTGTGCATTAATGAGGACAACGTAAACAAGGCCCCAACGTCTATAATCAAACGGTCTTATTGCCTCTCCAACAGCTAGATATCCAGAGACTGGTATAAAAGGGATGTTCTTCATTTCTGAAGTAGGGGGCTTGAAAAAGAGAGAGAGAACAGAGCTTATTGTCTGAAACACTATTCTACATTCCTCTCATCTTCTACTCTCGGACTTTGATATGTAATATTCTTAGAGAGTGATTCATTTGTACTTAAGTGAGTAACATCATCCACTCTTTGAGAGAGTTAGTTTCGAGCTTAAGTGTTTAGCACAATCAGTTCATAGAGTGAACATAATTGTAATCTTACATTTTGTAAGGGGGAGCATTTAGAAGTTTTCTAAATCTCCATAGGTTGCAAGTTAGCCCGTAAAACTTGCATTTGTAAGGTTTGCAGGTGAACCCGTTGTAAAACCTGTGGGTTGTTAGGTGAACCCGTGCTCGTAAAACCTAAAGTGTAAAGGCTTCTCTTGTGCCTGGTTTAAACAAGAATAGTGGATTGAAAATCTCAGGTGGAGCCTGGGGACTGGATGTAGGTCTGGGTGACCGAACCAGGATAAATTTATGTGTGCATAAACTTACATTTAAACATTCTATTTTTGCATCACATAACATACTGACTTGTGCATACCATTACTCAGTAACATCATCACCAAGCACAAGCAGTCTTTCGAAAAGAAATAAAGTTTAAGTTTTATTCCCTCACCCAATTCACCCCCCCCTCTTGGGTGACAGCCACGCATTTCATTTGGTATCAGAGCAGGTCACTTGTTTAAAGGATCAAACGATCTCAAGTGCAAAGACCTTGGCTGATTTGGGTTAAAATGTTTTCCAAAGGCTTTGATCATACCATTCCACCTGTGTTAGAAAATATTGATTTTTGTTGGTGGAAAGCAAGAATGGAAAGTTTTATAAAATCCACTAGTTTGAAAATGTGGGATATTTTTGAAAATGATTTTGATTTCAAACCAAGAGGAAACTGGACTGAAAGGGAGAAACATTTGTTTTCCTTAAACATTAGAGCAATGCAAATTTTATACAAAGGCTTAACTGAAAATGATTTCCAGAAAATCAAACATTGCTCTAGTGCTAGAGATATTTGGAATACTCTTGATGTGATATATGCTTCTAACCCATCTCTTGAAAGCACAGCTGTCCAAAGCTCAACTCGTGCTCTTTGTGGATCATCTACTGATGAGCTTTTGGAAACAGATATTGAGGAAGCAGACTTCAGTGAAGAGAGTATCCATCTCTGCCTAGAAGATTCAGAAAGTGAGGTATCTGGATCTGAAATTGAACTCTCTGATTTGCAAGATGCATACAATGAGTTATATACTGAATATTGTAAACTTGCAAAAGAACTTCTAGGCTTAAAAGAAAAAGATAGGAAACTTGAAAAACTAATTTCTTCTTCTACATCTAAAGTTTCCGAGGGTTCTTTTAAAGAACTAGTGGTTCCGATAGCTAGCCCACTATCGGTAGGGAAAACTTCAACATGCCTTGAAAAATATTTTGACTGTAAACACGTGTTGAAGGAAAAAGAAAAGCTTTCAAAAGAAACTGAGATTTCAAAGGAACAAAAAGCTTTTCTAAAGAAAACTAATCATGATAATGATAGAAAACCCCATTTTGATTATCATTCCATTATCTGTCATTATTGTGGTAGATTAGGACATATTTCTCACACATGCAGTCTTAGAAGAAATTCAAATGTGAGAAATAAGTTTGTATGGATTCCTAAAGGACAAGTAAGGTCCAGTGCTAACCATGTAGGACCCAAGTACAAATGGGTACCAAAACATTCTCCTAGTGCCTTACTTGTGCAGGAAAAATCAAGAGTTCCTCTTATCCCAAAGAAGAGAACTCGTGGTGATGCAACTGCTGAAACCCACTGGTACAATCATAAGAAGCTGTCGGCAACCACAAGGGACAATGGTTCTGTCTCAAGGATGAGCTATCACAAAGTTCCATTCAATTATCCTGAGAAGAACAAGAGAGAGTGGATTCCTCGATCATCGTTGAAAAGGCTCTTAAATCCTACCTCTCAGAAGAAAGTGCTTCGAACCAAGGATAAGTATAGAAGATCTCCTTGGGTAAGCAAGGGATCACTTAGCAACGAAGCATTTGATAGTAAAATCTCCTATGCTAATGTTAGATGGACTTATTGAGATTTTACATTAAGCATCCTAAGGTGTGAACATTATATTCATCATAGAAGAAAGCTTGAAGAAATAAGTAATGTTCATAATCTACATACTGTCCATGACTATCTTGATCAAAAACCTTGTATATCCTTGTGCATATAGTCATGAAAGATTCACCATGCCATACACATAGGACGTAATCTAAATGCATGTGAACTATATATAGCCTACAAACTGACCTTCAGATCCAGACTTGGATACAAAAGGAAGGAACTATCTGGTATTTTGTAGGAAGGGCAATCCGAAGGTTCAGAAAGACAAGGGTGAAGAAGACCCTTGCTAAAAGGAAGATCTCCTCCCCCCACAGTGAGCCATCTGATTCATGTGCCCCCAACAATCTGCTAGCTCAGAGGCAAACTTGAGATAGCGCTGAGTGATCAACCTGCGGAGATACCTTCTGCTGAACCTGTGTCTCCCTCTGCGCCAGCACCCAATCTGAGTGAAGAGCTGTGTATGAAGTATGGGTTCAAGAGGCCAGAGATGCCAGTGGTAGTGATCACAAAGTAAATTCATCCCTCTGCACCAGCTCCAATCCATCCTATTAGCCTCAGCAAGACTCAGGACTGTACCTCATCTGAACAATTAGTCAAGTCTTGATAAGCATTCGTCACGCATAGATTTTGGTACTGCTCTAAATATAGATTCCATACATTGCCAACCAAAATCAAGCGAGCTACTGCTAGATGCGAATGGAGCTATGGTGATATCATTCTTACCTTCCTCCTTACTTGAATAATCACTTGGCTAGTAAATGCATGATGGGCTCAACAGCTCTTATTTCTCTGAAACTGATATGATTTCCCTTATCTGTGATGAACACTTATTTTCTGTAAAAACGACCCTATCATATCAAATTCATTTTCTGATATAATGCATACAGATTTTACAAATTCAAGAAGTCCGACACCTTGAAACTGAACCTTCTTCAAAACCTTCTGAATTTGTGCATGTTGAATCATTGTGTTCTAAGATTTCTGACATTGTTAAGATGATTCGGAACTAGTTTCAGAATTTTGACACTAAAACTAAAAATCTTCCTCAGAGTTTTTCATATGGTGTCTAAATCATTTTACTCATATATGCTTAGTGAATTCTTTTAAGGGCACCTCTCATGGAAGAAAATGGTTTATGCATTCACCTTGATTTTTGAAAGATCCTTTTGAAATACAAACTTTCAAAACAGATTCTGATCCTCTTTAAACCTACATGACAACCGTACCTCATGATAGCACTCAAAAGCTATTTCTGATTTTCCATTTCATGTGGTATCTCTTGCATCAACTTTTTCAATGCATAAGCAGCTATGGTTTCGAGAACAATACATCCCTCTTAATTACATCTTTAAGTTCTCAATCTACTAATGATCTCAGTTCAAGTTTGTGGTTTAAGAATGTTGACACAGATTATTGAAGCTTGAACAATGAATATAACCAAGAGAGAATGACAACGAAAATGTCTCTTATCAAGATGTGTGGAATGGCTATACCAAACCTGAGAAACTTTCGCCAATACACATGAGCATTTCTATCCCTTACATATTCTGTTGTGAAATTAAATGGATAGTCTCTCTCTTGTCTGACATGCATTAGAAATTTTAGGAAATGCCTTGAATTAAACTCTGCTAGATCTGTAAAACATGGCATAGTATCACAAGCATGCTATAATCTGTATTAATTTCAAGCTTGTTGATATCCTAAGAACAATGAGATCACATTGAGCATATCTAGAAGAACTCGAGCTAATATTTGGAAATTATTCTCGTAATCATATGCTGAAATTTGGTTGTTTTTGTAAAACGAATTCAATCCTAATCAAATTATTTTGTGAGGATGAAGATTCTCTTTTTCAAAATTTCATTGTGTTAATAATTCACATGTCTTCATGATCTAACATGAACATCCTTGAGGCATATTTATTGAACTATACTTGCTTACGAAACTCTGAAAATATGCCACCTGTTTGATACTCGCTATACTATCACATTGATATTTATCTATGAGAGTATAAATGGAGTTCATGTCTTGATAGTGAAACTATGTGAACGTGTAGACAATTTCAAAATTAGTTCTCACATAATCATTGCTCTTATTTTCTTAAAACCAAATTAGCAAGCATGATTTCTTAAAATTATTAACTTGTGCTGACTAACACAGATTGACTTGAATGTCCTGAGTATGGTCTCCAATGTTAAATCTTAAGTTCTTTCACTGACCATCAGGAAGCGCTTGCTTCCTCAAGCACATGCAGGACCAATCATCAAGTCTGAGCAAGGTTGCTTTCGCAACAATCAGCGTCTTCGATAGCAGGCCAACTATTGAACCATGGGAAGAGTAGAGTGACTGCCCAGTCATGTCCGCTTGTGGTTGTAGCTCAGCTTGCCGAAGCGAATCATCAAAGCACTTGCGCTAGGGGTTTCCACTTGAGATAGCACACCTCTTGAAGATGTCAGGAAGCATGCTTATCTGCGTATGATTCAGATTCCTGAGTCTAATAGAGTATGAGTACCCCTCATCTGTGGTAACATCTACACCTTACCATTTCTTACATATGATGCATACATGGCATTGGTAAGGGTGTCAACTTAGGATGTTTCTCTCAATCTGCATTGACTTCAAAATCATTCACTGTCTTAGAAAATCATCCTAGCTCACACATCTGTATCCTCTAAATGACATGCTGGAAAGTAATTGATAACATACCTCTCTTATATGCTTCCTTTCTTGATTTAATGATGATTAATCTTAATATAGAAAGAGAAGTAAGTGGACATTACCTGTTAATGATCCCTTGAAAATAGAGAGTCACATGCTGTCATCGATAATAAACTCTTAAGATGCTGTGATGCAATTTGTTTGGAAATTATTTTTGGCACTTTTAAAAACACAAATTTCATTTGATTTGATTTCATTTCATATGGTATCACAAATTTCCTTTGGCATTCAATCATTTCCTTTGATACCACAAGTTCAAACTCACAGATCTCATTTGATTTCATTAGGTATCAGATTTCATCTCATTTGAATTTAAAATCACATATTTCATTTGATATCATAATCATCATTTTTAAACACATCAAAATTACTTTTGATATCATGTTAATCAATTCGAGAGGATCAAAATTACATTTGGAAAGAATTTTCACCTTCAAAAAGAAAACTGTTTTGTATGTTTTGATCTTAATTTAATTATGATTAGATTTGATGTATCAATATCTCCTTTGAAAAACATGTTTAACTATCCTACATAGTGTTTAGGGAAAATACAATCATTTAGGATCATGAGCCATTATTGCTGTTCCTTGTTAATTCTCGTACATTGTATTGAATAGTCTAGAACAAATCTTTATTAGCGATACATAGGGAGAAATATTAGGTAGAAAGCCCATTCCTAGGAGAACGATAAAAGTATCCCCATCCCTAAGGCTAGCTTGCACCTGTTGGATTTTGATGAAGCCAAAAGGGGGAGAGAGATGAGATGTCTAGAGATGAGATGAGATGTCTAGAGATGAGATATAAGATGTCTAGCGAGAGATGAGACATGAGATGTCTAGAGCTGAGAGATAGATAAGATGCCTAGATTTTTGGGGAGAGAAATGGGGAAAGGAATATAGCTCTAGGATGAGTGATCTAAGTTTAATTATGTTCTCTAGTCATCTATGGGTTTGTCATCATCAAAAAGGGGGAGAATGTTAGAATCTTAAGTTTTGATGGTGACTAAGGTATGATATGGTCTAGTACTTAAGAGAACATAATCAACACTTAGGAGGGATTAGATGACATGGTTAGAATCCTGAGTTAGATCACTTGAGAATGCAAGATCACTTCCGGTTAGATTAGGACTTGCGCATGCGGATGAATGCTTTCATCCCCCAGCGTCAGCAAGTAAATCACTAGGGATTTAACTTAGTCCATGAGAATTAGGTACACAAAACCTTAAGACTAAGCTATGTTTCAATCGGAAGTGAGTTTGCTTCCTGTTAGACTTAGACTGGCGCAGAGCGACAGAATAGATATTACCCCAAGCGTCAGTAAGTCTACTTCCCCAAGTGAAAGCGCTTCCTGTTAGACTTAGACTGGCGCAGAGCAATAGAATAGTTAGTACCCCAAGCGTCAGTAAGTCTACTTCGCCAAGTGAAAGCACTTCCTATTAGATTTAGACTGGCGCAGGTTGATAGACTAGATATAACCCCGAGCGTCAGCGGAAATGCAACATCAAGTGAAGTTGCTTCCTATTAGATCTTGACTGGCGCAGACTGATAGAATAGATTTCACCTTAAGCGTCAGTGAATTCACCACGTCAAGTAAAAGTGCTTCCGATAGCTCAGTGACTAGCGCTGAGTGGTGGAATGAAATAGACTAAGCGAGAGCAAGTCATGGTGAACTAAATCCCTCATCAAGTGAATTTACTTCCGGATGTAGAAGTGCTTCCGGATACACCTTAGATTTAGGATCACCCACTGCATGAGACTATATGATTATATTGCTAAACTAACGTTCAAGTGCAGCACACTCAGTAAGGTTGCTTCCGGATGAGAAGTTGCTTCCGCAAGCAATCAGAATGTCTGAACGTTCAAAGAGATGCAGTGTCAGAATGCTTTTAACAGAGCAGAGGTGTCAGGACTACTTTTCAGAGATAAAGCAAGTCAACCCTGCTGAAGCATTTAATAAGATGTTCCTTCCAACGGTAACAAGAGGATAACAGACACATTCAAACAACATTGTTACCTACCAAGCATGAGGAGTATGAGAACATAATCTGAAGATTCACTCAAGGTGTCAAAGCTCATACTGCCCACAAAAGTCAGAGTCCATAAGAGAGCTTCTGATAGCAAGAGAGGATCCAATAGCAAAGCACTCTTATCATTCATGGACAAGTGCTTGGAAGACAAAGTTCCTCTATGTGATAGCAAGCAAAATGTTAGAGTCCACGAGCTTCAGATAGCAAGAGAGCTTCCGATAGTGAGTCTCTTAACATCCTGGACTTATGCTTGAGGAACGAAGTCCTCTCTGACAGCAAGCAAGAGTCGGACCGTACAAAGTGTTTAGATGTCAGAACGACTTTTGTCAGAATAGTATTGTCAGAACAGTGTTGACAGAACAGCATGGTCAGAGCACCTCTTCAGATAAAGCAAAGTCAACCCTGCTGTGCATTAATGAGGACAACGTAAACAAGGCCCCAACGTCTATAATCAAACGGTCTTATTGCCTCTCCAACAGCTAGATATCCAGAGACTGGTATAAAAGGGATGTTCTTCATTTCTGAAGTAGGGGGCTTGAAAAAGAGAGAGAGAACAGAGCTTATTGTCTGAAACACTATTCTACATTCCTCTCATCTTCTACTCTCGGACTTTGATATGTAATATTCTTAGAGAGTGATTCATTTGTACTTAAGTGAGTAACATCATCCACTCTTTGAGAGAGTTAGTTTCGAGCTTAAGTGTTTAGCACAATCAGTTCATAGAGTGAACATAATTGTAATCTTACATTTTGTAAGGGGGAGCATTTAGAAGTTTTCTAAATCTCCATAGGTTGCAAGTTAGCCCGTAAAACTTGCATTTGTAAGGTTTGCAGGTGAACCCGTTGTAAAACCTGTGGGTTGTTAGGTGAACCCGTGCTCGTAAAACCTAAAGTGTAAAGGCTTCTCTTGTGCCTGGTTTAAACAAGAATAGTGGATTGAAAATCTCAGGTGGAGCCTGGGGACTGGATGTAGGTCTGGGTGACCGAACCAGGATAAATTTATGTGTGCATAAACTTACATTTAAACATTCTATTTTTGCATCACATAACATACTGACTTGTGCATACCATTACTCAGTAACATCATCACCAAGCACAAGCAGTCTTTCGAAAAGAAATAAAGTTTAAGTTTTATTCCCTCACCCAATTCACCCCCCCCCTCTTGGGTGACAGCCACGCATTTCACAATGTTTGCCCGTATGTGCGTTGAAATTGATTTAGAGTCTCCTCTTATCCCCTCATATAATGTTGATGGTAATTCTTTGAGGATTGAGTATGAGGGGCTCCACTTGATTTGTTTTCACTGTGGGAAATTTGGTCATGCCATTGAACAATGCCCTGTTAAAAGAGCTCAAGAAGTAGATAAAGAAAAGGAAAATAGGGGGAATGAAGCTATGCAAGTAGAAATGATAGCCGGTGAGAACGGAGGTCAGGTGCCGCAGAAATATGGGGAATGGATGTTTGTGCAGGATCCAAGAAAGGGGAGAAAAGTATCTCAAAAGGCTACAAAATCAGGGCCAGGACAGGGAAAGATGGGAGAGAACACTGTTAATAAGTCTAGATTTGCTGTATTGGAAGTAGAAGATGACAACCTTGCTGTAGAGGAAGGAAAGAATGAGGTGAGTGATAGGCAAGTCCTAAGAGACTTCTCAAACAAAGGAGAGAGCGATAATGCAAGAAGTTACCGAGGGAAAGGAAAAAATGTAGAAACAAGAGGATTAAATAAAGGGGTAGAGAAAATCTCTAGGGGTCCAAACATAGCAGAAAGTAAAGAAAGGAAGTTTGGTGGTAGAGCAGGAGGAGGTGACAAGGAGGGAGAAGATCTAAAAGGGGAAGGCCAAATTAGAGGAATTGGCCAAGAGTCTGCGCAAGAGGGCGGGAGTAAAAAAAAGAGAGTAGGCTTGGATTTTTCACAGGAAATGAGGATTGAAGATCAACAAAACAGAGTGAGATTAGGCTCTCTTAGTGATAAGAGTCAGGGTAATAGTGAGACCGAAAAAGTGGATCAAGAAGAGACAGTCATGAACCCCTCTATTGTGAATCTGTCAGATCAAGAAATGGAGGTTGAAATAGACAAACCACCGGATCCAGGAAATGGTACAGAGTTAATGGAAATTAATGATGTGGAGAAGATTCTTGATAATCAAGAAGACCAATGGGAAGATGATGAACTTATTCATCAGTGCAATGGAGTTGAAGGTACTAATACCTTCTAAGCTGAGTAATAGGGTGTTGATCCTTCCATCAATAATTTTTTTTAATGATTATTACATGTAATGCGAGAGGGGCAGCTGGAAAAGATTTCTGGACTGCTGTAAAGGAATTGAAGCGAAGATATAACCCGAAAATCTTTGTGTTAGTTGAAACTAGATGTAGTGGTGAAGTGGCCCAACAAGCCATTAAGAAAATGGGATTCAAAAATCAAGCTTTAGTTGATGCACAAGGGATGTCGGGAGGCATTTGGTTGATGTGGAATGATGACTCCATTCAGATCAAGGTTCTGAAAAAGCACAAACAGTTCCTTCATTGTGAGATTATGGGTGTATCAAGGTTCCCATGGTATTTTACTGCAGTGTATGCTAGTCCCAGAGCTCAAGAAAGGCAAGAATTTTGGGCAGAAATGGAACAACTAGCAGTACAAGTGCGAGGGTCTTGGTTACTTTCAGGAGATTTCAATGATATCAAAAATAGAAATGAACAAAGGGGAGGGGGAGAAATTAATGAGAACAAATGCAAGAAATTCTGTGAAAACATAGAAAAATGCAGGCTTATTGATTTAGGTACAGAAGGTCCCCGATATACTTGGAGAGGGCCGAGAGTAAAGTTAGCAAGCAGATTGTACAAAAAACTGGATCGAGCATTGGCTAATGTAGAGTGGAAGATGAAATTTGGAGAAGCTAAAGTCAAAGTGGGACTGAGATCACAATCTGACCATCACCCACTATTAATCCATTTGAATACTAGTAACAAAGATAGGGGCGAAAGGCCATTCAGATTTGAAGCTGCCTGGCTCACCCATGCGACCTTTAAAGAGTTTGTAGCTAGTAAATGGACAAACACAGAGGAGGTTTGGAAGACCTTGAATAAAATGGAGGAGGAATTAAAACACTGGAATGTTCATACTTTTGGCCATATAAATCAGAGGAAAAAAGAATTGACAAGGAGAATTGATGGTGCTCAAAGGGCTCTGCAAGAGGCATACAACCCCCACCTTGAAGAGCTTGAAGCTTCCCTACAAGAAGAATTACGAGAGGTATTGATGCAGGAGGAGATTTTATGGTATCAAAAAGCTAGAACAAAATGGTTGAATGATGGTGATAGGAACACTTCCTATTATCACATGAAAACCAAGATCAAGAGAAGCCGGTGCAAAGTGACGTCCCTTAGGAATGAAAATAATGAATGGATTGATGGTAGGATTGAAGTAGGACAGCTTGTCAATGACTACTTTCAACGTCTCTTTCACGAGGAAAATGAGGACAGGAGATGGACCCACACTTATCATAATTGGCCAGAAATTGAAGCTGACTCTTGGAGAATGCTAGATGTCCCACTCACCAATGAGGAAATCAAGATTGCTATGTTCTCTATAGGAGGTTTGAAGGCTCCTGGAGAAGATGGGTTTCAGGCAATTTTCTTTCAAAAGTGCTGGGAGACGGTTGGTGAGTCTGTTTGTCGGTCATTACGACAGGTTTGGGAACAACCAAATCAACTCTCAGAAATCAACAAGACTCTGATCACGCTGATTCCTAAGATTGAGAACCCTGAGAAAGTAAAACAATTTCGGCCCATATCACTTTGTAATGTGGTGTACAAATGTGTCTCAAAGATAATTGTGAGTAGGTTGAAGAATTTAATGACAAAGTTGGTCTCCCCGTACCAAGTTAGTTTTGTCCCAGGAAGGAATATTCAAGAGAATATTATTATAGTGAATGAGATGATTCATTCGATGAGGAGAAAATGTGGTAAAAAGGGTTATATGGCCATAAAGGTTGATCTTGAAAAAGCTTATGACCGCATTAGTTGGAACTATATGAAGAAGGTGTTGGAGGAACTTAGCTGCCCACATGAAATGGCAGAAAGAATTATGAAGTGTATCAACACGACCTCTACTAGCATTTTATGGCATGGAGACAAAATGGACCCCTTTCGACCCTCTAGGGGACTGCGACAAGGAGACCCCCTTTCCCCCTACCTATTCGTACTTGGCATGGAAAAACTAACTCACTTGATCCTTGATAGTGTGAGAGAGAGAAAATGGAGAGGATTGAGAGCAGGTCAAAGAGGACCTTTTATCACTCACATGATGTTTGCTGATGACCTTGTTTTATTTGCAGAAGCTAACCAAACAAATATGAATGCTATTCTTAATTGTTTGCAGGTTTTCGGAGAAATGTCGGGCCACAAAGCAAGTGAGGAAAAAACCGTGATTTATTTCTCACCTAATGTTGCAGGAAGAACGTGTAGAGACCTCTGCCGGATGAGTAACTTCAAACAAGTGGAGGAGCTGGGTCAATACTTAGGAGCCAATATCAGGTTTCCTAAAAAAAGAAGAGACAAGTATAAAAATGTGGTGGAGAGGCTGAGAAAGCGCTTGCAAGGATGGAAAGCTTCGAGTCTGTCCCTTGCAGGTAGGATATCATTGGTCAAATCAGTCACAAGTGCGATGGTGATGTACCCAATGCAACATGATAAATTGCCCCAAGGAATTATTGACGAGATTGAGAGGTTACAAAGGAACTTTCTGTGGGGGGAAGAAGAAGGTAAAAGAGTCTGGCACCCAATAGCATGGGAAAAACTTTGTAGCCCAAAAGAGCAAGGGGGGGTCGGTATTAAGTCTCTTAAGATCATGAATGAAGCTTTCTTGCTTAAGTTGCTTTGGAGACTTCATACAAACCCTTCTGATCTATGGGCTAGAGTTCTAGTTGGAAAATATGGTAGAAATTGGGTTGAAGGCAGCCAACTAATTGCGAAAGATTCTGATTCTCGTTTATGGAAAGAACTAGCCAAGCTCTGGAGTAGTTTTATGCAGAAGATACAGCGAGTAGCGGGCCCTAATTCAGGGAGTGAACTCATATGGAAAGCCACAAGTCATGGTGAGTTCACAACAGCTAGTGCATATACAGAACTACAGGGTGTGACTGAATGCCCATACAGAACTACATGGATAAGGATTTGGAAGTTGAAAGTTCCTGAGAGAGTTAGGGTGTTTGCTTGGAGATGTGCACATAGAAAATTGCCCACTAATTCACTAACTCACAAGTGGAGTGGAGGGTCTGGAGTATGTTCTATTTGTAACAGACAGGAGGAGGACATATTACATGCCTTAAGGGATTGTCCAAGCGCAAATTCTTTATGGAGGAAAATGATCATACCAGCTAGAAGGGCAGAGTTCTTTGGCACAAATTGGTGTGAATGGTTCCAACAAAATCTGTCAAAACACTCTTCAAGTTGTGATGAGGAGATGTGGCCTGAAACTTTTGTAACAGGATGCTATATGATATGGTGGTGGAGAAATTTAAAGAGGAAAAATCCAGATTTTGAACTTCCTTCTCATGGGGATAAAAGTATTAGACAGAGGGTGGCAAATTATTTTCAACGGTGGGACATGGAGGTATGTAATACAATCAGAGGTGTTGTTACAGGAACCTCATGGAAACCTCCACAAATGGGCTGGTGCAAGTTAAATGCAGATGGAATGACATCCAGTCTTGGGTGGGGTGGTTGTGGGGGAGTAATTAGAGGGGATGAAGGAGGATGGATTCAAGGTTTCACCATGAAACTCAACACTAGCAATGCTCATGAAGCTGAAGCTTGGGGAATTCTTAAAGGATTACAACTTTGTTGGAACATGGGGATTAGAAAGTTAGAAGTAGAGTCTGATGCAAAAAATATAGTTCAGCTGTTTGCAGGAAAACAACCAAGAAGAGCACTGCTTGAACCTTGGGCAAGCATATGGTTAATGAGAAATCTGAATTGGCAACTCAAGTTTTGCCATATTTTGAGAGAAGGTAACAAGAGTGCGGATGCAATTACTGCACTATGCTGGAAGCTGCAGCAGGAAGAAGTGATCTGGGACACACCACCTGTGGAGATAGAACAAGTATTACAAGAAGACTCATGTGAACTTGAGGAAGCTCGCATACAGTGGGCTAGTGTGTAATGGGCGTTGCCCCTTTTCTTTACCTAAAAAAAAAAATTTATGGAGTACTTTATTTTAAAATTTAGCTTATTTTTTTAAATTGGGGCTTTAACTTTTTTTTAAATTGGGGCTTTAACTTTTAAGTATTCGCGTCTCTTTATTTTTATTAGATTTTTTTATCAGCTTATTCACGTCTCTTTTATTAATATGAGATGTAGAAAATATTTTCCCTTTATTATCTACATCTAATAAAATAAATGAGACGTAAAAAAATATTACTCTTCATTATCCACGTCTAATTTTTAAAAAAGAGACGTGGAAACTACCGCATTTTCTTTTTACATCTAACAATAGGAAATTAGACGTGAAATGGGGACGTAAATTCTATTTTTTCTAGTAGTGAAATCTATATAAAATTGGGGAGTCATCACTTCCCTGTGAAATCTAATAGGAAGCTTCAAGTTGATAGAGTTGGAAGGATTATGATTCATGATTAAATTCTATATGGAATCCGACTACATACTTGTTAGGATGTCCATGGGTAGTTCTAGGGCACTATTTGACGGTCCATCCATGGGAGCCCACCTTATCTCCATCAAACTTGGTAATAAAAAATATTTATGGTTGAGTTTGCCTCCCTCATTTACCTTATCACTACTTTAACAAACATGTCCTTGGGGAAATTGTCTTAGCTTTAGGCCAAGTGGTAAAAATCGATTACAACACAAAGGGTTTTGGATAATGCGAGGTTTGCTCATTAGTTGTGAAACTCTACCTCACCCATCATTTGGTTTCAAGATCAAGCTTAATGACCCTCATTATGTTGAGTACGAATGATTGCCTATAATTTGTTACAACTGTGGAAACTACATCCACCTTAATGATCTATGACCTTTAACCATGAAACAAAAACATGTTAGTTTAGCCATGCCTACCTCACTAGAAAACTTGCCGCCGATGACTCAATCTACTATATTTCGCCAACTAGAGGAAAGGGAGAAGCAACTTTTTGGACCTTGGATGCAGGTTCTTCCTTGGGATGGGAGAGTGAACAACCCCTATATGTCACCAAACACTGATTCCGCCTCTTTTAGTAATAATGCCAATAGGTTCAAGTTCTTGGGAAGTACTGTTGAACAAGATTGACAAATCATCGGATTTGTGTGGTTTTTATATGCTAAATTTGAGGTAATCAAGAAAATAGAGGTGTAATTTGTATCCAAGTGTGCTTAATTAATGTCTAAGATCCTAGGTAAAAGAATAATAAAAAAAGAGTATATATATCTATATATATATATATATGTTAATTTAAGAAAAGCAATTATATATATATATATATATATATATATATATATATATATTGAAAAAAGAATTGATTTATTATTATATATTGTTATTAGAGTCATTATTATTTTGAATTTTCATTTTGTTCCTCCTGGAATCAGATGAGGACGTGGCAATATTGGGCTTTTGGTGAGTGAAGTCATTGGTCTTGACTTGAAATGGGCCAATAATCAAAAGGCACAAGGGGATTGTTTGGAATGGATCGAAGGGAGTAGAGATTGAAGTAGGAAATGAATTAAAAAAAAGGAAAGGTAGCTGCCGAGGAGGGCGCTGCAGGGGCAGGAGGCAGAGGCGAACAGTGAGGAGCAGAGGGCTGGACGAAAAGAATGAATTGAATGGAGGAGAGGAAGAAACGCGAAAGCAGAGAGCAGGGAGGTGCCCAACTTCCTTCTCACATCCTATCTCTCCATCTTTATTTGTTCTCTTTTCCTCCTATTTCCACCATGATTTCTCTCCGTCCCCTTCTTATGGGATGTAACTAAAACACCCTCTTTGCTCTTGGGAATGATGAGGTTATGGCTTGAGCTCTCATGCTTAATAGGGGAGTCTTGTTATTTTTCATTTCTCTTGTATTTATGATTTTCCTAGGTTTAGGATTGTCATTTATACTTTGATTTGAATTATTGTGTTTATTTGAGTTTGATTGTGGTATTGACTTGCAATGAGGGATTTGGACTCAACAATATGTATGGTCATACATATGTTCTTTATAATTCATTAGATATCTATTTACTCATGGTATTGGTAGATAGTTTGTTGAATTGAATTGTAATTAAACTAATGCATTACAAGTCATTAATCACACTCTAAGGTATTTAATAATGCCTAATTAAATGAGTTCATGAGATTAGGTGTTAGACTTGCCGGTTGGTGAGGTTTAATATTTTAGGAAACTTAGAGAAACTCAAAATGAACCTATTGATTGCTTGAGTAACATTGGACTTTAATCCTTAGATTTTATTTTATTATGTGGGGTTCTAATAGTGAAGTAAAATATTAAGATTAATTAAGTGGCGATTCGGGGTCCCGGTCGTAGGATTAATAGTTCATTGCAAGTAATATGTCCACTAGCACTAAAGAGCTTAACAATGCCTAATTGGATGAGGTTTCAACAACTAGGTATTGGACTCATGGGTCCATGGGGTTTGGTAAATTAGAGATTTAGTGCATCTAACTCCCTAAAAATCCTTAGAAAGCTATGATTGCCATTGAAAGTCATTCCTAAGAGCAATTCCATATCATTTGACTAAATCTTTACTTATTTCAACTCTTATTTCCCCCCTTTTGCATATCACACCTTTTACTAATTTTGATTATTAATTCATAACAATTTTCCTCATTTCAAACAAGTTTAACATTTAGTTACTAGGTAATTAGTTGCATTTTATAGGCTCCTCTGAGAACGATACCCGGGGTAACTTTCGCTTACCTTGAGGTCCTAAAATTTCTTGAAGGACTAGACCCAAGGCACACTACACCGACCGTAAATCCGGTGTCCTTCAAGTGGCGTCGTTGTCCGGGGAGCCAAGTAATTGGTTCCCTAGTAATTGGTTGTCAAACTTGTTTGACGGGGTCTTTGTTTAGGTTTATTTAGCTTAGATTAGTTTCATTTAGGTTAGGTGCATATTAGTCTAGTTCCATATAGTTTAGGTAATTTAACTTAATTGCATTTAAAGTTTAGTTTTTTTTCCATTTGCATATTATTCTTAAAAAAAATCATTGCTACTTGCTTGCATTTGCTCTTGTTACTGCTAACATTTTCTTGCAAGATACTTAAGAGCTATGGATGTGAAACTCCAAATCCTAGAAGTGGTCCAAATGCTCCAAAAGGATAAGAATTGCGAAGAGGCAAGATTTGCATCTCTTGAAGCCAAAATTGAGCAATGGGAGACTAGAATGACAAACTTGCAATCTCTTGCAACTCAACTTTCAAATCGCATACATGATCAACAAGCATATGGGCAAGTGAAGAAATTCCCTTCTGTTACCATGACCAACCCCAAAAAGCTTAATGCCATAAGCTTACGAAGTGGCAAGAAGGTGGAAGTTGATGAAGATGAGAATAATGACAAGGTTGAGGTAGTGTTTGATGAGAGCATTACATTGCAATCCAAAAGCTTTACTCTACCAAAGAGTGAGAGCAACCAAGAGAAGCTCTTAGCTACTCCACCTACCTCCAAGTTCAAGAAAGCAGTCAAAGTTGATGTGCCAATTGAATCGCCCAACCCTCCCTCTCCAAGTGTAGGTAAGAAGGTAAACATCTCTGAACTTCTTTTTCCTCATGCTTACTTACAAAATCAAAGAATTGTTGAGAAAAAGCAAGATGATGAGATTCTTGACATGTTTCGTAAGGTTGAAGTGAATATACCTTTGCTTGATTTAATTAAAAATATTCCTAAGTATGCCAAGTCACATAAAGAGTTGTGCACACGCAAGAGGAGTTTTCAAACTAACATGAAAATTCAATTCCCCTTTAGTGTGTCTGTTTTGTTTGAGTCACAGTTTCCCATTAAGTGTAGGGATCCTGGTTCTTTCAGCATTCCATGCACCATAGGTAGAACCACCATTCCACATAGGGCTGTGCAAAAATTTCCCGTCCCATCCCATCCCGGCCGTCCCGGCCCGGCCCGTGGCCTTTCGGGACGGGAAATTTCTGTCCCGATAATTTCCAGGACGGGACAAAATCGGGACGAGACAAAAATGCCTTCGGGACGGGACGGGATACGGGACAGGGGTGTCCCAGTCCTGTCCCGTCCCGAAGTACATATTATTAAAAAAAAATAAAAAAAAATAGGATTCAATCTCTCACTCTCACTCTCTGTTGTCTCCTACAGTCCACATCTCTCTTTTGATTTCACCTCTTTCTTCCTTGGTTTCCTCTCCCTCTCCTTCTGACCGTCTCCTCCTCCTAATCTCCGCCATGGCTTCCTCTCTCGTCGCCTCTGCCGCCGCCAGCAGATCATGCCGGACCTTCTTCATATCCACCTACTCCTTCTCTCTTTGCCTCCCTCCCAACGCCAACGATCTCCCACAAACCCAGCCACCTTTTTCCCAAAAATACCATTTCCACCTTCACCCATATATGCTCCTCCATCCCCATCACCCATCACTTTGTTTACCAAAACGATAACACCAACAGCCCCCTACAAATCAAAACCAAACAATCCTCACTCTTTGGCGTTGGTTTGGTCCATGTTTTGACATGTTTGGCCTTTACGAAATTCGATCTCGCCCACTTCCATGATGATGGGTGATGGGGTTTGTTTGGCTTCTTCCTTTCTCAGATCTGTTTCAATTTGCCTTTGTTTTTCTTACTCAGATCTGATGTTTTAGTTTTTTTTTTCATTTTTTTGAAATCACATTTTTTGCCCCATCTCCACTTTCTTGTTCTCTCTCAAAACAAATTCGGGAATGTCCCGTCCCGACCCGGTCCCGTCCCGTTCCCGATCGGGACGGGACATGAATCGGGACGGGACGGGACACGGGACAGAAACCTCGTCCCGAGCCATTTTCGGGACGGGCGTGAAATGCGTGGCTGTCACCCAAGAGGGGGGGGGGGTGAATTGGGTGGCAGAATAAAACTTATGATTTTCTCTTTTAAAACTTTACTCCTTGTGCTTGATGAGAGTGATGATGAATCATCCCAAGCACAAGTGAGTATGCAGTGGTGTGGTGCTTGGTGAGAGATTTAAATAAGCAGAATATGCACAAGCGAGTTTATCCTGGTTCGGTCACTTCCAGACCTACATCCAGTCCCCAGGCTCCACCTGAGATTTTCAATCCACTAAACTTCTTGTTTGAACCAGGCACAAGAAAGCCTTTACACTTTAGGTTTTACGGACACGGGTTCACCTAACAACCCACAGGTTTTACAACGGGTTCACCTGCAAACCTTTCAACCACAAGTTTTGCGGGCTAACTTGCAACCTATGGAGATTTAGACAACCTCTAAATGCTCCCCCTTACTATTGTAATATAACAATTCTGTTCTTCAAGCACAAGCTTAAGAACAGCCTCTATCAATTAGAGGATTTAATGATATGTTCACTCTATGAACTGATTTTGATAATCACTTAAGTACAAATAACTCTCTCTAAGAGTAGATGATGTTACTCTCTTAAGTACAATTGAATGACTCTCTAAGAATGTTACAACTTTAGATCTGAGAGTAGAAGATGAGAGGAATGTAGAAGATAATACATCAGATAATATGCTCTGTTCTTCCAACCATCTTCTGAATGTAGCTGTTCCCTTTTATACTCGGCTTCTTGGGCGGCAGGTTGAATATGAACGTTTGAATATAGCCGTTAATCCTATGTTACCGTTGAGAAGTACATCTTCATTAATGCTTAGCAGGGTTAACTTGCTTTATCTCTGAAAAGTAGTCCTGACACCTCTGCTCTGACAAAAGCATTCTGACTTCTGTGTATGTGACGTTTACTCTTGTACTCTTGCTGACGGATGATCATCGTTCATCCAGAAGAGGCAATCTTGCTCTGCAAGTGTTAATCTCTGAGTCCCAATGCCAAGAGTCTTTCCATCCGGAAGCTCATTTGCATCCGGAAGTGTGACCAAGTTCTGCACATACTGGTTAGTTCAACATAGCAATATATATAATCAAATATAGTAAGAGCTATACATGCTGTGGGAAGCTTGTTTGCTAAGGGGAGTAGTCTTACTTAGACTATGTTCTGACTTAGTGTATTATTTACTTTGAACGTTAGTCCTCTTAGTCTGTGATGTATCCGGAAGCACTTCTACATCCGGAAGTACAACCACTGGATGAAGGATTTTGTTTACTCTTACTCACTCTCGCTCAGTGTCCTTCAATCCAACAGTCAGCGCTAGTCACTATGCTATCGGATGCACTTTCACTTGACGAGGTAGAATCACTGACGCTTAGGGTTATATCTATTCTATCAGTCTGCGCCAGTCAAAATCTATCAGGAAGCAATTTCACTTGACGAGGCTGATTCACTGACGCTTGGGGTTATTCTATTTTATCAGGCTGCGTCAGTCAAAATCCAACAGGAAGCAATTTCACTTCCGGTTGAATCATAGCTTAGTCTTAAGGTTTTGTGTACCTAATGCTCATGGACTAAATTATTTCCCTAGTGAGTTACTCGCTGCCGCTGGGGGATAAATCATTCATCTGCATGCGCGAGTCCTAGTCTATCCGGAAGTAAATCCACATCCTGTTGCACTCATACTTGGGACCCTATGTTATCCTTTTGCTTTCTAAGTACTTGTCCTAATCCTTTATATTTTAGTCTTCATCAAAACTTAAGATTCTAACATTCTCCCCCTTTTTGATGATGACAAACCTAGTTCTATCAATTAAGTTCCTAAGGAAGGATTAGCAAAATAGTAAAAGCAATGAATAAGAACAAGTAACTTGAACAAATATTATTGACAAGTAAGAGTTACAAGTCAGAGTATACAATCAAATAACATTTACAGGTGAAGAATATCTACAAGTAATTATCACTAAGCAGGTATGAAAGTATGCATGAAAACAAAACAAGAAAATCTCCAAGTTAAAACGAAAGTTTGGATTTGGGGTTTTGTTTTGGATTGGGGGTTCATACTTGGTGTCTCTTTTTCCTCTCCCTTTCCCTCTGTCTCTCTTCACACTCTTTCTGGAGTCTGGCTACCTCGGCCTCACGCTCACTCTGGTTTATCTGGGCAATGATATTCTGAAGCTCTTCTTCCTCTCTCTCTCTTCTGAGCCTTTCAGATTCGATAGACTCCTCGAATGCCCTCTTCATGTTCTCTACTTCTTCATACCCAGGGAACCCTGTAGCATCATCGAAGTAGGCGACCTCTCCATTGGGATAGTGAACAGTCCGAATCTTTACGTTCCATACAGGGAAGTTGGGATCCTCCTCAACTTCCTGGGCTTTCCTTTTCCCTTTCCCCTTACTCTTCCCTTTGCTCTTGCTAATCGGAGGAGTAGGCATGACACTTGCTCTGTCAGCATCGAGGCAGGCCATCTGACCGAAGGACAGTTTGTCCGTGAACCCATACTTTTCATATTCCTCAGGAGTCATGTCTTCAATTTCCAACTTGACCTCCTTTAGAATAGGAACTGCTTGAACTACTGGGGTTTCAGGCTCAACTTGGGCAGATGAGGTCTCTTTCTCAGGTTGGTCAGATGGAGTCTCTTCCTCACTCTCAGCAGTTTTAGTGGTGGCAATAATTTTCCTGGTCCGCTTCTTGGCAACGGCCTTCTTTCTAGATTCACTGAAGGTGACTGCTGGCTCAGATGAGGGAGGAGGGGCAGATGATTGCTCAGACGAGGGGATCTCAGACTCTTGCCCAGTGGATGAGGGGATAGGCTTGGCTATCACAATAGGAGGGTGATTGATCTTCTTCAGTCCCCACTTCATCATTATCTCCTCAATATCCTTTCTACTTATCTTAGTTGGAGGAGGTTCTGATGAAGATGATTCAGGCTGTGAAGTTTGTTCATTTGGCTCAAAGACAACCATCTCCAAGTGTGGTCCCTGCTCAGCCGCTTTCTTCTGCTGCATGAACCGGATGGCTTCTCCCCTTATAAGGTTCTCAGCACCGCCCAGCTTTTGGGATTCCATAGCACGGCGAAGGGCAGCCGCGATATCTTCATCAACCCAAAGTGATGGCTGGCTAAGACCATTCCTGGTGTCCATACGTAGGCGGAGCGCAAACAGCATATCTCTCCCCCTTTTGTCATCATCAACAAGGGAGAGGGCCAGGGATGGAGCGGATGAGGTGGAGGGTGGAGGTTCAGGGCCAGATTGTGTTGAGGGTGAGGTTTCTGGGGAGGAGGTAGGGAGGTTAGGCTCGGGGGATGAGGCAGTCTCGGGGAACCAACTGGAATTCACAAAGAGTCCCTCAAAGGGATAGGTGGAGGAGTATTCAGTGAAGGTAGTGGAAGGGGTGAATGGGGTAAAGGGTTCATGAGGATTCTCAGGGATTTGCTGAAGGCGGGGATAATCTCGGAGGTATATGTGGCTGAGGGGGTGAATGGCAGTTTGAAATTCGAGATGTTCAGCCAAAGGGTTGGATCTAGGTCTAGAGTTGGGATTGAGAGGTGAGCGAGTGGGTGCGTTGGGGCGAGTGGGTGAGGGAGTTGTAGATGGAGAGTTTTGTGGAGATGGGGAGTTGTTGGAGTGAAGGGGTGATTGGCTAGGAGATTGTTGGTGTGTATCTTGGGTTTGGTGTTCATGGTTGGGTGAAGGTTGGGATTGGTGAGCATTGTTTGGTGATGGAGGGAATTGATGGTCATTTTGTGGAGGTGGCTGAGGTTGTTGAGTGTTAGGAGGAGGAGGAGGTGGGTTTTGAGGAGGAGGTGGTAGGTTACCTTGAGATGGTTGGGGAATTTGTAGGTGTTGGAGAATGAGATCCAACTTTGCATCCACCCTGGCAAGGTGATTCTCGATCTGTCCTACTCTGTCCTCGAGCCGCTGGATCCGCTCCCCTTGATGCTGGAAACCAGCTTCACATTCAGCACGGAGAGGAACCACCAAGGACTCAGGCAATCTGAAGAGAAGCTCTTCCTTTACTTCCTCGGCAAAGGCCCTAACAGAGGCTGGCACTCTTGCTACACGGCTTGGCCCAGCATGTGAGTCAACTTCCTGATCCCCTGCTCCAGATGCAGAGGGGGCTGAAGTGCCAGAAGCACTACTGGCTTGTGAGCCTGAGCGAGTGGGCTTAGGAGGCTTGGAGTACCTGATGCCCATCTTCCCAATATTGGTTGCTCCCACAGGCTTACACTTGACATTCTCTTCCTCCACAGCAGATGTAGCCTTGATCAGATGTTTCTCAAGGAGGAAGGCAATGATGGTGGGATAGGGAAGATGGCCAGACTTGTCATTGGTCAACCATCTCTGAAGCTCTAAGCAGATCAACTGGCCAGGATTGATAGGTTGTTGTTTGAGAAGTCTGGGGAACCAAGGGTTGTCAATGTTGGCGAACTCATTGAAGTTACCCCCCTTTGTGAGTCATCATCCGGGAGTAAACATAGTACAGCAGTCTGTATGAATCAGACATTTTGGATACCTTTTTGTCATCGGTGCCATATAGTGTCACAAGATCCTCCTTGCTGTACTTGTGCGCCTCTGGATATAGCCACTCATTCATGCTTTCATCCGTTATCCCCATTAACTCATTCAGCGTCTTCCACGTGAACCTGAAGGTTCTCCCCCTTACTGTGGCGGAGAAGGAGAGTTTGTGGATTTGCTCTTTCCCATCAACCTTCTTGTACTTGGCCCTGCCAGAGAGGGATTGGCAGAAGACTCGCAAGACGTTGACGTTGTAATCCTGGTTGATGCCCAGCCAAGGCATATACTTTTCCAAGTAAGGGCGCAGATGGGGAAACCCTAGTTCATCCATCTTGTCCAGATTGATGAACAGGCCATGGTTGAAGATGGGAGTAGATGTCTCAAATTTGGCGGTCACACTCTCCAATGCCCCATCTCTATATACTGTGGGATCATCTTCTTCAACCCTCTGCCTCTTGGAAGAAGGCTCCTCAGCAAATTGAACCTTCTTCTTCTTTCCTTTTCTCTGAGCATCCCTCTCTTGTTCAGAAACTACTAACTGTTCTACTCGACCAGAAGTTCCAGGCTGACCCTGAATATTCTCATCCTGTCCCAGTGGTTGCCCAGAAACTTCACGGTGTTCATGATGTTCATCGCGATGTTCTTCATGATGCCCAGATTTACCAGAGTGCTTGTGACTTGATTTCCCAGATTTCGACTTGTGTTTCTTGGATGAAGAGGCTTTCTGGGTAACTGGGTTGGATTCATGCGAACCGGCCATTTTTTTTTTTGTATGAATGTTGTGGTAAATAGAGATGAAATGCGAGGAGTATATAGAGAAAAATGAAGAACACGATGGAGAAGATGAAGAGACTTTTCAGAGAAAATGATGTGAGTGAAAAAGATGCAGTAAAAGATGAAGGTGAAAAATGACATCTATTTATAGGTAAAACTTCTGAGGATAAAGTGGTCATGTCTCTTCAGTTTTTCACTCATTGAATAACGTAAAGCTTTTAATTGAAACGGCGCACCTTATGACATGTGTCGTTTCATCTTGTCAGATAGGGCACACCTTCTCAGAGAGGAAGATGAAGCGTTTCTGAAGTGACGTGTCCCTTGGGCTGGCATTGGTGCTCTCTTGGCTTGATCATCCAGTGTCAGTGAGTGATCATCCGGAAGTAGTTTTGCTTCCGGTTGGAGTGGTGTTCTTGATCACATTGAGTTATTATCCAGCGCCAGTAAAAGAGTATCCGGAAGTGATTTTGCTTCCGGTTGGACTCACTTAAGATTTAACATTGTGGGGAACCTGCAAAAACTAAGGATTGGCACTTCGGTGCCTAAGTTAGTACAGTTAGCATGTCTTATCAATTAAGCACAGATGTTTAAACTTCATTTGAGTTGTATCAACTCCATGCCACACATCTGCTCTCAGCCCATTAAATTTGCTTTGCCTTTTTGTACTTCCTCACAGCTTCAACATTAGTGTCAGGAGAGGAAGCAACAATGTTGAGAGTTATCTTTCTTCTCCATCATCATCCTTGTCGTTGGAGGCCGAAGGAGTCTCAAGAGAGAAATCTTCCATTGATTGATTTAGTATGACTAAGCATCATTTGTATTGTGATGAATGTCAATTCTTTCTTTCCCTCCTTGTTGCTTTTTGACGATTAAGCTCTAACTCTAGCTCCCAAAATATGACAAATATCTCAGCCGATGTATAGTCTTGAATCTTGTTGTTGCTTCCAGTCTTCTTTCCTACAATATATCAAATAACCCCCTTTTTCTCTTTTCAGTATCCAGACTTGGATCTGACTTGTCAGTTTGTAGGAAGTACGTGATTCATATGCACCTAAAGATTATTCACTACGAATATGGCATTGCGAATCAACTATGACTATATGCACATGGTTATACACTGATAATGATAGTCATAGATAGCATGTAGACTATGAACATTGTGATAAACTCTTATAAGGCATATAATGTTCATATACATGATGCTTGATGTAAAATCTCAATAAGTCCATCTAACACTTGCATAGGAGATTTTACTATTGCATGCTTCAACCTTAAGTGATCCCTTGCTTACCCAAGGGAATCTTCTATACTTATCTTTGGTCTGAAGCACTTTCTTTTGAGAGGTAGGATTCAAGAGCCTTTTCAATGTTGATCGAGGAATCCACTCTCTTTTGTTTTTCTCAGGATAGTTGAATGGAACTCTGTGATAGCTCATTCTTGAGACAGAACCATTGTTCCTGGTGGTTGCGCATTGCTTCTTATGATTGTACCAGGGAGTATCAGCAGTTGCATCACCACGAGTTCTCTTCTTTGGGGTAAGAGGAACTCTTGATCTTTCCTGCACAAGTAAGGCACTAGGAGGATGTTTTGGTACCCATTTGTACTTGGGTCCTACATGGTTAGCACTGGACCTTACTTGTCCTTTAGGAATCCATACAAACTTATTTCTCACATTTGAATTTCTTCTAAGACTGCATGTGTGAGAAATATGTCCTAATCTACCACAATAATGACAGATAATGGAATGATAATCAAAATGGGGTTTTCTATCATTATCATGATTAGTTTTCTTTAGAAAAGCTTTTTGTTCCTTTGAAATCTCAGTTTCTTTTGAAAGCTTTTCTTTATCCTTCAACACGTGTTTACAGTCAAAATATTTTTCAAGGCATGTTGAAGTTTTCCCTACCGATAGTGGGCTAGCTATCGGAACCACTAGTTCTTTAAAAGAAACCTCAGAAACTTTGGATGTAGAAGAAGAAATTAGTTTTACAAGTTTCCTATCTTTTTCTTTTAAGCCTAGAAGTTCCTTTGCAAGTTTACAATATTCAGTATATAACTCATTGTATGCATATTGTAAATCAGAGAATTCAATTTCAGACCCAGATACCTCACTTTCTGAATCTTCTAGGCAGAGATGGATACTCTCTTCACTGAAGCCTGCTTCCTCAATATCAGCTTCCAGAAGCTCATCAGTAGATGATCCACAAGGGGCATGAGTTGAGCTTTGGATAGCTGTGCTTTCAAGAGATGGGTTAGAAGCATATATCACATTAAGAGTATTCCAAATATCTCTAGCACTAGAGCAATGTTTAATTTTCTGGTAATCATTGTCAGATAAGCTTTTGTGCAAAATCTGCATTGCTCTAAGGTTTAAGTAAAATAAACTTTTCTCCTCTTCTGTCCAATTTACTTTTGGTTTGAAATCAGAGTCCTTTTCAAAGACATCCCACATTTTGAAATCCGTGGATAGTATAAAACTTTTCATCCTTCCCTTCCATAAGTAAAAATCAGCATTTTCTAACACGGGTGGGATAGTATGGTCAAAACCTTCAAAACACATTTTGTAACCCAAGTCAGCCTAGGTCTTTGCACTTGAGATCGTTGGATCCTTTAAACAAGTGACCTCGCTCTGATACCAAATGAAATGCGTGGCTGTCACCCAAGAGGGGGGGGGTGAATTGGGTGGCAGAATAAAACTTATGATTTTCTCTTTTAAAACTTTACTCCTTGTGCTTGATGAGAGTGATGATGAATCATCCCAAGCACAAGTGAGTATGCAGTGGTGTGGTGCTTGGTGAGAGATTTAAATAAGCAGAATATGCACAAGCGAGTTTATCCTGGTTCGGTCACTTCCAGACCTACATCCAGTCCCCAGGCTCCACCTGAGATTTTCAATCCACTAAACTTCTTGTTTGAACCAGGCACAAGAAAGCCTTTACACTTTAGGTTTTACGGACACAGGTTCACCTAACAACCCACAGGTTTTACAACGGGTTCACCTGCAAACCTTTCAACCACAAGTTTTGCGGGCTAACTTGCAACCTATGGAGATTTAGACAACCTCTAAATGCTCCCCCTTACTATTGTAATATAACAATTCTGTTCTTCAAGCACAAGCTTAAGAACAGCCTCTATCAATTAGAGGATTTAATGATATGTTCACTCTATGAACTGATTTTGATAATCACTTAAGTACAAATAACTCTCTCTAAGAGTAGATGATGTTACTCTCTTAAGTACAATTGAATGACTCTCTAAGAATGTTACAACTTTAGATCTGAGAGTAGAAGATGAGAAGAATGTAGAAGATAATACATCAGATAATATGCTCTGTTCTTCCAACCATCTTCTGAATGTAGCTGTTCCCTTTTATACTCGGCTTCTTGGGCGGCAGGTTGAATATGAACGTTTGAATATAGCCGTTAATCCTATGTTACCGTTGAGAAGTACATCTTCATTAATGCTTAGCAGGGTTGACTTGCTTTATCTCTGAAAAGTAGTCCTGACACCTCTGCTCTGACAAAAGCATTCTGACTTCTGTGTATGTGACGTTTACTCTTGTACTCTTGCTGACGGATGATCATCGTTCATCCAGAAGAGGCAATCTTGCTCTGCAAGTGTTAATCTCTGAGTCCCAATGCCAAGAGTCTTTCCATCCGGAAGCTCATTTGCATCCGGAAGTGTGACCAAGTTCTGCACATACTGGTTAGTTCAACATAGCAATATATATAATCAAATATAGTAAGAGCTATACATGCTGTGGGAAGCTTGTTTGCTAAGGGGAGTAGTCTTACTTAGACTATGTTCTGACTTAGTGTATTATTTACTTTGAACGTTAGTCCTCTTAGTCTGTGATGTATCCGGAAGCACTTCTACATCCGGAAGTACAACCACTGGATGAAGGATTTTGTTTACTCTTACTCACTCTCGCTCAGTGTCCTTCAATCCAACAGTCAGCGCTAGTCACTATGCTATCGGATGCACTTTCACTTGACGAGGTAGAATCACTGACGCTTAGGGTTATATCTATTCTATCAGTCTGCGCCAGTCAAAATCTATCAGGAAGCAATTTCACTTGACGAGGCTGATTCACTGACGCTTGGGGTTATTCTATTTTATCAGGCTGCGTCAGTCAAAATCCAACAGGAAGCAATTTCACTTCCGGTTGAATCATAGCTTAGTCTTAAGGTTTTGTGTACCTAATGCTCATGGACTAAGTTATTTCCCTAGTGAGTTACTCGCTGCCGCTGGGGGATAAATCATTCATCTGCATGCGCGAGTCCTAGTCTATCCGGAAGTAAATCCACATCCTGTTGCACTCATACTTGGGACCCTATGTTATCCTTTTGCTTTCTAAGTACTTGTCCTAATCCTTTATATTTTAGTCTTCATCAAAACTTAAGATTCTAACAACACGGGACAGGGGTGTCCCGATCCTATCCCGTCCCGTGAACACCCCTAATTCCACATGCATTGCTTGATCTAGGAGCTGCAATTAATGTGATGTCCAAGTCTTTATATAGGACCCTAGGTTTGAAAACCTTACAACCTACCTCTATGATCTTGCAACTCGCTTATAAGACCATTAGGCATCCTGATGGCATCTTAGAGGATGTTTTGGTGAAAGTGAATGACCAAGTCTTCCCTGCTGACTTTTATGTGCTTGATGTGCCGAATTCCCAAGGGAATGAGACTTTGATTTCGGTTAGACCCTTCCTTATGACTGCTAACACTGAGATAAACATGTCTAAGGATTCTATCACAATGTCTTTTGAGGATAGATGTGTGCAATTCAATATGTATGATCAAATGAAACAACCTAATGAAGATTACTCTATGTATGATGTGAATTGTATTGACGATTATTTTCTTATTGAGCATGATGATGATGATATGCACACTTCACCCACTCACATTTCATTTCCCCCTTCACATGGTGTCGACATGAGCTGTCCTAACACTTGTAATTCGGGTTACACTCTTTCTGCACCTTGCACTACTGTATTGACTGATACTGTGGTTAAAAAGTCTCATACTGACCCAATTGTGCAAGAGAAAAGTTTTGTTATTGATGATTATGCAGGTAGTAGATCTGAGAAGGCTTCTAAGAAAGAACAAGCTCACGCCTTTAGGGAGCTGCTTGCCCTATGTGAACAAGGACTGGTGAGGATTCCATTTGTTATAAACTCTATTCCATCTCAAACTCCATTTGAAAAAGTAGATCAAGATAAGGTTGTTGGTGCGATAGATGTGGAGAAAGTAGACATTGGTGTAAACTATGAGGAACCAAATAATCCAAAACTTCGTTTCAAGAAGAAGCACAAGTCTCCACCAAGTATTTCATAGCAAGATTTGCTTGCCCACCTCCGAGTCTTCGATGATTTCTATGAGGATCCTTTCCTCAAGGATAATAAAGTGGAACATTTGAAAGTTGGTGACAAGGTCTTAGACATTCATTCTACATATTCCACACCGAGTGGTGGAACTAGAGCTAATTTGGTTGGACCCTTTGACTTCCACTCTTTTTTTGTCACAATGAGAAGGTCATATTGAAGGATTCTCAAGGCAACTACTTCCATACTAAGAAAGGGCGCTTTCAACTCTTCAAGGAGAGTCATGAACCTCCATGAACCCCAGGTCGTTTCTTTCCTTGTACTTGCTCTTTGATTTCGAATGGTTGATTGATATATGTTTTTGAGCTAAGCGTAAGGGAAGGAACGAACATAGTAGTAAAAGTAGAGTAGTTTAGTTGTTTTTGAATTCTTATATGTAGAAATAAATGCTCCTTGCTCACCATTACCACCACACTTGATTTTTGCATGATTTGAAATGTTTGGAATAGCTTCTTGAATTGTTCTTACATTAGTCCACTTGCTATTTCCTTTATTTTGCTACATTGAGGACAATGTTGAAATTAATTGTGGGGGAGGGGATTATTTTTGGCTGCTCCTTGGATTGGTGAGCTCAAGTTTTTGGTGATTGCAACTTGATTATGTTTTTGGCTTCAAAAATGAGAAAAGTTTGAAAAATAAATTGAACTTTTCCTCACTTTTACATTTGTTAACCTTGGACGTGACATATTTGTTGGACTTATTTTGTCAATTATGAGAATTCGTTGATGCATTTGATATATATCTTGATAGGAACTAATGTCCTATGGTTAACATTAATTGTCTTGAATCTTTGTTTATGAGTTTAGGAGAATTAGCCATATATTGTGAGGTTTATTTGAGCCTAATTCTTCATTTTTGAGTGAAATCCACTTGGTTACCATTCTCTAGAACTTGTTTGCATTCTTGGTCAAAGCTTATTGCATATAGTGTAATGTAGTATGATAAATGCCTTCATTTCATAACCCTTAATCCCAAACACTAACCCTAAACACTCTTCCCATTTGTCAACTCATTTGAGCCCTTCACTTGATGTTATTGCATTGTTTTGCCAATTAAAAAAAATCAATCACTTCATTGCCCACTTTAAATGAAAAATGTCATTGCAATATTAAAAGAAAGAAAAAAAAGGGGCATGCCAAGTATTGAAAAGAAAAATCATGATAAAAAAAAGAGTGTGAAAAAAACATTTATCAGTAAAAGAAAAGCACAAAGAAAAAAATATTGTACAAAGAGTACAAAGTGCAAAAATTGGGCATGCATGGTAGTTTGGCAAGTTGAAAGTGGTGCTTAAAATTGTAAGTAAATGGTTGAAAATGCATAACATCATTTCTTTTCATTCTCATTCCATCACTTAGCCTATTGAAAGTAGTGGATGCACAAGAGGGGGGGGGGGGTGAATTGTGCTACCAAATTAAAATCAAACAATAACAACACAAGGATTTATACTGGTTCGGTCTTCCTGACCTACGTCCAGTTCTCAACCACCCAGGTTGAGTTCCACTATCCCCAGGTTTTACAACGGGTTCACCTGGAACCTTTACAACCGCAAGTTTTGGACGGGATCACTTGCAACCTTACAACTACAAGTTTTACTCAAGGCTCACTTGCAACCTTGCTAACTAACTCCCCCTTACAACCAGCAAGGGTTCAACCTTTACAAATAAAGGATTTTCTAAACTTAGTTCTCTTTAAGAACGGATAGTGTTACACACTTAAGTACAATGAATGCTCTTAATAACTGAAGAGACTTAACTACAAAGAGTACAAGATAAGTAGATGAAAAGAACTCTCAATGTGTTAAATGCTCTTTCGCTTTTCTGGGCATCTTTGATTGCTTGAAGGATATTCTCAGTTTCTCTCTCTAGATTTCTTCAAGATGTCAAAGTTGTCTTCATAAATGAAGATGAGCTTCTTTATATAGTCTTCAAGCATTCTCCCTCTTGGTAGGTGGCATAGCCGTTTGAATATAGCTGTTTATCCCAAGTTACCGTTGGCTCATTTAATGCTCCATTAATGCTTAGCAGGGTTGACTTTGCTTTATCTCTGAAAAGTAGTTCTGACAACTCTACTCTGCCAAAAAGCACTCTGACACTGCACTGCTCTGCTCTTGCTGAACGTTCTGACATTCTGATTGCTTGCGGAAGCAATTCCACATCCGGAAGCAACATCACTCAGTGCTGCACTTGAACGTTAGTCTAGCAATATATTAACACATAGTCACATGCAGTGGGAGTTCATTTAGTCTTAAGAAGTTCTCTTACTTCCGGAAGCAATTCCACATCCGGAAGCACTCCTACTGGACGTTGAGTTATGGCTTAGTGTTATACTCATTGACGCTCGGTGTTACCTAACCCAACAGGCAGCGCTAGTCATTAACCATCCGGAAGCAAATCCACATCCGGTTGCATCCTAACTTAGTCTCAAGGATTTTATACAACTAATGTTCCTAGACTGAGTTATAACTTAGTGAAGCACTTGCTGCAGCTGGGGGATGAGTGGTTCATCCGCGAGCGCTAGTCCTAGTCCATCCGGAAGTAAATCCACATCCGGTTGTACTCTTACTTGTGGTTCCATTTTAACCTAATTTTGTCTAAGTGTTTACCTTGTTCTTTCATATTTTAGTCTTCATCAAAACTTAAGATTCTAACATTCTCCCCCTTTTTGATGATGACAAACTAAGTTATACAATTAAGTTCATATGAAAGATTTAAGCGTAATAATCAGATAAGGTACAAAAGACTAAAGACAAATATCATTGATGAGCACAAGATTACAAGTCAGATATGTAACAATAGATAAAATACACAAGTAATCAAAAAACTATGCAAGACAAACTATGCATGAGAAAATATGAAAAGTAAATTTTCTAAGTTAAAATGCATGGGTTGGTTGAGGTTTATAGTTGGTGTCTCCTTTTCCTCTCCCTCTCCAACTGCCTTTGTTCACACTCCTCTTGCAGTTTGGCTAGCTGGGCATCCTTCTCACTTTGGTCAATCTGAGCAATTATGCTTTGAAGCTCTGCCTCTTCCTTCTCCCTTCTGACTCTCTCTGATTCAACGGATTCCTCAAAGGCTCTCTTCAGATTTTGAACTTCTTCAAATCCAGGGAACCCAGTTGCATCGGAGAAGGGAACGACCTCGCCATTGGGATAATGGACAGCCCTAATCTTCACATTCCACACAGGATAGTTGGGGTCGTCCTCAACTTCCTTGGCTTTCCTTTTCCCTTTTCCTTTTCCTTTGCCCTTTCTCCTTTCTTGGGAGGCCTTGTCATTTGCTCTTTCAGCATCAAGGCAGGCCATCTGACCAAATGTGATCTTGTCAGTCCATCCATACTTCTCGAACTCTTCAGCAGTCATATCCTCTATTTCCAGCTTTACTTCCTTTAGTGGCGGAGGAATATATGATGCTTGAGAGGATGACTGAGTCTCAGATGCTTCCCTCTCAAATACCCTCTCTGACTCATGGTCCTCAGAGCGACCACGAGGTTCCTCTTCACTCTCAGAAGACTCAGCAGTAGCAGCACCCTTTTTGGCACGATGCTTCTTTCTAGACTGGCTGTAGCTGACGACTGAAGGAGGAGGAGCAGAGGTTGGCTCAGATGAGGGGATTACTGGAGGAGGAGGAGCAGAGGTTGGCTCAGATGGAGGGATTGGCTTGGCTAACACAATGGGTGGATGGATTTGCCTCTTCAGCCCATACTTCATCATAATTTTTTCCATAACATTTCGGGCAGGCTCAGAGGGAGGAGGCTCAGAGGATGAAGGCTCTAGCTCAGGTTCAGGCTCAGGCAGTGGGAGTTCACCAGGTTGCTCAAACAGCACCATTGCCCATTTAGATCTTTGCTCATCCAGGCGCTGCTGTTGCATGAATCTCACTGCTTCCCCTCTGATCAGATTCTCAGCACTACCCATTTGCCTTAGATCATTTGCACGGCGGAGAGCAGCAGCTATGTCCTCATCTAACCATAAGGAGGAGGGTTGATTGAGGATTTCTCTCCCCCTTTTGGCATCATCAAGAAAGGCGAGTGCCAGGGAGGAAGGGTTGGGTGATGTGGAGGGTGGAGGTTCAGGGTCAGAGGTTCTGGGTGGTGAGGTCGCGGGTGAGGAAGTGGGTGAGGTGTCTGGTGAATGAGTGGGGCTAGGGAACCAGGAGGGATATGTGAATAGGCCTTCGAAGGGGTAGGTAGATGAATAAGGGGTGAATGGTAAGTGGTCCTCAGATAATCTCTGAAGGCGGGGGTAATCTCTTAGATATAGGTGACTGAGGGGGTGAATGGCAGTGTGGAAGCCAAGGTGCTCGGCCAATTGGTTGGGATTGGTTGGGTTGGTGGATTGTGGGTTGGGGGTGTTTTGTGGGTTAGATGAATTAGAGTGGCTAGGAGAGTGGTTAGGTGAAGGTGAGTTTTGGAGGTTTGGTGAGAGGAGTGGTGAGTGTCAGACTCATTTTGTGGTGAAGGTTGATGTGAGTCATTCTGAGGAGGGGGTTGTTGTATATTAAGAGGAGGGAGTGATGGTTGGTTAGGTGGAGGAGGTGGAGGTGGGTTAGGAGGAGGAGGTGGTGGTAAGTTACCTTGTGGTTGAGGGATTTGAAGGTGATTGAGGATGAGGTCTAACTTGGCATCTACCCTCGCTAGTTGAGCTTCGACTCGACCTACTCGGTCCTCGAGCCTCAGGATTCTCTCCCCCTGCTGCTGGAACCCAGTGTCACACTCATTACGAAGGGGAGCCACCAAGGAATCAGTCAGCCTAAAAAGAATCTCCTCCTTCACTTCCTCAGCAAAGGCCTTTACTGCGGCTGTCACCTTTGGAACACGACTTGGACCAGGATGAGAATCTACCTCTTGATCCCCCGCACCAGATGCAGAGGGAGCCGTGGTGTGTGAGGCACTTCCTGCCTGAGAGCCTGAGCGAGTGGCCTTTGTCTGCTTGATGTATTTTATCCCCATCTTGCCGATGTTAACTGCGCTGACAGGTACGCACTTAACATTCTCTTCCTCCTTAGTGGATGTTGACTTGATCAAATATTTCTCTAGGAGGAAGGCGATGACAGTGGGGTAGGGTAGGCTTCCAGACTTCTGATTTTCAATCCACCTGTGCCACTCTAGACTGATCAACTGCCCAGGGTTGATTGGCTGCTGGGAGAGGAGTCTGGGGAACCAAGGGTTGTCCAGGAGAGTGAACTCGTTGAAGTTCCCCCCTTTATGTGTCATCATGCGGGAGTAGACATAATATAGGAGCCGGTTGGTGTCAGACATCCCAGACACCTTCTTCCCCTTGGTGTCATAAACCTTTTCAAGCTCCTCCTGGCTGAGTTTCTCAGGGAATAGCCATTCATTCATTGCTCCCTCAGTGATCCCCATCAGCCAGTTGATGTCTCTCCAATTAAAGCTAAAGGTTCTCCCTCTTACTGTGGCAGTGAAGGTGACTCTGCGAATCTGATCCTTCCCATCCACCTTCTTATGCTTGGCCTTGGAGGTGAGGGACTGGCAGAACACACGCAGGACGTTGACGTTGTATTCCTGGTTGATCCCCAGCCAGCACATGTACTTCTCCAGATATTCCCTCAAATGTGGAAACCCTAGATCATCTATTTTGTTCAAGTCGATGAACATCCTAGTGTTGAAGTAGGGTTTTACAGTCTCCATTTTCCCAGACACTGTCTCCAAAGGCCCATCCTTGTAAACTGTAGGATCATCCTCAACTATCTGTCTCTTGGATGAGGGCTCTTCGCTAAACTGAACCTTCTTTTTGCCCTTTCTCTTGGACTGTTCATCATGATGTTGCTCAGAATGCCCAGGCTGTTCTTGCTGTTCTTGAGTTTGCCCAGATTGTTCATGTTGTTTTCCAGATTTCCCAGATTTCGAATGCCCCGATTTCCCAGTTTTGGACTTCGATTTTGATTTCTTGGAAGTGGTTGGGATCTCAATGTTTTGGTTGGATTCGTGTGAGCCGGCCATTTTGTGTAGGTTAGGGTTTTAAGTGGAATGTATGCAAAAGAAATGTAGAAGAAGACGAAGAGAATGCGATGAAGATGAAGGATGATTTCAGAGAATTTTGGGTGTTTGATTTGTGTGAGAAGTGAAAAATGAATGACAATGGCCTATATAAATATATATATGCGAAGTGACAAACAATGTAATGAATCATGATGACTCTTCATTGAAAATATGCACCTTTTGTGGGAAAATGTAAACATTCAAATTGAAACGTCGCACCTTTGTGACACGTGTCTCTGCACAATGTCAGAAGAGACACAATTTTTGGTGTGAGAAGATGAAACGTTTTCTGAGGTGACGTGTCCCTTTTCTGAGGTGACGTGTCCCTTTGTCCAGACACTGGCGCTCCCGCTCACTTTGATTTAACACTCAGCGCCAGCAAATGATCATCCGGAAGTGGTTTTGCTTCCGGTTGCACTTGCTTAAGATTTAACATTGGGGACCTGCAAAACTCAAGATTGGCACTCCGATGCCTAAGTTAGTATAGTTGCAGGTTTTAATCAATTAAGCACAGGTTTATTTTGAAGGATTAAACTTCATTTGGGTTTACCATTCCCAAATCACCTCTTATGTATGTAAATTGATCAACCCCCAGAGGCTTGGTGAAGATATCTGCAAGCTGGTGGTGAGTAGAAACAAACTGCACCTTGACATCCTTCTTTTGAACATGATCTCTGATGAAGTGATGTCTGACGTCAATGTGCTTTGTTCTTGTGTGCTGAACTGAGTTTTTGGCCAGGCTGATGGTGCTTGTGTTATCACAGAGAATGGGAGCCTCTGGAAATTCCAGGCCAAGGTCCCTCAGTTGATTCTTCAACCACAACACTTGTGCACAACAGCTTGCAGCAGCAATGTACTCTGCCTTTGTGGATGACAAGGACACGCAGGTTTGCTTCTTGCTAGCCCAAGAGACCAGACAACCACCAAGGAAGGCGCATTGTCCACTGGTGCTCTTCCTGTCAGTTTTACAACCTGCATGGTCAGCGTCAGAATAAGCCCACAAGAACTCTTGGTTACCTCTGGGATACCAAAGACCAAGTTCTTGTGTTCCCTCAAGGTATCTTAAGATACGTTTAACACAAGTTAGATGTGATTCCTTGGGGTTGGCTTGAAATCTAGCACACATGCCTACGCTAAATTGAATGTCAGGCCTCCTGGCTGTTAAATATAGCAGGGAACCTATCATTCCCCTGTACATGGGCAGGCTGACTGATTTTCCTTTTACATCAGCGTCGAGTGCGGCAGTGGTGCTCATGGGAGTATCATACTCCTTGCATTCATCCATCCCAAACTTCTTGAGGAGCTCTCTAAAATACTTACTTTGGGAGATGAAAATGTCATCTTTCTTTTGCTTAATTTGCAGGCCTAGGAAGAACGTTAGTTCTCCCATCATTGACATCTCAAATTCTCCCTGCATAGTCTTGGAAAATTCTTCACAAAGTTTTTCATTAGTTGCCCCAAATATAATATCATCGACATAAATCTGGACAATAAGCATGTTTCTATCTTTGTGCAGAATAAACAGTGTATTATCTAGTTTGCCTCTTGAGAAACCCTTCCCCAGCAAAAAGCTGCTGAGTCTCTCATACCAAGCTCGAGGAGCTTGTTTCAGGCCATACAAAGCTTTCTTTAGCCTATACACATGTTTAGGATGCTTGTGATCCTCAAAGCCAGGAGGTTGTTCTACATAAACCTCTTCTTTAATGTAACCATTAAGAAATGCACTCTTTACATCCATTTGATATAATTTAAAACTTTTCATGGATGCAAAGGCTAGAAGAATCCTTATTGCTTCAAGTCTAGCGGCTGGAGCAAAAGTTTCTTCATAATCTATGCCTTCTTCTTGGTTATATCCTTTGGCTACCAATCTGGCTTTGTTCCTTGTTATTTGACCTGTCTCATCCAGTTTGTTTTTGAAGACCCATTTGGTCCCAACTATGGATTGATGAGACGGCCTTGGGACTAGTTCCCAAACTTGGCTTCTTTCGAACTGGTTTAGCTCTTCCTGCATGGCAATAATCCAGTCGCAGTCCTCAAGAGCTTGTTCAACTGAAGTTTGTTCGATCTGAGATAAGAAGGCTCCAAACTCAACTTCATTTTGAACCTGCCTTCTGGTTCTGACACCATAAGAAACATCACCAAGCACTTGATCAAGAGGATGATCCCTGTGATGTCTCCTAGCCGTTGGCAACTGTACCTCATCAGGCACTGTCTGCACTCCAGGCTCACCACTGGGTTCATCTTCTTCTTTGGCATTGCTTGCTGGTGTTTCTTTTGGTGGTGAAGATGATGGTGGTTTTGGAAAGTTCAGTATCCCATCATCTTCTGTGGATTGTTCCCATGTAGGAGTTTCATCAAATACAACATGCATAGATTCTTCTACAGTTCTAGTTCTCATGTTGTATACTCTATAAGCCTTACTCCTAAGGGAATACCCTATGAATACACCTATATCAGCTTTTGGATCAAACTTACCCAGATTTACCTTTCCATTGTTATGCACATAGCACTTTGATCCAAAGATTCTGAGGTGGCTGATGTTGGGCTTTCTTCCTTTGTATAGCTCATAGGGAGTCTTATCCAAGCCCTTGCGAACATAGGCTCTGTTAGAGATGTAGCAAGCAGTGCTCATAGCGTCCGCCCAGAACACTTGAGAAACCTCTTTTTCATTGAGCATGCTCCTGGCCATCTCAGTCAGAACCCTGTTCTTCCTCTCGACCACGCCGTTTTGCTGAGGAGTTCTGGGAGCTGAGAAGTTGTGATCAATGCCATTCTGCTCACACAACTCTGAGAAGCTATGGTTCTCAAATTCTCCTCCATGGTCTGTCCTTATGGCTGTGATCTTGAGATCTCTCTCATTCTGTACTTTCTTGGCCAAGACAACAAAGGCATCAAAGGCATCTTGCTTAGAGGCAAGAAACATAGTCCAGGTGAACCTAGAATAGTCATCCACTACAACTAGAGCATACAGGTTTCCACCCAAGCTCTTCACTCTTGCTGGCCCAACCAAATCCATGTGGATCAGTTCCAAGGGCCTGCTGGTGGAGACTTTCTTTTTGATTTTAAACGAGGACTTTGTTTGCTTCCCTCGTTGGCAGGATTCACAAATATAATCATGCTTAACCTTAAAAGATGGAATCCCTATAGCTAGCTCTTTCTTAATCAGCATGTCAAGTTGGGTAAAATTAACATGTGCTAGCCTTTTATGCCAAAGCCAACTATTCTCATCATTAGATATTAAGCATTTTTCATCTAGTTGTTGACATAAGTCTAGAGTATATAGGTTTCCATTTCTATTGGCCTTAAGTTTGCATTTTAGGTTGGCCTTATCAAGGTTTAGATCATGCTTGTCAATTATCATGCACTCATGTGAATCAAAGATTACCCAATTTCCTTTGTCAGTGCTCTGGCTCACGCTCAGCAGGTTGTGACAGAGACCATCCACCAGATAGACATCCTTGACTGGTCCTACTTCTCCAACTCCGGTGATCTTTCCACTTTGATTACCTCCAAAAGTTACTGTGGCTCCATCTTTGATCACCAAGGACTTGAATTTGTCTCTGTCACCAGTCATATGTCTCGAGCATCCACTGTCAATGTACCACTTTTTGTTCTTGGATGCCTTGAGACAGACCTGCATAAATTAGACAAGCTTAGGTACCCAACCTTTATTGGGTCCTTTATCATTAGTCTTCATACCCCTCGGTCCAGTGTTGACCTTGGGTTTGTGATTGTGTTGTGCCTCTGGCCTTGTGGAGGCTCTAGGCTGACGGACTTCCCTTAGAATATGTTTCCAAGTTCTAGTCCATTGTCCTCCCTTAGTTTCTCTCTTTGGAGGATCTTCATTTACCCTGGTTCCTTTTGGAATTCACTTATAGGAGCTATTTACTCCATGCTTCTTTGCATTGCAAGTGGACGTGGAGTGTCCCTTCTTGTTGCAGTAGTTGCAGAAGCTAAAGGGTGTGGAGCTGTGACTAGTAGCTTTGTGGAAGAATTTTAAGTATGGTTTCACTTTGGGCTCCACCCACTTTTTACCCTTATGCTTATACCCTAATCCAGTTTTATCCCTATATGCCCTCTGGTTCATCAAAATAACATTCAACATTTCAGAACCATTAGTAAACTTCTGCAGGGCATTTTGCAGTCTATCTCTTTCAGTAGAGATCTTGCTGCAGTTAGGGCAGCCTTCTAGTGTTGTGGCCTTGGGTTCCTCTTGGGGAGATCCCTTGCCATCTGCTATCGGAAGCTTTCTGGCTTCCGCTAGCTCTTCACTCAGTGAGTCCACCTTGGACTCAAGTGATTCCTTTTTAGTTTTCAACACTTTATAAGCTTTACATAAGCGAACAAATTCTTCATGAGCATCATTATATGCTTCTTGTAACTCAAGAAAAGTTACCTCATTATCGTCCTGGATGGGCGCTGAGTCTGAGGGTTCCTCCTCACCATCTTCTCTGGCAACAAGGTAGAGGTTAGCAATCTCCTCCTCATCGCTAGCTTCCTCATCCGAACTGTTTACCCAGATAGAGGATACAAAGGCTTTCCTTTTATCCTTCCCTTTTGATCTTTGCAAGCTTGGGCATTCAGCTTTGAAGTGGCCAGGCTTCTTACACTCAAAGCACACTGGGGCCCTTTCCTTCTTATAACCTTTCCTCTGGCTGGAATCACCTTTCTGAAAGCCTCCTTTCTTCTTGAAGAACTTTCTAAACTTTCTCACCATCATAGACATCTCCTCATCATCGATGTCCTCCTCATCATCCTCATCATCATCATTATCATCAATCTTCTCCTTGCTGGGAGCAACAAGGGCAAGATTCTTGGTTTTAGATGAGGCTTGAGGAGCTCTCTGAGCCAGCAGTGTTGGTTCATATTCAGCCAGTGACCCAAACAGGGCAGTGATAGAGCTGGTTGACTCTCCTTGGACTTCCTGCAAGATGGTAACTTTGGTGATCCAATCACCTTTCAAGACTTTTAAGATCTTGCTAACTTGTTCTTCTTCAGGAATGTCTTTACCCAGGGAGGCCAAGTTGTTGATAAGATGAGTGAACCTGAGCTCCAGCTCTCTGATCGGCTCAGTTGGACTAATCATGGCAAATTTGTGGAACTTTTCGACCAGCATCTCAACCCGTCTTGCCTTCACTCCTTTGGTTCCTGAGTGAGTAGCCTCAAGAGCCTCCCACATATCCTTAGCTGTTTTGTGGTGGCTGATCCTATGGAATTCCTTAGGACTAAGGGCGCATTGAATGTAGTGCATGGCCCTGTAGTTTAGCTGTACTAGAGCATAGTCCTCATTTGTATATCTGGATCGCTGCTTTGCAAAACCTTCATCATCTAGAGGGGTGTGGTTCCCATGTTCAATCACATCCCAGAGGTGGATGTCGCTGGACTTGATGTAGGTCTCCATTCGGAATTTCCAGAATGGATAGTTATAGCCATCAAAGCCAGGAGGCTTATTGGGCTGAATAGAAACGTCTGGCAAGGAATATCTGTATCCATTTCTGGATCTTTGCTTTCTAGATTCGTTGGAATCAAGTCAGAAAGACCAGCTCTGATACCAAATGAAAGTAGTGGATGCACAAGAGGGGGGGTGAATTGTGCTACCAAATTAAAATCAAACAATAACAACACAAGGATTTATACTGGTTCGGTCTTCCTGACCTACGTCCAGTTCTCAACCACCCAGGTTGAGTTCCACTATCCCCAGGTTTTACAACGGGTTCACCTAGAACCTTTACAACCGCAAGTTTTGGACGGGATCGCTTGCAACCTTACAACTACAAGTTTTACTCAAGGCTCACTTGCAACCTTGCTAACTAACTCCCCCTTACAACCAGCAAGGGTTCAACCTTTACAAATAAAGGATTTTCTAAACTTAGTTCTCTTTAAGAACGGATAGTGTTACACACTTAAGTACAATGAATGCTCTTAATAACTGAAGAGACTTAACTACAAAGAGTACAAGATAAGTAGATGAAAAGAACTCTCAATGTGTTAAATGCTCTTTCGCTTTTCTGGGCAGCTTTGATTGCTTGAAGGATATTCTCAGTTTCTCTCTCTAGATTTCTTCAAGATGTCAAAGTTGTCTTCATAAATGAAGATGAGCTTCTAAGTGTTTACCTTGTTCTTTCATATTTTAGTCTTCATCAAAACTTAAGATTCTAACACCTATTCCATCACTATAACCCTCAAAAGCCCTTTTGATGCATTGCACTTTATGTTTTAGTAGAGACCTTAGAATTCCTACAAGCATATGGTAGGATGTGTACCAAAGTGGATATTGAAAGTATAAATGAACCAAAATGGTGAGATGTGTGTGAACACCTATCCTTGAGTGATTTTCTTCTCTACTCATACTCATTGTATTCATTACAATCATTGTTAATCATTGTTAACATTATTCCATTCCATATTATTTATTGGAAGGGTAATGGACCTAAGCTACCCTCCAAGTAACCACCCAGAGCATTGGGCACCCTGAACTAACAACAGGCTCATATTTACACTCAAAGTAACCAAAGTGTTTAAAACATACCCCGAGTGGACGGTCAATCACGTTTGACCGATAATCTGCCCAAGTGGCCGCCACGTGGGTTAAATTTTTGCCAAGTAGGATAAGGGTAATGGACCTGATCTACCCTCCATGTAACCACCTAAGAGCACTAGACACCCTGAACTAACAACAAGCTCATATTTACACTCAAAGTAACTAAAATGTTTAAAAATATCATCAGTGGACGGTCAATCACGTTAGACCATTAATCTGCTCATGTGGCCGCCACATGGGTTAAATTTTCGCCACATAGTATATGTCATGTGGGGCCCACATATAAAAAAACAATTCCCTCTGGGGGTGGGGCGGTGGTTGTGTTAGGGGGAGAGAGGGTGAGACTGTTTGGAAGTTATGAAGAGAGAGGAGAGGGATTGAATTTTTATTATATGTGGGCCCCACATGATATATCTTACATTGACAAAATTTAACCCATGTGGTGGCCACATGGGCAGATTAACGGTCAAACGTGATTGACCGTCCACTCGGGGTATTTTTTAAACATTTTGGTTACCTTGAGTATAAATATGAGCCTGTTGTTAGTTCAGGGTGCCCAGTTCTCCTGGGTGGTTACTTGGAGGGTAGATTAGGTCCATTACCCTTATTGAAATTCTCATAATTGTCTTGCTTGTCATTGTACTTCAAAGTTTTTTTAAAAAAACTTGTTTTTATCCGGGAGTACAAATGTTAAAGTGTGGGGGAGTTGATAAATCATCGGATTTGTGTGGTTTTTATATGCTAAATTTGAGGTTATTATAGAGTTGTAATTTGTATCCAAGTGTGCTTAATTGATGTCTAAGATCCTTAGGAAAAAAATAATAAAAAAAGAGTATATATATATATATATGTATGTATGTTAATTTAAGAAAAGCAAAGGGAAAATGCCATTTAAATCCCTCCGAATATACAAAAGGACAATTCAGGAACTCAAACTTCCAAAAGGACCATGAAGGAACTCGGACCTAGTTGACATTTCAAATTTTTGTGAAAGGACAAAATTACCCCCATCATAAAACAAAAATTACTTCTCACCCTAACACTACACCTGTTAACAATTGAACTTTGGACATTAACAACTGAACTTTAGGCATTGACATTTTGAACTTAAGAATTAACTTCTTCGTTAACAAGATAACATTGATGTTAACATTTACATCGCACCTGTTAACAATGGAACTTTCGGCATTAACAGCTGAACTTTAGACATTAACATTTTGAACATAAGAATTAACTTCTTCGTTAACAGCATAACATTGGTGTTAACATTTACACCACACCTGTTAACAATGGAACTTGGTGCATTAACAACGGAACTTTAATGATGGCTTTCACACAAATTTGAAATGTCAACTAGGTCCGAGTTCCTTCATGGTCCTTTTGGAAGTTTGAGTTCCTGAATTGTCCTTTTGTATATTCGGAGGGATTTAAATGGCATTTTCCCAAAAGCAAATATATATATATATATATATATATATATATATATATATTGAAAAAAAGAATAGATTTATTATTATTATTGTTATTAGTATCATTATTATTTTGAATTTTCATTTTGTTCCTCCCGGAATCAGATGAGAAAGTGGCAATATTGGGCTTTTGGTGAGTGAAGTCATTGGTCTTGACTTGAAATGGGCCAATAATCTAAAGGCACAAGGGGGCTGTTTGGAATGGATCGAAGGGAGCAGAGATTGAAGTAGGAAATGAATTGAAAAGAAAAGAAAGGAAGCTGTCGATGAGGGGGCTACAGGGGCAGGAGGCAGAGGCGAACAGTGAGGAGCACGGGGTTGGACGAAAAGAATTAATTAAATGGAGGAGAGGAAGAAACGCGAAAGCAATGAGCAAGGAGGTGCCCAACTTCCTTCTCACATCCTATCTCTCCATTTTTATCTGTCCTCTTTTCCTCCTATTTCCACCTTGATTTCTCTCCATCCCCTTCTTATGGGAGGTAACTAAAACACTCTCTTTGCTCTTGGGAATGATGGGGTTATGACTTGAAGGACTAGACCCAAGGCACACTACACCGACCGTAAATCCAGTGTCCTTCAAGGATAAAGCACAAAATGATAATTCATTTGTCGTTGCGCTAAAAAGCATTGAACTAACAACATTTTTTATCCAAATAAACCAAATACTACCCAAAAGCTCCTATACAAAGTCGCTAGCCTCAAAAGACCTCAAAAGCGCAAAACTAGCACTAAACTTTTATCCTCGACCACACAATGTGCTTCTCTTGACCTAATCCATGACTAAAACCTGTCCTCCCCATGACTAGGACCGAAAAGTCTAAAACCCACAGCTCATCGGTAAAGAGAATCTTAGCCCACAAAACAGGAGTCTAACAAGCTAAAGGTTTTAAGGTAACCAAGCTCACTTGAAAATAGGGAGCCAATAAGGGGATTTGGCAAAAGCCATTGCAAAAATGCTTGGGGCCTCCATTCCTACTTCCAGCGATGGCTGTTAATCTAATTAAATTCATGTCATTTTAGCACAGTTTCACTTAGTTCTCACAAGTTTTGAGTAGATTATACACATTTTGATATATATAATGGGAATATATGCTAGATGGATATAGTGTTGAAAACTTCAAATTCATGATTTAAATGTTAATATTTCACCCTCTTTCTATCAACTTTTACTTTAGTAGATGTTTTTGCTTTGTAGGTTGTTGAAAATGGTGGATTGAGCTATAACTGAGTTGAATTGAAAGCCAAAGTCAAGAGGCAAAAACTGGAAAAGAAGGTGGAGTAGCATCAAAGAAATCTGAATTAAAACTAAGAAAAATAATGTAATTCGCAACAACAAAGGAATTACACTTTGCTACAGTCAATCAGCATTAGTGTTGCAAATAAAGAGTAATTTGCTGCAGCATAGAAATTAAGGATCCGAATTTTCTAAGCATCAATTTTCTAAGTGTCTCTAAGCCATTCCTTATCCTGACTGTTCTTTTCATCTAGTGGATCACAAGTTGACACATACAATATTTAAAAAACAAAAGAAAAACACATCTGTACCATTTTTTTCTTCGTCTTCGTCTTATTGTTCGATTTCTGAGGTGAATCTTGTGAAAGTGAGGATGCACAAGAGGGGGGGGTGAATTGTGCTACCAAATAAAACAGACAACTAAAACACAAGATTTTTATACTGGTTCGGTCCAACTCTTGACCTACGTCCAGTTCTCAATCACCCAGATTGAGTTCCACTAAAACCCCAGGTTTTACAACGGGTTCACCTGGAACTTTTACAACCGCAAGTTTTACAACGGGATCACTTGCAACCTTACAACCACAAGTTTTACACGGGCTCACTTGCAACCTTACAGACTCGCTCCCCCTTACTACCTGTAAGGGTTCAACCTTTCAAACAAAGGATTTTCTAACTTAGTTCTCTCTAAGAACAAATGATGTTACTCACTTAAGTACAATGAATGCTCTCAATAAATGAAGAGACTTAACTACAAAGAGTACAAGATGGATAATAAATCAAACTCTCAATGTATTAAGTGCTCTCTTGCTTTTCTGGGCAGCTTTGAATGCTTGAAGAGTATGCTCGGTTTCTCTCTCTAGTTTCTTCGATAATGTTCATAAATGAAGATGAACTTCTTTATATAGCATCTTCAAGGATTCTCATTCTTGGTAGGTGACAAAGCCGTTTGAATCTAGTCGTTATTGCCTTGTTACCGTTGAACCAATTAATGCTCCATTAATGCTAGCAGGGTTGACTTGCTTTATCTCTGAAAAGCAACTCTGACAACTCTGCTCTGCAAAAAAGCATTCTGACAACTGCACTGCTGACGTTCTGACATTCTGATTGCTACCGGAAGCAATTCCACATCCGGAAGCAACAATACTCAGTTCTGCACTTAAACGTTAGTTCAACAATAATAACACATAGTCACATGCAGTGGGAGTTCAATTGTCTATGGGAAGCTCTTTTACTTCCGGAAGCAATTCCACATCCGGAAGCACTCCTACTAGAAACTATGTTATGACTTAGAGTTATATCCACTGAAGCTCGGTATTGTCTAATCCAATAGACAGCGCTAGTCACTCAATTTACTCTAAGACTTCCGGAAGCAATTCTGCATCCGGTTGTGTCCTAACTTAGTCTCAAAGATTTGGTACTCTAACACTTTTAGACTTAATTCTGACTTAGTGACTTACAAGCTTCCGCTGTTGGATGAGTCTTTCATCCGCGAGCGCTAGTCCTAATCCATCCGGAAGTAAATCCACATCCGGTTGTACTCTTATATGGGGTTCTATATTAACCTAATTCTTTCTAAGTATTTATCTGGTCCTTTCATATTTTAGTCTTCATCAAAACTTAAGATTCTAACATTCTCCCCCTTTTTGATGATGACAAACTAAGCTAACTTATGAATTCATACTTAAGGCAGATAATCAAATAACACAGATATGAATTCAAAAGTTAACTTCATTAGTAAATCAATTACAAAAAGCATAAGTTCAGTTAATGAACAGATTTACAGATAACTTCTAAGAGAAATGAAAGAACAAATATTACATATGAAGGATAAAAACATGCTATGCTATGTATGCTATGTTATGTATGAGAGGTTGGGGTTTTAGAGCTTGTGTCTCTTGTTCCTCTCTCTCTGGTTCTGCTCATGTTCCTCATCCATCTTTGCCCACATTTCATTCATCCGCTGTTCATCGATCTGGGCAAGAATGTGTTGAAGTTCCCTCTCCTCTTGGGCTTTTCTGATCCTCTCTGTCTCAAGGGAATCAGCAATGGCTCTCTTCAGGTCACTGAGCTCATTTAATCCAAAAGTCCTTCCTTACTCTGAATCTCCAATGGGGATGGTTGCGTGAGGGAGATGGACAGCTTTAACCTTGACATTCAAGGCAGGGTAATCAGGGTCATGAGATAGATATGACTTTGCTTTCCCTTTACCCTTCCCTTTCCCTTTCCCTTTCTTCTCTTGAAGATCCTTAGCATGAGCCCTCTCAGCATTCAGGACGAAGAGTTGCTCATAGGTGAACCTATCTGTGTTTCCATAGCGCTCAAACTCTTCTGGTGTCATGTCTTCCACCTCTAACTTAACTTCCACTAGTGGTGGAATTTCTTCTGGAGGCGCTTGGGTGGAGGACTGGGGCTCAGATGCTTCCCCTGCTTGAGATACCCTTTCTAACTCATGATCCTCAGAGCGACCAAGTGGTTCCTCTTCTTCACTCTCAGAAGGCTCAGAGACAGTCATCCCTTTTCTGGCAACAGACTTTTTCCTTGATTTGCTGAATCTGACCACTGGAGGAGGAGGGGCGGAAACTGGTTCAGAAGGAGGGATTGACTTGGCAATCACTATAACTGGCGGGTCTGGCCTCTTATACCCATACTTCATTAGAATTTCCTCAAATATATTCTGGGCAGGCACAGAAGGAGGAGGCTCAATAGATGATGAAGGCTCAGGCTCAGATGGTGGAGCCTCAGCAGGCTGATCAACCAACACTATTTCCAGGTTAGACCTTTTGCTGGCTGAACGTTGTTGCATGAATCTGATGGCTTCCCCACGGATCAGACTTTCAGCTCTGCCCATTCTTTTCAGATCCATGGCACGGCGGAGGGCAGCAGCAATGTCCTCATCTAGCCATAGGGAGGGTTGAGTGAGAATATCTCTCCCCCTTTTGGCATCATCAATAAGGGCGAGGGCCAGGGAGGAGGGAGAGGAGGATGGAGGGGGTCAGGACCATATCTGGGTGGTAAGTGAGGAGGTGAGGGAGGGGGTGAAGGAGAGGGGCTTGGATAGAAGAAGGAAGGTGAGTCTGTGGATGAAAGTATACCTGTATAGATGAGGGGAGGTGAGTTGCGTGGTGAAGGCATATTTCTCGCATGGGTCCTCTCATTGTGTATGGAACTGAAGGAGCTAAGGTTGTGAAGGGTTTGGTTGGGTGATCGGGAATGGTTGGGGGAGTTGTGGTGGCTGGATGTGTTGGAGTGGCTAGGGGAGTTGTGAGGTGAGGGGGAGTGGTGAGGGATAATACGGTGAGTGTCAGGGTCATTCTGTGGGGGTGGAGGAGGAGGATTAGGAGGAGGAGGAGGTGGTGGTTGATTGGGATGGGGTGGTTCAAGGAAGTGGTGAAGGAGAAGGTCTAGTTTGGCTTCCACTCTTGCAAGCCGAGTCTCCAATCCCTGGATCCTCTCATTTTGAGCATTGAAGGCTGCTGCACACTCTTCTCTGATGGGAGTCATCAGTGGTTCCGGCAGCCGAAAAAGGATCTCATCCTTCAACTCCTCAGCAAGCGCCTTTTGAGCGGCAGACACTCTTGGAGCACGAGTGCTGCTGGGACCAGCCTGGTGGGAGTCAACCTTTTGATCCCCTACTCCAGATGCAGAGGGAACGGTGTTGTGAGAAGCACTCCCAGCCTGAGAGCCAGACTGAGTGGGCTTCACTGGCTTGATGTATCTGACTCCCATCTTGCCCAAGTTTATTGACCCCATGGGCAGGCACTTGATGTTATCGGCTTCCTCAGTGGATTGAATGTTGAACTGCTCCAGGAGGAAGGCAATAAACTGAGGGTAGGGAAGAGAAGAAGGTTTTCCTCTTTCTTTGCCTTCAAACCATCTGTTGAACTCCATGCTGATCAGTTGCCCGGGGTTGATAGGCTCCTGGGTGAGGAACTTTGCTAACCAAGGGTTGTCCAGCCCGGTGAACTCATTGAAATTCCCCCCTTTGTTGGCCATCAACCTAGAGTAGATGTACTGGAGCACCCTCTTTCTGTCGGGCATTCCAGACACCTTCTTCCCCTTGGTTTCATAAACCTGCTCCAGTCCCGTCTGATCCAGCTTCACAGGGAAGATCCACTTGTTCATCTCCTCGTCAGTGACCCCGAGGAAACGATTGATATCCCTCTAGTTGAACTTGATCTGCCTCCCTCTCACAGTGGCCTTGAAATCAACCCGGCCAATGACAGATTCTTTCTCAGAGATGGCCTTGTACTTGGGCTTGGTAGTGAGGGAGTGGTAGAACACCCGGAGCACTTGGACGTTGTACTCGTTCTTGATCCCCAGCCAACTTATATACTTCTGGAGATGAGAGGAGAGATCAAAACCCAGATCTTCAAGCATCTTCAAATCCACAAAAATCCCATTGGTAAGATAGGGTTTTGTGTTTTCAAACACAGAAGAAACGGCCTCCAATGGCCCAGAACGACGCTCAGATAAATCATCTTCAATCCTCTGACGCTTTGAAGAATGTTCTTCACTAAAACGAACCCTCTTCTTGTGTTTACCAGACCCAGATTTTTCAGAATGCCCAGATTGCCCAGATTTCTCAGGATGCTTGGACTTTTTGGATGAAGAGGTTTTCTGAATGTTGGGGTTTGATTCATGTGAACCGGCCATTTTGTGTGTAGTGGGTATGTGGTGAATGAAATGAATGATATGAACGGTGAATGCCCAGAAAATGCAGAGATGAAGAAGAAGAAAAAGATGAAGATGATGAAGATGAAGATGAATGCGGCGGTGATGAAGGAGAAAATTTCAGAGAGTTTGAGTGTTTGATTTTGTGCGAGAAGTGAAAAATGAATGTTATGTGCCTATTTAAGCAATGTGACATTCGATGTGATGGTTCATAATGACTCTTCATTGAAAATATGCACCTTTTATGGGAAAACGTAAGCATTTAAATTGAAACGGCGCACCTTTATGCCACGTGTCTCTTCAGTCTGTCAGAAAGGGCACAGTTTTTGGTGGGAGAAGATGAAACGTTTTCTGAGGTGACGTGTCCTTTTTCCCAAAACACTGGCGCTTCCGGTTGCTTAGGGTCATGCCCAAGCGCCAGCAACTATACTGAATAAAATGATGAGCTTCTGGAAGGAGATTTGCTTCCGGAAGTGACACACTTAAGATTTAACATTGGGGGACCTGCAAAACTAAAGATTGGCACTCCGATGCCTAAGTTAGTACAGTTTACAGGTTTTAACATTTAAGCACAGGTTTATTCTGAAGTTTAAACTTCATTTGGGTTTACCATTCCCAAATTTCCTCTAATAAAAGTAAATTGATCTACCCCTAGAGGCTTGGTGAAGATATCTGCAAGCTGATGCTGAGTGGGAACAAATTGCACCTTGACATCCTTCTTCTGAACATGATCTCTGATGAAGTGATGTCTGACGTCAATGTGCTTTGTTCTTGTGTGCTGGACTGGATTCTTGGCGAGGCTGATGGTGCTGGTGTTGTCACAAAGAATGGGAGCCTCAGGGAACTCTAAGCCAAGATCCCTCAGTTGATTTTTCAGCCACAGCACTTGTGCACAACAGCTTGCAGCAGCAATATACTCTGCCTCTGTGGATGACAGCGACACACAGGTTTGCTTCTTGCTTGCCCAAGACACCAGACAACCTCCTAGGAAGGCACATTGTCCGCTGGTGCTCTTCCTATCTGTCTTATAACCTGCATGGTCAGCGTCAGAATAAGCCCATAAGAACTCTTGGTTACCTCTGGGATACCAGAGACCAAGTTCTTGAGTTCCCTCAAGGTATCTTAAAATACGTTTAACACAAGTTAAGTGAGATTCCTTGGGGTTGGCTTGAAACCTAGCACACATCCCTACACTAAACTGAATATCAGGTCTGCTAGCCGTTAAGTATAGCAGGGAACCTATCATTCCCCTATACATTGGTAGGCTAACCGTACTTCCCTTTACATCAGCATCGAGTGCGGCAGTGGTGCTCATAGGAGTATCATACTCTTTGCATTCATCCATCCCAAACTTCTTCAGAAGCTCTCTGCAATACTTAGTTTGGGAGATGAAGATGCCTTCTTTCTTTTGCTTGATCTGCAGGCCTAGGAAGAACGTTAGTTCTCCCATCATTGACATCTCAAATTCCCCCTGCATAGTCTTAGAAAACTCCTCACAGAGTTTCTCGTTAGTTGCCCCAAAAATAATATCATCAACATAGATCTGGATAACTAACATGTTTCTATCCTTATGCAAGATAAACAGTGTATTATCTAATTTGCCTCTTGAGAAACCCTTTCCCAGCAGAAAGCTGCTAAGTCTCTCATACCAAGCTCGTGGAGCTTGTTTCAGGCCATACAACGCTTTCTTTAGTCTATACACATGCTTAGGGTGCTTATGATCCTCAAAGCCAGGAGGATGCTCAACATAAACCTCTTCCTTAATATAATCATTAAGAAAAACACTCTTCACATCCATCTGATATAATTTAAAACCTTTGATGGATACAAAGGCTAGAAGAATCCTTATTGCTTCAAGTCTTGCAACTGGAGTAAAGGTTTCTTCATAGTCTATGCCCTCTTCTTGGTTATACCCTTTTGCTACTAGTCTGGCTTTGTTCCTAGTGATCTGACCAGTCTCATCCAGTTTGTTCTTAAAGACCCATTTGGTCCCAACAATGGATTGGTGAGACGGTCTAGGGACTAGCTCCCAAACTTGGCTTCTTTCGAATTGATTAAGCTCTTCCTGCATGGCAATAATCCAATCACAGTCCTTAAGAGCTTGTTCAACTGAAGTTGGTTTGATCTGAGATAGGAAGGCTCCAAACTCAACTTCATTTTGAACCTGCCTTCAGGTTCTGACACCAGAAGAAACATCACCAAGCACTTGGTCAAGAGGATGATCCCTGTGATGTCTCCTAGCTGTTGGCAACTGTATCCCATCAGGCACCGTCTGCACTCTAGGTTCATCACTGTGTTCATCTTCTTCCTTGGGATCACTTGCTGGTGTTTCTTTTGGTGGTGAAGATGATGGTGGTTTTGAAAAATTTAATATCCCATCATTTTCTGTGGATTGTTCCCATGTAGGATTCTCATCGAATACAACATGCATAGATTCTTCTACAGTTCTAGTTCTCATGTTGTATACTCTATAAGCCTTACTCCTAAGGGAATATCCTATGAAAACACCTATATCAGCTTTTGGATCAAACTTACCCAGGTTTACCTTTTCATTGTTATGAACATAACATTTTGATCCAAAGATTCTGAGGTGGCTGATGTTGGGCTTTCTACCTTTGTACAGCTCATAGGGAGTCTTGTCTAAGCCCTTGCGAACATAGGCTCTATTGGAGATGTAGCAAGCAGTGCTCATAGCGTCCGCCCAGAACACTTGAGAAACCTCTTTCTCATTGAGCATGCTTCTGGCCATCTCTGTCAAAACCCTGTTCTTCCTTTCAACCACGCCATTCTGTTGAGGGGTTCTGGGAGCTGAGAAGTTGTGATCAATTCCATTCTCCTCACACAGCTCCGAGAAGTTGTGATTCTCAAACTCTCCTCCATAATCTGTCCTTATGGCTGCTATTTTGAGGTCTCTCTCATTCCAGTTTCCTTTGTCAGTGCTCTGGCTCACGCTCAGCAGGTTGTGACAGAGACCATCAACCAGATAGACATCTTTGACAGGTCCAACTTCTCCAACCCCAGTGATCTTTCCGCTTTGATTCCCTCCAAAATTCACTTTGGCTCCATCTTTGATCACCAAGGATTTGAACTTGTCTCTGTCACCAGTCATATGTCTCGAGCATCCGCTGTCAATGTACCACTTTCTGTTCTTGGATGCTTTGAGACAGACCTGCAAGGATTAGACAAGCTTAGGTACCCAACCTTAATTGGGTCCTTTATCATTAGTTCCCATAACCTTTGGTCCAGTGTTGACCTTAGGTTTGTGATTGTGTTGTGCCTCTGGCCTTGTGTGGGCTCTAGGCTGACGGACTTCCCTTGGAATACGTTCCCAAGTTCTAGATCCTTGTCCTCCTTTAGTTTCTTTTCTTGGAGGATCCTTGGTTACTCTGGTTCCTTTTGGAACCCACTTATAGGTGCTGTTAGCTCCATGCTTCTTTGCATTACAGGTGGATGTGGAGTGTCCCTTCTTGTTGCAATAGTTGCAGAAGCTAAAGGGTGTGGAGCTGTGACTAGTGGCTTTGTGGAAAAACTTTAAGTATGGTTTCACTTTAGGTTCCACTCACTTTTTCTCTTTATGCTTGCACCCTAATCCAGTTTTATCTCTATATGCCCTCTGATTCATCAAAATGACATTCAGCATTTCAGAACCATTTGTGAATTTTTGTAGGGCATTTTGTAGTCTATCCCTTTCAGCAGAGATTTTGCCGCAGTTGATGCAGCTCTCTGGTGTTGAGGCATTGGGTTCCGCTTGGGGATTTCCCTTGCCATCTGCTACCGGAAGCTTTTTGGCTTCCGCTAGCTCTTCACTTAGTGAGTCCACCGAGAACTCAAGTGATTCATTTTTCATTCTCAACACCTTGTAAGCCTTACATAAACGAAAGAACTCTCTATGAATATCGTTATAAGCTTCTTGGAGTTCAGTAAGGGTTACCTCATCACCATGGATGGAGTCGAAGTCTGAAGATGCCTGTTCTCCATCTTCCCTAGCAACAAGGCAAAGGTTTGCAACCTCTTCCTCATCACTAGCTTCTTCATCAGAACTATTTACCCAGATTGAGGACACGAAGACTTTCCTCTTGTCCTTCCCTTTGGCTCTCTGAAGGCTCGGGCACTCTGCCTTGAAATGACCAGGTTTCTTACATTCGAAGCACACAGGGGCCCTTTCCTTCTTATAATCCTTCTTATGGCTAGATTCTCCTTTCTGAAAGCCTCCTTTCTTTCTGAAGAACTTTTTGAACTTTCTCACCATCATAGCCATTTCTTCATCGTCTATATCTTCCTCATCATCCTCAACATCATCATCATTCCTTTCCTTGCTGGGAGCAACAAGAGCAAGATTTTTTGCTTTAGCAGCAGCTTGAGGAGCTCTTTGGGCCAACAGGGTTGGTTCATACTCAGCCAGAGAACCAAATAAAGCAGTGATAGAGCTGGTTGACTCTCCCTGGACTTCCTGCAGAATGGTCACCTTGGTAATCCAGTCACCCTTTAACACCTTTAGGATTTTGCTCACTTGTTCCTCCTCAGGAAAGTCCTTTCCCAGAGAGGCTAGGTTGTTTATAAGATGGGTGAATCTGAGCTCCAACTCTCTGATTGGCTCATTTGGAAGCATTGTGAACTTGTGAAACTCCTCAACCAGCATCTCAACGCGTCTAGCCTTCACTCCCTTGGTTCCAGAATGAGCTGCCTCAAGGGTCTCCCACATTTCTTTTGCTGTTTTGTGGTGACTTATCCTGTGGAACTCCTTTGGGCTCAGGGCACATTGAATATAGTGAATGGCCTTGAAATTTAGCTCCACTTGAAAGTAATCATCATTGGTGAAGCGAGATCGAGGCTTTGCAAAACCTTCATCATCTAGTGGAACATTGTCTCCACGCTCAATCACATCCCAAATGCGAAGACCACTGACCTTGATGAAGTTCTCCATCTTGAACTTCCAGAAGGGGTAGTTAAACCCATCAAAGCCTGGAGGCTTGTTTGGCTGCATAGCTACATCGGGGAGGAAATGATGTTCAGCATCCATCACTGGATCTTTTCTTTCTAGATTCGTAGGAATCAAGTCAGAAAGACCACGCTCTGATACCAAATGAAAGTGAGGATGCACAAGAGGGGGGTGAATTGTGCTACCAAATAAAACAGACAACTAAAACACAAGATTTTTATACTGGTTCGGTCCAACTCTTGACCTACGTCCAGTTCTCAATCACCCAGATTGAGTTCCACTAAAACCCCAGGTTTTACAACGGGTTCACCTGGAACCTTTACAACCGCAAGTTTTACAACGGGATCACTTGCAACCTTACAACCACAAGTTTTACACGGGCTCACTTGCAACCTTACAGACTCGCTCCCCCTTACTACCTGTAAGGGTTCAACCTTTCAAACAAAGGATTTTCTAACTTAGTTATCTCTAAGAACAAATGATGTTACTCACTTAAGTACAATGAATGCTCTCAATAAATGAAGAGACTTAACTACAAAGAGTACAAGATGGATAATAAATCAAACTCTCAATGTATTAAGTGCTCTCTTGCTTTTCTGGGCAGCTTTGAATGCTTGAATAGTATGCTCGGTTTCTCTCTCTAGTTTCTTCGATAATGTTCATAAATGAAGATGAACTTCTTTATATAGCATCTTCAAGGATTCTCTTTTTTGGTAGGTGACAAAGCCGTTTGAATCTGGTCGTTATTGCCTTGTTACCATTGAACCAATTAATGCTCCATTAATGCTCAGCAGGGTTGACTTGCTTTATCTCTGAAAAGCAACTCTGACAACTCTGCTCTGCCAAAAAGCATTCTGACAACTGCACAGCTGACGTTCTGACAATCTGATTGCTACCGGAAGCAATTCCACATCTGGAAGCAACAATACTCAGTTCTGCACTTAAACGTTAGTTCAACAATAATAACACATAGTCACATGCAGTGGGAGTTCAATTGTCTATGGGAAGCTCTTTTACTTCCGGAAGCAATTCCACATCTGGAAGCACTCCTACTAGAAACTATGTTATGACTTAGAGCTATATCCACTGACGCTCGGTGTTGTCTAATCCAATAGACAGCGCTAGTCACTCAATTTACTCTAAGACTTCCGGAAGCAATTCTGCATCCGGTTGTGTCCTAACTTAGTCTCAAGGATTTGGTACTCTAACACTCTTAGACTTAGTTCTGACTTAGTGACTTACAAGCTTCCGCTGTTGGATGAGCCTTTCATCCGCGAGCGCTAGTCCTAATCCATCCGAAAGTAAATCCACATCCGGTTGTACTCTTATATGGGGTTCTATATTAACCTAATTCTTTCTAAGTATTTATTTAGTCCTTTCATATTTTAGTCTTCATCAAAACTTAAGATTCTAACATCTTGCAATTTCTGTTTTGTTTGTTTTTAGTTGTTGTTTGGGCATTTTAAGTTGTTCTTCTCATACGGATAATGACTGAAACAATCATCAGAGTGTGTAGAACTCCACTTTAAAAATTAGAAGAGGTAATGTATTTATGTATCATTGAGTATGTTTTATTTACAAGAAAATTATAGAACAAATAAGGGGTGCTTCATCCTACCCCCAACTTGACGCTTCCTCAGCTTTTATTGATTGTTTCGATCCCTTTTCTTATTCGGTGATGAGATTCAATTAAATGTGAAGTTTTTGGAAATATTTATTTTCAATTGAAGGAATTTTGATTGGTTAATTATTAAAATAATTGATTATTTACAATTTTGTCTTTGCAGTCTATGCTAATAAATTTGTTGAAGTTGTATTGTTTTAATCAATGGTTCATGACTACATGTGAAATAAAGCTAGAACAAGTTGATCATGTAATCTAAATGCATATTGCATTATTGGATGCAAATGAACCAAAATGAATTAGGTTCTTATTGGTGATTCTTTCTATGGCTGGCAATCACCTCATCCCCACAAAAAAATTCAAACTTTGCTAGCTTTTTTAACTTTGGAGTGTTCTTGATAATTATTAGTTCTCCTTTTTTTGTTCTTTGTATAGCTTCACTACTAATTATTAGTTCTCATTTTTCATTTGTTCTTTATACCTCTACCATGACTAATCATATTTACTTCTGCTGAAACAATCATTGCTGTCTATATGAGAATTAAAACTTGAGGTAATGATCTGACTAATTAATCAATAAACTATGCCACATTTCTGCTTTCTAATTTTTATCAGAACCGTTCTCTTAAGTCCTCTTTTCATGTATGGTTTGCCGAGAAAGTATCAATGCTATAATATATCCCTACAATTGGTTTGTACTTTTGAATGTTTTGGGGATACTTGATAAATGTTTTAATTGTTGTGCACCATGTAGTATTCCCCTTTCATTTTTCCTTTTAATAAATCCAATTAAACATTATGGAAAACATACTTGCAATATCAACATCTGATATGATATTGAGAAGACGTTTTTCTAGTTTGTGGGCATGTGTGTTTGGCATTACAGTTCCTCCACTATAGGAGCCTTTTTTTAAATCACATGGCCTGTGTGTTTACAGGAAGCAGAGACAAGATCCTGGAAGAAACTTATTAACATAAAAGTCTCAGGTGCTACTAGAATGATTGCTAATCAGCTTATGTTCAAGGTATATTTTCCTGGAAGAAACTTTTTGGTCTGTAAATTTACAACAATATGAAACTAGTGTAAATGAGTTTATGGAAACATTGCAAGTCTATATCAATGGTATAAAAAAGGAACATGATTGATTGAAATAATGAAGCCCTGGAACTTGAACTATTATTGTAAGTCGTTGCTGCCTTTTTCTTGATGATGATTAAACAATGTTGAAGCTATGGATGGTGGCCCTCCGCATGCAAGATATTGATTGGACATTATTGAAGCTATAGAGGATGACCCTTGGCATGCTAGAAATTCATTGGGAATTGTTGAAGCCATAGAAATTGGGGATACATCTAGCTTAAACTGATTGCAGCTCCACCTAATAAGGAAGAAAGTAGAGACATGTATATGTTACTTTTGGATAAAAAACCAGTTTTACTACAATATATTTGTGTTCAATTGACAGTTACATTTGGCATCTTGATGTAATACACACATCAATAGAACCCTTGAAAACTGGTAAATATCTTCATTACCTTTCACACAATGAAACCGAATTAGAATGAGGTTTGTCATGTATTTCTTTGTATCTCCCCTATGTTTCTTTGTAGTAAATCTGATTAGAAGAAGTGTGCGTTTACACACATCATTTTTTCACCTCTTTCTTTGTTGTCTGGAGTACCTCCCTCCACTCTTTTTTACAAAGCATCTCACCCACCAGTCTTCAATTTTTACAACCACCACAAACCCTAATTCACTTCCTCAGACCCTTCGACCCCCATCAACACAACACCCTCTTCCTTTCTTCGTACCCTCTCACCTCTTTTCTTCAGCGTCGTGCCATCACCCTCATCTTTGTCTTCTACTCTTTTTCCTTATCACAGTGAATGTTAGTGGCAAGGCGGCGAGAACCTTCAGGCGGGAGTTAAAGCTCGACCGCCCATTTTTCTTCTCAATCTCTTCATCTTTTCTCTAACTCAATAGAGGCTCTTCATGGTGTCAGTGACGATGATTTTTGGCCAAATATGGCTCCTTCGTATATGCTTGCAAGCCTCAAGTGACTCTTATTTTCTCATTCCCAACCTTCATTTATTCGATTATGATTTAGAGATTTAGGGCCTGTTTAGTTCAACCTCAATACACTATGTAATGGTGTGCAATGCAATGTAATGGTAATGCAATGTAATATTAATTGCAATGATTGTGTTTGGTTTGTTTTTAAAGGGACACTGTAATCATTATTTTATTTAAAACTTAGGGTTAAGGGTCAAATCTAGCACTCTACTATTGTCAAAAGTTCACCCAACATAAACAAGAATTCGATGGCTCAAATGTAGTACACATCTTTTCAAAAATGGCTCAAATCTAGCATTTCCGTCAACTTTAACGGTTTTGACCGTTAAGTTTGACTTGACCATGCCACGTCACCCGCCACGTCAACCAGTTTTGCCATGTGGCCGCCACGTCACCCGCCACGTCACCCAATAATGGATAGTGGGTGGGCCCATTGGGTGACGTGGCATGCCACGTGGCAAAACTGAGTGACGTGGCGGGTGACGTGGCATGGTCAAGTCAAACTTAACGGTCAAAACCGTTAAAGTTGACGAAAATGCTAGATTTGAGCAATTTTTGAAAATATGTGTGCTACATTTGAGCCATCGAATACTTGTTTATGTTGGGTGAACTTTTGGCAATAGTAGAGTGCTAGATTTGACCCTTAACCCTAAAACTTAACATAACACAAATACCATATCACCCTCCATCCCATTTGTAAAAATTGAAAAACAATCATTTGCCTTGCTATTCTTGATTTCTGTTTGTCAAATTGAAACACCCCATTTGTCAAATTGAAACCCCCACTGCTTTTGCTATGTGGCTAGATTCGTTCAACAATAAGTTGAGTTGCTGGAATGACGGGAGAATTGATGTTCCTCGCATCTAAAAAGACATAGCTGATGCAAAAATTTCATTACATATGCTTTATTTAAAAAAAAATAATTTACAGCATCAGTAAAAGCAAAATCAGCATCAGCAAAAATTTTAATTTACTAGCAAAAGCAGCATCGTTTCATTTATAATGGTCATATAATTATACCCGACAACAGCAAAATCGAAACACCAGCAAAATCAAAATGTTGAGGGAACTACCTAGTCACTGGTGAATCTGTGCCCGAGGTTTCTTTCGATTGCTGCAGATTATGAAGATTATGAAGATCTCATAAAACAAACCTTACTCGTATTGTCGATTTTGAAGAACGCAGAAATGTAAGTGATTTGATTATGGATAATTTCTTTCATTGATTTTACTTCTAATTGATTCCAATTTCATTTTGATTTGATATGTTTTGATGATGATTGATTTTTACCCAAATGAATTTCAAGATGAATCAACCAAGGATATATTTGATATGTATATGCAACATGTGAATATAAAATCTGATATGATTGTTTGTTTGATGAGGGTATATGTGGTCTTTTTAATAAACTAATGAGGATGAAATTGACATTTCCAATAACATTGCATTACTGCAATGAGGATTCATAGGGGGACCCCTATGAAAGAACATTACCAAAAAATATGCAATCGTTTTTACAATTGTAATCATCATTACCATTGTCAAGTCCAACCAAACAAGTCATATATGGTAATGCAATCAAGATTACCATTGCAGGTGTGCAATGTTTTTGAACCAAATGGGCCCTTAGGTTTTTCCTATTGTTTTCCTTCGATTTGGAGATTTTCGGCTAAATAGGGGGTCCTTCATATACGCTTAATTAGTTGATTTGTTTTTTCTAATTTTTCTCCTCTTTTTGGATTGGACTGTTTTTCTCTCTATATTTGGATGTGTAGGTGGAAGAGCCAGGTCTTCAGAGAAACCAGGTCTGATAAGAAAGAGCCAGGTCTCCTCTTAATTAATTGATACTATTAGTTAATTGGTAATAGTGGCAGGTGGCTACAATTTAGCATTAGGTTGCTTCTTTTTATAACCATGTTAGGTGAACCTTTTTCTAACATGGTTAGATGTTAATTATCCATGATATTATTCATATTGTATTTGAAAAATTCCATTCTGTCATGGATAATACTTAAATAATTAGAAAGTTCACTTTCTAATTGTGATAGGAATATTTTTCTATCATAGTTAGCAAAAGAATTATTGAATCAAAACTTATATTAATGGTTAATCAGGGAATTAGAAATAGAATGTAACACTTCCTGTTTGTCATCATGTGTTGAACTCTTCAACATTGAATGAAAGTGTATTGCTTTTTGATGAAGTTTTTTATAGAGTTGTGGAGGTAGAAGTCTCTAGGCAAATGGACATTTCAGCTGCTAATGTTATCATCATATGACATAATTGTCGATAAGTTTGCGTGCTCCAGAGCTTAGGATCTTCTTGTATTTCATTTCCTCTAATATCATGTATTACACCACCTCTAGCATCTTTGGTCCATTATTTTAAAACATATTTTTCTGAAAGTTTCTTCACTTCATTTGCGTCATATATTTTTGAAGCATGACAACACAATATTCCAATAGATTCAAAATGCCTACAACTACACCATACAGAATTATCCTCCGATTCATATGTCAATGTCCATTTTTTGTCTTCATTAATCATGCATCATTATATGTGAACAACATACATTTTTCATCTCGAGAGGAAATGCATGTGGCAAAAAAAGTTCAAATTGCTCTTGGAACATTTCTAATACCCTAGAGGTGTAAATTTCAGCAACTTGACGTAAGATTGGTGAGCTTTATACTATCAGTCGTAGTTTTTCTCCCTTGCTTCATAATCACATTTAATCTCATTGTAGCTTTTGCCTGCAACAACCTACTCAGAATTTTTAAAGAATTCACTAAAGTACTTCATATGACACAATGCCCATTTCTCTTTGATTTCACATATATACTTTACCCATGAGTAATTCTCCAAATCGAAAGTTGATACCAAAGAAACCAGTTTTTTTTTTTCAAAATTTGTTTCCTCCCAATAGAAACCATACACCTACTGAACTCACGCATAAAATGTGAATCACCCTTCACTTTATTTTCCACATGTTTCATTCCATTTCGTTGAATATTCCATGTACATAATCCATGCTTCACTTCAGGAATAACTTCACGTAATGCTCTTGCCATTGCTTGATCTTGGTCAGTAAAAATTGTCACAGGTTTTATTTGCTTGTTTACTGTCAAGAAAGTTTGATAACAACCACTTCAATGATTCTGTTGTTTCATCATACAGCAAAAATGCACAAAAATTTTTATTCCTCTATAATAATTGAACCTTGAAATTATCGCAAGAGGTCTATGATTTTTGTTCATGCAGTATGTGGTATCCAATGAAATTACATTCCCAATATAAAGCATAATCTACAAGCATGCTAGTGTCTACCTAAAAAATATTTGTAATATGATCTTCCATTTCAAGCTGATATGAATGATAAAAGGAAGGGTTGTCGATGATCTGTTCTTCAAAATAGCTTAATAAGCATTGAACTTCCCCATCAACCATATATCTCCGTCTTTTAGTCATCATTTAACTTTTCATGTCCACTCGAGTGAAACCAAGATTAGTTCGCCCACCTACTTATAAGATCAAATTAAAAGTTGATTTTTGTTTAAATCCAGCATCCCTAGCCAAATCAATCTCATCAGCTGGTGCCTTATATATTTTTCGTTGAGACCTCATCATGTGCACTATCTCCTGAAGATGCAATGGGTGATTAGGTTGTTCTATGAAAGCAACAATCATGAATTTACCTTCCACTAATTTAACTGTCTTTCCAACTTTACAATTGGTCCTTTACAATTGGTCCTTGTCTCAGGACGATGATTAGTGGATGCGGTGTACCTATTTTTTATAGTTACAAGGTTTTCTCTGTGGTAATGGTAATAGTGGCATGATTTGCAATTTCTTTGTGGTTTTCTCTCTTTCCTTATCATTTATCTTAATTTCCCTTGGGTAATTTCTGGATTTAGAGCATGGATCTGATTATGAAACTTGGGATTTCTCTTATTAATATGTGTAGCTAAACTTCTTGTTCTAGGTTTATTTTGAAGCTTTGTATGGATTGATGCTTAAACATCCTTTTCTCTTGTTAATTAATGTTTATCATTGTTGATTAAGTGGTGTGCAACACTTGGCTTGTTTGCTTAGTTGTGGCTTGGAAGAGCATAGATAAACAAAGAACTAAGTTAGATTCAAGCTTGTCTTGAAATTCCAAAGAGGAATGGAGAGTTTGTTAATGAGATAGGAATATTCATTAACCAAGTTTTGTAAAATTGGAGTGGACTAATTATAAAAGCTAGTTGGCATAATATGTAGTATGGAAATATGCATGTTAATGTTAACTAAGATTTGAGTAAGCTCGGAAGAGTTATTCAAATACTTGATACTTCATACATAAACTTGATATTCATTAATTGACATTAGAGGAGGGTTAAACAAGCATCATCAAGTACAAAGTGGATAAATAAACCTATGTCTTTTCCCATTGTGTTCAAATTTAAGTAGACTATTTCCTTTGCTAATTGTTACTTTTAATCACTTATTTTCACTAAGCTACTTGTTTTTGCCCATGGTTAATTTAGAACAAAATGAACTTGTTGAACTTGCTTAAAACATAGTCTCTGTTGGAACGACACTCTTACTTTTTTTCACTACACTACTAAACTTGACCTGTGCTCTTGCGGTTTCAAAATTTGCGAATAGTAATTATTCTTATATTTTTAAAATGTGTCATTTTACCCACATTTAATAATGAAATAATTTCTTATATTTAATTGAAACTAACGATGTTAAAAAAAGGACTAAAAGTATACTTTCCAAATACAAATGATTAAATTAAAACTTGATGTAAACATAAGGGACTAAAAGTATAGTTTAGCCTGATGATAATTTGCCCATCTATCACTTTCCCTCAAAAATTGACACGCTATATAATAAAGTAATAAAGTTATAAAGTAAAAGCTATTCCTTCCTCACCCACACACCCAAATTTTCTGTCTCTGACTATGTCAACTATTTGAATTCTGATTCAAAATGAATGTATTCATCACCCAAATTCCCACCTTACTTTATCTGGTGCCCTACATTTTTTTTGACCGAGCTGCCCTACATTATTTTATCTTTAGTTATTCATATTTTTTAATCCACTACACCCCTCTCAGTACACCAGTTACACACACATTAAAAATGAATACAAAGTACTACCATTGCTTCTTCTTCCAAGATCGAATCGTTCTTTCCATTTCCGTTCCCCCTTTTTAATTTCTTTTTTTTGGCCAGTCCCCCTTTTTAATTTCTAATTCTGTTTATTTTAAAATATATTATATTATATTAATATACATAAAAACCCAAACACCACGTTCGCACACGACCGAGAAAAGACAGTAGTATACTTGGGTTTGTTTCTACTTCATTCTCTCTTCTCTCCACACCCTTCAATTCATCAAATCAATTCGTCGATTCATCAATTCAATCCATCTCCAACTTATATGTCATCAAACAAATCAAAGGGGTCGTAAGTCTTCATTTTTCTCCTTATCTAATTGAAATTTACCTTACGTTAAATTTACCTATTCTTTCTGATTTACCTATTCTAGCTTTACCCTAGATTCTCTCTAATTTCTATGTATAAGGCTAGTGATGCAATTAAGCAAAGCGGTTAGTTTATTTTCTCCCTCCTTTTTATCATGTTTTGAATGAATTGGCTAAATTTAGCTGTTCTTTTAATTGGGGTTTTCTAAAGTTTTTTTGCTTTAATTGATTAGTCTTAGCTTTCTAATGATTCTATTATCAGTCCTGATGACCTTTTTTTAAACAAATTGGCTTGATTTGGTGAATCTTGGAATTAGGGTTTTGTAAATTTTGCATTTTGATTGATTGGTTTAAGCTTTCTAATGATTTTAATCTCATTCCTGATGAACTTATTTTGAACAAAATTGGATTGATTTGATGATTGTTGTAATTGGGGTTTTTTAAATCTCCATTTTGATTGATTGGTTTTAACTTTCTAATGATTGTAATCTCAATCCTGATGCACTTTTTTTTAACATTATTGGCTTGATTTGGTGATTCTTGTGAAATGTGTGGCTGTCACCCAAGAGGGGGGGGGGTGAATTGGGTGGCAGAATAAAACTTATAAAAATTCTCCCTCTTTAAAACATTACTCCTTGTGCTTGATGAGAGTGAAGATGTATTACCCCAAGCACAAGTGAGTATCTAGTGATGTGGTGCTTGATGTGTAGATTAAGACAAACAGAATAAGCACACACAAATTTATCCTGGTTCGGTCACTTCCAGACCTACATCCAGTCCCCAGGCTCCACCTGAGATTTTCAATCCACTAAACTTCTTGTTTGAACCAGGCACAAGAAAGCCTTTACACTTTAAGTTTTACGAGTACGGGTTCACCTAACAACCCACAGGTTTTGCAACGGGCTCACCTGCAAACCTTACAACCACAGGTTTTACAACGGGATCACCTGCAACCTTTCAACCACAAGTTTTGCGGGCTAACTTGCAACCTATGGAGATTTAGAAAAACCTCTAAATGCTCCCCCTCACTTTTGTAAGATAATAATTCTGTTCTACAAGCACAAGCTTTAGAACAGCCTCTATCAATTAGAGGATTTGATAATATGTTCACTCTATGAACTGATTGTGATAAACACTTAAGTACAAATGATTCTCTCTAAGAATAGATGATGTTACTCACTTAAGTACAAATGAATCACTCTCTAAGAATGTTACAAATCTAAGATCAGAGAGTAGAAGATGAGAAGAATGTAGATTACAATATCTCAGACAATGGACTCAGTTCTTCCAACCTCTCTTCTGAATGTAGATGTTACTTTTATACTCGGCCTCAACATTCAGGCTTGGGCGGCAGATAGAATATGTCCGTTTGAATATAGCCGTTAATCCCAGGTTACCGTTGAGAGGTACATCTTCATTAATGCTTAGCAGGGTTGACTTGCTTCATCTCTGAAAAGCAACTCTGACAACTCTGCTCTGACAAAAGCATTCTGACCTCTGAGTATGTGACGTTGACTCTTGTACTCTTGCTGATGGATGATTATCGTTCATCCGGAAGCGGCAATCTTGCTCTGCAAGTGTTAGTCTCTGAATCCAGTGCCAAGAGTATTTGCATCCAGAAGCTCATTTGCATCCGGAAGTAAAACTAAGTTCTGCACATACTTGTTAGTCCAACAGAGTAGTATATATAATCAAGTATAGTAAGAGCTATACATGTTGTGGGAAGCTTGTTTGCTATGGGAAGCATTCTTACTTAGACTATGTTCTGACTTAGTGTATTGTCTACTGACGCTAGGGGATGTCTATTCCAATAGTCAGCGTAAGTCTCGTTATTTTAGTCTAACTCTTCCTAAGTGACTTAGTGTGTCATTTACTCATGCTATGGGATGTGTAGTATAACAACACATAATCACATGCAGTGGGAGTTCAAATAGTCTAAGGAAGTTCTCTTACATCCGGAAGCACTTCCACTGGACGTTGGGTTATGATCATATTATACTCACTGACGCTCAGTGTTGTCCAAACCAACAGCCAGCGCTAGTCACTAAGCAATCGGAAGCAAATCCACATCCGGAAGCATCCTAACTTAGTCTCAAGGGTTTTGTACAACTAATGTTCCTAGACTGAGTTATGACTTAGTGAAGCACTTACTGCCGCTGGGGGATGAGACGTTCATCCGCGAGCGCTAGTCCTAGTCCATCCGGAAGTAAATCCACATCCGGTTGTACTCTTACTTGTGGTTCTATTTTAACCTAATTTTGTCTAAGTGTTTAACTTGTTCTTTCATATTTTAGTCTTCATCAAAACTTAAGATTCTAACATTCTCCCCCTTTTTGATGATGACAAACTAAGTTATACAATTAAGTTCATATGAAAGATTTAAGCTTAATAATCAGATAAGGCACAAGAGACTAAAGACAAATATCATTGATGAGCAAAAGATTACAAGTCAGATATGTATAACAGCAGCTTAAAATTTACAAGTAATCAAAACTGTGCAAGATAACTATGCATGAGAAAATATGAAAAGAAAATTTTCTAAGTTAAAATGCATGGGGTTGGTTGGGGTTTATAGTTGGTGTCTCCTTTTCCTCTCCCTCTCTAATTGCCTTTGTTCACACTCCTCTTGTAGTTTGGCTAGCTGGGCATCCTTCTCACTTTGGTCAATCTGAGCAATTATGCTTTGAAGCTCTGCCTCTTCCTTCTCCCTTCTGAGTCTCTCTGATTCAACGGATTCCTCAAAGGCTCTCTTCAGATTTTGAACTTCTTCAAATCCAGGGAACCCAGTTGCATCGGAGAAGGGAACGACCTCGCCATTGGGATAATGGACAGCCCTAATCTTCACATTCCACACAGGATAGTTGGGGTCGTCCTCAACTTCCTTGGCTTTCCTTTTTCCTTTTCCTTTTCCTTTGACCTTTCTCCTTTCTTGGGAGGCCTTGGCATTTGCTCTTTCAGCATCAAGGCAGGCCATCTGACCAAATGTGATCTTGTCAGTCCATCCATACTTCTCGAACTCTTCAGCAGTCATATCCTCTATTTCCAGCTTTACTTCCTTTAATGGCTGAGGAATATATGATGCTTGAGAGGATGGCTGAGTCTCAGATGCTTCCCTCTCAAATACCCTCTCCGACTCATGGTCCTCAGAGCGACCACGAGGTTCCTCTTCACTCTCAGAAGACTCAGCAGTAGCAGCACCCTTTTTGGCACGATGTTTCTTTCTAGACTGGCTGTAGCTGACGACTGAAGGAGGAGGAGCAGAGGTTGGCTCAGATGAGAGGATTACTGGAGGAGGAGGAGCAAAGGTTGGCTCAGATGGAGGGATTGGCTTGGCTAACACAATGGGTGGATGGATTTGCCTCTTCAGCCCATACTTCATCATAATTTCTTCCATAACATTTCGGGCAGGCTCAGAGGGAGGAGGCTCAGAGGATGAAGGCTCTGGCTCAGGTTCAGGCTCAGGCAGTGGGAGTTCACCAGGTTGCTCAAACAACACCATTGCCCATTTAGATCTTTGCTCATCCAGGCGCTGCTGTTGCATGAATCTCACTGCTTCCCCTCTGATCAGATTCTCAGCACTACCCATTTGCCTTAGATCATTTGCACGGCGGAGAGCAGCAGCTATGTCCTCATCTAACCATAAGGAGGAGGGTTGATTGAGGATTTCTCTCCCCCTTTTGGCATCATCAAGAAGGGCGAGTGCCAGGGAGGAAGGGTTGGGTGATGTGGAGGGTGGAGGTTCAGGGTCAGAGGTTCTGGGTGGTGACGTTGCTGGTGAGGAAGTGGGTGAGGTTACTGGTGAATGAGTGGAGCTAGGGAACCAGGAGGGATCTGTGAATAGGCCATCGAAGGGGTAGGTAGATGAATAAGGGGTGAAGGGTAAGTGTTCCTCAGATAACCTCTGAAGACGGGGGTAATCCCTCAGATATATGTTACTGAGGGGGTGAATGGCAGTGTGGAAGCCAAGGTGCTCGGCCAGTTGGTTGGGATTGGTTGGGTTGGTGGATTGTGAGTGGGTGGGGGAGTTTTGGTGGTCGGATGTATTAGAGTGGCTAGGAGAGTGGTTAGGTGAAGGTGAGTTTTGAGGGATTTGGTGAGAAGAATGGTGAGTGTCAGACTCATTTTGTGGTGAAGGTTGATGTGAGTCATTCTGAGGAGGGGGTTGTTGTGTATTAGGAGGAGGGAGTGATGGTTGGTTAGGTGGAGGAGGTGAAGGTTGGTCATTTTGTGGAGGAGGGGGTGGAGGTTGATCATTTTGTGGAGGAGGTGGTGGAGGTAGGTTACCTTGTGGTTGAGGAATGTGGAAATGATTGATGATAAGGTCTAACTTAGCCTCGACCCTTCCTAGGCGATCCTCGATGCCCTGGATCCTCTGTCTTTGCTGCTGAAGAGCTCCATCATATTCTGCTCTGAGAGGGGCCAACAATGTTTCAGGCAGCCTGTGAAATATTTCCTCTCGCAACTCAGCCATCATTGTCTTCTGTGCAACAGACAGCCTTGGAGCTCTGCTTGGGCCAGCATAGGAGTCAACTTCCTGGTCCCCTGCTTCAGACGCAGAGGGAGCCGTTGTGTGTGAGGCACTTCCAGCCTGAGATCCTGAACGAGCGGCCCTTGCCGGCTTGTTGTACTTGATACCCATCTTGCTTATGTTCATTGCGCTGACGGGCAAGCACTTAACATTTTTAGCTTCCTCAGTGGATGTGGACTTGATCAGGAATTTCTCCAAGAGGAAGGCAATGACCGTTGGGTAGGGAAGATTTCCAGACTTCTTATTTTCAATCCACCTGTGTAGCTCTAAACTTATTAATTGCCCTGGGTTAATTGGCTGCTGGGTGAGGAATCTGGGGAGCCAGGGGTTGTCAAGAAGAGTGAACTCGTTGAAGTTTCCCCCTTTGTGAGTCATCATCCGGGAGTAGATATAATGAAGGACCCGGTTGGAGTCAAACATGCCAGACACCTTCTTTCCCTTGGTGTCATAGAGTTCCTCAAGCTCCTCCTTGCTGAGTTTCTCAGGGTATAGCCACTCGTTCATATCGTCCTCAGTGACCCCGAGCATGGCGTCGATATCTCGCCAATTGAAACTTATGTCTCTTCCTCTCACTGTGGCCTTGAAATTGACTCTGTGGATGGTTTCTTTCCCATCCACCTTTTTGTACTTGACTGTGGCTGTGAGAGACTGGCTGAACACCCTGAGTACGTTGATGTTGTACTCTTGGTTGATTCCCAGCCAGCACATATATTTCTGGAGATGCTCCCTCAAATGCCCAAACCCTAGTTCCTCAAGTTTCTCAAGGTCGATGAACATCCCATGAGAGAAGTAGGGTTTCGCAGTCTCAAATTTGGAGGAAACAGCCTCCAATGGCCCATCTCTGTACATAAGAGGATCATCCTCTTCTACTCGCTGTCTCTTAGATGAAGGCTCTTCGCTAAACTGTACTCTCTTCTTACCCTTTTTCTTCGAATGTTCATGCTGTTCATGCACCTTCCCAGATTTCCCAGATTTCGAATGCCCAGATTTCCCAGATTTTGATTTCTTGGAGGAAGTGGCTATCTTGGGGTTTGTCTCATGTGATCCGACCATTTTGTGTTTAGGGTTTTGTATGGAATGAAATGACAGAAATGTAGATGAAGAAGATGAAGAAGAAAATGCGATGAAGATGAAGAATGATTTCAGAGAGTTTGGGTGTTTGACTTGTGTGAGAAGTGAAAAATGAATGACAATGGCCTATATATATATGCGAAGTGACAAACAATGTGATGAATCATAATGACTCTTCATTGAAAATATGCACCTTTTGTGGGAAAAACATAAATATTCAAATTGAAACGTCGCACCTTTGTGACACGTGTCTCTGCACAATGTCAGAAGAGACACAATCTTTGGTGTGAGAAGATGAAACGTTTTCTGAGGTGACGTGTCCCTTTGTCCAGACACTGGCGCTCCCGATCACTTTGATTTAACACTCAGCGCCAGCAAATGATCATCCGGAAGTGGTTTTGCTTCCGGTTGCACTTGCTTAAGATTTAACATTGGGGACCTGCAAAACTCAAGATTGGCACTCCGATGCCCAAGTTAGCACAGTTTGCAAGTTTTAACAATTACGCACAGATGTTTTCTGAAGATTAAACTTCATTTTAACATTGACAGTCCTTATCTTCCATACTAGGGGGCCTTTTCACTAGGGGACCTGCAGGTGCTAGCGGAGGCATATGCGCTTGCGGATGGTCAGTGGAAAAAACTTAAGATTTAACATTAGTATACATGCTGAGGACATTCCGAGTCACAAACTTATGTTAATCAGATCAATATAATAATCTCAAGGAAACGTGCTTGCTTGTTGGTTTGGTAAAACAGGAGTATCAATAATGTGAAAACAGACTTTGAAATTTAGTTCACAATTTCTCAGTTTCACTTATCAAGTCATGAACTCTATTCATACTCTCTTGGATAAATATCAATGTGATAGCACAGGGAGTATCGAACAGATTGCATATTTTCAGAGTTTCATACACAGTTATAGTTCAACAAATATGCCTTAAGGATGTTCATGTTATATTATGAAGACATGTGAAATGTAAGCACAATGATTCTAAAACCTTCAATGTCCACATAATAGTTTGGCTTTAAGAATGAATCAAGTTTACAAAAACAGCCAAATTCTCAACATATGATCACAAGGATAATTACTAACGTGTTAGTGCAGCGAGTATCGAATAGATTGCATATTTTCAGAGTTTCATAAACAGGTATAGTTCGATAAATATGCCTTAAGAGTGTTCATGTCAGATTATGAGGGCATGTGAATAGTCAACACAATGAAGTTCTAAAACTTTAATGTCCATAATCAAGTTTCCAAAACATCCAAATTCTCAGCATGTGATCACAAGAATAATTTTCAAATCTTAGCTCAAGTTCTTTCAAATATGCTTAATATGATCTCATTATTCTTAGGATATCAACAAGCTTTAACTTAATCCAGATTGTACTAGGCTTGTGATAATGTGTCAGGATATAAGGCTTTCAGTGGGTAGAGATTCTTAAGAGTTCTTTCCAGCCTAGTTATCTACACTCACTTAGACTTCTATCCTATTGGCACTTGCTCTTGGATTTATCAAATTTTACAGTAATTAATTCAAGGCATTTCCTAAGATTCCTAACGTATGTCCGACAAGGGAGACTATCCATTAAAATGCACAACAGAAGGAGTAATGGAAAGAAATGCTCATATAAGATTGGCGAGATTTCCTCAAGATTTAATTCAGAACAGCCATTTTCTTCTCATCTTGATAAAGAGCATTCTCGTTGACGCTCTCTCTTGTACCTCCACATTGTTCAAGATTTTATAATCTGTCAACATACTTAACCACAGACTTGAACTGAGATCATTAGTAGATGGAGCCGTAAGGTGTGATTTAAAAATTATTGCTCGAGTTCACAGCCAGTCAGTTTATAGCTAAGAATATTTAAGATCAGTTTGTATTAAAAAAAAACTTTCAAAAATCACAATGAATGCATAAGCTATTTTCTTTTGTGAATGAGCCTTTTCAAGGAGAAATGATTTGATATGCACGAATATTATAAACCCCACAAAAAAAAAAGGATTTGATATGATTTGATCATTTTCAAAAAAAAGATCACCACAGGTTGAAAATCATACCAGTATTACTATATTTTTCTCATTCCTTCCATAGAGCAATTTGAAGTTTGTCTTAAGATACATAAATGTCAATTGCCGATGAAATGAGTAAACATGCATTCATTACCCAATTAATCATTTAAATAAGAGAAAGAGTAAGAATGACATCACCAAGGCTACATTTGCGTCAAGTAGTAGCTTGCTTGATTTTGATAGGCGGTGCTTGATCTTTTCTATTTCAAGAGCAGTAGCACCAGGTGCCTATCATGAAGAACATCTTATTCAGATTTGACTCATTGCCCAGACCAGGTACGGTCTTGAATATTGTTGTTCTTTTGGATCTCCTTTCCTACAAAATACCAAGTAATTCCCTTTTCCATTTCTCAGTCTCCAAACTTGGATCTGACAGGTCAGTTTGTAGGAAGTATAAGGTCCACATGCACTTGAGTCATTAATTATGCTTATGCCATTTAGAATCAACTATGACTATATGCACATGGTTTTGATCATGACAGCAAGACAGCATGTAGGTTATGAACATTGTGAATTTCTTTGAGCTTTCTTCTCTTAAGAAAATAATGTTCATATTTATGATGCTTGATGTAAAATCTCAATAATCCCATCTAACACTTGCATAAGAGAGTTTACTTTCGCATGCTTTGACTCTAAGTGATTCCTTGCTTACCCAAGGAGATCTTCTATAGTTATCCTTGGTTTGAATCACTGTCTTATGAGAGACAGAGTTCATAGGTTTTCTCCATGTTGATCGAGGAGTCTTCTCTCTCTTGTTCTTCTCAGGATTGTTGAGTGGGACTCTGTGATAGCTCATCCTTGAGACAGAACCTTTGTTCCTTGTGGTAGTGCACTGCTTCTTATGATTGGACCAGGTGGTTGCAGCAGTGACATCACCACGAGTTCTCTTCTTTGGGGCAAGAGGAACTCTTGATCTTTCCTACACAAGTAAGGCACTGGAAGGAAGTTTTGGTACCCATTTGTACTTGGGTCTTACATGGTTAGTGCTGGACCTTACTTGTCCTTTAGAGATCCATACAAATTTATTTCTCATGTAAATTTTTTCTAAGACTGCATGTGTGAGAAATATGACCTGATCTACCACAGTAATGACAGATAATGGAATGATATTCAGAATGGGATTTCCTATCATTATCTTGTTGGTCAATTTTGTTTTCAAAGACTCTCTTTTCTTTTAAACCAACTTTTGAAGTCTCAGAGCATTTTGAAAACCTTTCTTGTCCCTTCGAGAGGGGTTCACAATTGGAACAATGTTCGGAGCATGTTGGAGCTTCCGCTCTCGGTTGGGAACTAGCTATTGATAGCGATAGCTGTTCTTCTATGGATGAAACATTGGAAACCTTGGATGTAGAAGAAGCAATGAATTCCTCTAGTTTCCTGTTATTTTTCCTTAAGCCTAGAACTTCTTTTGCAAGTTTACAAAATTCAATATGTAACTCATTATATGCGTCTTGCAATTCAGAAGGTTCAAGTTCAGATACCTCATTCTCCTCAGCTTCTGAATCTAGGCAGAGATCAACACTCTCTTCACTGCCGCTGGCTTGCTCAATATCAGCTTCCTGTAGCTCACCACTAGTTGATCCACAAGGGGCACAAAAGGAGCTTTGGACAGCTTTACTGCTAAGGGAATGATCAGAAGCATACATAGCATCAAGAGTGTTCCAAATATCTCTAGCATTAGAGCAATGTTTAATTTTCTGGAAATCACTGTCAGTTAAGCTTTTATACAAAATTTGCATTGCTCTAATGTTCAAGTAAAATAAATTTTTCTCCTCTTCAGTCCAGTTTACTTTTGGTTTGAAATCAGAATCATTTTCAAAGACATCCCACATTTTGAAACTCGAGTATAACACAAAACTTTTCATCCTTGTCTTCCATAAGTAAAAATCAGTATTTTCTAACAAGGGTGGGGTAGTATGATCAAAACCTTCAAAACACATTTTATATCCCAAGTCAGCCTAGGTCTTTGCACTTGAGATCGTTGGATCCTTTAAACAAGTGACCTTGCTCTGATACCAAATGAAATGTGTGGCTGTCACCCAAGAGGGGGGGTGAATTGGGTGGCAGAATAAAACTTATAAAAATTCTCCCTCTTTAAAACATTACTCCTTGTGCTTGATGAGAGTGAAGATGTATTACCCCAAGCACAAGTGAGTATCTAGTGATGTGGTGCTTGATGTGTAGATTAAGACAAACAGAATAAGCACACACAAATTTATCCTGGTTCGGTCACTTCCAGACCTGCATTCAGTCCCCAGGCTCCACCTGAGATTTTCAATCCACTAAACTTCTTGTTTGAACCAGGCACAAGAAAGCCTTTACACTTTAGGTTTTACGAGTACGGGTTCACCTAACAACCCACAGGTTTTGGAACGGGCTCACCTGTAAACCTTACAACCACAGGTTTTACAACGGGATCACCTGCAACCTTTCAACCACAAGTTTTGCGGGCTAACTTGCAACCTATGGAGATTTAGAAAAACCTCTAAATGCTCCCCCTCACTTTTGTAAGATAATAATTCTGTTCTACAAGCACAAGCTTTAGAACAGCCTCTATCAATTAGAGGATTTGATAATATGTTCACTCTATGAACTAATTGTGATAAACACTTAAGTACAAATGATTCTCTCTAAGAATAGATGATGTTACTCATTTAAGTAGAAATGAATCACTCTCTAAGAATGTTACAAATCTAAGATCAGAGAGTAGAAGATGAGAAGAATGTAGATTACAATATCTCAGACAATGGACTCAGTTCAGGCTTGGGCCTCAACATTCAGGCTTGGGCGGCAGATAGAATATGTCCGTTTGAATATAGCCGTTAATCCCAGGTTACCGTTGAAAGGTACATCTTCATTAATGCTTAGCAGGGTTGACTTGCTTCATCTCTGAAAAGTAACTCTGACAACTCTGCTCTGACAAAAGCATTCTGACCTCTGAGTATGTGACGTTGACTCTTGTACTCTTGCTGACGGATGATCATCGTTCATCCGGAAGCGGCAATCTTGCTCTGCAAGTGTTAGTCTCTGAATCCAGTGCCAAGAGTATTTGCATCCGGAAGCTCATTTGCATCCGGAAGTAAAACTAAGTTCTGCACATACTTGTTAGTCCAACAGAGTAGTATATATAATCAAGTGTAGTAAGAGCTATACATGCTGTGGGAAGCTTGTTTGCTATGGGAAGCATTCTTACTTAGACTATGTTCTGACTTAGTGTATTGTCTACTAACGCTAGGGGATGTCTATTCCAATAGTCAGCGTAAGTCTCGTTATTTTAGTCTAACTCTTCCTAAGTGACTTAGTGTGTCATTTACTCATGCTATGGGATGTGTAGTATAACAACACATAATCACATGCAGTGGGAGTTCAAATAGTCTAAGGAAGTTCTCTTACATCCGGAAGCACTTCCACTGGACGTTGGGTTATGATCATATTATACTCACTGACGCTCAGTGTTGTCCAAACCAACAGCCAGCGCTAGTCACTAAGCAATCGGAAGCAAATCCACATCCGGAAGCATCCTAACTTAGTCTCAAGGGTTTTGTACAACTAATGTTCCTAGATTGAGTTATGACTTAGTGAAGCACTTACTGCCGCTGGGGGATGAGACGTTCATCCGCGAGCGCTAGTCCTAGTCCATCCGGAAGTAAATCCACATCCGATTGTACTCTTACTTGTGGTTCTATTTTAACCTAATTTTGTCTAAGTGTTTAACTTGTTCTTTCATATTTTAGTCTTCATCAAAACTTAAGATTCTAACATCTTGTGATTGGGATTCCCAAATTCCCATTTTGATTGATTGGTTTTAGTTTTCGGGCGAAGACCCAAAAATGATAAATAACTATTGGTCAAGGAACAAAAATAGTACATAACTATTCTGAGGTACAAAAATGATACTCAGCTTTTATCATGTGATCAAAAATGATATTTTCACTAATATGACAATAATATTAGACATGAAATGTCCAAAATGCCCTTATAAATTAATCGCCACTCGGTAAAAGTTTATTTAATTATAAGGGCATTTTGGACATTTCATGTCTAATATTATTGTCATATTAGTGAAAATATCATTTTTGATCACATGATAAAAGTTGGTATCATTTTTGTACCTAGGAATAGTTATGTACTATTTTTGTTCCTTGGCCAATAGTTATGTATCATTTTTGGGTCTTCGCCCTTAGTTTTCTAATGATTCTATTCTCATTCCTCATGCAGTTGTTTCATTCTTGGGCTTTATTTGTGATCATTGGTTTGTAATTGTTGATCCATGCACTACAAGAATATTTGACTTTACTGGCGGTTACTTTTGTAAAGATTTTGGCGTGAAAAACTGTGAAAAAAATACATTTTGTCAGTTTCAAAAAACGGGAAAAAATTGTGTGAAAATATGTTTTCTACTATTTTTCGCAGGGATCTGGGGGAACATGTATGTCTAGTATTGTGTCATGATGCGAGAACAAGTTCACGCACCATGCCACGAGAACATGCTGCCAAAGCAGATTCTCGCAGAATGGTGCGAGAACATGTTCTCGCACCATGATGCGAAAAAGTGTTCACGCAGCATGCTGCGAGAAAGTGTTCACGCAGCATGCTGCGAGAAAGTATTCTTGCACCATGGTGCGAGAACATGTTCTTGCACCATTACGCAAGAACATGCCTAATTATACATCTAACAAATTAGCCTGCAAATTCTAATGAATCAGCATCAAATTGATTACAATTCTTACCCTTATTTTCTATTCAAATTGTTTATCTTTCCACCAATTTACCAAATTAGATAACTTTATTCTCTCAATTCCTCTCTTAGCTTATTTACTATTGATGAGCATTATTAAGTTTAATTAGGAGAAAAGTCAGGAATAATTATAATAAGGTCTTAATATTTAGTAAAAAAACAAAACTGTCTATAATAAGCAAATACGGTTATAGTGTATTCACAGACTGATATAGTAGACCACAAAATGGATACAATAAACAACAAAACTTCTCGAAGCTTCTACCAAAGTGAAGTTGAAGAAAAATAAGATAAAATCAAATTCAAACTAACCTCCTTCGAGCTCATTAGAACCAACAAGGGAGGGGGATTCAATGACAAAGAGTTGAGGCGTTCAAGTTCTGGATCATCATATTTCAAAACAAAATTATAAATTAGACAAATTAATTAAATAAAGATAAACTAAGTTATACCAAAAATAAATTCATAAGAAGAATTTCACTGCATTTTTGGTGAGCACAATATGTACAAATGAGTGGAAATGAAAGAAAGACAAAAAATAGAAGAATGTGTTACAATGAGATGAATGAGAACTTCACTTCATTTGTTTTATAAGTCACAATCAAGTTGACATCTTGAGATAATTTTTCTGCAAAGATAGAGAAACAATTAGTAATGGAAACAAGCATCAACTCTTAAAGTTGTCCTTAAAGCACATTATAATAAGGCACATTGAATTCAATACTTCAAAAGTAAATAAGATATATAAAAAAACAAGAGTAAGAAAGGTTGAAATAATAAAAAATATTAGGAAAATGATTACAGAGTGATGACAATACAAAATGGAGAGAGAGAGAGAGGAAGTGATAATATTTGTAGGAGAAAAAATTTGTAGGCAGAGAAAACAATACAAAATGGGGAGAGAGAGAGGAAATGATGACAATACAAAATGGAGAGAGAGAGAGAGAGAGGAAGAGAAAATATTTGAGCGGGAGACACATTACAAAAAATTGGAGGGAAGGAAGATATTTGTAGGCAGAAAAAAAATATATGTGCATGTTTTCGCGCATTGGTGGGAAAAACTGCAGTTTTACATGTTTTGGCGCATCAGTGCGAAAACCAGATTGCAAGAATTTTGCGTCCACGACATATTTTCGTACCATGGTGCGAAAACATGTATTCTACATGTTTTCACACCATGGTGCGAAAAGTTGTCATTGTCCCTCACAAATTTTCACTCGTCTTTCTCGTTTGTTTTCTCTGGTTTTGTTTTCTCTGGTGTTGCTTTCAATGGATAAATCATGGATGAATTTCCCTCGCACAACGTCTACTTATTTAGAAGGGTTAGAGGTTTTTTTAAATTTTGCAACAATGCATGGCGCTGATTGTTATGGAAACATCATATGTCCCTGTCCTAAATGTAATTTGAGGAATGGGCAACCTCGACAAACTGTTAAGGACCATCTAGTTTTGCGGGCTTTTCCTAAGGATTATATATTTTGGCATCTACAAGGAGAAAAATATGATATGGTGTATGATTCCCTTGGTGAAAGCTCACATGTAAGGAGGGTTCAATTAGCAGAATCTGATGATGATGATAATGATGATGACCCGATTGTTGATGCCATCCATGATGCTTTTGGAGTTTATGGGCTTGACGACAACCCAGAAGAAGTAGGAGCTGAGTCAGTGCCCAACATGAGCGATATAACTCGTGATAAATTCAAGGAGCTGATGAAAGAATCAAATAGGCCTCTTTATCCTAACTGTAAACGTTACTCTAAATTGTCTTTTTAGCTAGATTTTATCATATAAAGTGTTTACATAATATGAGTGATGTTGGTATATCTATGATACTTGAATTGTTTCATGATGCTTTCCCCGAAGCCGAGATCATTCCATCTTTTTTTGAAGCAAAAAATTCATACATAAGTTTGGGTTGGATTGTGAAAAAATCTCAGTATGCCTAAATGATTGTATGTTGTACTGGGGAGAAGATGCTGAGAGGGATAAATGTAAGTGTTGTCCTCTTTCTAGATTCAAGAAAATTCCAAAGGGGAAAAAAAGCAGACAGCCAAGATTCTTCGATATTTTCCTTTAAAGCCTAGATTATAGAGATTTTTCATGTCTTCTATGACGGCTGAGCACATGCGGTGGCATGCCCATGACAAGTACCAGGATGGCAAGTTAAGACATCCACGTGACGGAAAAGCATGTAAAGAGTTTGACCATCAGTTTCCCTCATTTTCAGCTGATCCAAGGAATGTCCGACTAGGTCTATCGTCCGATGGTTTCAACCCATATGGAAATCAGAACTCAGAGCATAGTATTTGGCTGGTTGTCTTGATTCCATACAACCTACCTCCATGGATGTGTATGAAGCAAAGCTCTTTTATTTTGTCGATGATTATCCCAGGTAAAGTCACCAGGTAAGGACATCGGCGTTTATCTCCAACCCCTAATTTCTGAGTTGTCGAAGCTTTGGAACGAAGGCGTGGAGACATATGACTCGTTTAGTCAGAGTTTCTTCACTTTGCGTGCAGCTTTGATTTGGACGATCAGTGATTTTCTGGGCTTAGGTTCGTTATCTGGTTGGAATACTTATACTGCACTTGCTTGCCCGAAATGCAATTTTGACACAGAACCATTATACCTAAAGCACTCGAGGAAAAACTGTTTTATGGGAACACAAGAGTTAGAACACAAGTACCGATTGCAACGTAAACGATTTGATGGGAAGAAAGAGAAAATAGTGCCTCCTAAATTTTTATCAGGTTCAGACATTTTAGATTAGCTTGTTGATGTTCCAAATGAATTTGGGAAGCCTTTCGACCCCTTAACTGGTGAAAGAGTGAAGAAGTTGGCATCATATGAGACGCGACAATGGCGTAAGGTTAGCATATTTTTTTGTCTCCCTTATTGGAAAATCAAATTGTTATGTCACAATCTCGACGTCATGCATATCGAGAAAAATGTGTCTGACAATGTTTTGTATACACTGCTCAATGAGCCGGGGAAATCAAAAGATAATCTACAGGCAAGGAAAGATTTATGTGAAATGGGAATTCGTCAAGATGCATGGCCAAATGAAAATGATAAATTTCAACCTGCTAAATTCACACTCACGAAACAAAACAAGGATGTCTTTCTAGCAACCTTGAAGAATGTTAAGGTCCCTAATGGTCATTCAAGCAACGTTTCTAATTGTATTGATATGGAAGACCGAAAAGTCTCTGGGTTGAAGAGTCATGATTGCCATGTCATGATGCAACAACTACTACCATTGGCAATTAAAAATACACTCCCTCATGATGTATCTATTGCGTTGATTGGTCTATGCAGTTTTTTCCAACAATTGTGTTCAAAAGTTTTAGATATCACTAAGCTAGATGAGCTGCAACAAAAGATTATCCTAACACTCTGCCATTTGGAGATGATCTTCCCACAGTCCTTCTTCACCTCAATGGTTCATGTACCCGTTCATCTTGTTGATGAAACAAAGTTAGCTGGTCCAGTACATTACCGTTGGATGTATCCTATAGAAAGGTACATGATTACCTAAATTTTGTTTACTATATAAACTTTATCCTTATTTTTACAATCACTAATTTACTAATTTTGTTTTGATTTTATAGATTTCTTGGCAAGTTCAAATCTTACATGAGAAATCAAGCAAGGCCAGAAGGTTGTATAACTGAATGCTATTTGATGGATGAAGCAATGTATTATTGCTCTCGATACATGAAAGACATAGAGATGTCCTTTAACCGGCCACCTAGGGTAGATGATCATCCTGAATCAGGTATTTCGCGTGAGAATGCTTTGATCCCACTTTGTGGGAAGGCAGTTGGAGGGAGCACCACATTTATATCAAGTGAGTTGGAGAAGCTACAAGCACACCTACATATTTTAGTAAATTGCAGCAAAGTAGACCCATTCCTAAAGTATGATTGCTACATTTCTCATTTTACATGTTACCTACTATAATATTATATAGGAATACACTAATTCTAACTTATAGTAACAATATTTTTTTTGTAGAGAATATAGAAGTATTGTCAAACAAAACCTAAGGGTTCGGAGTGACACATCAGCAGAGGTTGATAGGAGAGTCCACAAAGACTTTCCACAATGGTTCATGCGCCGAATATTAAATGACAATCTTCAACACCTTTACCATCCTGACTTTATAGCTCTTGCATCTGGTCCCCTAGATCATGCGAGGAGATTTACAGCATACAATGTCAATGGTTTTAAGTTTCGCACAGTTTCTCGTGATGGAAACCATTCAACGCAAAACTCAGGTGTTTTCGGGACATATGGTGGGATTCCTTACTATGGAAGAATTGTTGATATAATTGAGGTTAACTATCGAGGTCTTTTCCCAGTGATACTGTTCAAGTGTTTGTGGGCAAATCCAAGTGGCGTGAAAAAAGATGAAATAGGAATTATATCTGTTAATTTATGTAGACTAGTTCACACAGGTCAATCAGGTGATGATGAGCCATATATACTAGCATCACAGGCGCAACAAGTTTACTATGTTGATGACGAAAAGCGTATGGGTTGGCATATGGTGGTTCACCTTAAATCTTGAGATTTATTTGACATGGGCGATGTTGAATAATATTCTTAGGCTCACTTTATGTTATATATGTTTTTTAATAGTATTTCTAGGCCATGTGACTTAATATTATTATTGTTTTAAGGTCATTTCTGAATTTGCAGCTGAGTTTGTGATTGCATATTACTCCCTCCATTCCTAAATATAAGATCACTTTGAGGAAGTGGATAAGTTCCTAAATATAAGATCACTTCCTATTTTATCTCAAGTTTTTTGCCCAAACTACCCTTATACTCCCTCTTTTCATTGAAAACTCTCCTCCTTTTAAAGCTAAGTAATTGAGGGGATTTTGGGAAGATCATGCAATTTTATTATCTTCCTTAATCTCCCCAAATTAACCAAAGTGATCTTATATTTAGGAACGGAGGGAGTATTGTTATTGTCAATTCCTGTGACTTAATTTTATGCATTTTTATATTTGAATGTCATATGTTCAGTGTCGTGTAAAGGGAAGTTGATTCATGGAGTAGAAATGAGCCATTATTTTGGTTTTCTTCATATGGATCGATGTTTTTGGCATGTTATTAATATTATTGCTTGTGTGTCATTTCTCATTTCATTTGCTTGTGGTATAAACATGCACATGGCGAGCATGCAATGTTCATCGTGGATAACCTCTAGTTGCTAAAATTAAGATGGGAAGTTTTACTTTTACCCTTGTAATAATTAATTTATATATTGTTATGCAATTCGTAAATTCTGAGTTTATATATTGCCATATATTGTGGTAGTTCAACTTTTTGTCTAGATATACTTTTGACCATCGATTATACCTGTTTTGGCAAAATCTTACATTGACTGGCCAAATCCATATGTTTGTTAAACTTATGGTATTTATTTATTATATTTAGATTATAATTAACATGCATTTTATATTACGGTACCTTCATTAGCATACCGTAGCTTACATTTTACAATAGGGCTAAAGGGCAAAAATGCCCATGTAATTTTCACAAAGGTGCAAAAATGCCCATGTAAAATTTTTGGGAGCAAAACTGCCCATCAAATTTCAAAACTGGGGCAAAAATGCCCGTCACAGTTAATTTTTTTACTTTTTGACGCACCATCCTCCATCGCATCATCATCGTACAATGACAAATAAATATATAAGTCTGCCACATGTTTTAGTGAGAGATGAATTCGCAGAAAATGATGCTTCAAAAAGTCAAAAAATTAACTGTGACAGGCATTTTTCCCCAGTTTTGAAATTTGATGGGCAGTTTTGCTCCAAAAATTTTACATGGGCATTTTTGCACCTTTGTGAAAATTACATGGGCATTTTTGCCCTTTAGCCCTTTTACAATATGTCTGTGAATATATAGAACATAATGAAACTCAAAAACCTATTATTTATTTTTAATAGTAGGCAGTAGTATAAGATCAGTATAAGATCGATGTTGTAACTTAATCATAAGACATCTCCAAAATATTTTAAAGGTTACCTGATGGATCTCATTTATTAACTAATTTTTTCCCTAATGATATTAGAATGACATATTCGATGAAGAGATTTAGTTTTTAATTTGATTCAAATCACAATTAATTGAAAATTAGATTAATTGACATAACGAATAACTAGTGTTAATAATCCAAGAGTACTCAATCATTATATCCCCCTCATTGAAGTTATGTTCACATTCTTAAACGAATAAAAATCAAATTTGATTGATATGTTTATGAATAAAAATAATTGTTTATTAGCAACCAACAAATATATTTAAATAGTGGGGTATAACGAAAGGGGCAGAAGTACTTGGGTGTCATAATTATCTAATAGTAGTACTTTTTCATTTCAATAGTGGGGTCTCTTGTTTCACTCTTTTAAGAAAAGTAAAAAGGAATAAAAGGCTTCAACTACTCCGTACTACTTACTGATATTATTAATGGCAAACTCATAGTAGTAATACATATGTATACTGTAACATCCAAAAATTTAATTAAAGATAATACGGAATTATTGAGGGGTCATTAAGGAAATTTAAGGTTTTAGAAAGGAATTTATGATGTTTGAGGTGCTTTATTAACATTAAATTTTAATTACTTTAGATTTAAAAGAATATAGTTAAAAGAATTAGTTAGAGCTAGAAACTTTCATGAGTAAGTATTTTGAAATCTGAATAACATTCTGATGGAAAGGAAGGATAGAATAATATATATATATACAAACTTTTGGGTTAGAAATATAATTAATAATAAACAAATGAGTGTTTAAGTGTAAAATTTCTATAAATTATATATATACCCATCCCTTTCATTCTCAAAACCCTAGCCACCCACTCCTTCCCCCTCACTCGATCTCTTCTTCCTCTCCACTGCGTCTTCACTGCCTCCGGCGAGACCCACGGACGAGCCACCGCGGCGCCGGCCCCCCTCACCATCAGCATCATCATCAAACCTTTCTTGTCTTCCTGATTTCGTTCTCTCCCTCCGTTTCCCACTGTATTCATTTTCCCTCACTTCGTTTCAGCCGTTCTTTTGGTTTTCCAGCGAGTTTTTCCGGCGAGTTCGTCGGCGTACGGCGGCGGGAGAGGTAAAGGTTTAGCCTTTCTTGTTTTGCTTGAGCTATGCTTCCTTTTTATTATTCATTTCTCATATTTTCCCTCCTCTTAGTTCTGTACGTCCTATCACTGTAGTGGCCCTGTTCCGGCGAAATTTCCGACGGTCTTTGGCCCATGGATTACCTACAATCTCATAATAGAGTGTAGGTAAGCTTTCCTTTCAAAGATAAACTTTTTCTGCGTTTTGGACGAGATTTGAGAGGGAAGAAATCTGATTTGGGATGCTGGGTTTGATAAACTAGTAGGAGTAAAGCATATACTAGTATACAAGAGTTTTTAGGACGTTTCAACTAATAGTTTTGGTGATGAGTATATATATAAATTGGTTTTGCATGTAGAACATCCATTGGGTGTTTGATTTTTGAAGAACCAAGTAAAAATCCTCTGTTCTGGTATTGTTTGATGACGAGGGAAGAGTGGGATTAATGGTTAAATAGTGAATGATTGAGTGGCAATTGAAATGTAAAATTGTCATTTTCTTCACCTTGTTGTGCTGTTTGATTATGGTATGGTGAGGAATGGAAATGATTGGTGGTGATTTATATGGTTGTTAATTGCTAATAAGTCATATTGCATAAGACGAAGTATGAGATATAGGTTTTGGAATCTCTATTCTCTTTTGTGTGTCATGATAAAGGGTAATTGCTTTAATTTGGATTATTGTGCTTTGTGTCTTGGTTGATTTGAAGGGGTTGATCAGTAAACAAAAGAAAGGATTTAGGAATTTGAAGTGTAAGAGTAAGATTGGGAGTTGGGATAAAAACTCCTTAATAGCTTTAATTGGTTATAGTAACTATAAGGGACCATGTTGTTGTTAAATGAAGAAAAGAGGAATATATGTAGGCCTTGGGATTAGAATTCGGTGCATTTTGAACTGAAAGTTTGTGGTTGTTTATATACATTATTGCAATGTTTCTATTCACTTGAAGAAAAGCTTAAGTTGTTCAAAAGGTTAAATTGTTGTGGCTGGTAGATTACATTGGACTTCAAGTTATATATCAAATTTTAGGGTCTTGTAGCCATTATTAGACCTTGTCTGTTGCTTTTGTGGGTTGGTTAGTTGGTTCAGGTCATTTAGGAAAGGAGAATGTATAATTTGTGGGTTGTTTGCTTGTAATGTGAATTATGAGTTAATGGTTTCTGCTGTGAATTTTGGGGTTGAAGTGGTAAATCTGATTTATGGAACTAATCTGAGTTATTTAATTGGTGTTGGCTGGGATTTATTAAAGTGCTCACATTGATGTTGGATGTTGAGTGAGAAATGGAATAAGGGATGCTTGTTGTTTCATATGAAGGAATATGAAAGTTAAGAAGTTATATTTAATAGGGCAATTATAGTGACTTAATACTCTAATGAGTTATGAAATGTAATGTTAACTAATATTTAGGAAGGTTGATTAATTTAAAATCCTTGTGTTGTGATCTTGACTTGAAGTCTAGAGAAGATAATAGCGAAGTCTTTCAATTCTCCTTGGTTTTTATACCAAATATGAATTTTAAGTGGTTTACGTGTGTAGGGAAGAAAAATTATACTTGCTATAAATTTGTTGATAAAACTTGGAAAAAAAACTGAATTGGATTTGTATAAATTTGTTGATAAAACTTGGAAAAAAAACTGAATTGGATTTGTTGTTTAGTAATAATTGATATTCTTATAGTGTTAGTTAAGTAAATTGCTTAATGACTTGGGAAGGTTATAAAAAAAGAATATTCCTTTACTTTCTCTTGCTTGGCCGAGCTGAGTGCATAGTTAAATATGTGGGAAATGTGAGCAAGAATGACCAAATAAGGTTAATTTTTATAAAGAAATAGTGAGATTAGACTCTCATGACTTAAGGGATTACATGGTTGAAGTGTTTAACGGCTCATATTAAGTAATTGGTGAAAAAGGAGAGCTGAGAGCCAATAAATTAATTAAGATTTGGAATAGGTGATAATTTATGGTTATGATGTTATTGAAATGGATTGAATTAGGATCAAGTAAGGGTATGGAGATTGAGGAATCTAAACTTTGAAATTGTTTGGAATCTTGAATATGGAGTCTTTGATCAATTGAGGTTGGAATATTAAAGTGGTGTGTATATGTGTGTAGGATCCTTGCTAGTATGGTTAGAATTCAAAGACACTGAGAATGTAAGAGTTTTAGATTTCTAAAGGAATTAATGTTTGATGTTTAAAGAATTTATTAAGGTTGTGAATGTTTTAGTTGAGTACATGGTATATTATTTGACGATTTTGTCTCCTTTTGTGCTATTTCACTTGCTGGTATGTGAATGTTAATGGGTGATGTTTACTGGTAATGGTGTTTAGCCTAAGTCATTAATTAGTTAAATATTGAGGAACATAATGAATAAGATCATGTGAAAGAAGGGATTGGGTAGCATATTAAGATTTGAGAGAGACGTTATTTACTTTATAACTTAGAATGATTATTGACTTACTATTATTACATAGTGTAATAATAGGAAAAGATTTTGATATAGAAATAGTTCTAAAGGCATGGTGAAGGAAGAGGGGAAAACTGCAAAGTGCTAAGGGACACAGGTAACCACACTTACCTGACTATAACATTGAGACTGATGTTAGTCGAGATTTTCAAATCTCTTTTCTATCTATGTATGTATAAAGCTTTCAAAATTAGTTTGATATTAAAGCAGGCTATTGGGTGCCTTTTAACCTCAGCTATTTTCATACAACGTTTTGATATATATGTAGTATCACGTTGATGGAATACGATTGTGGAAGGTTGTTGCATGACATTACTTGTACCATCGGCCGATGTAACCGTTCGATAGCGCAATCGACGGTTAGTTGTACTAGTCCTATTGAGTAGAGACAGGGACTTACGGTTTCCGAGTAGAGACGGACTCCGTTTATTATTTCCTTTTGAGTAGAGACAGGGGAAATATGCCATTTAGAGTAGAGACTGGGGCACAGTGTCAATCATGTTTATTTTGAATATTTGGAGATGGATGACTTGGTTTTGGTTACTTACATTTGGAGATATATGAATATAGATATATCTGTTATGCGTATGAATATATACTGTATACAGGTGAATTATTTTAAAACTGTGGTGCCCTTTAGACGCTCTGCTAACTACACTTCTCACTGTTATAGTGAGTTAAGTGTTGGTTACTGAGACATTGTTTCCCCATTCCCTTTATTTTTTTTCAGGTGATCATGCACAAGCATGAAGACCAGGAAAGGGGTATAGGTTATAGATGTTAGTAGGGACGTATATTGCCAACAGATTATAGGCTTGCATTCGCTTCCGCATTATTGTTACATTTAATCAAGAAATTAATTATGAATTGAATGAGTTTGTTTTTATTAACCATGTTAGATTAATCCTTTCTAACATGGTTAGCTTTTATTTATCAACTATGTTAGATTAATCCCTTCTAACATGGTTAGCTTTAGTTATTGATTAAAGGTGTTTGATTTTATTAACCATGTTAGATTAATCCGTTCTAACATGGTTAGCTTTAGTTATTGATTAAAGGTGTTTGCTTTTATTAACCATGTTAGATTAATCCTTTCTAACATGGTTAGCTTTTAATTATCCATGATAGTTTTCATATGATATTAGGTGACTCTTTTCTATCATGGATAATACTTAAATAGTGAGAAGGTTCTTTTTCTAACTATGATAGGGTTACAATATTAGGAAAATCATTTTTCTATCATAATTAGCAAAGTAAATACGTTTAGGATTAATGATATTGGTTAATCAGGAAATTAGTAACATAATGTTACATATACCAATGATTTTTGAACGGCTCTTAAGTGTAGTTATGATGATGGGTTATAACATACAAAACTGCATATTCTTCAACTTCATACAGTTCAAGATTGGAAAAGAAATTAGTGACATGTAAACATTACTCAACAAAAGAGCTACAAAAGTGTGACATGTGTATAAATGGCGTAGGCTTTTATTTTAATGCAGACTATATAGAGACATTGATTGTACAAGCATCAAAGGAAGCCAAATGTCAAGTCCTAGACCAGTCATAACTACTATATCTACAATAAACTCAGAAGTTCTTTCAGTCAAAGGAAGTTCAACAGTTCATAATACAAATATAAAACAGTCCCCATCGTCGCCCTCCCCATCATCGCCGTTATCTTCATCACATTCACTTTCATCATCATCATCATCATCATCATCATCATCTACATCCCGATATACATTACGGTTATGAGGAGGGGCTCTCGGTGGTTCTCGACCCCTGGACGATGTACTAGGGACATTTGGGACGTGAGCGAATTGTTGATGCAAAAGTGCATTATTAAAAAAAGGATTTACATGATATTGTTGTCGCATATATGTTTGCATCATTTCCTGCTCTTGTGTTTGCACCATCGATTGCATTTTTTGTTGTCATGTATCTTGTTGTTTCTCTAATTCAGCTTGTCGCCGCTCTACTTCATCTTGCTTTCGCAATGTTGTCGTTGTAGTTCGGCCCACATTGCTTGAAGTTCAGCTTGTTGATTTGCAAATTTAGTTCTTTTATATTGGGAATATTGAGAGGATCCACCCTCAGAATAAGAGTCACCGTAAAAACTTTACTAAGCGTGGCTCCTAACCCCATTCCAGGACATCGACCTGGGTGATCAGGAGCGTCGAATGATGAGCGAAAGACTGCCAACGGATCCGCTGACCCCTCTGATGACTCTTGTTGTTGATTCATAACCTCTTCCATGTGTTTCTTCAAAAATAATATTAAAACATAATAATGAATTTCAAGGCAATAAGTTAGATTTATGTTGCTTCAAAAATAGAAGAGAACAAAACTAACCAAACCAACATTAATAATTAACTCAGAGTTCTATATGACGAATTTATCTTATTTGGCAAATAGCAAATGACAAAGTAATTATGACACATACAAAAGCACTATAAACAATTCTTAATATAATGGCTGCTAGGAAAAAAAAGACAATATATCCATAAAGTGTGAATATAACACAATGGCGGCATAAGAAAAAGGTCTGATGGACATGAGAGCATGTCAAAAAGCACTATACCTCTCGAACTCATCAGCAGTCATATCCTCTATTTCCAGTTTTACTTCCTTTAGTGGCGGAGGAACATATGATGCTTGAGAGGATGGCTGAGTCTCATATGCTTCCCCAAGCTGAGTGGGTCTCCCTGACCCATGCTCCTCAGAGTGATCCTCTTCTTCACTTTCTACAGGCTCAGAGGTATCAGTACCTTTCTTGACAAGGGACTTCTTCCTTGATTTTCTGAACTTGATAATTGGAGAAGAAGGAGGAGCAGATGTTGGCTCAGAAGGAGGGATTTGCTTGGCTATCACAATAGGCGGATGATTTTGCCTCTTCAGCCCATACTTCATCATAATCTCTTCAACCTCTTGATCCCCTGCGCCAGATACGGAGGGAGCCGTTGTATGTGAGGCACTCCCAGCCTGAGAGCCAGATCGAGTGGCCCTTGCTGGCTTGTTGTACTTGATACCCATCTTGCTGATGTTTACTGCGCTTATGGGCAAGCATTTTACATTGTCAGCCTCCTCAGTAGATTTGATCAGGAATTTCTCCAGGAGGTAGGCGATGAATGTCGGGTAGGGAAGATTGCCAGACTTCTTGTTGTCAACTGCCCAGGAATTTATCAGGAATTCCACCTGTGCAGCTCCAAGCTAATCAACTGCCCAGGATTAATCGGCTGCTGGGTGAGGAATCTGGGGAGCCAGGGGTTGTCAAGCAGAGTGAACTCGTTGAAGTTTCCCCCTTTGTGAGTCATCATCCGGGAGTAGATGTATTGGAGTACCCGGTTGGAGTCAGACATGCCAGACACCTTCTTTCCCTTGGTGTCATAGACTTCCTCAAGCTCCTCTTGGCTGAGTTTCTCAGGGTATATCCACTCGTTCATCTCTTCCTCAGTGACCCCGAGCAGGCGGTTAATGTCTCTCCAAGTAAAACTGAAAGTCCTCCCCCTCACTGTGGCTGTAAAGGTGACTCTGCGAATGTGCTCCTTCTCATTCACCTTCTTATACTTAGCCTTGGCTGTGAGAGACTGGCAGAACACCCTAAGGACGTTGATGTTGTATTCATTGCTGATCCCCAGCCAGCACATATACTTCTGGAAATATACCCTCAAATGTGCTGACCCTAGTTCTTCAATTTTGTCCAGGTCGACGAACATACCATTCGTGAAGTAGGGCTTTGCATTCTCAAGTTTCCCAGAAACAGCCTCTAGTGGCCCATCCTTGTAAACTGATGGCCCATCTTTGATGAGGATTCCTCCCTGAACTGTACCCTCTTCTTACCCTTCTTCTTTAACTGGTCTAGCTGTTGCCCAGAATGGTCTTGCTGTTCTTGAGATTTCCCAGTTTTCCCAGAACGCGAATGCTCAGAATGCCCAGATTTTGACTTCGATTTCTTGGAGGTAGTGGTTATCTCAATGTTGGGGTTTGTTCCATGAGAGCCAGCCATTTTGTGAGTGGTTTAGAGTTTGTGTATGATGAAATGCACAAAAATGCAGAAGATGAAGAAGAAGGTGCGATGAAGATGAAGAATGATTTCAGAGAGTTTTGGGTGTTTGATTTGTGTGAGAAGTGAAAAATGAATGACAATGGCCTATATATGCGAAGTGATAAGCGATGTGACGATTCATAATGACCCTTCATTGAAAATATGCACCTTTTGTGGGAAAACGTAAACATTTAAATTGAAACGTCGCACCTTTGTCACACGTGTCCCTGCACAATGTCAGAAGAGGCACAGTTTTTGGTGGGAGAAGGTGAAACGTTTTCTGAGGTGACGTGTCCTTTCTCTTCTCCGACACTTGCGCTTCCGGTTGCTTAGAGTCATCACCCAGCGCCAGCAAAAGAGCATCCGGAAGTGGTTTTGCTTCCGGTTGGGCTTAACTTAAGATTTAACATTGTGAGGGACCTGCAAAACTAAAGATTGGCACTCCGATGCCTAAGTTACTATAGTTGCAGGTTTTAATCAATTAAGCACAGGTTTATTTTGAAGAATTAAACTTCATTTGGGTTTACCATTCCCAAATCACCTCTTATGAATGTAAATTGATCAACCCCCAGAGGCTTGGTGAAGATATCCGCAAGCTGATGCTGAGTGGGAACAAACTCCACCTTGACATCTTTCTTTTGAACATGATCTCTGATGAAGTGATGTCTAACGTCAATGTGCTTTGTTCTTGTGTGCTGAACAGGGTTCTTGGCAAGGCTGATGGTGCTTGTGTTATCACAGAGAATGGGAGCCTCTGGAAATTCCAGGCCAAGATCCCTCAGTTAATTCTTCAGCCACAGCACTTGTGCACAACAGCTTGCAGCAGCAATGTACTCTGCCTCTGTGGATGATAAGGACACGCAGGTTTGCTTCTTGCTAGCCCAAGAGACCAGACAACCACCAAGGAAGGCGCATTGTCCACTGGTGCTCTTCCTATCAGTTTTATAACCTGCATGGTCAGCGTCAGAATAAGCCCACAAGAACTTTTGGTTACCTCTGGGATACCACAGACCAAGTTCTTGTATGTGTTCCCTCAAGGTATCTTAAGATACGTTTAACACAAGTTAGATGTGACTCCTTGGGGTTGGCTTGAAATCTAGCACACATGCCTACACTAAATTGAATGTCAGGCCTGCTTGTTGTTAAATACAGCAGGGAACCTATCATTCCCCTATACATGGGCAGGCTGACTGATTTTCCCTTTACATCAGCGTCGAGTGCGGCAGTGGTGCTCATGGGAGTATCATACTCCTTGCACTCATCCATCCCAAACTTCTTGAGGAGCTCTCTACAATACTTAGTTTGGGAGATGAAAATGTCATCCTTCTTTTGCTTAATTTGCAGGCCTAGGAAGAACGTTAGTTCTCCCATCATTGACATCTCAAATTCTCCCTGCATAGTCTTAGAAAATTCTTTACAAAGTTTTTCATTAGTTGCCCCAAAAATAATATCATCGACATAAATTTGGACAATTAGCATGTTTCTATCTTTGTGCAGAATAAACAGTGTATTATCTAGTTTGCCTCTTGAGAAACCTTTCCCCAGCAAAAAGCTGCTGAGTCTCTCATACCAAGCTCGAGGAGCTTGTTTAAGGCCATACAAAGCTTTCTTTAGCCTATACACATGTTTAGGATGCTTGTGATCCTCAAAGCCAGGAGGTTGTTCTACATAAACCTCTTCTTTAATGTAACCATTAAGAAATGCACTCTTTACATCCATTTGATATAATTTAAAACTTTTCATGGATGCAAAGGCTAGAAGAATCCTTATTGCTTCAAGTCTAGCGACTGGAGCAAAAGTTTCTTCATAGTCTATGCCTTCTTCTTGGTTATACCCTTTGGCTACCAATCTGGCTTTGTTCCTTGTTATTTGACCTGTCTCATCCAGTTTGTTTTTGAAGACTCATTTGGTCCCAACTATGGATTGATGAGACGGCCTTGGGGCTAGTTCCCAAACTTGGCTTCTTTCGAACTGGTTTAGCTCTTCCTTCATGGCAATAATCTAATCGCAGTCCTCAAGAGCTTGTTCAACTGAAGTTGGTTCGATCTGAGATAAGAAGGCTCCAAACTCAAATTCATTTTGAACCTGCCTTCTGGTTCTGACACCAGAAGAAACATCACCAAGCACTTGATCAAGAGGATGATCCCTGTGATGTCTCCTAGCCGTTGGCAATTGTACCTCATCAGTCACCGTCTGCACTCTAGGCTCATCACTGAGTTCATCTTCTTCTTTGGGATTGCTTGCTGGTGTTTCTTTTGGTGGTGAAGATGATGATGGTTTTGGAAAGTTAAGTATTCCATCATCTTCTGTGGATTGTTCCCATGTAGGAATTTCATCAAATACAACATGCATAGATTCTTCTACAGTTCTAGTCCTCATGTTGTATACTCTATAAGCCTTACTCCTAAGGGAATACCCTATGAATACACCTATATTAGTTTTTGGATCAAACTTACCCAGATTTACCTTTTTCATTGTTATGCACATAGCATTTTGATCCAAAGATTCTGAGGTGGCTGATGTTGGGCTTTCTGCCTTTGTACAGCTCATAGGGAGTCTTGTCCAAGCCCTTGCGAACATAGGCTCTGTTAGAGATGTAGCAAGCAGTGCTCATAGTGTCCGCCCAGAACACTTGAGAAACCTCTTTCTCATTGAGCATGCTCCTGGCCATCTCAGTCAGAACCCTGTTCTTCCTCTCGACCACACCGTTTTGCTGAGGAGTTCTGGGAGCTGAGAAGTTGTGATCAATGTCATTCTGCTCACACAGCTCAGAGAAGCTATGGTTCTCAAATTCTCCTCCATGGTCTGTCCTTATGGTTGCGATCTTGAGATCTCTCTCATTCTGCACTTTCTTAGCCAGGACAACAAAGACATCAAAAGCATCTTGCTTAGAGGCAAGAAACATTGTCCAAGTGAACCTAGAATAGTCATCCACCACAACTAGAGCATACAGGTTTCCACCCAAGCTCTTCACTCTTGCTGGCCCAACCAAATCCATGTGGATTAGTTTCAAGGGCCTGCTGGTGGAGACTCTCTTCTTGGCTTTAAACGAGGACTTTGTTTGCTTCCCTCGTTGGCAGGATTCACAAATATAGTCATGCTTAACCTTAAAAGACGGAATCCCTATAGCTAGCTCTTTCTTAATCAGCATGTCAAGTTGAGTAAAGTTAACATGCGCTAGCCTTTTATGTCAAAGCCAACTATTCTCTTCACTAGATATTAAACATTTTTCATCTAGTTGTTGACATAAATCTAGTGTGTATAGGTTTCCATTTCTGTTGGACTTAAGTTTGCATTTTAGGTTGGCCTTATCTAGGTTTAGATCATGCTTGTCTATTATCATGCACTCATGTGAATCAAAGATTACCCAATTTCCTTTGTCAGTGCTCTGGCTCACGCTCAGCAGGTTGTGACAGAGACCATCCACCAGATAGACATCCTTGACTGGTCCAACTTCTCCAACTCCAGTGATCTTTCCACTTTGATTTCCTCCAAAGGTTACTGTGGCTCCATCTTTGATCACCAAGGACTTGAATTTGTCTCTGTCACCAGTCATATGTCTCGAGCATTCACTGTCAATGTACCACTTTTTGTTCTTGGATGCCTTGAGACAGACCTGCATAAATTAGACAAGCTTAGGTACCCAACCTTTATTGGGTCCTTTATCATTAGTCTTCATACCCCTCGGTCCAGTATTGACCTTGGGTTTGTGATTGTGTTGTGCCTCTGGCCTTGTGTGGGCTCTAGGCTGACGGACTTCCCTTGGAATATGTTTCCAAGTTCTAGGTCCTTGTCCTCCCTTAGTTTCTTTCTTTGGAGGATCTTCATTTACCCTGGTTCCTTTTGGAACCCACTTATAGGAGCTGTTGGCTCCATGCTTCTTAGCATTACAGGTGGACGTAGAATGTCCCTTCCTGTTACAATAATTACAGAAACTAAAAGGTGTGGAGCTGTGATTAGTGGCTTTATGAAAGAATTTTAAGTAAGGCTTCACTTTTGGTTGCACCCACTTTTTCCCTTTAGGTGTGTAGCCTAATCCAGTCTTGTCCCTATATGCCCTCTGATTCATTAAAATAATGTTTAACATTTCAGATCCATTAGTAAACTTCTGCAGGGCATTTTGCAGTCTATCTCTCTCTCCTGAGATCTTGCTGCAGTTAGAGCAGCTCTCTAACGTTGAGGCTCTGGGTTCTGCTTGGGGAGAACCCTCGCCATCCGCTACCGGAAGCTTTTTGGCTTCCGCTAGCTCCTTACTAAGTGAGTCCACTTTAGACTCAAGTGATTCCTTTTTAGTTTTCAATACTTTATATGCTTTACATAAGCGGAAAAATTCTTCATGGACCTCATTATATGCTTCTTGTAGTTCAGGGAAAGTTACCTCACTGTCCTCCTGGATGGGATCAAATTCTGAGGATGCTTCCTCATCATCTTCTCTGGCAACGAGACAGAGGTTGGCAATCTCTTCCTCATCACTTGCTTCCTCATCCGAACTATTCACCCAGATAGAGGACACAAAGGCTTTTCTTTTGTCCTTCCCTTTTGATCTCTGCAAGCTTGGGCACTCAGCTTTGAAGTGGTCAGGCTTCTTACACTCAAAGCACACTGGGGCCCTTTCCTTCTTATATCCTTTCTTCTGGCTGGATTCACCTTTCTGAAAGCCTCATTTCTTCTTGAAGAACTTTCTAAACTTTCTTACCATCATAGTCATCTCCTCCTCATCGATGTCCTTCTCATCATCCTCATCATCATCATTATCATCAATCTTCTCCTTGCTGGGAGCAAAAAGAGCTAGGTTCTTGGTTTTAGATGTAGCTTGAGGAGCTCTCTGAGCCAGCAGGGTTGGTTCATATTCAGCCAGAGAACCAAACAGGGCAGTGATAGAGCTGGTTGACTCTCCTTGGACTTCCTGCAAGATGGTAACTTTGGTGATCCAATCACCTTTCAAGACTTTTAAGATCTTGCTGACTTGTTCTTCTTCAGGAATTTCTTTACCCAGGGAGGCCAAGTTATTGATAATATGAGTGAACCTGAGCTCCAACTCTCTGATTGGCTCAGTTGGACTAAGCATGGCAAATTTGTGGAACTCCTCAACCAGCATCTCGACCCGTCTTGCCTTCACTCCCTTGGTTCCAGAATGAGCAGCCTCAAGAGCCTCCCACATATCCTTCGCTGTTTTGTGGTGGCTGATCCTGTGGAACTCCTTAGGACTTAGGGCGCATTGAATGTAGTGCATGGCCCTGTAGTTTAGCTGTACTAGAGCATAGTCCTCATTGGTGTATCTGGATCGCTGCTTTGCAAGACCTTCATCATCTAGTGGGACGTTATTTCCACGTTCAATTACATCCCAGAGGCGGATGTCGCAGGATTTGATGTAGGTCTCCATTCTGAACTTCCAGAATGGATAGTTGTGGCCATCAAAGCCAGGAGGCTTGTTTGGCTTAGTAGCAACATCGGGCAAGGAATAATCTGCATCCATTACTAGATCTTTTCTTTCTAGATTCGTTGGAATCAAGTCAGAAAGACCCGCTCTGATACCAAATGAAAGAGGTGGATGCACAAGAGGGGGGGTGAATTGTGCTACCAATTAAAACTTAAAACAATGAAACACTAGATTTTATACTGGTTCGGTCTACCTGACCTACGTCCAGTTCTCAACCACCCAGGTTGAGTTCCACTATCCCCAGGTTTTACAAACGGGTTCACCTGGAACCTTTACAACCGCAAGTTTTAGAACGGGATCACTTGCAACCATACAACCACAAGTTTTACACCATGTTCACTTGCAACCTTACTGACACACTCTCCCTTACAACCTGCAAGGGTTCAACCTTTACAAATAAAGGATTTTCTAAACTTAGTTCTCTTTAAGAACGGATAATGTTACACACTTAAGTACACTTAATGCTCTTAATAAATGAAGAGACTTAACTACAAAGAGTACAAGATAAGTAGATGAAAAGAACTCTCAATGTGTTAAATGCTCTTTCGCTTTTCTGGGCAGCTTTGAATGCTTGAAGGATATTCTCAGTTTCTCGCTCTAGATTTCTCCAAGATGTCAAAGTTATCTTCATGAATGAAGATGAGCTTCCTTATATATGTCTTCAAGTATTCTCACTCTTGGTAGGTGGCATAGCCGTTTGAATATAGATGTTTATCCCAAGTTACCGTTGGCTCATTTAATGCTTCATTAATGCTCAGCAGGGTTGACTTTGCTTTATCTCTGAAAAGCAACTCTGACAACTCTGCTCTGCCAAAAAGCATTCTGACACTGCACTGCTCTGCTCTTGCTGGACGTTCTGACATTCTGATTGCTTGCGGAAGCACATCCACATCCAGAAGCAACATCACTCAGTGCTGCACTTGAACGTTAGTCTAGCAATATATTAACACATAGTCACATGCAGTGGGAGTTCATTTAGTCTTAGGAAGTTCTCTTACTTCCGGAAGCAATTCCACATCCGGAAGCACTCCTACTGAACGTTGAGTTAAGGCTTAGTGTTATACTCACTGACGCTCGGTGTTACCTAAGCCAACAGGCAGCGCTAGTCATTAACCATCCGGAAGCAAATCCACATCCGGTTGCATCCTAACTTAGTCTCAAGGATTTTATACAACTAATGTTCCTAGACTGAGTTATGACTTGGTGTATTACTTGCTTCCGCTGGGGGATGATTCGTTCATCCGCGAGCGCTAGTCCTAGTCCATCCGGAAGTAAATCCACATCCGGTTGTACTCTTACTTGTGGTTCTATATTAACCTAATTTTTCTTGTTCTTTCATATTTTAGTCTTCATCAAAACTTAAGATTCTAACAAAGAAGTGATATTAAAATTTTTACTTTCACTTGTTGCTCCCAAACATAGTTTTTATCATTCTCTTTCATCTTTTTCCACGACTTGTGTAGAGGAAAATACACCAATTGTTTCCCAGCTCTGGTACAAAACTTATTGAACACATTGCCACCATTGAGAATGGGCTGTCCATGCTCATTGAAATGGGCAATTATTTTGAGGCCTTCCTCTAGCTGCCATGTGGTATTGGCATTCATTTTCTTAGTCCTAATAGAGCCATCAGAAGCTGCAAATTAAAACTTAGTCAACAATAAATTAAAATCAATTTAGATATTATAAGTTTAACTCCAAATGTTACAATAGTATTTGATTTTAGGGACCTTGAATATCAACAAGGTATTTTTTCCTTCGGGAAGATGATGATTTACGACGAGCTTGTACATTTTGTGACTCCTCTTGATGGTGCTCTTCTGGTTGGTGGTGTGTCTCATCTTGGTGTTTCTCTTGGTGGCCCTCCTCACTATTTCTTGTGTTCCTCATTGTATCATCAGTGTCACATTAACATGAAAGTTAAAATAAGTGTTATCGTTGAAAGAAGTATTTACACAATAATCAGGAAGGACAGGAGAGATTGGTGGGAGATTTTCAAATGGACGGCCCAGTTCTTTGTAAGTGTAACTCACCGGCTCTGGAATATAGCAAGATTGTGCACTGATTTGCTCTTTTTGTTGTCGACCACTTCTGGGAGCTTTCTTTGAGTTAGCCGTTGTGAAGACATGTTGAAGTGAGAATATATATAAACAAAAAAGCTAGAAAAAGAAGACATGTTAAAGAAGAAGAAAAAACAATGACGTTAATGTGATAACGACAGACATGTTAAAGAACAAGAAGAGGAAGAAGCAGAAGGAGCGAAGAATAATTAAACTTGAAATGGTTAAATCCTTAGCTTTTTGCTAAGTTTTCGCTGTTCGTGAAAACTTAGCAAAAAGCTAAGGGCTGTCAGCTTTGTCAGCTGACAAAGCTGACAGCTAAGGGATGTCACGTCCCTCAAATGTTTTCCGTGGAAACCGCGGAAACATTCAACTTTCCGCGACTTTCGCGGAAACACTCATCACAGGTTTCCGCACCAACCGCGGAAACCTGTGATGCAATTTTTTTTAAAAAAAATAAAATTTGTACTAAAATAGTTTTTTTAAAAAGAACAAAATATTGCATATTTTGGCGCTTTTGTTATGCGTGAAAGGTTGACCGCGAGAATGACACACTCTTCTTGTAGTGATGTCGTGATCTTATAAACTTAGGGCTTCGGAAGTAGTTATTAGGCAGATTGTTCTATGATCATATTTATCTATGATTTTAGAAATGTAAATATGCAAGTTCATGACGCTTTCTTCTTATATTTTGGGGGATGACTTATTTCAGCATGATCTATATATTGGTTCATGCTGCTACTCAGATTTGACATTTGTAGCTTGTTGACTGTGATGTGTATATAGGTCTCCAAACATATGTAATGGAATTTCGTATGTCTTTAATATTATCCTCAAAACTAACCATGTTACTTTCTTCTTCCTTGATTTAATTTATAAATAACTAGAAGGGCTTTATATGGAAACATGTATTAACTAAGTCTATATGTGAAGTTGCTAATATATTTTAAACACCAAACTTTGATTTATCAGGAACTTCTTATTTTGCTTGTTGTTTTGTAATTTTGATTCCTTCCTCTGTTGTTTGATTTTTTTTATCATGTTGATGGAGCTTGTATTCCTTGTATGTTGTTGATTATTGTGTGCAAAGACATTTTATGCACACAAATTTTTGTGATCTACATTAATCTTGAAAGAGTTCAGCTTCAATAAGCTTACAAAGGTTCAAATCACAATATATTCTTTTCTTGTTCTCTGTTCTTTGTTCTTTAATTTGTACTATTTTGTTTGGCGGCCAAAACCCCTTTTCATGAATACTTATGGCCTCACACTTGAACATACCATATATTTTCTTATCTATAAGTTGTTTCCTAGAGCTGACTGTGACCTCCTTTTGCTGTTACCGTATGAATAAATTCCCTCCACCAAATATATCACTTCGTCTTTTGCATTATAAGTTGTCATTGACTTGGATCAAGCAGTTAGTTATGAACTCATAAGAATGAATCTTCTCTAATATAAAAAAAACTAGTATTATGTTGTTGGTTAAGGAGAAGCCTATCATTTTGGTTGAGTCAAAAGCTGAATATGTTTGTATCAAATTTAATGGAAACTGGGATTAGAAGACTGATATGAATGGAAGCTTTTATACATGTATGTAAAGACTTGATGATTGAATGTTTTGATGATTATTTGGTGCTTTGTATGTTTGGCCACCACAGCTTTTATGATCATTTTGTAAAAAAATTTGATATTTGTGGAATGTATGATTATTCTACTTATGTCATTTTCTCCATCATTTTAGTTATTAAGCTATATAGTGGCTTTAATTTTCAGGAGAGTTTTATGAGCTCGAGGAATCTTTGAATGATAAACTTCAAGAAAACTTCAACAAAAATACAAGCTTGTTTTGCCTCGAAAAGAAGTGATTTTCAGTTGCCAAATAGCTAGCAGTGATACAAATGAAGAGAATTAAAGTTCAATTGTTAGAATTGTACTCCATTTATGATATTATTAGTCATTTTTGACCCATACTTATTTGTATTAATACTTTCATGGATTTATATAATGGACGTACTTTTTTTGATAATATGGTTTCAATTGTCCACTACTTTTGGATTTATTTTGTTTAAAATTTGAATTAAACTGAAGGAATGAATAGTGAAACAAAAACAATGAATAAACCTATAGGCTGATTTGCAATGGACTTTGTGACCGAATGTCCTTCACAAATTAGTGACAGAACACCTATGGCAAATTAGCATCGGACATTCCGTTGCAAATATCTGTGACTGACCTACAATCGACGGATGTTCCGTCGCTAATTTGCGACGGAAGTTCCGTCGCAGACATCGAAAAATAATTAGCGACCAACAAATTACCGATGGAGTGGAGCCCATCGCAAATTCTATCGAAAACTTGTTTGTGACGGATTTTCGGTCGGAAACCATGTTTTGCGACGGAAATCCGTTGCAAATTTCCGTGAAACTAACCAAGATTAGCTCACCCACCTACTTGCTTACTTATAAGATCAAATAAAAAGTTTATTTTTGTTTAATTCCAGCATCCCAAGCCAAATCAATCTCAACAGCTGGTGCCTTATATATTTTTTGTTGAGACCTCATCATGTGCTTTGTCTCCTGAAGATGCAATGGGTGATTAGGTTGTTCTATGAAAGCAACAATTTTGAATTTACCTTCCCCTAATTTAACTGTGGTTCCAGCTTTACAATTCGTCCTTGTCTAAGGACAATGATTAGTGGATGTAGTGTACCTTTTATCTGGTCTACGTTTTCCCTCTTTTGAACATGCATACTATAAGCAATAATTGTCTTTTTTGTCTTTCTTACTCGTTGTCGTCCTTTATGTCCTTGCACTGAAGTCTACTCTATAAGCATTTTTATTACAAAACCTCCATGTCTCCTCTAAATTGTCAAATTCTTTTCCCAATCTAAGAGTCAAATTAGCTTCCAAGATATAAACCTAAAAAAACAAATTCATCCAACTCATAGTTAAATTGAATATACAACAACAACAACAACAACTTGAAGGTAGCAATTGTATACAAGGAATTGTGAACCTAAATTCAACCAAAATATATAAATTAACATACTTTAAAGACACATCCGGAAATGCAGACCAGATATCTGCTTAACATCGGGAAATGTATATTTTGTTTCTTTTTATGTATAATATGTACATCTTAAGAATTGAATGATCTAACTGTTATGAGGGGCTAGAATAGCATACACAAACATAACTTTACAAAAATTGATAACCCATGGCACTACAACTATAAAGCATAACATTCGCTACCACTGTAATGCCTATCCGCAGTTAATAAAATTCACAAGGTATAACATTCACTTGAGAATTCGAACTCTTTTGTAACAAATACCACTAGGATTGAAGAGACACCTTTTTCAATCATGTATGAATTATACAAAAAAAGGGAAAAAATGTTGGCCGCTTTCAATTCCTCCTCCAAATCCTATAGCATTCCATGTAGGGATCCACCTTTACCCCCACCACAATATCACATATACTTTGATTTTCCTTCTCCACCATATTTCTCTACCTATCATGGGCCATATCACCATCCATATCATTCATCATATCGAACCTCATCATATGAGTCTTCACCTCCACCACATAGACCATACAAAGAACCATACTCTTCATCTCTACCTTGCCCATCACCATATCACCATACATGTCAAACTACATACCAATCACCACCACGTGAACCCTCACTTTCACCCAAACCCATCACCCGTAAACAAACTCATCCACTAATGAGTGTTAAGGAGGTACTAATAGAAGGCTTGATGGCTATAAGAGTATCAAGCTTTACTCAACAAAACAAACTTCATGAATCAGGTTTTGTTGGGTCTAAATTTCCTTGGAAAAGAGGGAATTTAATGGTTCGCTTAGTTAGGGATTTAGGAAATAATCAACATATTTTGACACCACCCAATATAACCACAATGAAACTCCCTGAAATTCAAAGTTACATAGGCTACTTTTAATGCAACTCTCCAAACCCACCTTACCTAGCCTTTTCAGATTCCTAGCTTCGTGGGCTTCTTATATTGGGTTCAAACAATTAGTTGCTTCCACTTGGGGCCTAAATTGCCCCCTCACAGACAAAGTTGAAATGATTAGTCCAATTCAAACATGAAACTCTAAAGTCTTTGGAATTATTGGCAAAATAAGGCATCTTGTGTATGCGTGCTTTGGGAATTCAGAGGGCACTTGAAAATCACCCCTTATCCCTATTCTTAATATATCTAGAGCGTGATCTCAAGGTGCAATGTGAAAACATCTCCTCTCTTGAAGAGATCCGTTGGCTCCAAAATTCTTTTTCCACATGGGTAAACGATAGTGACTATAACACCGAATTTTACCACTCTCAAGCCCTAGCAAGATGTTTGACTTAACACACATTTTGTGTTACCGTAAGCATACAGTTCGTCAAAAAGTAGTATAGAAGGGTTGTCGTTCAACAAGGATTATTGTTTAAGCAAGATTATTAGCACTAATCATATCATTAATTACTTCGATGGAGTTTTCAAACACGCTTTGTCAATAATTATAAAGGTCTAGAGTTACTAATCCCTTATTTATTTCATAAAACAACAATTCCCTCTCCTTTTAAGAAACTAAATAAAAACATATGTAAGTCTAGGGTTTTAAAGCATTTGAAGAAGCTTCCTCTCAAAATCAAATTTATGCTAGCATTTATTACACAATCTCTTGTCACAATAAGTGCAAGCTCTTTTCCTCAACCTCCCTATCAATGACTATGTTAGGTCAATAATCTTTATGCTATCAACAAACCATCTATTCAAAATTATAAAGTTCAAGTCTAACTTGCTTTTACCCAAGTTCTAAAACAAAATATACTTTCTAAAGTCATACTTCGTTTAACAAAGCAAGTGTTGATCAATCACATGAAGAAAATAGAGAGCAAGATAAAAATTACACATGTGCTTCATTAACAACTTCAAAAGAGAGAGTAAATGGTTCAATCCATAAATAGGTTCATAGAAACCCTAGATTAGGGTTTTAGTTACATAATAAGCAAAACAAACTGATTATATTAACATTCAAAACACATTCTATAATTAATAAACTATAAACATTCTCAACTTTCTCTTGAATGTCACATGTTTAAAAGTGATACATTTTAAGAAGCATATTTTATTTGCTTGGATTTGAGATATTTGTTGACTTACATGTTATCCTATTTTTATATCAAAGTTCCACGTTTTTTTAAATAATGGCACCATGGCTTTTGGTTTTTCAGTTTCAACTGAAAATTCATTTTGAAAAAATTGACTTACCAACCTAAAAGCATATATGTAAAAATCGAAATTAAGAACCAAACAATTCGAAATACATTTACTTGATTTGGTTTCGGTTCAGTTTTACTCACCCCTACATAGGTTCATGACATATAAATATCATTTTTGAAATTCATTATCTCTAATTGTACTTTGTATATAATGAAGGTTTTTTGGAATGTCTTTAATAAAACTTGATCTAAATAAAATTAGGGCATAGGTGAAAATATGCCAAAGACAAAAATTAATATTGAGATGCAAATATACCAAAAGACAAGATTTTTGTGCAAATTTACTAAGGGACAATATATTTTGTGCAAATTTGCCAAGGGACAATATTATTTGTGCAAATTTTCCCGTTAGTGACTCAGACAGAAGTTGACATTTGTACATGTGGTGTAACACATCATCATCTTCGAATGATAAATCTTAGTGACATGACATCATTATCTTTGAAGGTTTTGCCCACTTCAAAATGAAGTATTAGAAGTGTAAAGACTAAGATGATATATTGAAGAAGTGAGGAAGGAGAGGAACCGGAGAGAAATTGTGGGACCTACAAGGATGACATGACATTTTTACAAGTCAATTGTTTAGGTCAGCGTTTGACCTGCCACATGTGCATATATTAACTTCCGTTTGTTAACTAAAGTCATTGACAAATTTGAACAAAAAATATTGCCCTTGGCAATTTTTTGGAAAAACTATTGTCTCTTTGATAAATTTGCACTTCAAAATTAATTTTGTTGTCAGTCATACTTTCGTGTAATTGTCTTTGGCATATTTTCACCGTCACCCTCAAAATTAAGCATACTAGAGAGTTAAGGTCCAATTTTGTGTCAATAAAAGCTTTTTGAGTATAATGTCACACTAACTTTTTTCCAAGTTAATCTTGATCATGCTGCCCAAGCAAAAAAAAAAATCGTACATTTACAAAGCTTATCTGGATGAAGCATGAACATGTCTAGCTGTTAACCGAGTTAATTAAAACAGGGCCGAACTGAATCCGGATAACAGTCCCAGTAAAATTTCTGCAACATAAGAGCTTTCATGTTACATTCAATCCAAAATACTTTACGTTACTACTATGTGATAGAGTACTATAGTACTCCCTCCGATCATAAATTGATTAACCTAATTTTTTTTCCTTAAACTAGTTTATTTTACCTATAAACTAATGGATAATCTAAAAATCTATCAAATATGTCATCATTTAATAACCTATTTCGAAACCTTAATCTCTCCAAAAAAAAAAGTCAATTAGGTCCTATATTTAGGACCGGAGGTAGTATCTTTAGACAAAATTTGTCCTTCACATTATAGTAAATTAATGTTGTAAAGGAAAACGTAATCGAACAAAGAATTGATATAATCGAAAAAAATGTTGTAAGGAAAAGAATTCCCACTTTCCAAGCCAATGATCAACATTATGTCAGACAAGTGGTTGGAAACAAAAATAGATGAAAAAACTCAATAAGGACTTGTTATGAACGTGAAGCCACTGAAATTATAATATGCTCATGCAATGCAAGTATGCAACCAACAATAGAAAATTAGAATATTCCGAATAATATGCCATCTCCTCAAACAGGATCTCCGAATATTCCACAGCATTATGGCGGCCTCCATGTTCAATATCATAGTCATTACTCGCATATTCGCATATTTCTTTTTTTTTATAACTTAAGTTTAGAAATATTCGCATATTTCTAATTCTTATGCTTCTCTCTCTCTTTCTTTGTCCATTTACCTTTAACTCCAGACTTGTCAGCGGCAGGCCAATTTGCAATTTTGCATGCCCCATTTCCAATTTCCCATCGGGGGACCACCACTTTCCTTAAACACATTACTCAACCTAAGGCTAACATAACCTTTTGTCCTTTATCTTTAAATTAAATTTCCTTTTGGTGTTTGAAAAGGTATACTTTTAATTTTCATTTTGTTAATACCGTTAGTTTTATTTAACAGAAAATGCTTATTCTCAATGAAAATTCTATAGTTAAGTGCTTATAAAAATTGTTCAATTTTAGCATTTTCGTTAAATAAAACTAACCGTTTTAACAAAAAAAGACTCAAATTGTACCATTTCAAACATAAGAGATCAACAGAAAATTTTATACATAGATGAGGGATCTAAAGGATACTTTAACCCTTAACTAATTAAGGGGTTCAATAAGTTTCTTTATTGGCTCAATATAGGTGGATTTGTTAATAAAGTTTGCTAATTTATGTGGTGACGTAGAAGATCTTTGGTGTTGAATTCAAAGGTGGCCAAATAAGTTGTAATTAAGATTTTAGCAAAGGGGTTGAATCAGTCAAATTATATCATAGATCAGTTTATGATTAGAATAATTACTTTTGAAGAAAATCTAACTAAAAATAAATTAATCTAAATAATTTTAAATCCATAATTTTTAAAAAAAATTTAAGAGTTTAAATTCAAGACAGGAGTAACTAATCATAGATTTTGTTTACAGGATTCTTAAGCAACATAGTTCTTGAAAGTAATGGATGCACAAGAGGGGGGTGAATTGTGCTACAAAAATAAATGCTCAAATAAAACCAACACAAGATTTATACTGGTTCGGTCTACCTGACCTACGTCCAGTTCTCAACCACCCAGGCCGAGTTCCACTATATCTCAGGTTTTAAATCGGGTTCACCTGAAACCTTACAACCGCAAGTTTTGGACGGGATCACTTGCAACCTTACAACTACAAGTTTTACACAAGGCTCACTTGTAACCTTCTAACTAGCTCCCCCTTACACCTAGCAAGGGTTCAACCTTTACAACTAAAGGATTTTTTCAACTAAGTTCTCTTAAAGAACAGATAGTGTTACACACTTAAGTACAATCAATGCTCTTATAACAGAAAGAGACTTAACAACAAAGAGTATAGAATATGTAGATGAAAAAGATCACTCGATGTGTTAAATGCTCTTTACTTTTCTGGGCAGCTTTGAATGCTTGAAGATGTTCTTAGTTTCTCGCTCTAACTTCTCTCAAGAATATTCAAGGATAATTGTTAGCCTCATAAATGAGGTTGAGCTCCTTTATATACTCTTCAAACATTCTGACTCTTGGTAGGTGGGATAGCCGTTTGAATATGGCCGTTTTTCCCATGTTACCGTTTGCCCAATTAATGCTTCATCAATGCATAGCAGGGTTGACTTGCTTTATCTCTGAAAAGTAGTTCTGACAACTCTGCTCTGACAAAAGCATTCTGACACTGCATTTCTGAACACTCTGACATTCTGATTGCTTGTGGAAGCAGGTTCACATCCGGAAGCAATTCTACTTAGTGTGCTGCACTGAGTGTTAGTCTTACAGTATTAACATATAGTTACATGCAGTGGGAGTGTTCTTAGTCTAAGAGGTCTTCCTTGCATCCGGAAGCACTTCTCCATCCGGAAGTAAATCCGCTGGATGAAGGATTTTGTTCACTATTACTCACTCTCGCTCAGTGTTCATTCAATCCAACAGCCAGCGCTAGTCACTAAGCTATCGGAAGCACTTCTACTGGATGTTGCTCACTTTCACTGACGCTTAGGGATATCTATTCCAACAGCCAGCGCCAGTCTAAGTTTAACAGGAAGCAAATTCACTTCCGGTTGAATCTTAACTTAGTCTTAGGATTTTGTATATCTAGTGCTCATGGACTAAGTTAATTCCTAAGTGAATTTCTTGCTGCCGCTGGGGGATGAGACATTCATCCGCGAGCGCTAGTCCTAATCTATCCGGAAGTAAGTCCACATCCGGTTGCACTTTTACTTAGGATTCTGCGTTCACCTATTGCTTTCTAAGTTCTTTCATATTTTAGTCTTCATCAAAACTTAAGATTCTAACATTCTCCCCCTTTTTGATGATGACAAACTCAGTATTTAACTATTTATCGATTAAGTCCATATGAAAGGGTTAGCAGGAAAACAAAAGCAATAGATAAGAACAAGTAACTTGGACAAATATTATTGATAAAAAGAGATTACATGTTAGAGTATACAAGTAAAACATATACATGTAATCTACACTAAGCAAGAATGAGAGATGTATGAAAACAAAGAAAAATTCTCTAAGTTAAAAAAAATGTGGAATGAGGGTGTTCATAGTCTGTGTCTCTTTTTCCTCTCCCTCTCCTTCTGTCTCTCTTCACTCTCTTTCTGAAGGTTGGCGATCTCAGCCTCATGCACATTCTGGTCTATCTGGGCAATTATTCGCTGAAGCTCTTCTTCATCCCTCTCTCGTCTGAGTCTTTCTGATTCAATAGACTCCTCGAATGCCCCCTTCATGTTTTCTACTTCTTCATACCCAGGGAATCCTGTAGCATCATCGAAGTAGGCGACCTCTCCATTGGGGTAGTGAACAGCCAAAATTTTTACATTCCATACAGGGAAGTTGGGATCCTCCTCAACTTCATGGGCTTTCCTTTTCCCTTTCCCCTTACTCTTCCCTTTGCTCTTGCTAATCGGAGGAGTGGGCATGGCTCTTGCTCTGTCAGCATCGAGGCAGGCCATCTGACCAAAGGAGAGTTTGTCCGTATACCCATATCTTTCGAATTCCTCAGGAGTCATGTCTTCAATTTCCAACTTGACCTCCTTTAGAATAGGAACTGCTTGAACTACTGGGGTTTCAGGTTCAACTTGGGCAGATGAGGTCTCTTGCTCAGGTTGGTCAGATGGAGTCTCTTCCTCACTCTCAGCAGATTCAGTGGAGGCAATAATTTTCCTGGTCCGCTTCTTGGCAACGGTCTTCTTTCTAGACTCACTGAAGGTGACTGCTGGCTCAGATGAGGGAGGAGGGGCAGATGATTGCTCAGACGAGGGGATCTCAGACTCTTGCCCAGTGGATGAGGGGATAGGCTTGGCTATCACAATAGGAGGGTGATTGATCTTCTTCAGTCCCCACTTCATCATGATCTCCTCAATAACTTTTCTACTTATCTTAGTTGGAGGAGGTTCTGATGAAGATGACTCAGACTGTGAAGGTTGTTCATTTGGCTCAAAGACAACCATCTCCAATTGTGGTCCTTGCTCAGCCGTCCTCTGCTGCTCCATGAATCTTATGGCTTCTCCTCTTATTAGGCTTTCAGCACCACTCAGCCTTTGGGATTCCATGGCGCGGCGAAGGGCAGCCATGATGTCTTCATCAAGCCAGAGGGATGGCTGGCTGAGCACATCCCTTGTGTTCATGGATAGGCGAAGAGCGGTCATCACATTTCTCCCCCTTTTGTCATCATCAACAAGGGCGAGTGCCAGGGATGGAGTAGATGAAGAGGAGGGTGGAGGTTCAGGGCTAAGTGGAGTTTGGGGTGAGGATTCTGGGGAAGAGGCAGGTAAGGTATGTTCTGGGGATGTGGGTTGGTTGGGGAACCAGGAAGGATCTACGAATAGACCTCGAATGGGTAGGTGGAGGAATATTCAGGGAAGGTAGTGGAAGAGTGTGGGGTAAATGGGGTAAAGGTACGTGAGGATCCTCAGGGATTTGCTGAAGGCGTGGGTAATCTCGTAGATAGATATGGCTGAGGGGGTGAATGAAAGTTTGAAATCCAAGGTGTTTGGCTAAGGGGTTGGTTGGTGTGCGAGTGGATGAGGGAGGTGTAGATGGGGAGTTTTGTGGAGATGAGGAGTTGTTGGAGTGAAGGGGTGATTGGCTAGGAGATTGTTGGTGTGTGTCTTGGGTTTGGTGTTCATGGTTGGGTGAAGGTTGGGATTGGTGAGCATTGTTTGGTGATGGAGGGGATTGATGGTCATTTTGTGGAGGTGGCTGTGGTGGTTGAGTGTTAGGTGGAGGAGGAGGGGGAAGTTGAGTGTGACCTGAGGGAGGAGGAGGAGGAGGATTTTGGGGAGGAGGAGGAGGTGGTGGTAGGTTACCTTGTGATGGTTGGGGAATTTGTAGGTGCTGGAGAATGAGGTCAAGTTTTGCATCCACCCTGGCAATGTGGTTTTCAATCTGGACTACCCTGTCTTCGAGCCTCTGAATTCGCTCCCCTTGCCGCTGGAAGCCAATGTCACACTCAGCACGGAGAGGGCCTACCAAGGATTCAGGCAGTCTAAAGAGAAGTTCCTCCTTAACTTCCTCGGCAAAGGCTTTGACAGATGCTGGCACTCTTGCAGCACGGCTTGGCCCAGCATGGGAGTCCACTTCCTGATCCCCTGCACCAGATGTTGAGGGGGCTGAAGTCCCAGAAGCACTACCCGCTAGTGATCCTGAGCGAGTGGGCTTAGGGGCTCTTATATACTTAATGTCCATCTTCCCGATGTTGGTTGCTCCCACAGGTCTGCACTTGACATTCTCTTCCTCCACAGCAGATGTGGCCTTGATCAGATGCTTCTCAAGGAGGAAGGCAATGATGGTGGGATAGGGAAGATAGCCAGACTTGTCATTAACTATCCAGCGCTGAAGCTCAAGACATATCAACTGGCCGGGGTTGATTGGCTGGTGGGAGAGAATTTTTGGGAACCACGGATTGTCGATCAGGGTGAACTCGTTGAAGTTGCCCCCCTTGTGTGTCATAATTCGGGAGTAGACATAATACAAGAGTCTGTTTGAGTCAGACATCTTGGACACCTTTTTCCCTGTGGTGCCATACAACTTCTCGAGATCCTCCTTGTCGAACTTTAGCGCCTCAGGATATATCCACTCATTCATGTTCTCCTCTGTGATCCCCATGATCTCATTCAGTGTCCTCCAGTTGAACCTGATGGTTCTCCCCCTTACAGTGGCAGTGAAGGAGAGTCTGTGTATCTGCTCTTTCCCATCAACCTTCTTGTACTTCACTTTGCCAGAGAGAGTTTGATAGAAGACTCGCAGGACGTTGACATTGTAGTCCTGGTTGATTCCTAGCCAGCCCATATACTTCTCCAGGAAAGGGCGCAGGTGGGGAAACCCTAGTTCATCAATCATGGCTAAGTCAATGAATAGGCCATGGTTGAAGTAGGGTTGAACTGTCTCAAACTTGGCGGCAACTGGCTCCAATGCCCCATCCCTGTACACTGTGGGATCATCTTCTTCAACCCTCTGCCTCTTGGAAGAAGGTTCTTCAGCGAACTGAACCTTCTTCTTCCCTTTTCTCTGGGCTTCCCTCTCTTGCTCATGCCCAGAAACCACTGACTGTTCTGCCACTCGACCAGTTGTTCCAGGCTGATTCTGGGTGGGTTCATCCAGTCCCTGGGTTTGCCCAGATGTCCTATGGTGTTCATCACGGTGTTCATCGCTTTTCCCAGATTTACCAGAATGTTCATGGCGAGATTTCCCAGATTTTGACTTGTGTTTCTTGGATGAAGAATGTTTCTTTGTAACTGGGTTTGTTTCATGAGATCCGGCCATTTTTGTGTGGGTTGGTGGTGAGAGGAGATGAAATGCAAAGAGTTTATGAAGAATGCGAAGAACTCAGATGAAGATGGAGTATGTTATGCAGAGAGAATGTGGTGAAAGTAAAAAGTGAAAGTGAAAAAGTGACATCCTATTTATAGGCGAAGTAGCTAAGGGTAAAATGGTCATGCTTTTTCAGATGAAACCAAACGTTTGCACATTGGGTAACGTAAAAAAAATTTAATTGAAACGGCGCACCTTATGACATGTGTCGCTTCATCTAGTCAGATAGGGCACACCTTCTTATAGAGGGAGTTGAAACGTTTCTGAAGTGACGTGTCTCTTGGACTGGTGCTGGCGCTCTCTTGGTTTCATCATCCAGTGTCAGCGAATGATCATCCGGAAGTGGTTTTGCTTCCGGTTGCAAAATCTTAAGATTTAACATTGAGGACCTGCAAAAAACATGTATTGGCACTCCGATGCCTAAGTTAGTATTGTTGTAAGTTTTAAACAGTCAAGTATAATAAATGAAAGGTTACACCTCATTTGGGTTTACCATTCCCAAATCACCTCTTATGAAAGTAAATTGGTCAACCCCCAGAGGCTTGGTGAAGATGTCAGCAAGCTGTTGTTGAGTGGGGACAAATTGCACTTTGACATCCTTCTTTTGAACATGGTCTCTGATGAAGTGATGTCTGACATCAATGTGCTTTGTCCTTGTGTGCTGAACTGGATTCTTGGCGAGGCTGATTGTGCTTGTGTTGTCACAAAGGATGGGTGCCTCAGGGAACTCCAAGCCAAGGTCTCTCAGTTGGTTCTTTAGCCACAGCACTTGTGCACAACAACTTGCAGCCGCAATATATTCTGCCTCAGTGGATGACAAAGACACGCATGTTTGCTTTTTGCTAGCCCAAGTCACCAGACAACCACCAAGGAAGGCGCATTGTCCACTGGTGCTCTTCCTATCAGTCTTATAACCTGCATGGTCAGAATCAGAGTAAGCCCACAAGAACTCTTGGTTACCTCTGGGATACCAAAGACCAAGTTCTTGTGTTCCCTCAAGGTATCTCAAAATACGTTTAACACATGTTAAGTGTGACTCCTTGGGGTTGGCTTGAAATCTTGCACACATGCCTACACTAAATTGAATATCAGGTCTGCTTGCCGTTAAGTATAGGAGGGAACCTATCATTCCCCTGTACATGGGCAGGCTGACAGATTTACCCTTTGCATCAGCATCGAGTGCGGCAGTGGTGCTCATGGGAGTGTCATACTCCTTGCACTCATCCATCCCAAACTTCTTGAGGAGCTCTCTACAATACTTAGTTTGGGAGATGAAAATGCCATTCTTCTTCTGTTTAATCTGCAGGCCTAGGAAGAATGTGAGTTCTCCCATCATAGACATTTCAAACTCACCCTGCATAGTCTTAGAAAAATCTTCACAAAGTTTTTCATTAGTTGCCCCAAAGATAATATCATCAACTTAAATTTGGACAATTAACATATCTCTATCTTTGTGAAGGATAAACAGTGTATTATCTAATTTGCCCCTTGAGAAACCTTTGCCCAGCAAGAAGCTGCTGAGTCTCTCATACCAAGCTCTAGGAGCTTGTTTTAGGCCATATAAAGCTTTCTTTAGTCTATACACATGTTTGGGATGCTTGTGATCCTCAAAGGCAGGAGGTTGTTCTACATATACCTCTTCTTTAATATACCCATTAAGAAAAGCACTCTTTACATCCATTTGATATAATCTAAAGCCTTTCATGGATGCAAAGGCTAGAAGAATTCTTATTGCTTCAAGTCTAGCGACTGGAGCAAAAGTTTCTTCATAGTCAATGACTTCTTCTTGGTTATATCCTTTAGCTACTAGTCTGGCTTTGTTTCTTGTAATTTGACCTGTCTCATCCAGTTTGTTTTTGAAGACCCACTTGGTCCCCACTATGGATTGATGAGACGGCCTGGGGACAAGTTCCCAGACTTGGCTTCTCTCAAATTAATTTAGCTCTTCCTGCATGGCAATAATCCAGTCGCAGTCCTCAAGAGCTTGTTCAACTGAAGTTGGTTCGATTTGAGATATGAATGCTCCAAACTCAACTTCATTTTGAACTTGCCTTCTGGTTTTGACACCAGAAGAAACATCACCAAGCACTTGATCAAGAGGATGATCTCTGTGATGCCTCCTAGCTGTTGGCAACTGTGCCTCATCAGGCACGGTCTGCACACTAGGTTCATCACTGAGTCCATCTTCTTCCTTAGGATTGCTTGCTGGTGTTTCTTTTGGTGGTGAAGAAGATGATGATAACTTTGGAAGATTCAGTATTTCATCATCTTCTGTGGATTGTCCCCATGTAGGAGTTTCATCGAATACAACATGCATTGATTCTTCTACAATTCTAGTTCTCATGTTGTATACCCTATATGCTTTGCTCCTAAGGGAATATCCTATGAATATACCTACATCAGCTTTTGGATCAAACTTACCCAGATTTACCTTTCCATTGTTATGCACATAGCATTTTGATCCAAAGATTCTGAGGTGGCTGATGTTGGGCTTCCTCCCTTTATACAGTTCGTATGGAGTCTTGTCCAAGCCTTTTCGAACATAGGCTCTGTTATAGATATAGCAAGCAGTGCTCATAGCGTCCGCCCAGAACACTTGAGAAACCTCTTTCTCATTGAGCATGCTTCTAGCCATCTCTGTTAGAACCCTGTTCTTTCTCTCGACAACTCCGTTCTGTTGAGGGGTCATAGGAGCTGAGAAGTTGTGTTCTATGTCATTTTGTTCACATAGCTCTGAGAAGCTATGGTTCTCAAATTCTCCTCCATGGTCTGTCCTTATGGCTGTGATTTTGAGCTCTCTCTCATTCTGCACTTTCTTGGCCAGGACAACAAAGGCATCAAAAGTATCTTGCTTAGAGGCAAGAAACATAGTCCAGGTGAACCTTGAATAGTCATCCACCACCACTAGAGCATATAGGTTTCCACCCAAGCTCTTCACTCTTGCTGGCCCAACCAAATCCATGTGGATTAGTTCCAAGGGCCTGCTGGTGGAGACTCTCTTCTTGGTTTTGAACGAGGACTTTGTTTGCTTTCCTCTTTGGCAGGATTCACAGATAAAATCATGCTTTACTTTAAACGATGGAATACCTATAGCTAGCTCCTTTTTAATTAGCATGTCGAGTTGAGTAAAATTAACATGAGCTAGTCTCTTATGCCAAAGCCAACTATTCTCATCACTAGATATTAAACATTTTTCTTCTAGTTGTTGGCACAAGTCTAAAGTATATAGGTTTCCATTTCTATTTGCCTTAAGTTTGCATTTTAAGTTGGCCTTATCTAAATTTAGATCCTGCTTATCAACTATTATGCACTCATGTGAATCAAAAATTACCCAATTTCCTTTGTCTGTGCTCTGGCTGACGCTAAGCAGGTTGTGACAGAGACCGTCCACTAGGTAGACATCTTTTATTGGTCCGACCTCTCCAACTCCAGTGATCTTTCCACTTTGATTTCCTCCAAAGGTTACTGTGGCTCCATCTTTGATCACCAGAGATTTGAACTTGTCTCTGTCTCCAGTCATATGTCTCGAGCATCCGCTGTCAATATACCATTTCTTGTTCTTGGATGCTTTGAGACACACCTGGAAAAATCAAGTGAACTTAGGTACCCAATCTTTCTTGGGTCCTCGATCATTAGTTTTCAATGCCCTTGGTCTAGAGTCATCCTTGACCTTGGGCTTGTGATTATTCAGAGTCTTTGGCCTAGTGCTGGCTCTGGACTCTTGGGTCTTCCCTTTGGAATGATTCCAAGCTCGAGATCCTTGTCCTCTCTTAGTTTCCTTTGCAGGAGGAGGATCCTTTGTTGTCTTGGTTCCTTTAGGGACCCATTTGTAGGAGCTACTTGCTCCATGCTTCTTAGCATTACAGGTGGACGTGGAGTGTCCCTTCCTGTTGCAATAGTTGCAGAAGCTGAAGGGTGAGGAGCTATGACTAGTGGCTTTATGGAAGAACTTTAAGTAGGGCTTTACTTTTGGTTCCACCCACTTCTTCCCTCTAGGAGTATATCCTAAGCCAGTTCTATCCCTATATGCCCTTTGATTCATTAAAATTATATTTAACATTTCTGAGCCATTTGTAAACTTCTGCAGGGCATTTTGCAGCTTGTCTTTCTCAGCTGAGACTGAGATTTTGCTGCAATTGGGGCAGCTCTCAAGTGTTGAGGCATTGGGTTCTGTTTGGGGAGAACCCTGGCCATCCACTACCGGAAGCTTTCTAGCTTCCGCTAGCTCTTCACTCAGTGAGTCCACCTTGGACTCAAGTGATTCCTTTTTGGTTTTCAACACTTTATAGGCTTTACACAATCGAGAGAATTCTTCATGAACCTCATTGTAAGCCTCTTGCAGTTCAGAGAAAGTTACCTCATTGTCTTCGTGGGTGAGGTCAAGTTCTGAAGATGCTTCCTCATCATCTTCTCTGGCTACAAGGCAGAGGTTGGCTACCTCTTCCTCATCACTTGCTTCATCATCCGAGCTATTCACCCAGATAGAAGATACAAAGGCCTTCCTTTTGTCTTTGCCTTTTGACTTCTGCAGGCTGGGACACTCAGCCTTGAAGTGGCCAGGCTTCTTACATTCAAAGCACACAGGAGCCTTTTCCTTCTTGTAACCCCTCCTTTGGCTGGAGTCACCCTTTTGAAAGCCTCCTTTCTTTCTGAAGAACTTTCTGAACTTTTTCACCATCATAGCCATCTCCTCATCATCCATTTCCTCCTCATCATCCTCATCATCATCTTCAGTCTCCTTGTTGGGAGCAACAAGGGCAAGATTTTTGGCCTTGGATGAGGCTAGAGGAGCTCTCTGAGCTAGCAGTGTAGGTTCATATTCAGCCAGGGAGCCAAATAAAGCGGTGATGGAACTAGTTGATTCACCCTGGACTTCCTGTAAGATAGTCACTTTGGTGATCCAGTCACCTTTCAAGATCTTTAGAATCTTGCTCACTTGCTCCCTTTCAGGAATGTCCTTACCCAGCGAGGCCAAATTGTTGATGAGATGAGTGAATCTGAGCTCTAGTTCTCTGATAGGCTCAGTGGGGCTAAGCATGGCGAACTTGTGGAATTCTTCCACTAACATCTCAACACGTCTTGCTTTCACTCCCCTGGTTCCAGAATGGGCAGCCTCAAGAGCCTCCCACATATCTTTAGCATTTTTGTGGTGACTGATCCTGTGGAACTCCTTGGGACTGAGAGCACACTGGATGTAGTGCATGGCCCTATAGTTTAGCTGGACTAGGGCATAGTCCTGAGGGGTGTAACTGCTTCTCGCCTTGGCAAAGCCATCATCATCTAAGGGAGTGTGATCCCCACTTTCGATTACATCCCAGAGTCTAATGTCACTTGACTTGATATAAGTCTCCATTCTAAACTTCCAGAATGGATAGTTGTACCCATCAAAGCCTGGAGGCTTGTTGGGCTGAATAGAGACGTCTGGTAAAGAGTAGTCAGTATCCATTACAAGATCTTTGCTTTCTGGACTCGTTGGAATCTAGTGAGAAAGACCCGCTTTGATACCAAATGAAAGTAATGGATGCACAAGAGGGGGGGGTGAATTGTGCTACAAAAATAAATGCTCAAATAAAACCAACACAAGATTTATACTGGTTCGGTCTACCTGACCTACGTCCAGTTCTCAACCACCCAGGCCGAGTTCCACTATATCTCAGGTTTTAAATCGGGTTCACCTGAAACCTTACAACTGCAAGTTTTGGACGGGATCACTTGCAACCTTACAACTACAAGTTTTACACAAGGCTCACTTGTAACCTTCTAACTAACTCCCCCTTACACCTAGCAAGGGTTCAACCTTTACAACTAAAGGATTTTTTCAACTAAGTTCTCTTAAAGAACAGATAGTGTTACACACTTAAGTACAATCAATGCTCTTATAACAGAAAGAGACTTAACAACAAAGAGTATAGAATATGTAGATGAAAAAGATCACTCGATGTGTTAAATGCTCTTTACTTTTCTGGGCAGCTTTGAATGCTTGAAGATGTTCTTAGTTTCTCGCTCTAACTTCTCTCAAGAATATTCAAGGATAATTGTTAGCCTCATAAATGAGGTTGAGCTCCTTTATATACTCTTCAAACATTCTGACTCTTGGTAGGTGGGATAGCCGTTTGAATATGGCCGTTTTTCCCATGTTACCGTTTGCCCAATTAATGCTTCATCAATGCATAGCAGGGTTGACTTGCTTTATCTCTGAAAAGTAGTTCTGACAACTCTGCTCTGACAAAAGCATTCTGACACTGCATTTCTGAACACTCTGACATTCTGATTGCTTGTGGAAGCAGGTTCACATCCGGAAGCAATTCTACTTAGTGTGCTGCACTGAGTGTTAGTCTTACAGTATTAACATATAGTTACATGCAGTGGGAGTGTTCTTAGTCTAAGAGGTCTTCCTTGCATCCGGAAGCACTTCTCCATCCGGAAGTAAATCCGCTGGATGAAGGATTTTGTTCACTATTACTCACTCTCGCTCAGTGTTCATTCAATCCAACAGCCAGCGCTAGTCACTAAGCTATCGGAAGCACTTCTACTGGATGTTGCTCACTTTCACTGACGCTTAGGGATATCTATTCCAACAGCCAGCGCCAGTCTAAGTTTAACAGGAAGCAAATTCACTTCCGGTTGAATCTTAACTTAGTCTTAGGATTTTGTATATCTAGTGCTCATGGACTAAGTTAATTCCTAAGTGAATTTCTTGCTGCCGCTGGGGGATGAGACATTCATCCGCGAGCGCTAGTCCTAATCTATCCGGAAGTAAGTCCACATCCGGTTGCACTTTTACTTAGGATTCTGCGTTCACCTATTGCTTTCTAAGTTCTTTCATATTTTAGTCTTCATCAAAACTTAAGATTCTAACAGTTCTAATTTGCCATCAAGTTGATTGAGCAACTTGTCAATAAGAGATCAGAGATTCTCTCACTCTTATTTTATATTCTGCCCACTTATTCACTGCCACACCTACTGTCACATTCGGTGTGGATACTCTAATAGTGGATGATGACGGCAAGGTATTCTTAAAGATCAACAACAAAATCATATTAAAAGTATATAGTTAGTATATATACATGCATGCTTGAATAGCTAGGATGTCATATAAGTTATAACTTATTATAGCCATCTTTGGCGTGGTATCTGCATAAGTAAACACACACAAGGTATGGCAGGTCTCAATGTGAATGTGTCCCTTCTTTTAACTATTAGCTTTGGCTTGTGGGTGCTGTATGCATCTGCAGAGCTCGAGAGATTTGAACACCCTTCAAAAACTGATAGATCCCTCAGCTTCTTGGTTATTGGTGACTGGGGAAGAAGAGGAGCTTACAATCAATCCGAAGTTGCTCTCCAGGTTTGATCCTCTCTTTCATTACTGATGTTACTTATATGTATTGGATAGAAATCTCATTGAATCTTCATTTAATTTGCATGTGACCCAAAAGTACTTGGCTCTTTTTTTTATCACAAAAGTACTTGGTTCTGCTATAGCTAAGCTATACTACAATGAATTTGACGCTGGCCTTGTTTAAAAAAAAGAACTTTAGGAAAGGCATTGTGGTTGTAAGTTAGTCAAATGATCATGATCATGCAGAGATATGCAAAACTGGTTGTTTTACTAAAATGTGCTGGGTCAGGATTTCATTGAATCCTCATATGGATTTATAAAAATAGATCTGGTTCTGTATATACATTACTGATATGTGCTGGGTAAAGATTCCATTGAATCTTCTTTTGCATGTGTACAAAGAGATCTGATTCTGTATATACACTATTGATATATGCTGGGTAAAAATTTTATTGAACCTTCTTTTGCATGTGTAAAAATAGATCTGATTCTATATATAGATTACTAATATGTGCTGGGTAAAAATTTCATTGAATCCTCATTTACATGAGCACAAAGAGATCTGATTTTGTACATACATTATTGATATGTGCTGGGTAAAATTTCATCGAATCTTCATTTGGTTGTGTAAAAAGAGATCTGATTGATTCTGTAAATACATTATTGATATGTGCTGGGTAAAATTTCATTGAATCATCATTTGCATATGTAAAAAGAGAACTGATTCTGTATATACATTCTATTCATGAAATTCAAGTGGGCTTGTCATTAGTCAGATAGATAATAAATGTTGAACTAGTAGATTTTGGGCTTTGGGTTGGCAGAATAAGAAATGGGCTTGGATCATGGCGCTTTTTTTTTGTGTTTTTTTGCAGATGGGGAAGGTTGGAGAGAAGCTTGACATAGACTTTGTGATATCCACAGGAGACAATTTTTATGACAATGGACTCACTAACCAACTTGACAGTGCATTTGAAGAATCATTCACTAATATTTACACGGCAAAAAGCCTGCAAAGGCAGTGGTACAGTGGTAAGTTCCTGAACATATCAATAATATGATTATGCACGTATACTTTTGGGGAGGATTATAATGAGATTTAAAAGAAGATTTTTAATCACCCAAAAGTTTAATAACAATTGAGTAGCATGCAATACTCAATTTTATTGCGAAATGCTAGCAGGTTTACTTGTCATTGGACTTTGCAGAAATTTAATCTCTTCCTTGAGACCTTGTAAGAATGCCCCTTATAATTTTACCCTTACTACATTACCTATTCTAACCATGTTGTTTGATTGTGATTCAGTTTTAGGAAACCATGACTATAGGGGTGACGCATTGGCCCAATTGAGCCCTGTCCTTAGACAAATCGATAACAGATGGCTTTGCTTAAGGTCTTTTATTGTTGATTCAGGTAACTTGAGGTCAAAATATTCATTTTACTTAAAAAGTATATTTTCAATCCAATTACCCATATAATTTTCTGATTTGCTTTCTCCTTGTGTCTATTACTACAGAGCTGGCTGAGATTTTGTTTGTGGACACCAGTCCTTTTGTTGAGAGCTACTTCTCTGATCCAGGTAAACATAGATATGATTGGAGAGGCATTCTTCCACAGAAATCCTATGTTAACAACTTACTTAAGGTACTAAATTCATAAGTGTTTCTCCCTTACTTGACTGAGGATAATATATATATATATGTGCATATATACATATATATCACTTTGACATATCGTGGGGTTATGGTGTTTCAGGATGTGGAATTGGTACTGAGAGAATCAACAGCAAAATGGAAAATAGTTGTGGGTCACCATGCAATTAAAAGTGTTGGTCATCATGGTGATACACAAGAACTTGTAAAGTTGCTTCTCCCAATTCTTCAGGTAAAAAAAAGTTAGGAATATAAAACTAACAAGTGACAAAACTTTATTTTCTTATCCGGTTGTTGAAGGGCAATTTCAGACATGTATTCTGAATCCAATTTTTATATTTAGGATGGGAAAGTAAGAAGACAAACTAATTCAATCATTCAGATTTTTCGAATATTAAGGGGATGGGCATTGATCTGGCTTTTACAGAAGTTTTGATTTATATCAGATTTAAATACTTTATAATTTTATCTTCTAGATTAACAATTTTTAAATGAATTTGGAATGTATTTCGTAATTTCATTATTTAAAAAAAGATGAACATGACATGACTTGTTCATCCTCCTGATGAGGATAGCGTTAGAGGGGCCAGCGCAGGGCTACACCATAACTGAAGTTGATTGATGATTAGGAGACAAAAATTCCATTCATTAGAAAGGAAAATCATATTCTCAAACGGTTGAAAACATTAATATGGACCCCAATCCTTAAAAAAATGCATTAATTACAAAAAAACGTGGCCCTAATTATTTGAATGACTATGCTTAACTCTTCTTTTTCTGTCAAATTGCAGGCAAATAATGTTGACTTCTACATGAATGGGCATGACCATTGTCTTGAGCACATAAGTGACACAGACAGGTAAATCCAAATTAGAAAAATCATATCTACATTCACACATCAATCACAGAAAGACAAGTCCATCTAAATATTTGAAGTTATTTTTCCAGCCCCATACAATTTTTGACCAGTGGAGCAGGGTCAAAGGCTTGGAGGGGAGACTTTAAGAAATCAAACGGAGGAGGCCTACATTTCTTCTATGATGGACAGGGTTTCATGTCAGTACAGTTGTCTCAGACTGATGCAAACATCCAATTCTACGATGTTTCTGGAAAAGTTTTGCATAGGTTAACTACATCAAAACAACTACATTCATCCATGTAAAGTTTCTATATATAATTTGTAATTAGTAAAGTGTAGAACTTGGAGTGAAGGTAGATGTTATTATTATGCAACTAAAATGTCACATGTTCAGATCCTACCAATGATTTATCTGTGTGTTGGCGTAAGGTTGTATAGATTTGACTGTCCCCAGAACCTACCTACCGAGAACCATGTATTCTAGCTAGATTGCCCTTTTTTTGTTAGAGAAGTTGAGAAATCCGCAAGGTTGTTGGAATATGCATCAAGGCCATAAACTTGAATTTCTTAATAAAACACCAAGTGAATGTAAGTACATTGGATTATTATATTAGGAACAGCATGTGAGAGTTATAATTGCCCATTTTTAAATTTACGATGACTATTTATGCACATTTGCCCTATATATATATATAGGACTAGTTGACTTCTTTGGAAAATCCTAAATTTATTACTCCCTAAATATATACACATTTGCGAAGAACAGATCATATTTTCCGACAATATATTACTCCCTCCGGTCCTAAATATAGGACTAGTTGACTTCTTTGGAAAATCCTAAAAAAGTAAAATAAGTTAATTATAAATTGATGATTTACCTAATTTTTCCCTTAGACTAGTTTATTTTACCTATAACCTAATGGATAATCTAAAAATATATTAAATGTGTCATGATTTAATAGTCTATTTCGCAACCTTAACATCTCCAGAAAAAGTCAACTATATTTAGGACCAGAGGTAGTATTTTGAACAAACTTTTGAAACTCATGCTTAGCAGTTAGCACGTTACAATCATAAGGGTCTGATAGTGATTTTCGTGCTTGAAAGCCATTAAAGTATTTTTCATCGAGAGTTCACGCATTCCAGCGAGTTTTCAAAATTTTCGAATTTTTGAAAAACACTGAATTTTTACCATGATGAAGCTTGAGAAAATATATGGATTAAAGTTAACTCATGTTTTGGAGAAAGTTCCTTTGGAGAAAGTTCCCTTGCTTTTCCGATCATAACCGCGCTGGAATCGAACTCCATGCGCCGAACATGGTGGCTGGAGGATCTACGGAATCTCATTAATATAGATATCATGTTATGGCTTGAGGTTGTAAATGGAATTGAACCCGCAACCTTTCAACAGAAGGGGAAATGTCATACCACTCGACTATAAGGCCGTTGGTTAGTACATGCTCTTGTAGTTAAAACAATTCCTATAGTCAATTACTACTTCCATTTTTTATTAAAATTAACCCACGGTTTTGATTTTTGCGATTTTAGTATTTGTTGATTATCAAAACGACATGAGAGATTACTTGCAAAACACTTTCAAGTAAAAACAGGTGGAAAAGTCGCACTACTAGTTTGGCAAACATGTTACCTATACGTATCTACAAACAAGCATACATCATCACCGTCATTGATATCTTCGTGCGTCTGATTCAGCAACTTCTAATTCTTTGTTTTCAATAATGCATCCAATTGAGAGAGCTCCAATTTTCATTTAAACACAACAAAACAAAAGTGTTGTCATTAAGTAATATGAAGTTTCTGAGAAACTGGACAAAGCTTGTAAGAGATGCCTATGTGGGGCCCACGGAATACTACTCTAACTATTCTATATCAACAGTCCAAAGTAAACCAACTATGAGGCCATCAACACCTACTCACCAGTAACCACCTACAAGCCTACCCATTTTTCAGCATCACATATTGTTTAAAACTGGTAGTTTAACATTATCCAATGATTGATGTATTGATTTAAGCTTCTTTGCTTTTCATTGGCTATTTATTTTAATGCCACATGAAGCATTCCAAGCCATACCCATTCAGATTCTTGGCAATCATCTACCATATCTTTTAACAAATTTTCTCTTTCATTGTATGTATATAAATATGAGTAGTCCCACCAGCACAGTACTCTCAAGTTTCAACAAGGAGAAAGATTTGATATACTATTCGGGAATTCTCTGTGTGGGAGACTTTTGAATTGTAAACTCTCACACAGAGAAGCATGCATGGCTGACTTCATCAGTTCAAGCCTTTTAAGGTGTACTTGCTTTTGTTTGTGTTTTCTCTCTGTGTTCTCTATCCTTGAACGCAGAGATCACCCCATAAAAAGTGATGGCTCTCTTAGCGTTATGGTTATTGGAGACTGGGGAAGGAAAGGAGAATACAATCAATCTCTAGTAGCTGATAAGGTCGTCATAATTTACTTCCTTCTTTGAATAAATGCCATCCATAATATTCTTTAATCCAACTTTTTCTAATCTTTCTTACATGTAAGCAGTTGAATACGTTAAGGATATTCATTTTTTTTTTGGTGTTTTTCTCAGCTAAAGAAATTTGGATTTTCAGCTGTCTTTTGAGCTCTTTTCCAATCTAGACTGTTTTCAAGTGATTTTTTTGTTGTACGGGGTAAAATATATGAAGGGCAAGGTATAAATATATACAAGGCAGATTGTAAAAGTGATACCCAACACCGTGAAATTTATCATGGATATTTTTGTACGTCAAATTTATCATGCTGCTTAGTGTTTTTTTACAATTTATCATGAATATTTTTGCATTTTATATGAAAATAAATTTGTCTCATAATGACAAAAAGTTTTTAATGTAAGCTGATCCTAATTCCTAAGTGGGGCGAAACCTAAATAATTTTTGGGATTATTAGTTTCCATTTATGTGTTTACTGAGATCTCTATGTGTATCAGATGGGGAAAGTTGCTGAAAAGCTGGACATTGACTTTGTGATATCCACTGGAGATAACTTTTATGATGATGGGTTGACTGGTATAGATGACCCTGCATTTGAATTGTCATTTTCAAAAATCTATACTGCTAGCAGCCTCCAAAAGCCATGGTTTAATGGTGAGTTGTGAAATTACAATACCCAATCAATTAATTTCAAAAGTGTTACACTTTATGAAACAAATATCCGTTTTTCTGATTATGAATTTTGTTGGTGTTAGTTTTGGGCAATCATGATTACAGGGGAGATGTCTTAGCTCAACAGGATCCAATTCTGAATAAAATAGATGGAAGATGGATTTGCCAAAGATCATTTGTCGTTGACACTGGTGAGTAAGCTTAGATTTTAATAGTGAATGAACACGATCAATTTGATTCTGTTCCACATTAATTTTGAAACAAAATTGCAGAGATTGCTGAGTTCTTCTTTGTTGATACAACTCCATTTGTGGACAAGTACTTTTTGAAGCCAAAGGACCATAAATATGATTGGAGGGGTGTTCTTCCAAGAAAGAAGTACCTGTCAAATCTCCTTAAGGTGAATTTTACAATGATTATCCACAGCACTCTCAGCACCTTAATATAAGAGCTGTTTAACTATTTTGTGTGGGGATGATAAGGAAATAAAAAAATGGTTACTTTGAAGAAATGTGATATTATCTCCATACATATCTCATTTAACATTAAATTATATATTAATTCAAGAGTTAGTTCAATTGGTTTGGAAAAACTGGATTGAGGTCTTACATTAAGGGGACACAAGGTAGTGAGTTTGAGAAGCAATGAAAACATAATAGAGGTTTCTCTTTTTTCCTGTTTTGCTTGGAGCTATAAAATAGGATCTAGAAAAGGCACTGAAACTTTCAGCGGCAAAATGGAAGATTGTTGTTGGGCACCACACAATCAGAAGCGTAGGACACCATGGTGATACCAAAGAGCTTGTAAAACATCTCCTTCCAATCCTTGAGGTAGTCTCAAATCTTAACCTCAATTGTAAAGGACAGCCTTATTATAAATGATGATGAAGCTATATGGTGAAATTTCAGGCAAACAATGTAGACTTGTACATCAATGGGCATGACCATTGTCTACAACACATAAGCAGCACTTCCAGGTATGTATGATTTCCATCTTTGCACTATATAGCAAGTTTCGATTTTGCCTTTTATTTGGTTATGTAGTATAAATGAAGTATTTTTATAGTAACATTCAGGATGCTAAATCGATTTTTTGCGCATCCATCACCCTAAAAGTAATTTTCAGTAACAACTTGTTTCTTAAAGTAACTTTTTGGTGTAATGCTGCCCTTGAAGTAATTTTCTATTTGCCTTGTCAACCCAGGGAAACTCTGAATACTGGCTGTTACTGTTTGCATTGGTAGAAACAATCACTCTAAATTTAGAATACTCAATGCAATTGGAAAAATACTTTAAGATACTGGGTGTTTTAGAAAGAAAAAATATAGATGTACAAAAAATCAGTTTTGTATACTCAGTGCTGGAAAAATAAAAAAGTGCTTATAGTCATTTATCTTCGAAACACATAAAATTATTCATCTCAATCAATATATCAATTCGAAGAGTGAGAGTATTGGTGGTGCAGTGAATTGCAGTTCTTGACTAGTGGAGGAGGTTCAAAGTCATGGAAAGGAGACTTTGATTTGAATAGAGATGAAGGTGTGAAGTTTTATTATGATGGTCAAGGCTTTATGTCTGTGGAGATTCAAAACTCAGACGCCAGAGTTGCATATTATGATATAGATGGAAACGTATTGCACTCTCTGAGTTTATCCAAGGGACTATATTCTGGAATTTAGAGAGATGGGAAGGGAAGTCAGTAATTCCTGAAGTTTTTTGAGGGTATACGTGTCATATAAATGTGTAAGCTTTGATATGGTTGGTGTTTATGAATATCATCATCCCCTGGATGGCTTGATATAGTTTCTGTAAGCTTAAGTAATGAAAGTGTATGTTTTTGTATAATAATTAATAAATGAAAATAATATATTTCCTTTATGTCGAGACTTCTTTGTTGTCTCCGGCCCAGTAGTGGCACAAATACAACCTAACTCTAACAAATAATTGGTGGTTCTTACTGGGAGCAATTAGTATAACTGTAGTCCGTCACCATGAATATTCATTATCCAATCAAATTTACATGGGAATTTTACTTACAAAAGTATAGAGGTAAAACATATGGTATAAATATGTTTTAAAAATGCAAATATATCACTAAGCATTTGAAAATGGAGCATGGAGGAAAATAAGGAGATGTGACATTAAAATATGAATTTAAAAAATACCATATATAGGATATTTTAACTAGTTAAGTAATGATATTAACAAATTGAGTAAAGATATTAACAACTATAAATCATCCATCTGAAATTTTGAAATTCACAAGATAATTTATTCTTATTTCCCCAAAAAATAAATTAGGAGAAGTGACATTTGAGAAGTTATGCAATATTAACTTTAGTAATGATTTCAACAACTATCTATTCAGATTTTATTCTTAAAATTTTACTCAATTTCGATTTTAGACCCTAAACTTCAAAACATTGAATTGGTGATTTAATACCTCAACTTTGTGTCATTTATAACTATTGTTTTTACCAAAATGATTGTCCATACACCATTGAAAATATGCACTGACCAAAAGTCAATTGGAGAAGAAAGAGGAAGAGGTGAAGAAGAAAATCTTACATCAAATTATCTATCTCTTTCATATCCTCCTTAAGTCGGGCAAGCTTTCCTTCATGAAGAGCAATGTTTTCTCTTGCACCAAATATTGTTAGCAAGGATTATAATACCAAGAAGGACCTTATCTTAATCATCCTTATGTAGTTGAGGGGAAATATCATTTATCCATCATGTAAAGTCAGTGAAACTATTTATTGGTAAGTGAAGTACACTACAAGACAAGCATGCCATGTTCGCAGTTAGGTTTTCATAGAAGAGGGAATGCAAAAAATTATGCAAGTTTTCATGGAAATCAGCAAAAACTTGGATGAGAATAATTTCAAAAAAATTATGCATCTTATGCAACTTTTCGCTTAAATTCCGCGAAAATTTGCATAAAAATGATTTCAAATATAATAAAGGAGAACTGTCAAACATAATTGTGAGGGTATTTTAATTTAAAAAGTATGCAAATTTTGGCAAAAATGTGTGAAAACTTGCATAAATTATACAAGTTTTTACACATTTTCGCAAAACTTGCATATATGCAAGTTTTCGTGTATATGCGGGAAAACTGGCATAAATTTATTAACATCTTTCTCTCTTTCTCCATTTGGGATTCCAATTTGCAATTTCAGCCTCTCTTCTAATCCCTTTCCCTCAAATCCATTCGTCTCTTCAGTCCAAAAAAAAAAATCCATTCGTCTCTTCCCTCTCCCTCCACTACTATTTGTGATTTCATTTTACTCTCTTTATTTCTTCTCTATTCCTCTATCATGCTCAGCATCATAAGTTAGTTTTCTTTCCTATGGTATAATTATCTCTTATTTTCTTAATTATTTTTTATTATTTAAATCAATTTTGTTTTATAATTAGTTAACCGTTTCTTTTTATTGTTTTAGGTGACATGTTTATCTCAGATAAAAAAGTTTTATAATTATATTTACACTTTTCTTCCCATCTAAATATAATTTCTTACTACTCTCAACATCTCATATGTTAATAACTAAACCTATCAAATCATCACAGTTTCATGACAATTTGATAGCTTTCTTAATAAAATTAAACACATGTGGTTGCGCAATTGCCACAATATACATTTAATTTTTTTAAAAAGTAATTACATATTTTCTCACATTTGCGCGAAAAGTTGCAGTTTTCGCGATTCCTTATTCTGAGAAAATACATGTTTTCTCTATGCGTATTTTCACCGTTTGTAAAATTGTGAAAAGTGGTTGTTTTCACAGTTAAAACTGCGAAGCTTCACCAGAATAAACCGCGAAAAATGCCTTATATGCATTCTTGTAGTGCGAAATGTATCTAGAATAGAGCTCCGATCTTGCAAAAGGATAATGAATGAAAAGGTTGTCAATTTTTTACTACTGAGGGCATCCAAAAATACACAAATCAAAAACATTCAAATGATGCTTCTTTACAATGTCACGTGTTAGGATTGCTTGATTATTATGTAGTAATTTTAAGATATAGATGAAGAGTAGCTATTTGTATGGCAATGAGATAGAAAGAGGAATTTGGGTTACCATTGATGAGAAGGAATTTCACTTGCTAATCTGGAGGTTAAAGATCTTGTGGAATTAACTTCCTATAAAATCTAGTCCTTAGCTCCTATATGACAGATTTAAGAGCTCTTAGAATAGAGTCATCTACAATTGAGTAAAGTTGAAGCACCAAAAGGGGGAATCGAGTAAGATGTTTCCAGAATAGTTCAAGTAATTCATGATCTACTCTTAATTCTAGCAAAAGCAATATATGAGTGAAATAATTGAAATAATGTTAGATTTTCAGTTATAGTTAACATGGTTTAAAGTTTTCTTGTTTCTATTGGAACATGATGAAACCTAACTATAGGATAGTTTAGGGGGAAATTATGAATTTACATGTTAAAATCTATTGAAACATTATGTCTAGTGTCAAAATAACCTTCTTTAATAATTCTTATAATTACAACCGCAGTAAAAAACATATTTTTCTTGAAAGCGCACATGACATATGTGTCATAAGAATTTCTTGTGCATTATATATCTATAGAGGAACCTTATTATGTGTCATGGGCTTTGTATTGTTTTCTATGAATATTTGGGATTTATCTTACGCAATCTTCTAAAACCTCAAAAGATCAAATGAGAGATTTAATAAAAAAAAATCAACACAATTTAGTTTTCATTTGGTGAGGGTACTAAGAAAAGAAATATATTAAGCAGTCTTACCCCTTCTTTATGCAGAGAAGTTGATTCAGACCAATGACCTCAGACCCCACGGCAAGTGAGCTTACGGTTGTGCTAAGTCATCCCCTTAAGAGATGTAGGAAAAAATATTCTACAAATTCTTTATTTTTTAATAAGAGTTAGATCTCCATCTCCTTCCTCCCCATTATGTACTATCATTTTCATCTCAATTAATACTGCACTAGTATTCTAAATTTCCCACCCTTCAGCAAAAAGAAGTAAAGATTATAGTCCAGCTTTTTTAACGTAAGATTGAAAACCAATTCATGGCCCAACTTAATTTAGGAAACTTTATGAAAATAAAATTTCAACAGTTATTTAATATTTTAATGACATTTTCATAAAGTTGGACGATAGATGAACTGAAGTTTTACCTTCCTGTCAGTTTAATGTGGGAATATCAGTGTAGTATGGTTTGCCATTCCTTGATCTCTTATAGATGAAAATGATAGAACATGTGGTGAAGGAGATGAAGAGAAGCCAACTCGCATATATTATTCAGGATATAGCTCCTGCGTTTTGTGTTGTGTGACACAATATATATTTACACTTACATCGATAGTGATTCGAAATAAAAATCTCTAGGATAATAAGTGGTATACACTTAGAGAGGGCCAAAAACATTTTGCATTCTCAAAAGGGACTAGTATCATGTGGTCAAATAAAAACAAAAAGTACTGTGAAACCATTATCTTCAATATTTTCAATATTTCAATAGAGCTACATTATCTGTTGGCAAAAATCAAGGAGAGCTACATTATCCATGCCGACCAATCAGCTAATTGAGTTTGACGTCAACTTCAACTCCAATTCAGGCCTTATTTCAATAATTTCTTATTCAAATAATGTAACTTTTTAGTAATTTAAATATTTGATTATGACTACCTGAAGTCTCAAGATGTGCATTTTAAGGATTTTACTACGTGTTGATATCTATATTAAGAAGTTAATAGCAAAGAATCAATCTTGAGTAGTTTTCTTGTGGAGGTGGATTAATAATCTATATTTTTATTATTTATGTATCATTAGCATTTGAAGGTGAATTGATATTAGTCTGTTGGTGCTTTTGAGATTACCACCCTTGTCGCTTTTTATTAGAGGCAATCATATTCAAAGAAAGTATTTTTTTCAAAATACTAAATGTAGACATATTTCCTAGTGAAGATCCAAGCATTTGTTATTTTATAAGAAATTATACCAACTACAACGTTGGACCATATATTATACAACGTGTTCCAGAATAGCTTCTGTGTTAAGTTTTTTTGTTAAAAGAAAAAAAAAAATTTAAGTTGATGACGATGAAGGTTGTGATCAATAAATTTGATTGGGTTAGTATCCATCTTTAATTTCTTGTTAATTTTTAAGTGAAAATTGTTTTATTTTATTTTTAATGAAAATAACGAATGATGTCAAATTTTTTTTCAAATATCCAAAACAATTTTTCTATCTTTTTGTCTTGTTAAAAAATAAATAATGCAGAATTTTTGAACCATCTAAAATAGTATTTCTATTTTCCTGGTTGTTGAAAAATGGTACAATTGCTAAGAAATTTTGAAGTCTATTAAATAATACAAGCAAGCTTATTTTGGGTTAGGCACAGCTTTTTCAACCTTGATTTTCAATGCACAACTTTTTTAACTTGAAACCTAAGTAAGTCAAACACTAAAAAAATGTTAAAACAATTGAGTTATAAATCTAGGTTACAAATAAGAACAAATATTTACACTTTTGCACGTATTTTGAGGTAAAATAACATCAATTAGTAAGCATGTCATAATAAACAACCAAAAATGCAATTACCCTCTTTCTTATCCAACCAATCAAACTTAAATCGGTTTTAGTAATATACAGTTTAACACATTTTTTGACCATAACAGTTCTACACATGAAAACCGATTCTCATAATAATAATTCGAATGCTCTCAAAAGATTAATAACTTAATTTTCTAGAATTTATTCTCTAAAAACATTTTGCATCTTTTTTAAATAGTCCAAACCTGTCACGTAATAGGCCTAACATAAATGTTCAAACCTATTTCCATTTTCCACCTGTTCATATGATCCTATCTACAAAATAATATTAATAGACTAATAGTCCTAAATATAAGATCAAGTTAACTTTTTCATGAAGACATAATTATGAACAATAAATCACTATAACATTTTTTGTACTTTCTTTCTAAAAACTAATTATAACACTTATAAACTAATGCATAATTTGATTACATGAAACATTATAAATTTAGGTAATATACTAATTTGACTTCTTTAATCTTAACAAAAACAGAAACAAATAACTTGGCATTAAATTAAGAAAATGAGTGTATGATACGGACACAAAATCTGGTTGTGTAAGGACTCGTTAGATCCTTTGAGGAGATGGGAGGAAGTCACAAAACCCCCAAAACTAAAGATCGAATACTTAGTGATATAATTCAGAAAAGACATTAGTTGTCCATTGATATATATAAAAGGGAAATGATGGGGTAAACATACCCTGAAAGTATGCACTTGAAAGAAAAAGAGGGGGCAAACATACCATATACAAATATATCCGTAAATATTTCTATTTATTGTGTATGTGACAATATCTTTATAATAATTTGGGGACCACGTGGACAAAAATACCCCCTACAAACATATCCCTAAATATTTCTATTTTGCAAGTTCTAGAACACCTTAAAAGTTGTGAAAATCTTCCTTTTGCAAATCAATAATTCATGAATATTCTAACTAAAGAAAATAACTAAACCTGTCAGACATGAAAAATATAAGTGAAGTTCGTACAAATATTATCATAGACAAATTATAGCTATAATTTTATGTTTTAAAAAATTCTTATGATAAGAATTGCTCTCTTATAACCTATTTCCATACCAAAGTTTGATTCCGAGAGTTTCTTCTTTTTGAGCTAAAACAAGAGTTTCTCTCTAATCACCTATTTCTGTCATATATACCATATTCAAATTCTAGTGAGGATTACTCACTGAGTCACTGATCACCTATTTTGCTCATATATACTATATCCAAATCCTAGTGATGATGATTGTCGTTGTCACCTATTTTCCTCAAATATACCGTATTCAATTCCGATTATGAGGATTGCCTCTAATCACATTTTTTCTCATATGTAGCATATCAAAATACTGCTGATGAGGATCGATTGCCCTCTAGTCACCTTTTCTCCTCATACATACAATAATAAATTTCATCATTTAATTTCTTCCATAATACCATATAAAAGCAATCAAGACTCAATTAAATTGTTGAATCAAACAAGATAATAATGTCAACAAATTTTAATCTATACATAAAAAAAATCACCACAAAGGAAATAAATTCAATTTTTATTTGCTTACATAAAATAATTAGAGCTACTTTACTATCTACACCCTCACTTGATAAAGATATCTATTTTTCCTAACCGCCATAAGACTCCAAATGAGCTAAAATATTTTCACAAGTGGTACCTGAGATACTCCAATTGGGCATAGGCCTAATGTTGCTAATATAGGAAACTGAAGAAGGCTATGAGGACTAAGGCTTTCTTATGCTCCCTCCTCTGTTCCTAAAAATAAGATCAATTTCCTAATATATTTAGATTATAGATGTTAGTTAAGTTAATTATTACCACATGATATTACTAATCTACCTTAACCATATGTCTTTATTTTTAGTCTCTCACACTTGCTTGTTTATCATTGATAAAGATTACTAGGGAAAAAGTTGAGGAAAATTAGAAAGTTGTTTATATTTAGGAACAAACTGAAATCTGAAAGTGATCTTATATATTTAGGAACATTGAGTATTTAATTGAGAGTTTGAATTTAAATGATATATCCTTATCTATGTCTTTAAATTAGATTTAACTATTTATAAAAAAACATTATTAAAATTCTAGAATAGTTCGAATAGAAATGGGCAAAAACCATTTGGATAAAATATTCAAAATAGTATTCAACTATCTATTTTTTTTCCTATCATGCCTAAATTCTTTTATGCAACTTATCCATTTATCAATAATTACCTAATTATTCTAATTATTGCTAAGATTATTTTTTTATTTCAATTATTGCTAAGATTATATTAATATATTATATATATTTTTTCGAGAATTTCGAGGGGTTTGTTGGAACATAATATTTTATTAGGTGTGAGCTACAAATAAACATGTTTTATGATTCCAAAATTTTGTTTTCAACAAATGTTACCCCTTTTTCTTTAATATTTAATTAAAAATTTTCATTACTATACATACATACTTATGATCACACACACACATTTTTTGTATTGTGGGTCAGTTTAATATAATTGCTCAACATTAGCAAAATAATAAGTGTTCATATTAAAGAAGTGCAATTTAGTAATTTAACATTAAACAAAATATTTAAAACAAAGTGTTGCACATGTGGGGGTCAAGTGAAATCCACCTAATTATATTCTAGTCATAATCCAATTATATTGTTAATCATTCCCTTGAACTATTAAATCTGATCATATGAGCGTCCTTTTTTTCTGACAGAAAGTTTAGGTGAGTTGTATTAGGAATGTTAAGTATACTACTACTAATAAGAAAATTGGTGAACATCACAGAATTAGTTAAAGGCAGCCTCAAGTTATACACATGTCACATTGCTCTGTATATATTATTATGTATATATACTGTAGGTCTTATTAGAGGAAGATACAAATCATTTTTGTAATCATGCTGTAATAGTGATCCTCACCAAAAGAGAAAACAACAGTAAACAACAACAAGAAGAAAATAAAATCAACCCAAATCAACTAAAGTAATGGCAAAAGCAATGCTCTAAATTCTTCTCAGATTCAGCAGGGAAAATATATATATATCTCAGTACAAAGAAGTGTCTAAATCACCATACAAGTTTAGAAATCTCACACATCAAACAAAATGGTACTGAGATCAAAGGAATTAGACATAAGAGCCAGAAAGTTCAAGAAGAAATATCAGCAGGGAGAAAAGAAATCCTAACGGCCAAGAGAGAGAATGTCAGAAGAAAAAAAGTTCTTTAATCATCATGTCTGCCCCTTGTAACATCCCAAAAATTTAATTAAAGATAATTCAAAATTTTTGAAGTATCATTAAGGGAATTAAAAGTCTTAGGGAGGAATTTATGAGATTTGGGGTGATTTATTGACAATAAATCTTAATTATTTTAAATTTAATGGAATATGATTAAAAGAATTAATTGGGGATAGAAACTTTCATGAAAAGTAAAAATTAGAATTTAGATCATAATAAGATGAAAAGGAAAAGATATAGTAATATATACAAACTTTTGGGTTAGGAATATAATTAAGAATAAACAATAGGGGAGTTAATGGTGATTTTCCCTAAATCTTACTCTAAATCATTTTAATATATATATATATATATACTCTCTCTCTCTTCTGTCGCCCCTATCTTCATCATCATCTTCTTCGAGCTTCTTCCTCTTTTTCATTTCCTCCGGCTTCTTCCTCCCTTTCTCGGCTTGATCGGCGGCGGCCAAGGCTGGCCGGACTGTGGTGGCCGTGCTTCGTCACTCCTTTTCTTATTTTATTTCGTTCCTCCATCTTTTCCGACGCGTGAGGCATTTTCCGGCGGCGTTAGCTCGGTTTCCGGCGGCGGACGTTCGATTGGAAGGTAGGTGGTAGTTTTCTTTAGTTTTTCAAGCTAGTTTCCACCATAACTTCATGGTTTTCACCTTCTTTCCTTGATATCGACGTCCAGCTCGGCCAACCAAATTTAGAGGTGATTTCCGGCGAGCTTCACGGCGGCGGCGGCCCCCACACACTCCATACAACACCGGAATCAAACTTAGGTGACTTCCCTTTTTATTTTCTATGATTTATTTAGGAGACTTGAGAGTTAGGGTTTCAATTGGGTTTTTGATTTTGGGCATAATTTTAAGATGTTTGGTTCTTGCCTTTGTTAAGTCTCTGATTGTTATTGGTTTGATTCTTTCTCTCTGTTTTGTACGCTGGTGCACATATATATGTGGATTATTTGTGATTTATATTTGTTTTGGGGTGCTTTGAGGTGACGAGATTCATGGTAAATATATGTGTCTATAATTATTTTGGCTTGCTAGGTTCTGTATGTGTGTGATTGTTGTGAAAATTTGGGTTTTCTTTTCTGTTTTGGCCGGTTTGGTGCTGAATGATATGGATCTTATAAATTGTATATAGATATTGAGTTGTGAAATCTTAAGATTTTAATACTTAGAGAAATTGTCACACAAGTCTGTTTTAGTGGTGAATTGGATGTGAATGTATGTGAATCTGTATATGTGTATGTATGTGTGCTTATAAATTTTATTCCATTATTTTTGCTGTTATGGCCTTTGGTATAAAGAATGAAGATTTTGGTTATTCTAAGTCTAGTTTTGTTTGTTATATGATTGAGTGATGTGCGGGTGCAAGTTACACTTAGCATGTGAAAATTTGCTTTTTGATGTATATGAGTGTGATTTAAAATGAGTTTTACTATGATGATTAAATGAATTTCCTCAAGGGTGTCTAAAGTAGGTTTGTTGCTAAAATATATGTAAGTGGATGAGGAGTTGTGATATATGCATACTAAAAAGAATGGATATTGATGAAATTGTTTCTTACACGTGTGTTTAAGAATTTGCCTATGTTTTTCCTTTGTTAAATGAGTTTAAGATTGTGATGGTTTTACAAGCTTTCAGGTGAATGTCTAAGTGATGAGAAATAATTATTGATTTTGTATGTTATTTCTAAGTTGCTTGTTAAAAATTGGGAGTTGATAAAATTGGTTCTTGAAGGTCTAATTCAGATTTGATGACGGAATTCATTGATTTGCTAAGTACTAAGGAAGAGTAGGATTCTTTTTGAAATTATCATGTGAAGCATGGTTATAACTAATGTGGTTTCTTTTGAATGGAATTGATGTTGTGAAACTTAGGGAACTTATGATTGAATTGGTTAAACGATTTGAAGTAAGAAAAAGGGGGAAATGGGTAGTAATGCAGAGACGAGAGAGACGTTAAGTATTATAAAATAGAAATGATATTAATTTATCATTTGTATCCTATATTCATAGGAGGAACTAAAGTATTTGGAGGAAATCTACAAGAAATGGTAAGGAAGAACGTCAGAGTGCTAAAGGGCGACAGGTAATCACACTTACCTTACTATAACATTGAGGGTGATGTTAGCTAGGATTTTCTAAAATCCTTTCTCACCCTCTATATATATATATAATATCTTTGAAAGGTTATTTTTATACAAAACAGGCTATCGGGTGCCTTTCAAACACGATTATTTTCATATAAAGAAATTTGAAACACTACATATGTATTACTCTGGCTGTGGTTGGTATTGATCTGGAATGATGGTGGAAGGTATATAGATAGGTATAGTGTTAGACAGTGACTTGAGAAATTATGGAAATAGAAAAGAGTGATAGATGTTGAGTTTGAGATTATGGTGAGCTATGTTGTGGAAATCATGAAATGTGAGATTGAAATATTGAATGAGGTTGAAGTTGATGGAATATAGAATAGGTATTGTTAGCATTGCATGACACTGATAGTACCGTCGGCCGATGTAACCTATCGATCTGCGCAATCGATAGGTTAATAGTACAGGTTCCTCGGATTTTAAAGGAACCAGGGACGTTTTCACTTTTAAAAGTGCTCTCCAGGGACGTTTTCACTTTTAAAAGTGCTCCCCAGGGACGTTTTCACTTTTAAAGTGCTCCCCAGGGACGTTTTCACTTTTAAAGTGCTCCCCAGAGACGTTTTCACTATTTAAAAGTGCTCCCTTTTTATGCTTTCAGATTTGAGACTGGGCACAGTGTCAATCACGTTTATTTTCGTCTGTTGAGTTGAATTGGATTTGACTGAGGGATTTGAGTGATATGTGGGAAATTGAGATAATGAATTTGAATTGAATTAGAAGGAGGGACTTGAATGATGAAGGAAAGACTCGACTTGATTATATATATATAGTATTGGTTTTAAATGTGGTACCCTTTAGACGCCCTCGCTACCGCACATCTCACTGTTATAGTGAGTTAAGCGGTGATTACTGGGACAAATTGTCTCATCCCACGATTACTGACATTTTTGCAGGTATTCATGCACAGGCGCAAACATCAGGGAAGGGAATTAGGTAGTAGTAGTTATATAGACTATTTTGAATTGTATATTGCCAATTTGTATAGGCCTGCATACGTTTCCGCATATATTTATATGTATTTGATATTATTGAACATTAGGTTGTTTATTTTTCTAACCATGTTAGGTGATTATTTTCTAACATGGTTAGCTATTAATTATCCATGATAGTATTCAGGTTGTATTAGTTTATTCTTTTCTATCATGGATAAATTATAAAAAGGATTAGAATAATCTTTTCTAACTATGATAGAGATATTAATATTATGGAAATTCCTTTTTCTATCATAGTTAGTAAAGAGATTAATGAATTGAAATAAATATTATTGATTAATTAGGTAATTAGTAACACAATGTAACAACTTGGTATCAGAGCTTGGTATACGATAACCTAGGACTGTGCTGCATTGCATATAGATTGGCAATATACATTCTTAGTATTCCCTTCCTTCTGTGCATGAATATCTGGCCTTTTTGAGAGGATTATCGCTCATCCCGTGGTGGGGAGAGAGTGATAAGAGAAATTGAATAGGTACTGTGGAAAGAATGAGATGAACATAGAAAGAATAACGAAATAATGTTAATATGTATAAGAATTTAGGAAAAATAGCGAAATAAGGATGCTTCTCTGGGGTCTCGAGTATAGTTATGTGCTAGCCATAATCATAGTCGAGGCATCATGAGATACCTTATTGGGTTAAGGGACTAAGAGAAATCGAAAATGACAATTGGTAATGAATAAAACATGAGATAATAACTGTTGACCTTGTGTTTATTGCTTATTAGTTGATAAATTGTTTGCTTCACTGATGATTTAACTTGTGTTATCTGATTGTTTGGAATAAAATTCTCCTGAAATTGTTTGTTTTTATAAGCTTCAACATGAAGTATGCTATTGTTTTGAATGTGTTTTGATTATCTTTCACTTAGTAATGGTTAGAGAGTACATTATCATGAGTGCTTGTTTCACACCGTTACTAAATGAAAGAAAGGTAAGTATTGTTTGAAAATGGTTATTCAAATTTGATGCGTTTGCTTACATGGAATTGAAATGTTAGTAATTAATTGTGTATATTTGATATGAAATTATAGATAAGATTTGATTTTTGTTTTAAAAACAAATTGTTTTCTTTAGTTGGTAGATTGGTGATGATTATAAGATATTGTGCTTGTATGTGTAGGTGTCAAATGTGTATGTGTAAAGGAATGTGTACGATGATCGTTTTAGCTAATAAAAGTGACTCTATGCAAATGATTAAATTTCATTGTAAATTATTAATGAATGTTGTGTGTGAATTGTGTGCATGAGGAACTATTTTGTCTAAGAATGATAAATGTCTACATTTTAATTAATTGGGATGTTTGGTTACAGATTGATTATGAAGACATGATTGTGGTTAGCATTGTGATTTTATTCCTTGTTGAGCCACATGGTTCTTTTAATGATTGATTGTAGAAGATATTGATGTGTTGAGTATAGCTAATGGATAGCTTGATACATAAATTGTAGCTAATTTTATGACATAAAATTTTGATTTTTAATTGCTTAGGAAGTTTGTTGATTATTTGTTAAAGAAGTAATAAGAGTTGGAGGTTGGTTATAAGTTATGAGTTTTAGAATGTCAGATAAACTTGATTTTGAATGGAGAAACATGACTTAGAACATTTGAAGTCTAGTTTGGGGTTTTAGTATTTGTTTACACTATCAATAAGGTTATGAGATGATGATGATGTGGCTAAATAGAAGAATCTGACTTTGTGTGTGTGTTGGGGTCAGAGTTGAATACTTAAGTACGTAGATGTGTTTTGTCTTCGGTAACATGTAATGGTCTAGGAATAAAAATTGTTGATTGAATTTCTGTAGCTTGGGAAGATTCAAGCGGGTTAGTCATATAGAGGGATTTTGTAAATTTAACCCATTGGATTGTTTGAGGGAAGATTGATTTGAATAATTAAATGTTAGAGTGGTTGGAGACTTAGTAACATGACTTTATTTTGTGTAATTGTAGAATTTTATTGGTGGATGAATTAATTCCATTTTCTTTTGAAGAAATCCATTATGATCTTGGTGATTGAAATACACGATAAAGCTAATGGACTGACGTTTGATTTGGAGACATTTAGGTTTTGGGTTAGAGTTGGTTAAGGGGAAACTTTAGGATTAAGTTGTTATTGATGACTTAGAATAATATTTTGGGGTAGTATGAAAGACTAAGAAAGATAAATTGTAGAAATTCGAGGTTATCAACGTGGTTTAGTAATTGATACACTTTGTTGATTATGGTTGAGATTAGAGTAAATGGACTTTGTTGATTTTGGGATGATGTGTATGGTTCAATTAATATACAAGTTGATTTGTATAGGTATAAGAGGCAATGCACAAATGGTTGATAGATATAATAATTAAGGAGGATATTAGGAGGTTTGAGAAAAGTTGTAGATTGTGTGGTGAAATGTAGATATGAGTCAAAATCATGGAAATAAACCAAATAGTTGGATTTGTGAATGATTATTGGATGGAATGAAGGTTTGTAGTTGGACGATCTTTATTTGGTAAACTATATGTTGTAATGTATGTAGAATAGACTAGAGAAGTTGAATGAGGGTGATATTGAGATAAAGTGAGACTATTTAAAGATTTGGTTAATGGTCAATATTAGCAAGTGAATTCTTAGATATAAATTATTGAGGAGTTGATAAACGGTAGACTTGATGGTATTGTTAGAGTAAAATGTAGATTGTTAAATGATAAATAGATGGTTTAAATTTGGATTGAGCTATATCAATAATAATACACACTTAGCTTACAAATGATTTTGGAATTACAAATAGAGCCATGGAATTATGGGATGACATGTAAAGCTATGAAAATATGGTGGTTTTGGTTTGAGGATTTAAGTAGGTTTATCAAGGTGAAATAATGGTTTATGATGTTGAAAGATATTATGACTTGGTGATGTGTAATATTAGGATTTTATGGATGATATTGGAATGATTTGAGTTAGTGATAAATTTTAAAAGTTTGCTTATGGTTGAGTAGAATAGATAAAGAGACTACTTGAGTGTAATATATTAGGTTGGAAGATAGTAAACTGCTACCATTGATTTACTTAAGTTGGAAGTAATCAATCATTAATCTAATGATATGTTGATATGGATGAGTGTATATGTTAAGTTAGAATTTTGAGCCAAAGTTACAACTGAAATTTTAGGAGTTGATGTCTTACAACAAAGAAGTGAGGCCTTGGAATATGATCGAGGAAACCAGTGGAGTTTGAAAAACGATGTTATCATTTATGATGGATGACTTTAATACAAGTAATATAAGGTTAGGGTAGTTAGTAAATGAAGGTTAGTTAAGGGAAACAAGATGAGGATTGGTGAATATCTATGGATTAACTGTGGATATATGGTGAAAATAGTGTTGAGTGCAATAAATTATGGTTGAATAGTTAGAACTTTGCATATAGTTAGAGTTGAATCTCCCTAAATTATATCCAAATTTCTTTTCTTCCTCTTGAAATAGGATTATCAATTCAAGAAACTGTTCTTTTCCCTTGTATTTAGTGATAATTTCTACTAATTTCGAGGACGAAATTAATTAAGAGGGGTAGAATTGTAACATCCCAAAAATTTAATTAAAGATAATTCAAAATTTTTGAAGTATCATTAAGGGAATTAAAAGTCTTAGGGAGGAATTTATGAGATTTGGGGTGATTTATTGACAATAAATCTTAATTATTTTAAATTTAATGGAATATGATTAAAAGAATTAATTGGGGATAGAAACTTTCATGAAAAGTAAAAATTAGAATTTAGATCATAATAAGATGAAAAGGAAAAGATATAGTAATATATATAAACTTTTGGGTTAGGAATATAATTAAGAATAAACAATAGGGGAGTTAATGGTGATTTTCCCTAAATCTTACTCTAAATCATTTTAATATATATATATATATATACTCTCTCTCTCTTCTGTCGCCCCTATCTTCATCATCATCTTCTTCGAGCTTCTTCCTCTTTTTCATTTCCTCCGGCTTCTTCCTCCCTTTCTCGGCTTGATCGGCGGCGGCCAAGGCTGGCCGGACTGTGGTGGCCGTGCTTCGTCACTCCTTTTCTTATTTTATTTCGTTCCTCCATCTTTTCCGACGCGTGAGGCATTTTCCGGCGGCGTTAGCTCGGTTTCCGGCGGCGGACGTTCGATTGGAAGGTAGGTGGTAGTTTTCTTTAGTTTTTCAAGCTAGTTTCCACCATAACTTCATGGTTTTCACCTTCTTTCCTTGATATCGACGTCCAGCTCGGCCAACCAAATTTAGAGGTGATTTCCGGCGAGCTTCACGGCGGCGGCGGCCCCCACACACTCCATACAACACCGGAATCAAACTTAGGTGACTTCCCTTTTTATTTTCTATGATTTATTTAGGAGACTTGAGAGTTAGGGTTTCAATTGGGTTTTTGATTTTGGGCATAATTTTAAGATGTTTGGTTCTTGCCTTTGTTAAGTCTCTGATTGTTATTGGTTTGATTCTTTCTCTCTGTTTTGTACGCTGGTGCACATATATATGTGGATTATTTGTGATTTATATTTGTTTTGGGGTGCTTTGAGGTGACGAGATTCATGGTAAATATATGTGTCTATAATTATTTTGGCTTGCTAGGTTCTGTATGTGTGTGATTGTTGTGAAAATTTGGGTTTTCTTTTCTGTTTTGGCCGGTTTGGTGCTGAATGATATGGATCTTATAAATTGTATATAGATATTGAGTTGTGAAATCTTAAGATTTTAATACTTAGAGAAATTGTCACACAAGTCTGTTTTAGTGGTGAATTGGATGTGAATGTATGTGAATCTGTATATGTGTATGTATGTGTGCTTATAAATTTTATTCCATTATTTTTGCTGTTATGGCCTTTGGTATAAAGAATGAAGATTTTGGTTATTCTAAGTCTAGTTTTGTTTGTTATATGATTGAGTGATGTGCGGGTGCAAGTTACACTTAGCATGTGAAAATTTGCTTTTTGATGTATATGAGTGTGATTTAAAATGAGTTTTACTATGATGATTAAATGAATTTCCTCAAGGGTGTCTAAAGTAGGTTTGTTGCTAAAATATATGTAAGTGGATGAGGAGTTGTGATATATGCATACTAAAAAGAATGGATATTGATGAAATTGTTTCTTACACGTGTGTTTAAGAATTTGCCTATGTTTTTCCTTTGTTAAATGAGTTTAAGATTGTGATGGTTTTACAAGCTTTCAGGTGAATGTCTAAGTGATGAGAAATAATTATTGATTTTGTATGTTATTTCTAAGTTGCTTGTTAAAAATTGGGAGTTGATAAAATTGGTTCTTGAAGGTCTAATTCAGATTTGATGACGGAATTCATTGATTTGCTAAGTACTAAGGAAGAGTAGGATTCTTTTTGAAATTATCATGTGAAGCATGGTTATAACTAATGTGGTTTCTTTTGAATGGAATTGATGTTGTGAAACTTAGGGAACTTATGATTGAATTGGTTAAACGATTTGAAGTAAGAAAAAGGGGGAAATGGGTAGTAATGCAGAGACGAGAGAGACGTTAAGTATTATAAAATAGAAATGATATTAATTTATCATTTGTATCCTATATTCATAGGAGGAACTAAAGTATTTGGAGGAAATCTACAAGAAATGGTAAGGAAGAACGTCAGAGTGCTAAAGGGCGACAGGTAATCACACTTACCTTACTATAACATTGAGGGTGATGTTAGCTAGGATTTTCTAAAATCCTTTCTCACCCTCTATATATATATATAATATCTTTGAAAGGTTATTTTTATACAAAACAGGCTATCGGGTGCCTTTCAAACACGATTATTTTCATATAAAGAAATTTGAAACACTACATATGTATTACTCTGGCTGTGGTTGGTATTGATCTGGAATGATGGTGGAAGGTATATAGATAGGTATAGTGTTAGACAGTGACTTGAGAAATTATGGAAATAGAAAAGAGTGATAGATGTTGAGTTTGAGATTATGGTGAGCTATGTTGTGGAAATCATGAAATGTGAGATTGAAATATTGAATGAGGTTGAAGTTGATGGAATATAGAATAGGTATTGTTAGCATTGCATGACACTGATAGTACCGTCGGCCGATGTAACCTATCGATCTGCGCAATCGATAGGTTAATAGTACAGGTTCCTCGGATTTTAAAGGAACCAGGGACGTTTTCACTTTTAAAAGTGCTCTCCAGGGACGTTTTCACTTTTAAAAGTGCTCCCCAGGGACGTTTTCACTTTTAAAGTGCTCCCCAGGGACGTTTTCACTTTTAAAGTGCTCCCCAGAGACGTTTTCACTATTTAAAAGTGCTCCCTTTTTATGCTTTCAGATTTGAGACTGGGCACAGTGTCAATCACGTTTATTTTCGTCTGTTGAGTTGAATTGGATTTGACTGAGGGATTTGAGTGATATGTGGGAAATTGAGATAATGAATTTGAATTGAATTAGAAGGAGGGACTTGAATGATGAAGGAAAGACTCGACTTGATTATATATATATAGTATTGGTTTTAAATGTGGTACCCTTTAGACGCCCTCGCTACCGCACATCTCACTGTTATAGTGAGTTAAGCGGTGATTACTGGGACAAATTGTCTCATCCCACGATTACTGACATTTTTGCAGGTATTCATGCACAGGCGCAAACATCAGGGAAGGGAATTAGGTAGTAGTAGTTATATAGACTATTTTGAATTGTATATTGCCAATTTGTATAGGCCTACATACGTTTCCGCATATATTTATATGTATTTGATATTATTGAACATTAGGTTGTTTATTTTTCTAACCATGTTAGGTGATTATTTTCTAACATGGTTAGCTATTAATTATCCATGATAGTATTCAGGTTGTATTAGTTTATTCTTTTCTATCATGGATAAATTATAAAAAGGATTAGAATAATCTTTTCTAACTATGATAGAGATATTAATATTATGGAAATTCCTTTTTCTATCATAGTTAGTAAAGAGATTAATGAATTGAAATAAATATTATTGATTAATTAGGTAATTAGTAACACAATGTAACACCCCTCAATGTTGATCCCTCTGCCCTTTTGTTCATTACTCATCTGCAGCTTCCAAGTTGCTTTGCGGTTTCTTTTCCCACGTCTAAGCCCACTGCTATTCTCACAAACTTGGACTCCCATATCAGATTCACTAGTTGTAGTTGATGGGCCTGTTGGGCCAATTGCTGCAACACCCGTGACACATGCCTAAACACTCTTTTCATCATTCTGTCACTCTTCCTCTTTGAATCTTTCATGGTATCGAGCATATTATGACAAGCTCTTTTGGAACTTTTGAATCCGTCACTTCAACAATAAAGGAAAAGAAAGGGATTATCACCTTCAATCTTCTAGTGTCAATTTGGCTTGAAGAACATAATTATCTTCTCTAGAAGCAGCAAATTTCCACTGCAATTCGTCATGACTTGCGCAAATTATTTATTGATGCAAGTTCTTCACCTCCAAGCATGTATCTCAATGGCAAAAGTGGATATCTGAATCGAGATTTCCAAGATTGGCAGCAACATGACTAGTTGCTCATGTCCAGGATATCTTGTTCAATGTCTGAAGGTGTTCTTACAAGAATCATTGGCTTCAAGAAACTTTAGATCCATTTTACCTTGTAAATCGAAGAGAAGATATGACAACTCAATACTGAACAGAAAGAAATCAAGAAAGAGAATCTGACTGCAAATGAGTACTTTCCGAAGATCAAAGGTGTTGAACATGTCATAGTTGTAGTTGGCCATCCGATCTTTGAATCAGATCATGTGGAGATCATCTTAGATGGCTTACCAGAACCTTGTGATCCTTTTGTGATGGGGTTAACAACAACATTGGCAACTAACAAAGAAACTTACTCACCGGATGATGCTAAGGCTTTGATTTTGGCTAAAGAAGCTACAATTGAGAATAATGATAAAATATTTGAACCTCAAATTCCAAATCTTTCTCATCACAAAAACAACCATGGTAGCAATTTTTCTGGTGGTGGCCATTGTGACAATCGAGTTCGTGGTGGACGTGATAATTGAGGCAGTGGAAACTCATATTTTGGAGGTCGATATGCTTCCTCCTCTAACTTCAATGGTTCATTGGTTCTAATAAATCATTGTTTACTGTCAGTTGTATCGAACGAGAAAGGAGAGAATGTTTTAAGTGCTAATGTTACCACAACAGACTCTATAATTGATCCAAATTGGTATCTTGACTTAGAAGTCACAAGTCATATGACTCATGTGATCATAACATTCCTGATAAATCAGTTACATAGAAGTATAATCATATTTCAGTAGTTGATAGTACTTATTTATATGTGCAATGCATTGAAATAATTCTCTCAGGTGTTCAACTCCAAATATATCTTTGAAATTGAAAGATATATTTCAAGTTCCATATATAACCAAGAATATCTTGAGTATATATCATTTTTGTATTGAAAACAATATACTGATATCTTACTTCTCTAATGTATATATTATAAAGGATCTGCAAACTAATAAAGAGCTTTTTAGAGGAAGCAATATTACTGGACTTTGTCCACTTCAAGATATCCTTCTTCAGCTTCAAAATCTCAAGAATTCTACATCAACTCCTTCAATTAAATCAAGAATTTGTCATTTGTAGTTTCTTCTGTAAATCATGATAAGCATCATACTAATGATGGTTTTATGTTGAAATTTTATTGTAATTCATGTTCATTTGTGAACGCTTTTGATGCTTCTTCTTTTCGCATTTGAAATAACAGATTAGGGCATACATCCTCTTTTGTTGTATCTCAGATAATGGCATCTTGTAGACAACCTCTTTTGTTGTATCTCAAATGATGGCATCTTGTAGACCAATAATAAAAAGTTTGTGTTTGATTTTCACAATTTGTATTGTTTTGGTAAATCTCATAGACAACCTTTTACTGGTTCTTCTACCAAGCACACCAAACCACGTCAGTTGATCTGCACTGATATATGGGGACCAACATTTCATCCTTCTCTTGATGGATACAAATATAATGTCCACTTTACTGATGCTTTTAGTTGTTACACCTGGTTCAATATATGGGGATCCTTTGAATGCAAAGTCTGATGTATATTCAATATTTCTTAAGTTCAAAACCTTGGTGTCACTTCAATTTGATGCTAAGATTCTTGTTGTAAAATCTAATGGAAGGGTTGAGTTTCTTAAAAATAGGAATGTTTCTTCAAATTAATGGTATCGTTTATGTTGCCCTTACACTCATGAGGTGAATGGTGTGATAGAGAGAAACATAGAACAATAAATGGAATTGGTCTCACACTAATAGCAATTGTGATTTACTCCTATGTCGCCCTAGGAATTAATCAATATTTTCTAAACTCAACTACTAAGTAGTAGTGGTGAGCTAGGTCTTTTCACAAATTAAGTTCAAATTCTTGCAAGTTCAAGGAAATTAAGTCACGCAAATTAAGAGGAATGTTGAGGTTGATTTGATTTTTTCTTAACTACAAATTAAATCTAACAAAAACAACAACTAGCCGAATTAAAATGTAAAAGTATGAGATGAGAGGTCACCTCCTTCTCCAAGTACTTAGTGCTTTGATGAATTAGACTTCATACACTTGTTCCACTTAATATAAACTAGTTAAATCCTTAAGACCTTTTTAATCAAAGAAATCTACAAGCATTTAACTAATTTAAGCAAGCCTAAAGCTCTTTCAAGCCAAGAACATACCTAAAGCAACATTAAGCACTAAATCTAGTACTTAAGAAACACATTCATTCCACAAATGTAAGAGGAGCAAATCGCACACACATACATATATGAAACTACACAAACTAAGCTTCGGTTTTCATGTTCTTAACACAACAGAGAGATTCCAAGCCACAATGAGGTAAAACACCTAAAATAAAGGTTTCTAACCTATACAAGCCTAGATCTAGGACATACATAGGCAAAAAGTATGAATCTAGCTTGAAACCTAAAAGAGCAAATTACAAGCATATGAAGCCAAATGTTGAGTTCTTCAAGCACTTTTCCTTGGAGAAGAAGGAGAGGAAGCTTAGCCGCTCATGGAGATGGAGGATGGAGGAAAGTTGCGTGGAGATCCCATGGTGGAAGGTGAGAAATGGAGGGAGGCCGAGAGGAAATGGTGAAGGAGATGAGAGAAAGTTGAGAGAATTTTTGAGAAGAGAGAGACAGGGATGTCAAAAAAGTGTGGAATAATGTGACATTTGAGCTTATATATGGTGTTTAACTTTGGGATTATCACCCAAATTAAATGCAAATTAAACTCAAATGTCACTTAAATGAATGTTTAATGAAGTGAAGTTTGGGTAAATGAAAGTGATTAGGAGATGGTGAGTTGTCAAATGAGGTGGGTGAGTTGGCAAAAAGATATTTTTGATGCTCAAGGAGGGAGGAAGCCGAATTGATGGAAGGTTATGGAAGGAAGGGTAGTTTTGGTATTTGGCGAAAAATGAGGATGAATGTGGTCTTGATCTTGGCTCCATGCATTTCTAAAGGTCCCTCCTTTTTCTCCAAGTGATTGTGCTTCCAAGATTGCCCTTAATGAAGCTTTTTCATTCAAATTTGAAATTGGAGCCAAATTTACTCCTTTTGGAAAGATGCTTTCACCAATGCCTTTTTCTTCCTTTTACCAAAAATGGTAAAGTGCTTTATGTCATTTTCCTTGCCAACTAGCCTTCCTCCTTGCCAAATAAGCTCCACCAAAGCTCCACCAAGGGTGTGTGGGGCCCACGTGGGACCCCCCTACAATAAAATATAATCAAATAGTCAAAATGACCAAAATACCCTTGGTTTCTTAAAATGCAAGTAAGAAGGCTTATATTCACCAATTAATTCCAATAAGCATGCGCAATAAAATATGCCAATAATGATCAAATATATCAATTAAATCACACTAATTATGCTCAATTGCACATGCTTAAGCATATAAAATTAGGTCTAATCAAATTGCTTGTTTACCTTTTTTCTTATTACCTAATGTGTTTCATATTGATGTCTATCTTCAAAATCATATGGCTAATAAGGCTTTCCACGATATCACTCCATTTTAAAAGTTGTTTGGTCATGATCCTTCTTATCAACACTTGCTTACTTTTGTTTCTTGTGTTTTCCTTATACACGACCTTAGAATAAACAAAAAATTCAATATAGATTTGTTGAGTGTAATTTCATTGATTATAGTGCTCATCATAAAGGCTATAGATGTTGGGATCCACAAGGTCATATATATACATACATCTCATCATGTTATTTTTAATGAATACAGATTTCATTATAAGAGGTTGAAATCTTCTAAATGTTCAGCTACTTCAATTCCTGTTACTATACATGTGGCTAATCCACATTTGTAGTTAGACTTATCAGATTCTCATTCAATTATTAATCAGCTAGCAACATAAAAATCTCTTATGTTTCTGTCACATTCAGATTCTACAGGCCAGGTTTAGCTCTCTCAAGCTTCTCACCATGTTCTATTTATGCTGAACCTTCCCTCTATATATAGAGTGATTATTTGTTCTATGTATTCTCCTCCACATAAGGTGGTCACTCGTATTATCCATGGTATTTTGATTTAACTGATTCCTAATCGCTTTGGGGTTAAATGCAAGTTTATTTATGACCAAGGATTGCAACACAGTGGTGCAACCTCGGGTCATCTCTAAGGAGTCTCTCTACACTACCCTAGTTAACTAAATGCAATCAAAAGCAACAAAAGCGGATAAGAGTTTTTCAATCTTTTCACAACAACTGATTGGATGCAACGTGATTAAATCCTAAATTATTATTTTTTGGGTGTTTTATATCAAGATAAGTGAAATAAAATGTGAATGTAAGCTTCCTTGATGAATGAATCCACTAACTATTCTTTTTCCAATATGATTGAGTTTAATTCCTTCCTTTACTAAGTACTTAGGCTTGTGAGAAAAAATATTCCCCAAACAATGCTTCTAGTTACCTAGACTTATCTATTCACCTATACTAGTCTAGTTCACTAGCTACATTTTAATTGACACCTAATATGCACCACACTTTGCTTATAGGCATTCTCAATTCCTAATTGACAATGCTAGCAACCTAAAGGCCAATCAAGAGTTTTAAACATATGAGTGATAAAATAAAGCTAACATTAGGCTAACAATAATCCAACCACATCATTAAATTAAAGTACAAACATAATATAAATCTCAGTATTAAAGTGTAGTAACAGAAACACAACTCCATAAAATTGCAAATCATAATTCCTAGTAACCTAGGTACCTCCATCAAAGTAAATCCCACTCTTGGCCATCAACAGAAATCTGAGGTGAAGACACTTATAGTGAATGTGTTTTCGGATAATGGAGACGGAATAGAGAAAGGGAATGGCCGACGACAGTGGGTGGCAGAGATGGGTAGCGTTGACGATGGTGGATGAAGTAGATAAAGTGTGAAGAAGTGTTGTGCGATGTATGTGTCTCCTCGTTCAAAATGTCGGGTCTGAATATATTAAGGGTGTGAAAATGACTTAAGGGTTGTTTCGGTGCATCAATTAAAGCCCTAGCTTCCAAACAAGGCCCTTACTTTTATAATCTCCATTAAGAAAAATAGGAAAATAACTCCAGAAATTTCTATCTCATCTTTGCCCTCCAATAAACTCCCGATCATTCAATTTCTCCTTGACCAATCCAAATAAGTAGTGTTACAGCACCAACTTGTGATTTTCCAAATTCAAGCACTAAATTGTAATTTCTGAAATTCAGGCCTTGTGTTTGTAAAACTTCCTACAATGAACAAATTCAAGCACAATTGTAATATCTCAAGCCCATAAGTCTTAAATGAATGAGTTTAATATTTACAATGCTCAATGCAGCACTAAAATGCAAATAGCTCAATGCATCAAAACTTTAAGTATGAAAGTGCTTAAATTTCCATCTATTATCCTAGGACAAGAGGCAATTTACTATAATTGATGGGTTAAAAATGTAAAATAATCATGTGCAATCACTCCCCCACTCTTGAACTCTTGCACTCCTGGGCAAGATCAAATCAGAAACAAAGGATAAAGATGATTTAGCATGATCAAGTACCAAAGAATGACATTTAGCGAATAATGGTGTATCTTCTTGTTTCAAGTCCATGAGTATGCCATATATTGAAAGAACTAATAAATGATGTAATGTTTAATTAAAATGTATTTAATTTGGAAACCTCACAAGGATAAGTGTTTGCACTCAACTCTGATGCAAGGTATTTTCTATGGCTTTAAAACCCGTCCTAGCCGGTTTGACCGGAAAACCCGGGACCCCGGGAGTAAGCAGGTTGTCAGGGGCACCACCCCGAGATGGTTGTAACATACTGTTATTTAATCCCTAATCAACTAATGATATCCAATTTTAATTCTATAATCTCTTTACTAACTATGATAGGAAAAGGATTTTCCATAATATTAATATACCTATCATAGTTAGAAACGAAATATTCTAGTGAATAAAACATTATCCATGATAGAAAAGGACTTCCTGATGCTATCATGGATAATTAAAAGCTAACTATGTTAGAAAGGATTTGTCTAACATGGTTAATAAATAAAACTGATTGATATTGGACAATATATATATATATATATATATATATATATATATATATATATATATATATATATATATATATATATATATATATATATATATACATGCGGAAGCGAATGCAGACCTATAAATTGGCAATATACAATTCTAAATAAACTATACAACCTCCACTACCTAATTCCCTTTCCTGATGCTTGCGCCTGTGCATGAATACCTGCAAAAATGTCAGTAATCGTGGGATGAGACAATTTGTCCCAGTAATCACCGCTTAACTCACAATAACAGTGAGATGTGTGGTAGCGAGGGCGTCTAAAGGGTACCTCATTTTAAAACCAATATCTGAACACTATACCTATACTCATTCACACCATTCAAGGTCAGTAACCACCACCAATCAGCATAATATATATATAATGAGTCAAATTTATTTATACGAAAATATTCGCGTTTGAAAGGCACTCGATAGCCTATTTTTAATAAAAATAGCTTTTCAAAGATAATATTTATAGAGGGTGAGAAAGGATTTTGCAAATCCTAGCTAACATCACCCTCAATGCTATAGTAAGGTTAAGTGTGATTACCTGTCGCTGCTTTAACTGATTCCTATTCGCCTTGGGGTTAAATGCAAGTTATTTATAAAACCAAGGATTGCAACACAGTGGCGCAACCTCGGGTCGTCTCTCTTGAGGAGTCTTGTAACTACCCTAAGATGAACTAAATGTGAATTAAAAGTGACAAAAGGAAAGGGGTTTGTTTGGATTTTTGGAAATTAATTGATTAAATTAGTAAGAAAATGTAAGTGCTTGTTTTTGGTATTTTCAAGTAAGGGTTTTAAAGTTTAAAATCAATGCAATGCAAAGGGGCTTTGATGGTGATTCAATGGTTCAATTGCTTCTTTAAAAATGATCATGGGAGTTATATCATTCATCAAGTCTCTTAGAAAAATCCCAAAGCAACCACTAAGGGTCCTCCAACACTAATTAATAGCTAATCAAGCAACCACTTAAAACTAGCCATTACTTAGGGTTAGAGTTAGGTTCCACTTGATGTGTATTGGAAACAAGTTTGTAAATCAAAATTCTCTTCAAGGAAGTGCAACCACAACAACCTAATTGAAACACTAGCTATTCAAGCCAAGCAACCACTTAAAGCATGTAAAGCATGATGAATCAATTCACATAGGAAATAGGAAATCCATAACATTTGACATACAAACATAATATCCAATACATATGATATCAATCCAATACATACAAAGTATTGATTTAACCGATTCCTATTCGCCTTGGGGTTAAATGCAAGTTATTTATAAAACCAAGGATTGCAACACAGTGGCGCAACCTCGGGTCGTCTCTCTTGAGGAGTCTTGTAACTACCCTAAGATGAACTAAATGTGAATTAAAAGTGACAAAAGGAAAGGGGTTTGTTTGGATTTTCGGAAATTAATTGATTAAATTAGTAAGAAAATGTAAGTGCTTGTTTTTGGTATTTTCAAGTAAGGGTTTTAAAGTTTAAAATCAATGCAATATGTAATACCATCTCCACCTTATAATACTCTACGTTGCTCTCGGTCTTATGAAGTTACTACCCAACCCCTTATGATTACATTATTCCTAATTTTTCTTTTCCAACTAAGCACCTACAGATTCACAACTGCGAATGGCAACCAAATATTAATCAATCAACAATACAAAGTCAAATTATCCTATCATGTCCTTTACTTCACAGAAATTTATATTCAATTTAATCACAACTTAAGTCTTCTACAAATGTTCACACACACAGATATATATCAACACATATAGTGAGTCACTCATTAAATAACATTCCAGTGGATTTCATCAACAAAAAATCGAACTAACAAAATATTTACTTAAATCCAAATCAACATCTCCCTTCATCAACAAACCTTTATGATTTAACATATGTTAGAATCTTAAGTTTTGATGAAGACTAAAATATGAAAGAACAAGTGAAAAAATTAGGTTAATATAGAACCACAAGTAAGAGTACAACCGGATGTGGATTTACTTCCGGATGGACTAGGACTAACGCTCGCAGATGAATGACTCATCCCCCAGCGGAAGCAAGTAATTCATTAAGTCAGAACTCAGTCTAGGAATGTTAGAAGTATAAAATCCTTGAGACTAAGTTAGGACACAACCGGATGCAGAAATGCTTTCGGATGCTTAGTAACTAGCGCTGCCTATTGGAATAGGCAACACTGAGCGTCAGTGAATATAACTAAGTCATAACTTAAACCTAGTAGGAGTACTTCCGGATGTGGAATTGCTTCCGGAAGTAAGAGAGCTTCCTTAGACAAAATGTACTCACACTGCATGTGACTATGTGTTAATATTGCTAGACTAACGTTCAAGTGCAGTCACTGAGTGATGTTGCTTCCGGATGTGGAAGTGCTTCCGGATGCAATCAGAATGTCAGAACGTACAGCAGTGCAGTGTCAGAATGCTTTTTGGCAGCGCAGAGGTGTCAGAGTTGCTTTTCAGAGATAAAGCAAAGTCAACCCTGCTGAGCATTAATGGAGCATTAATGAGCAACGGTAACAATGGAATAACAGCTATATTCAAACGGCATTATCACCTACCAAGAGAGAGAATACTTGAAGACACTATATAAAGAAGCACATCTTCATTTATGAAGAGTACTTGGAGAAAACCGAAAGAAATCTAGAGAGAGAAATTGAGAGCATTATTCAAGCATTCAAAGCTGCCCAGAAAAGCAAGAGAAGACTTAATACATTGAGAGTTCTAGTCATTTATTCATCTTGTACTCTTTGTAGTTAAGTCTCTTCATTTATTGAGAGCATTGATTGTACTTAAGTGTGTAACATCATCTGTTCTTAGAGAGAACTAAGTTTAGAAAATCCTTTATTTGAAAGGTTGAACCCTTACAGGTTGTAAGGGGGAGTGAGTCTGTAAGGTTGCAAGTGAACCTAGTGTAAAACTTGTGGTTGTAAGGTTGCAAGTGATCCCGTGCTAAAACTTGCCGTTGTAAAGGTTCCAGGTGAACCCGTTTGTAAAACCTGGGGATAGTGGAACTCAATCTGGGTGATTGAGAACTGGACGTAGGTCAAGAGTTGGACCGAACCAGTATAAAAACCTTGTGTGTTTTTATTGTTTGTTTTATTTGGTAGCACAATTCACCCCCCCTCTTGTGCATCATCACTTTCATTTGGTATCAGAGCGAGGTCTTTCTGACTTGATTCCAACGAATCTAGAAAGAGAAGATCCAGTGATGGATGCAGATCATCATTCCCTGCCCGATGTTGCTATTCAGCCAAACAAGCCTCCTGGCTTTGATGGCTACAATTATCCCCTCTGGAAGTTCAGAATGGAGACTTATATCAAGGCCAACGGCATTCGCTTCTGGGATGTGATTGAGCATGGTGACCACGTCCCTCTTGATGATGAAGGTTTTGCAAAGGCTCGATCCAGATTTACCAATGAAGACTATGCTCTAGTGGAGTTGAATTACAGGGCCATGCACTACATTCAATGCGCCCTTAGTCAAAAGGAGTTCCACAGGATCAGCCACCACAAAACAGCAAAGGAGATGTGGGAGGCTCTTGAGGCTGCTCATTCCGGAACCAAGGGAGTGAACTCCAGAAGGGTTGAGATGCTGGTTGAGGAGTTCCACAAATTTGCTATGCTGAGCCCAACTGAGCCAATCAGAGAGCTGGAGCTTAGATTCACTCATCTTATTAACAACTTGGCCTCTCTGGGAAAGGACATTCCTGAGGAAGAATAAGTAAGCAAGATCCTAAAGGTATTAAAGGGTGACTGGATCACCAAAGTTACCATCCTGCAGGAAGTCCAGGGAGAATCAACCAGCTCTATCACTGCCTTGTTTGGTTCTCTGGCTGAATATGAACCAACCTTGTTGGCTCAAAGAGCTCCTCAAGCTATATCTAAAGCCAAGAACCTTGCTCTTGTTGCTCCCAACAAGGATAGGAATGATGATGACGATGATGAGGAGGAAATAGATGAAGAGGAAATGGCTATGATGGTAAGAAAATTCAGAAAGTTCTTCAAAAAGAAAGGAGGCTTTCAGAAAGGGGAATCTAGCCACAAGAAGGATTATAAGAAGGAAAGGACCCCTGTGTGCTTCGAGTGTAAGAAGCCTGGTCATTTCAAGGCTGAGTGCCCAAGCCTTCAGAGAGCCAAAGGGAAGGACAAAAGAAAAGCCTTTGTGTCCTCTATCTGGGTGAATAGTTCTGATGAGGAAGCTAGTGATGAGGAAGAGGTTGCTAACCTCTGTCTTGTTGCTCGAGAAGATGGAGAGGAGGCATCCTCAGACTTTGATTCCATCCATGGCGATGAGGTAACGCTTCCTGAACTACAAGAAGCCTATAATGATGTTCATAGAGAATTCTTTCGCCTATGTAAGGCTTATAAAGTGTTGAGAATTAAAAGGAATCACTTGAGTCCAAGGTGGACTCACTAAGTGAACAGCTAGCGGAAGCCAAAAAGATTCCAGTAGCAGATGGCAAGGGAAGTCCCCAAGCGGAACCCAATGCCTCAACACCAGAGAGCTGCCCTAACTGCAGCAAGATCTCTATTGAAAAAGATAGACTGCAAAATGCCCTGCAGAAGTTCACTAATGGATCTGAAATGTTAAATATTATTTTAATGAATCAAAGGGCATATAGGGATAAGACTGGATTAGGCTACAAGCCCAAAGGGAAAAAGTGGGTGGAACCAAAAGTGAAGCCTTACTTAAAATTTTTCCATAAAGCCACTGATCACAGCTCCACACCTTTTAGCTTCTGCAATTATTGTAACAGGAAGGGACACTCCACGTCCACCTGCAATGCTAGGAAGCATGAAGCTAATAGCTCTTATAAGTGGGTTCCAAAAGGAACCAAGACAACAAAGGATCCTCCTCCAAGAAAAGAAACTAAGGTCCTTTTGAGCCTTCAATTCCTTTCACTCATCATTTTGACAAGTGACATTATTTGTGCACATCATTACTTCATTAGGATTTCCAGTGTCCCAATAATTTTCATGCCTTTTGATATCATTGAATTTTGCTACTATTATAAATATGTTAGAATGACAAGGAAACAAAAAAATGCAAGAAAAAAGAAAAGAAAATAGTGAAAAGAAGTGAAAAAAAATTAAAAAGAAAGGAAAAAACAAAATAGAGAAATAAGACATTCATTTTTGTTGTAGCAAACATGGAAGACTTGCACTTAATGTATGTGAATGGGATGTGCTTTGGCTTGATTATTTGTATTGTGTGCATGTTCCTTGCCATATATCTTTCAACCATTTCATGTAGCCTGTTTTCATCTCTAAATAAAGAAAAAGTCCTTTTGGATCTACTCTTGTCATTGTTATAAGTAGATGAGAGCTTAGAAGGAGGACTACAAGCCTATGGTAGAGCATGGTTTAGTGGATTTGAGTGAAAATAGTCCAAGGTTCGAAAAACTGGACCGGAGATCGACCCGGTCTAAGTAAAGGGTCAGAGGGTCAAGGGTTCAACCGGGGGTCGACACGGGGTCGAAACAGTTACATTAAAATAATATAATTTAAATGATAATATTATATTAATTTATAAATATATTTTTTATCAAAAATTTATAAATATATTTAATTAAACTTGAAATACATTTTCATGGAAGGGGAGAATAAGAATTGAGAGGACACTGGGTTAAAAGATTATATTTGATTTTATATATTTCATATAAAAGATTAGTTTTAGGCTACTTTTTAAAAATGTTAGAGACCAACTACTCAACTATAGATTTACAAAAAAAAAATTCTTGTAAGTAAGCTGCGAATTTGGGATAAAATGTTTGCAAAATTTTAAATAGTCTTTCCTTCTCAGATTTTTATATTTTTTATATTTGATATATGTGTATTTAAAATATTTGTGGTCATAGCCTCTTAGGTTTTTAAAGCTATAATGTTTGCCAAATAAATGTTTGTAAATCTATAATGGGCCTAAGCCCAATTACATTAAAAAACCCTAATTATCATCTTCATCCCCTTTGCTTGCCACAAAACACGGTCTTCCTTCTCCCTCAGTCGACATGCAAATATGAAATTGTTCTCCTTCTTCTTCCTTATTTTCATCTTGTCATTCTCTTATTTTCCAGGTCTAATCCCACCATCAGTCTTCTTCTTCTTCACCTTTTCTTCTCATCTAGAATTTGGCGAGACCCGTTCAACCTTGTTAAAACGCCGGGTCATGGTTGGCCTGCCGGGTTCGCCTGGAATATTCCGGTTGGATGCTGTAACATCCCAAAAATTTAATCAAGGATTAGTGGTAATTTAAGTTTTTATTTTTGGAATTAATTATGAGTATAGGGAGCTTCCAAGCGAAAATCTTGCAAATTGAAACATTTTTTTAGAATAATTATATTTGTAAAAGATTAATTTGTCTAGTTCCTTTAGAAATCAAAAGTGCAATAATTAGAAATTTAAATTAGGATTGGAGACAAACATATATGTCTGTGTAGGGAGTATTTTTATAATTTGTTTTAAGATAGGAGATATAAAATGGAAGAAGTAAACAAGCATGGATAGAAGGACAATTAGGTAAAGTGCCCCAAAACCCTAATATATTTCCATATACCAAACACTTCCTTCTTCCCTTTCTTTATACCAAACCCGCGCCCCCCTCACCACTCTCATCTCCTTCTTCGTTCTTCCTCTTCTTGGCGGCCAACGGCGGCGGCACCGCGGCAGCGGCGCCCTCCCTCACTATCTCTTCCACCACTCTTCCTTCTCATTTTCTTTACTTCCAGCAAGCTCCATCGTTCGTTTCTTTCATCTCCCTCGCGTCTTCTCTCCCCTGTTTCTTCGTTCTCCGACAAGCCACGGCGGTCGACGGCGAGAATAGTGGTAAAGCTTCAACCTTTTTACCATATCTTGTGTTATATTTTCATGTCAATGTTGATTCCTCACTTCCTCTTCCTCCCTTTCCCAAAACTTCGAGCTTCTCCTCTGACCCATCAAACTCCGGCGGCTTCTTCCTTTTCCAGCGAGTTTCCGGCGGCGGCAAGTTTGACCGGTGTAGGAACTTATGAGCTGAAGTGGGTGAGCATTTCTTTTCATTTTACCCTTCTTTCTTATGATTTCTGGGAGACTTTGAGAGGGTAATCCGATTTGGGTTTATAGATTTGGGTTCCATAAACAAATTTAAATGAAGCTGAGGTTTGTGCTTTATAAATCTTGTATTTTTGTTTCCTCTGCTGCTGTTTAAACGCACCGTGATGTGTGTTTGTCTTTTAGTGCTTTGCTTTGTGCATTCGGAATTCATATTTCATTCTAAAGAGTTAATGATTTCATTTAGTGTTGAGTGCATTCAATGTGTTTGTGAAAAAGTCAAAGAGAAGTTGGATTTGTTGGGAACTTTCTTGATACTAGGTAGCCTTGGTTTATGTTTAAAAATTTGATAAGATATGATTATGGCGTACGTATAAAGTATATGTGTTTTTATGTTTGATTGTACGTTTGGGTGTTTAGAGATTCTAATTGAAATAGGTAAATCATGGCTGAGATAATGAAAATGAATGATTAGGGCTGTGGATAATATTTGGTCTTGCATATTGAGCATAAACTTTAGATGTAGGTGATGATTATCTATAAACATAATTTTTGAATGGAGAATTGGGATGAAGCATATTTGGGTGCTTGTATGTGTGATTTTTGTAACTCATTGCTTCCATTTTCTGTACTACCTGAACTGAATTGAGGAGAATTAAATAGATTGTGAGATTAATTGGATGTTTGAGTAAGGTTTGAGGAAAGGGGAAATCATTTTGGGTTATAGTGTTTCTCAATTTTGAACTCAACTTAAATATAAGTTCTTTTCTTAGTACTTTGATTTTATTGGAAGTGGTTAGTTTATTAGGAGCGTGCTTGTAAGTCTTGTTGATTTTCTTTTGTTTTTGCGAAGTAGCTGAACTGATTGTGGTTTTGTTTTGGATTGTTATGAATGTTTGGCTAATGATAAAGTTGGCATGCTATTTAATTGTGATTTCTGCAGATTTTGGGGATAGTTTTGTGGTTCCTTGGGTTTGGTTTAAGTTCTCAAAATTTGATTAGAGGTGACTTTGAGTTATGCATGAAGCATTTGTGTGCTTTTCTTATAGTTGTACGGTTCATTAAGAAATTGGAAATGAGATTTAATTAATAAAGGCTGATTTAATTAGATGTTTAATGTTTTGAAACAGAGCTTAGAATGTTTAAGGTTGTATTGGAATGAAAAGATGGACTTGTGGTTAATGTTGAAAAGTTCCAGGTTAAAGAAAGGGATAGAATTTGTTTTGGGATCAGTTTTGTTTTGTGTGATGAAATGATGGAAATTTGATTGTAAGTAACTATGTTGAAAGTGAGGATGCACAAGAGGGGGGGTGAATTGTGCTACCAAATAAAACAAACAATAAAAACACACAAGGTTTTTATACTGGTTCGGTCCAACTCTTGACCTACGTCCAGTTCTCAATCACCCAGATTGAGTTCCACTATCCCCAGGTTTTACAAACGGGTTCACCTGGAACCTTTACAACCGCAAGTTTTAGCACGGGATCACTTGCAACCTTACAACCACAAGTTTTACACCAGGTTCACTTGCAACCTTACAGACTCACTCCCCCTTACAACCTGTAAGGGTTCAACCTTTCAAATAAAGGATTTTCTAAACTTAGTTCTCTCTAAGAACAGATGATGTTACACACTTAAGTACAATCAATGCTCTCAATAAATGAAGAGACTTAACTACAAAGAGTACAAGATGAATAAATGACTAGAACTCTCAATGTATTAAGTCTTCTCTTGCTTTTCTGGGCAGCTTTGAATGCTTGAAGAATGCTCTCAATTTCTCTCTCTAGATTTCTTTCGGTTTTCTCCAAGTACTCTTCATAAATGAAGATGATCTTCTTTATATAGTGTCTTCAAGTATTCTCTCTCTTGGTAGGTGATAATGTTGTTTGAATATAGCTGTTATTCCATTGTTACCGTTGCTCATTAATGCTCCATTAATGCTCAGCAGAGTTGACTTTGCTTTATCTCTGAAAAGCAACTCTGACACCTCTACTCTACCAAAAAGCATTCTGACACTGCACTGTTGTACGTTCTGACATTCTGATTGCATCCGGAAGTACTTCCACATCCGGAAGCAACATCACTCAGTGCTGCACTTGAACGTTAGTCTAGCAATATTAACACATAGTCACATGCAGTGTGAGTTCATTTTGTCTAAGGAAGCTCTCATACTTCCGGAAGCAATTCCACATCCGGAAGTACTCCTACTAGGTTTAAGTTATGACTTAGTTATATTCACTGACGCTCGGTGTTGCCTATTCCAATAGGCAGCGCTAGTTACTAAGCATCCGGAAGCATTTCTGCATCCGGTTGTGTCCTAACTTAGTCTCAAGGATTTTATACTTCTAACATTCCTAGACTGAGTTCTGACTTAATGAATTACTTGCTTCCGCTGGGGGATGAGTCATTCATCTGCGAGCGCTAGTCCTAGTCCATCCGGAAGTAAATCCACATCCGGTTGTACTCTTACTTGTTGTTCTATATTAACCTAATTTTTTCACTTGTTCTTTCATATTTTAGTCTTCATCAAAACTTAAGATTCTAACATTCTCCCCCTTTTTGATGATGACAAACTAAGTTATCCAACAAGTTCATAATTCATACTTAAAGTCAGACAATTTAAATAGCACTCAGATATGAATTCAAAAGCGAACTTCATTAGATAAGTAAATCAAATACAAGTATGATAAGAAAGGAGTAAGAACAATACTGAAAGATTTACAGTTAAAGTAGACAACTATGTATGAAAAATATGCGAATGAAAATTCCTTAGCTAAATGCATGAGAGGTTGGGGTTCTAAGGCTTGTGATTTTTGTTCCTCTCTTTCTCTCTTTGGCACTCTTCAAACTCCTCATTTGCCTTGGCCCACATCTCATCCATCTGCTGCTGATCAATCTGGGCAAGAATAGCTTGGAACTCCCTTTCCTCATTGGCTTTTCTGAGTCTCTCAGTTTCAAGGGATTCTTCAATGGCTTTCATCATATCACTGAACTCATTCATTCCAAAGGCCCTTCCATGCCCTGAATCTGCAATGGGAATTAATGCGTGAGGGAGATGAACTGCCTTAATCTTGACATTCCATGCAGGGTAATCTGGGTCTTGAGATTGGCTTGACTTAGCTTTCCCTTTACCCTTCCCCTTCCCTTTTCCCTTTCTCTCTTGGGGCTCCATGGCATTTGCTCTCTCAGCATCCAGAACAAAGACTTGTTCACGTGTGAGTCTGTCTGTGTTACCAAAGCGCTCAAATTCCTCGGGTGTCAAATCTTCCACCTCAAGCTTGACCACCACTTCTGGTGGGACTTCCTCAGGTTGCTCTTGAGTAGAAGACTGAGGCTGAGACGCTCCCCCTTGCTGAGACACAGCTTCCTCAGGATTAACAGTTGTTTCCTCTTCACTAACAGATGGCTCACTTGGGGAGGAATCACTCTTCTTTTTAGCCACAGCCTTAATTCTTGACTTACTAAAGCTGAGTGGTTGAGAGGCAGGGGTTGGCTCAGAGGGAGGGATTGACAGGACTAACACTCTTACAAGAGGCTCAGGCTTCTTAAGTCCATACTTCATGCGAAGCACATCGATCAAACTTTCAGTAGGTGATTTATCTTCTTTTTGTCGCCTAAAAGAGCTAAAGCAAATAAAAACTAGAATTAACTACAGCAGTTAGTAGCAAGTCCTAGGTCAATTCCACGATTTGGTTAAATCTCTTGCTTAGGTTAAAGTTATGCAAATTAACGAGATGTTTGAGGTTGATTTTGTTCTATTAACTACAATTACAAACTAACTAAAACAGTAAAAGTTACCGAATGTAAAAGAGTGAAGGTACGAGTTAGGAATTCACCTCCTTCTCCAAGTACTTAGTGCTTTGATGAATTAGACTTCATATACTTGTTTCACTTAATATAAACTAGTTAAATCCTTGAGATCTCTTTAATCAAAGAAATCTACAAGAGTTTAACTAATTTAATCAAGCCTAAAGCTCTTTCAAGCCAAGAACATACCTAAGCAACATTAAGTACTAGATCTATAGCACTTAAGAAACAAATTCATTCCATAAATGCAAGAGGAGCTAATCGCACACACATACATGTATGAAACTACAAGAATTAAGCCTTGGTTTTCATGTTCTCAACACAAAAGAGAGATTCCAAGCTACAATTAAGTAGAACACCTCAAATCAAGATGATCTAACCTATACAAGCCTAAATCTAGACATACATAGGCAAAAACTTACATCTAGCTTGGAACCTAAAAGAGCAAATTACAAGCATATGAAGCCAAATGTTGATTTCTACAAGCACATTTCCTTGGAGAAGAAGGCTAGGCGATCTAGCCTGACATGGAGATGGAGGCGGATGAAGGAAGGTGTGAGGTTCTGGACATGGCGGAGGTTTGCGAAGTGAAGAAGATGAAGAAGATGAAGATGGAGTTGAGAGAGTTTGTTAGAGGAGAGAGAAAGTGAAAGTGAAGTGAGATAAGAGTTATGTCAAAATGAAGTTAGTTAGGATTAAGTAAGTGAGTTAGTTAGATGATGAGCTGGCAAGTGGAGTTAGTGAGCTGTCAAAAGATATTTTTGGTGATTATGGAGGGTTAAGGCCGAGAGGTGTAAGGTTAAATGGAAGGAAGGGTATTTTCGGTATTTGGTGAAAGGTGAGGATGAATGTGGACTAGATCTCATCTCCATGCATTTCTAAAGGTTCCTCCTTTTTCTGCAAGTGATTGTACTTCCAAAATTGCCCTTAATGAGGCCTCCAGATTTGAATTTGAAGTTGGAGCCAATTTTGCCTCATTTGGAAAGATACTCCATCAATGCCTTAAAGCTGCACCCCTTTTGCCTTTAATTTATTCTGCACAGCAGACTCTGAAAAGTAGCTGACATTTCCGTACATTGTGCAGTCTGGCTCTTTCACTTGCTGACGGATGGACTCTAGCTTCCGGATGTAACTCTGCGTCCACAAGCAGATGTAAATTCACTACCGGATGTAAATCCACTTCCGGATGTGAGCCTGCTTCCTGATGTGAGTTCACTTCCGGATGCACATCCGCTTCCGGATGTAAGTTCCCTTCCTGAAATGACTCTGCTTTCGGATGTGAATCTGCATCCGGATGTGACTTTGAGTACTTGTCACCTAGCCTTCCTCCTTGCCAAGTTATTTTCCACTGAAGTTCCACCAAGGGTGTGTGGGGCCCACTTGGGACCCCCCTACATGAAAAACACATCACACAGTCAAAATGACCAAAATACCCTTGGTTTCATAAAATGCAAGTAATAAGGCTATTAATCACCAATTAATTCCAATAAGCATGCGCAATAGAATATGTCAATAATGATCAAATATATCAATTAATTCCTACTAATTAAGCTCAAATGCACATGCTTAAAGGTATGAAATTTGGTCCAATCAGTAGGCACAGAGAGAGGAGGCTCAGCAGATGATGAAGGCTCAGAGGGTGGAGTGCCAACAGGCTAATCAACCAACACCATTTCCAAGTTAGACCTTTTGCTGGCTGAACGTTGTTGCATGAATCTGATGGCTTCCCTACGGATAAAACTTTCTGCTCTACCCAATCTCTGATGATCCATGGCTCGGCGGAGGGCAGCAGCAACTTCCTCATCTAGCCATAGGGAGGGTTGAAAGAGAGTATCTCTCCCTCTTTTGGCATCATCAACAAGGGCGAGGGCCAGGGAGGGTGGAGGTTCAGGGCCAAATTTTCTGGGTGGTGAGTTCTCCGGTGAGGAAGGGGGTGAGTGTTCAGGTGAAGGAGTGGGGCTGGGGAAGAAGAGGGGATTTCTCTCAGAGAAGAGGTCAGGATAGGGGAAGGTAGGTGAATAGGGAGTGGATGAGATATTGCTCTCAGGTATTTGCTGAAGGTATGGGATATCTCTCAGGTAAATGTGACTGAGGGGGTGAATGGAAGTGAAGAACCCAAGGGCTTCCGCGTTGGGAATGGAAGTAAAGTTGTGGAGGTTTTGGTTGAAGGATTGTAAGTGGTCGGGGGATGGTGACCGGGTGGGGGGTTTTGAGGTGAGTTTTGGTGGTTGGATGTGTTAGAGTGGCTAGGAGAGTGGTGAGGGGAGTTGTGTGGTGAGTTGTGAGGGGTGTTGTGAGGTGAGGGTGAGTGGGGAGTGGCATTGCCATTCCGTGGGGGTGGTGGAGGAGGGTCATTTTGTGGGGGTGGTGGAGGAGGGTCATTTTGTGGAGAATTAGATGAGAGAGGGTTTGAGGGGCCAGGTACAAGTATGGCAAGGATAAGGTCCAGCTTGGTATCCACCTCATCGATTCGATCCTCCAGCCGCTGAAGTCGCTCCTCAAACTCTGTTCGCAAAGGGGCCATCAAGGGATCGGGCAGCTTGAACATGAGCTCTTCTCTTAGCTCATTTACTAGACCCCTCTGAGCAGCAGATATCCTTGGAGCACGGCTTGGGCCAGGATGAGAATCAACCTCTTGATCCCCTGCTCCAGATGCAGAGGGAGCAGTTGTATGCGAGGCACTCCCTGCCTGAGATCCAGAACGAGTGGCCCTTGCCGGCTTGTTGTACTTGATCCCCATCTTCCCAATGTTCATTGATCTCATGGGCAAGCACGGAACATTGTCAGCTTCCTCAGTAGATTTGATCATGAACTTTTCCAGGAGGAAGGCGATGACTTGAGGAAAGGGAAGGTGGCCAGGTCTAGTTTTCTCTTTGGCTTCCCACCATCTGTGCAGTTCCAAGCTGATCAGTTGCCCAGGGTTTATCGGCTGCATGGTGAGGAACCTGGGGAGCCAGGGGTTGTCTAGTTGGGTGAACTCATTGAAGTTCCCCCCTTTATGAGTCATCAAGCGAGAGTAGACATACTGCAGTACTCGCTTGGAGTCAGGCATAGCAGAGACCTTCTTCCCCTTGGTCTCATATACTTCTTCAAGCTCCTCCTGGCTCAGCTTCTCGGGGTAAATCCACTGGTTCACACCTTCATCAGTGACCCCGAGCAGGCGATTAATATCTCTCCAAGAGAACTTTATTTTCCTCCCCCTTATTGTGGCCTTGAAATCAACTAGGCCAATGGTCTCTTTGTCATTCACTTTCTTATACTTGGCCTTGGCCGTGAGAGACTGATAGAACACCCTGAGGACGTTGACGTTGTATTCATTGCTTACACCCAGCCAACACATGTATTTCTGGAGATGTTCCTTCAAATGACCAAAACCCAGATCTTCCAATTTCTTCATATCAACAAAGATTCCGTTGGTGAAGTAGGGTTTAGTGTTCTCAAATGTAGGAGAAACAACTTCTAGAGGCCCATCCTTGTATACAGAAAGATCATCCTCTACTCGCTGGCGTTTGGATGAAGGCTCTTCGCTAAACTGGACCCTTTTCTTACTCTTTTTCCCAGAATGTTCTTGCGGTTGCCCAGATTTCCCAGATTGATGAACATCTTGCCCAGATTTCCCAGACTTAGAGTGATGCCCAGATTTCCCAGATTTAGACTTTGATTTCTTGGAGGCTAATCAATGTTGGGGTTTGATTCATGTGATCCGGCAATTTTGTATGGGTTTAGGGTTTGAATGAAATGAATGGGATGTATGAAATGCACGATGTCAGAAATGAAGAAGAAGAAGAAGATGAAGATGAACAGTATGAAGAAAGCGATGAAGATGATGAATGATTTCAGAGAGTTTGAGTGTTTGATTTGTGTGAGAAGTAAAAAAAAATGAATGTCAATGGCCTATTTATGCGAAGTGATAAGCGAAGTGATGGTTCATAATGACTCTTCATTGAAAATATGCACCTTTTATGGGAAAAGGTAAACATTTAAATTGGAACGGCGCACCTTTTTGACACGTGTCTCTTCACAATGTCAGAGGAGGCACAACTTCCTGTGGAGGAAGATGAAACGTTTCCTCTCAAGTGACGTGTCTTTTACCCATACACTGGCGCACCCGGTTGCTTCGAGGCATCACCAAGCGGCAGCAAAGTTGCATCCGGAAGAGGATTTGCTTCCGGTTGGACTTACTTAAGATTTAACATTGGGGGACCTGCAAAACTAAAGATTGGCACTCCGATGCCTAAGTTAGTATGGTTGCAGGTTTTAATCAATTAAGCACAGGTTTATTTTGAAGATTAAACTTCATTTGGGTTTACCATTCCCAAATCTCCTCTAACAAAAGTAAATTGATCTACCCCCAGAGGCTTGGTGAAGATATCTGCAAGCTGATGCTGAGTGGGAACAAATTGCACCTTGACATCCTTCTTCTGAACATGATCTCTGATGAAGTGATGTCTGACGTCAATGTGCTTTGTTCTTGTGTGCTGAACAGGATTCTTGGCAAGGCTGATAGTGCTTGTGTTATCACAGAGAATGGGAGCCTCAGGAAACTCCAGGCCAAGATCCCTCAGTTGATTCTTCAGCCACAGTACTTGTGCACAACAGCTTGCACCAGCAATGTACTCTGCCTCTGTGGATGAGAGTGACACGCAGGTTTTCTTCTTGCCTAAGAGACCAGGCAACCTCCAAGGAAGGCACATTGTCCACTGGTGCTCTTTCTATCAGTCTTATAACCTGCATGGTCAGCATCAGAATAAGCCCACAAGAACTCTTGGTAACCTCTAGGATACCAGAGACCAAGTTCTTGAGTTCCCTCAAGGTATCGTAAACGCTTAACACAAGTTAGATGTGATTCCTTGGGGTTGGCTTGAAATCTAGCACACATGCCTACACTAAATTGTATATCAGGTCTGCTAGCCGTTAAGTACAGCAAGGAACCTATCATTCCCCTGTACATAGGCAGGCTGACCGAACTTCCCTTTACATCAGCATCGAGTGCGGCAGTGGTGCTCATGGGAGTATCATACTCCTTGCACTCATCTATCCCAAATTTCTTGAGGAGCTCACAGCACTATTTAGTTTGGGAGATGAAGATGCCTTCTTTCTTTTGCTTGATCTGCAGGCCTAGGAAGAATGTTAGTTCTCCCATCATTGACATCTCAAATTCCCCCTGCATAGTCTTAGAAAACTCTTCACAGAGTTTTTCATTAGTTGCCCCAAAAATGATATCATCAACGTAAATCTGGACAACTAGCATGTTTCTATCCTTATGCAAGATAAAAGTGTATTATCTAATTTGCCTCTAGAGAAACCCTTCCCCAACAAAAAGCTGCTGAGTCTCTCATACCAAGCTCGAGGAGCTTGTTTCAGGCCATACAATGCTTTCTTTAGTCTATACACATATTTAGGGTGCTTATGGTCTTCAAAGCCAGGAGGTTGTTCAACATAAACCTCTTCTTTAATATAACCATTAAGAAATGCACAATTCACATCCATTTGATATAGTTTAAAACCTTTCATGGATGCGAAGGCTAGAAGAATCCTTATTGCTTCAAGTATTGCAACTGGAGCAAAAGTTTCTTCATAGTCTATGCCTTCTTCTTGGTTATACCCTTTGGCTACCAATCTGGTTTTGTTCTTTGTTATTTAACCAGTCTCATCCAGTTTGTTCTTGAAGACCCATTTGGTCCCAACTATGGATTGATGAGACGGCCTTGGGACTAACTCCCATACTTGGCTTCTTTCAAACTGATTAAGCTCTTCCTGCATGGCAATAATCCAATCACAGTCCTCAAGAGCTTGTTCAACTGAAGTTGGTTCGATCTGAGATAAGAAGGCTCCAAACTCAACTTCATTTTGAACCTGCCTTCTGGTTCTCACACCAGAAGAAACGTCACCAAGCACTTAGTCAAGAGGATGATCCCTGTGATGTCTCCTAGCTGTTGGCAACTGTACCTCATCAGGCACTGTCTGCACTCTAGGTTCATCACTGGGTTCATCTTCTTCCTTGAGATTGCTTGCTGGTGTTTCTTTTGGTGGTGAAGATGATGGTGGTTTTGGGAAGTTTAGTATCCCATCATCTTCTGTGGATTGTTCCCATGTAGGATTTTCATCGAATACAACATGCATAGATTCTTCTACAATTCTAGTTCTCATGTTGTATACTCTATAAGCCTTACTCCTAAGAGAGTATCCTATAAAAACTCCTATATCAGCCTTTGGATCAAACTTACCCAAATTTACCTTTCCATTGTTATGAACATAGCATTTTGATCCAAATATTCTGAGGTGGCTGATGTTGGGCTTTCTACCTTTGTACAGCTCATAGGGAGTCTTGTTCAAGCCCTTGCGAACATAGGCTCTGTTAGAGATGTAGCAAGCAGTACTCATAGCGTCCGCCCAGAACACTTGAGAAACCTCTTTCTCATTGAGCATACTCCTGGCCATCTCAGTCAGAACCCTGTTCTTTCTTTCAACCACTCCATTCTGCTGAGGAGTTCTGGGAGCTGAGAAGTTGTGATCAATGTCATTCTCCTCACACAGCTCTGAGAAGCTGTGATTCTCAAACTCTCCTCCATGATCTGTCCTTATGGCTGCTATTTTGAGATCTCTCTCGTTCTGCACTTTCTTAGCCAGGACAACAAAAGCATCAAAAGCATCTTGCTTGGAGGCAAGAAACATTGTCCAAGTGAACCTAGAATAGTCATCCACCACAACTAGAGCATACAGGTTTCCACCCAAGCTCTTTACTCTTGCTGGCCCAACCAAATCCATGTGGATTAGTTCCAAGGGCCTGCTGGTGGAGACTGTCTTCTTGGTTTTAAACGAGGACTTTGTTTGCTTTCCTCGTTGGCAGGATTCACAAATATAATCATGCTTAACTTTAAAGGATGGAATCCCAACAGCTAGCTCTTTCTTAATAAGCATATCAAGTTGTGTAAAGTTAACATGTGCTAGGCGTTTATGCCAAAGCCAACTATTTTCATCACTAGATATTAAACATTTTTCATCTAGTTGTTGACATAAATCTAGGGTGTATAGGTTTCCATTTCTACTTGCCTTAAGTTTGCATTTTAGATTGGCCTTGTCTATCTTTAGATCATGCTTGTCTATTATCATGCACTCATGTGAATCAAAAATTACCCAGTTTCCTTTGTCAGTGCTCTGGCTCACGCTCAGCAGGTTGTGACAGAGACCATCCACCAGATAGACATCTTTGACAGGTCCAACTTCTCCAACCCCAGTGATCTTTCCGCTTTGATTTCCCCCAAAGCTCACTTTGGCTCCATCTTTGATCACCAAGGATTTGAATTTGTCTCGGTCACCAGTCATATGTCTCGAGCATCCGCTATCAATGTACCACTTTCTATTCTTGGATGCTTTGAGACAGACCTGCAAGAATTAGACAAGCTTAGGTACCCAACCTTTATTGGGTCCTTTATCATTAGTTCCCATATCCCTCGGTCCAGTGTTGATCTTGACCTTGGGCTTGTGATTAATCTGCGCCTCTGGCCTAGTGTGAGCTTTGGGCTGTTGGACTTCCCTTGGGAAGTGTTTCCAAGTTCTGGATCCTACGAGGGGAATTAATGATACTAGCTTGTGTTTGGAATAAAAGGTAATGAAATAAATACCTATGTCATCTCTACTCATGACATTGCAAAATGCAGCCTCAAGCAAGAAATAAAACAAGTTCTAGAGAGCAATAGCCTTAGTGGAAGATCACACAATAAAAAGAAGAATCAGACCCAAAATACCTCTCGACTAGGCTTTATATTTCCAACCAAATTCATGAAAATTAAACAATACACAGTAGCTAGCAAGGAAATTTCCAAAAATGCAGCAGTACCAAATTCTAGGAAAGGAGACGTTTTATCTATGTAAGTATCACAACCAAGGAAGTCAAACATGCCCACATCAATAGAAGTAAAACAAGTATCTTCAGTTGTAAAACACTCAATTGCATGTGTATTAGAAATTGCAAAGTGTTAGAATCTTAAGTTTTGATGAAGACTAAAATATGAAAGAACAAGTTAAACAAAATTAGGTTAATATAGAACCACAAGTAAGAGTACAACCGGATGTGGATTTACTTCCGGATGGATAAGGACTAGCGCTCACGGATGAATGACTCATGCCCCAGCGAAAGCAAGTAATTCATTAAGTCAGAACTCAGTCTAGGAATGTTAGAAGTATAAAATCCTTGAGACTAAGTTAGGACGCAACCGGATGCAGGAATGCTTCCGGATGTTTAGAGACTAGCGCTGCCTATTTGGAATAGGCAACACCGAGCGTCAGTGAAGATAACTCTAAGTCATAACTTAAGTCTAGTAGGAGTACTTCCGGATGTGGAATTGCTTCCGGAAGTAAGAGAGCTTCCTTAGAACAAAATGAACTCCCACTGCATGTGACTATGTGTTAATATTGCTAGACTAACGTTCAAGTGCAGCACTGAGTGATGTTGCTTCCGGATGTGGAAGTGCTTCCGGATGCAATCAGAATGTCAGAACGTACAGCAGAGCAGTGTCAGAATGCTTTTTGGCAGAACAGAGTTGTCAGAGTTGCTTTTCAGAGATAAAACAAAGTCAACCCTGCTGAGCATTAATGGAGCATTAATGAGCAACGGTAACAATGAAATAACAGCTATATTCAAACGGCATTGTCACCTACCAAGAGAGAGAATACTTGAAGATGTTAGAATCTTAAGTTTTGATGAAGATTAAAATATGAAAGAAAGATGCAAACACTTAGAGAATATTAGGTTAATATAGAACCCAAGTAAGAGTGCTTCCGGATATGGATTTACTTCCGGATAGACTAGGACTAGCGCTCTCTGATGAACGTCTCATCCCCCAGCGACAGCAAGTACTTCACTAAGTCATAACTCAGTCTAACAACATTAAATGTATAAAATTCCTTGAGACTAAGTTAAGATGCAACCGGATGTAGAGTTGCTTCCGATTGCTTAGTGACTAGCGATGGGTGTTGGTATAGATAACACTGAGCGCCAGTGAACATAACCCAACGTCCAGTAGATTTGCTTCCGATTGCTTAAGTGACTAGCGCTGGCTGTTGGAATGGATAACACTGAGTGTCAGTGAGTAAAATGTGAACATAACCCATCGTCCAGTGGAAGTGCTTCTGGATGTGGAATTGCTTCCGGATGTAAGAAAGCTTCCTTAGACTAAGTGAACTCCCACTGCATGTGAATTGCAGCACACTAAGTAAAGTTGCTTCCGGATGTGAATCTGCTTCCGCAAGCAATCAGAATGTCAGAACGTTCAGAGCAGTGCAGTGTCAGAATGCTTTTGGCAGAGCATAGTTGTCAGAACTACTTTTCAGAGATAAAGCAAGTCAACCCTGCTAAGCATTAATGAAGCATTAAATGGGCAAACGGTAACATGGGAAAAACGGCCATATTCAAACGGCTAACCCACCTACCAAGAGTGAGAATACTTGAAGACTATATAAAGAAGCTCACCTTCATTTATGAAGGCAACTAATATCTTTGACATCTTGAAGAAAGCTAGAGTGAGAAACTAAGAAATCCTTCAAGCATTCAAAGCTGCCTAGAAAAGAGAAAGAGCATTTAACGCATTGAGAGTTCTTTTCATCTACTTATCTTGTACTCTTTGTTGTTAAGTCTCTTCTTGTATTAAGAGCATTAATTGTACTTAACTGTGTAACATTATCCGTTCTTTAAGAGAACTAAGTTTAGAAAATCCTTTATTTGTAAAGGTTGAACCCTTGCTGGTTGTAAGGGGGAGCTAGTTAGCAAGGTTGCAAGTGAGCCTTGAGTAAAACTTGTGGTTGTAAGGTTGCAAGTGATCCCGTCCAAAACTTGCGGTTGTAAAGGTTCCAGGTGAACCCGTTGTAAAACCTGGGGATAGTGGAACTCAACCTGGGTGGTTGAGAACTGGACGTAGGTCAGGAAGACCGAACCAGTATAAACCCTTGTGTTGTTATCATTTGATTTTTATTAGGTAGCACAATTCACCCCCCCTCTTGTGCATCCATTACTTTCATTTGGTATCAGAGCGGGTCTTTCTGACTTGATTCCAACGAATCTAGAAAGTAAAGATCCAGTAATGGATACAGATTATTCCTTGCCAGATGTCTCTATTCAACCCAACAAGCCTCCAGGCTTTGATGGGTATAACTATCCATTTTGGAAATTCCGAATGGAGACATACATCAAGTCCAGCGACATCCGACTCTGGGATGTGATTGAACATGGAAATCACACCCCTCTAGATGATGATGGCTTTGCAAAGCAGCGATCCAGATATACCAACGAGGACTATGCTAGTCCAGCTAAATTTCAGGGTCATGCACTACATTCAATGCGCCCTTAGGACATAGGATTAGCCACCACAAAACTGCTAAGGATATGTGGGAGGCTCTTGAGGCTGCTCACTCTGGAACCAAGGGAGTGAAGGCAAGACGGGTCGAGATGTTGGTAGAAGAGTTTCACAAATTTGCCATGACTAGTCCAACTGAGCATATCAGAGAGCTGGAGCTCAGGTTCACTCATCTTATCAATAACCTGGCCTCCCTGGGCAAAGATATTCCTGAAAGAGAACAAGTCAGCAAGATCTTAAAAGTCTTGAAAGGTGATTGGATCACCAAAGTTACCATCCTGCAGGAAGTCCAATGAGAGTCAACCAGCTCCATCACTGCACTGTTTGGTTCACTGGCTGAATACGAACCAACCTTGCTGGCTCAGAGAGCTCCTCAAGCCTCATCCAAAACCAAGAATCTTGCCCTTGTTGCTCCCAGCAAGGATAAGATTGATGATAATGATGATGATGAGGATGATGAGGAGGACATCGATGACGAAGAGATGACAATGATGGTAAGGAAATTCAGAAAGTTCTTCAAGAAGAAAGGAGGCTTTCAGAAAGGTGATTCCAGCCAGAGGAGAGGATATAAGAAGGAAAAGGCACCAGTGTGCTTTGAGTGTAAAAAGCCTGGCCACTTCAAGGCTGAGTGTCCAAGCTTACAGAGATCGAAAGGAAAGGACACAAGAAAAGCCTTTGTGTCCTCCATCTGGGTAAATAGCTCAGGCGAGGAAGTAAGTGATGAGGAAGAGGTTGCCAACCTCTGCCTGGTTGCCAGAGAAGATGATGAGGAAGCATCTTCAGATCTTGATCCCATCCAGGAGGACAGTGAGGTAACCTTTTCTGAACTTCAAGAGGCATATAATGAGGTTCATGAAGAATTCTCTCGCTTATGTAAAGCCTATAAAGTATTAAAGGTTAAAAAGGAATCACTTGAGTCCAAGGTGGACTCACTGAGTGAAGAGCTAGCGGAAGCCAGAAAGCTTCCGATAGCAGATGGCAAGGGATCTCCCCAAGAGGAACCCAAGGTCACAACACTAGAAGACTGCCCTAACTGCAGCAAGATCTCTACTGAAAGAGATAGACTGCAAAATGCCCTGCAGAAGTTTACTAATGGTTCTGAGATGTTAAATGTTATTTTAATGAACCAGAGGGCATATAGGGATAAAACTGGATTAGGGTATAAGCATAAGGGTAAAAAGTGGGTGGAGCCCAAAGTGAAACCATACTTAAAATTCTTCCACAAAGCTACTGGTCACAGCTCCACACCCTTTAGCTTCTGCAACTACTGCAACAAAAAGGGACACTCCACGTCCACTTGCAATGCAAAGAAGCATGGAGTAAATAGCTCCTATAAGTGGGTTCCAAAAGGAACCAGGGTAAATGAAGATCCTCCAAAGAGAGAAACTAAGGGAGGACAAGGGACTAGAACTTGGAAACATATTCCAAGGGAAGTCCGCCAGCCTAGAGCCTCCACAAGGCCAGAGGCACAACACAATCACAAACCCAAGGTCAACACTGGACCGAGGGGTATGAAGACTAATGATAAAGGACCCAATAAAGGTTGGGTACCTAAGCTTGTCTAATTTATGCAGGTCTGTCTCAAGGCATCCAAGAACAAAAAGTGGTACATTGACAGTGGATGCTCGAGACATATGACTGGTGACAGAGACAAATTCAAGTCCTTGGTGATCAAAGATGGAGCCACAGTAACTTTTGGAGGTAATCAAAGTGGAAAGATCACCGGAGTTGGAGAAGTAGGACCAATCAAGGATGTCTATCTGGTGGATGGTCTCTGTCACAACCTGCTGAACGTGAGCCAGAGCACTGACAAAGGAAATTGGGTAATTTTTGATTCACATGAGTGCATAATAGTAGATAAGCAGGATCTGAATCTAGATAAGGCCAACCTAAAATGCAAACTTAAGGCCAATAGAAATGGAAACCTATACACTCTAGATTTATGTCAACAACTGGAGGAAAAATGCTTAATATCTAGCGATGAGAATAGTTGGCTTTGGCATAAAAGGCTAGCACATGTTAATTTCACTCAACTTGACATGCTAATTAAGAAAGAGCTAGCTATAGGGATTCCATCTTTTAAGGTTAAGCATGATTATATTTGTGAATCCTGCCAACGAGGGAAGCAAACAAAGTCCTCGTTTAAAACCAAGAAGAGAGTCTCCACCAGCAGGCCCTTGGAACTAATCCACATAGATTTGGTTGGGCCAGCGAGAGTGAAGAGCTTGGGTGGAAACCTGTAAGCTCTAGTGGTGGTGGATGACTATTCAAGGTTCACTTGGACAATGTTTCTTGCCTCTAAGCAAGATGCTTTTGATGCCTTTGTTGTCCTGGCTAAGAAAGTGCAGAATGAAAGAGACTTCAAAATCACAGCCATAAGGACAGATCATGGAGGAGAATTTGAGAACCATAGCTTCTCTGAGCTGTGTGAGTAGAACGGTATTGATCATAACTTCTCAGCTCCTAGAACTCCTCAGCAAAACGGTGTAGTCGAGAGGAAGAACAGGGTTCTGACTGAGATGGCTAGGAGCATGCTCAATGAGAAAGAGGTTTCTCAAGTGTTCTGGGCGGACGCTATGAGCACTGCTTGCTACATCTCTAACAGAGCCTATGTTCGCAAGGGCTTAGACAAGACTCCCTATGAGCTGTACAAAGGCAGAAAGCCCAACATCAGCCACCTCAGAATCTTTGGATCAAAATGCTATGTGCATAACAATGGAAAGGTAAATCTGGGTAAGTTTGATCCAAAAGCTGATATAGGTGTATTCATAGGGTATTCCCTTAGGAGTAAGGCTTACAGAATATACAACATGAGGACTAGAACTGTAGAAGAATCTATGCATGTTGTATTTGATGAAACTCCTACATGGGGACAATCCACAGAAGATGATGGGATACTAAACCTTCCAAAACTACCATCATCTTCTTCACCACCAAAAGAAACACCAGCAAGCAATCCCAAAGAAGAAGATGAACTCAGTGATGAGCCTAGAGTGCAAACGATGCCTGATGAGGCACAGTTGCCAACAGCTAGGAGACATCACAGGGATCATCCTCTTGATCAATTGCTTGGTGATGTTTCTTCTGGTGTCAGAACCAGAAGGCAGGTTCAAAATGAAGTTGAGTTTGGAGCCTTCTTATCTCAGATCGAACCAACTTCAATTGAACAAGCTCTTGAGGACTGCGACTGGATTATTGCCATGCAGGAAGAGCTAAACCAGTTCGAAAGAAGCCAAGTTTGGGAACTAGTCCCAAGGCCGTCTCATCAATCCATAGTTGGGACCAAATGGGTCTTCAAAAACAAACTGGATGAGACAGGTCAAATAACAAGGAACAAAGCCAGATTGGTAGCAAAAGGGTATAACCAAGAAGAAGGCATAGACTATGAAGAAACTTTTGCTCCAGTCGCTAGACTCGAAGCAATAAGAATTCTTCTAGCCTTTGCATCCATGAAAGGCTTTAGATTATATCAAATGGATGATGTGAAGAGTGCATTTCTTAATGGTTACATCAAAGAAGAGGTTTATGTAGAACAACCTCCTGGCTTTGAGGATCACAAGCATCCTAAACATGTGTATAGGCTAAAGAAAGCTTTGTATGGCCTGAAACAAGCTCCTCGAGCTTGGTATGAGAGACTCAGCAGCTTTTTGCTGGGGAAGGGTTTCTCAAGAGGCAAACTAGATAATACACTGTTTATTCTGCACAAAGATAGAAACATGCTTATTGTCCAGATTTATGTCGATGATATTATTTTTGGGGCAACTAATGAAAAACTTTGTGAAGAATTTTCCAAGACTATGCAGGGAGAATTTGAGATGTCAATGATGGGAGAACTAACATTCTTCCTAGGCCTGCAAATTAAGCAAAAGAAGGATGACATTTTCATCTCCCAAACTAAGTATTGTAGAGAGCTCCTCAAGAAGTTTGGGATGGATGAGTGCAAGGAGTATGATACTCCCATGAGTACCATTGCCGCACTCGATGCTGATGCAAAGGGTAAATCTGTCAGCCTGCCCATGTGCAGGGGAATGATAGGTTCCCTGCTGTATTTAACGGCAAGTAGGCCTGACATTCAATTTAGTGTAGGCATGTGTGCTAGATTTCAAGCCAACCCCAAGGAGTCACATCTAACCTGTGTTAAACGTATTCTAAGATACCTTGAGGGAACACAAGAGCTTGGTCTTTGGTATCCCAGAGGTAACCAAGAATTCTTGTGGGCTTATTCTGATGCTGACCATGCAGGTTATAAAACGGACAGGAAGAGCACCAGTGGACAATGCGCTTTCCTTGGTGGTTGTCTGGTCTCTTGGGCTAGCAAGAAGCAAACCTGCGTGTCCTTGTCATCCACAGAGGCTGAGTATATTGCTGCCGCAAGCTGTTGTGCCCAAGTGCTGTGGCTGAAGAATCAACTGAGAGATCTTGGCTTGGAGTTCCCTGAGGCTCCCATCCTCTGTGACAACACAAGCACCATCAGCCTCGCCAAGAATCCGGTTCAGCACACAAGGACAAAGCACATTGATGTCAGACATCACTTCATCAGAGATCATGTTCAGAAGAAGGATGTCAAAGTGAAATTTGTCCCCACTCAGCATCAGCTTGCTGATATTTTCACCAAGCCTCTGGGGGTTGATCAATTCACATACATAAGAGGTGATTTGGGAATGGTAAACCCAAATGAAGTTTAATTCTTCAAAATAAACTTGTGCTTAATTGATTAAAACCTGCAACTATATTTACTAACTTAGGCATCGGAGTGCCAATCTTTAGTTTTGCAGGTCCCCAATGTTAAATCTTAAGCAAGTGCAACCAGAAGCAAAACCACTTCCGGATGATCATTAGCTGGCGCTGAGTATTGAATCAAAGTGAGCAGGAGCGCCAGTGCCTGAACAAAGGGGCACGTCACTTCAGAAAACGTTTCATCTTCTCACACCAAAAATTGTGCCTCCTCTGACAATGTGAAGAGACATGTGTTGAAAGGTGCGCCGTTCCAATTAAATGTTTACGTTACCCAATGAACAAACGCATGTTTTCATGTAGAGTCATTATGAGCATTTTACCCATTGTAACCTTGCATATAAATAGGAAGCCATTTTCACTTTTACTCTTTCACTTACACAAATTTTTCACCCAAACTCTCTGCATACATTCATCGTGTTCTTCATCTTCATCGCATTCTCTTCATCTTCTTCATCTAAATTTCTTCGCATTTAAACCTTAAATCCATACAAAATGGCCGGCTCACATGAATCTAACCCCAACACAAAGATAGCCACCTCTTCAAAGAAATCGAAGTCCAAAACGGGCAAATCTGGGCATTCACATTCTGGAAAATCTGGAAAATCACATGAACATCAAGAACAACAAGAGAAATCTGGGCAAGTTCATAAGACTTCTGGGAAATCTGGGCAAAGTCAAGAACAACCTGAGAGAGTCCAAGAACAGCCAGAACAAACTGGGCACTCTGAGGAACCTCAACAAGAACAATCAAAGAGAAAGGGGAAGAAGAAGGTTCAGTTTAGCGAAGAGCCTTCGTCCAAAAGAAAACGAATAGAGGAGGATGATCCTCTTGTGTACAGAGATGGGCCATTGGAGGCTGTTTCCTCCAAATTTGAGACTGTCAAGCCCTACTTCAACACTGGGATGTTCATAGATCTGGACAAGATAGATGAACTAGGGTTTCCTCACTTGAGGCCATTTCTGGAAAAGTACATGTCCTGGCTGGGGATCGACCAGGAGTACAATATCAACGTCCTGCGGGTGTTCTGCGAGTCTCTCACTGCCAAGGTCAAGCATAAGAAGGTGGATGGGAAGAACCAGATTCGGAGAGTCACCTTCACTGCCACAGTAAGGGGGAGAACCTTCAGTTTCACTTGGAGGGACATCAATCGCCTGATGGGGATCACTGAGGGAGAAATGAATGAGTGGCTATACCCTGAGACACTCAAACTCAGCAAGGAGGAACTTGAAAAAGTTTATGACACTAAGGGGAAGAAGGTGTCTGGGATGTCTGACACCAACAGGCTCCTTTACTATGTCTACTCCCGCTTGATGACACACAAATGGGGTAACTTCAACGAGTTCACTCTCTTGGACAACCCTTGGTTCCCAAGACTCCTCTCCCAGCAACCAATCAACCCTGGGCAGTTAATCAGCCTAGAGCTGCAAAGGTGGATAGAAAATCATAAGGCTGGATATCTCCCCTACCCCACTATCATTGCCTTCCTCCTGGAGAAGTATTTGATCAAGTCCACATCTACTGAGGAAGAAGAAAATGTTAAGTGCGCACCTGTCAGTGCAGTTAACATTGGCAAGATGGGGATAAAGTATGTCAAGAAGTCCAAAGCCACTCGCTCGGGCTCTCAGGCAGGCAGTGCCTCTCATACCTCAGCCCCCTCTGTGTCAGGTGCTGGGGATCAAGAAGTCGATTCTCACCCTGGTCCCAGCCGTGTTGCGAAGGTGCCAGCTACAGTCAAGGCCTTTGCTGCAGAAGTAAAGGAGGAGATCCTTTTTAGGCTGACTGACTCTTTGGTGACTCCTCTCCGTGATGAGTGTTACACTGGATTCCTGTAGCAGGGGGAGAGAATCCAGAGGCTCGAGGACAGAGTAGAACGAGTCGAGGATCAACTAGCGCGGGTAGACGCCAAGCTAGACCTCATCCTCAATCATCTTCAGATCCCTCAACCACGAGGTAACTTACCACCACCTCCTCCTCCTAACCCACCTCCACCTCCTCCACCTAATCAACCACTACTACCTCCTCCTCCTCCCCCTAACAATCAACAGCCACAACAGCCTCCTCCCCAAAATGACCAACCTCAAATATCACCCAACCATGACCAACAACCCCAAACCTCACCCAACAATACCCAACAACCCCAAACATCACCCAACAATGACCATCAACCATCCCCTCAAAACTCCACTCAAGACTCACCCCAACACTCTCCTCGTCAATCACCACATAACTCCCCATCTCCACATAACTCCCCTAATCGTTCACCTTCCTCCACGTCCGCCGGGCCCTCCAATCCTAACCCTAACACTCAACCAACTATAGCCCAAACCTTACGTTTTACCTCTCCTGATCACCCACTTCACTCCTACTACCTCCGAGACCAATCCCTTATTAGGTGGAAAGTTAAACAACTCGATGTCTACTACTCCACCTACCCATACGACGGCCTATTCACCCACCCCTCCTTCTTCGAAAGAAACACAGTTTTCTTCCCCAACCCTCCTGATTCACTAGAACACACTTCACCCACATCCTCACCCGAAACCTCACCACCTCAGAGATTTGGTCCTGAACCTCCACCCTCCTCTTCACCCAATCCATCCTCCCTAGCCCTCGCCCTCATTGATGATGACAAAAGGGGGAGAGATGCGGCTATCGCCCTCCGCCATACCATGGAAACAAGGGATGTTCTGACTCAACCATCCCTCTGGCTCGATGAAGATATCACTACTGCCCTCCGCCGAGCTATGGAGACTCAAAGATTGGGTGGTGCTGAAAGTCTGATCAGAGGAGAAGCCATCCGATTTATGCAACAACAGAGATCAGATGAGCAAAGGTCCAAGTGGGAAATGGTTGTGTATGAGCAAACTGAAGAGATCCCACAGCCAGAATCTTCATCTTCTAAGCCTCCTCCCTCTGTGCCTAGCCGAAACATAATTGAGGAGATAATGATGAAGTATGGGCTGGAGAAGATTAATCATCCGCCTATAGTAATTGCCAAACCAATTCCTTCTTCTTCTGGGCCAACATCTGCACCTCCTGCTTCTGAGCCAACCTCTGCTCCTCCTCCTTCAGTAGTCAAGTACAGCGATTCAAGAAAGAAGGCAGTTGCTAGAAAGCATGCCAACATGAGTACTACCTCTACTGCGTCTGCTGAGATTGAGCAAGAGATTCCATCAGTTCAAGCTGAGATCATACCTGAGACGCAGTCATCCTCTCAAGAGGTGCATGCTCCTCCGATTCTAAAAGAAGTTAAGCTGGAAATAGAGGATATGACTCCTGAAGAGTTCGAGAAGTATGGGTTCACGGACAAGATCTCCTTTGGTCAGATGGCCTGCCTAGACGCTGAAAGAGCAGCAGCCAAGCCTACCCAAGCGATAGGCAAGGGCAAAGGAAAAGGCAAAGGGAAAGGGAAAAGGAAAGCCCAGGAAGTTGAGGAGGACCCCAACTTCCCAGTATGGAATGTGAAGATCAGGGCTGTCCACTACCCAAATGGCGAGGTCACTCCCTTCGATGATGCAACTGGGTTCCCTGGGTTTGAGGAAGTTGAAAATCTGAAGAGAGCCTTCGAGGAATCTGTTGAGTCTGAGAGACTCAGAAGGGAAAGGGAAGAGGAAGAGCTGCAAAGGATAATTGCCCAGATCGACCAGAATGAGAAGGATGCCCACTTAGCTCAGCTCCAAAAAGAGAATGAGGAAAGGCAAAGGGAGAGGGAGAAGAAAAAGAGATACCACCTATAGACCCCACTCACCCTATGCATTTACCTTAGAAAATTTTTCTTTTCTCATATTTTTCATGCATAGTTCATTTTGTTAAGTCTTTAATTACTTGTGAATTTTATCTGTCATTGTAACTCTAACTTGTAATCTTGTGTTTATCAATGATAATTATCTGAGTTGTTTGTGCTTTATCTAATTGTTGCTTTTAATTCTTTCATATGAACTTAATCGATAAGCTTAGTTTGTCATCATCAAAAAGGGGGAGAATGTTAGAATCTTAAGTTTTGATGAAGACTAAAATATGAAAGAAAGATGCAAACACTTAGAGAATATTAGGTTAATATAGAACCCAAGTAAGAGTGCTTCCGAATATGGATTTACTTCCGGATAGACTAGGACTAGCGCTCTCGGATGAACGTCTCATCCCCCAGCGACAGCAAGTACTTCACTAAGTCATAACTCAGTCTAACAACATTAAATGTATAAAATTCCTTGAGACTAAGTTAAGATGCAAACGGATGTAGAGTTGCTTTCGATTGCTTAGTGACTAGCGCTGGGTGTTGGTATAGATAACACTGAGCGCCAGTGAACATAACCCAACGTCCAGTAGATTTGCTTCCGATTGCTTAAGTGACTAGCGCTGGCTGTTGGAATTGATAACACAGAGTGTCTGTGAGTAAAATGTGAACATAACCCATCGTCCAGTGGAAGTGCTTCCGGATGTGGAATTGCTTCCGGATGTAAGAAAGCTTCCTAAGACTAAGTGAACTCCCACTGCATGTGACTATGTGTTTATTTTGCTAGACTAACGTTCAAAGTGCAGCACACTAAGTAAAGTTGCTTCCGGATGTGAATCCGCTTCCGCAAGCAATCAGAATGTCAGAACGTTGAGAGCAGTGCAGTGTCAGAATGCTTTTGGCAGAGCAGAGTTGTCAGAACTAGTTTTCAGAGATAAAGCAAGTCAACCCTGCTAAGCATTAATGAAGCATTAAATGGGCAAACGGTAACATGGGAAAAACGGCCATATTCAAACGGCTAACCCACCTACCAAGAGTGAGAATACTTGAAGACTATATAAAGAAGCTCGCAACTAATATCTTTGACATCTTGAAGAAAGCTAGAGTGAGAAACTAAGAAATCCTTCAAGCATTCAAAGCTGCCCAGAAACGAGAAAGAGCATTTAACACATTGAGAGTTCTTTTCATCTACTTATCTTGTACTCTTTGTTGTTAAGTCTCTTCTTGTATTAAGAGCATTAATTGTACTTAAGTGTTTAACATTATCCGTTCTTTAACAGAACTAAGTTTAGAGAATCCTTTATTTGTAAAGGTTGAACCCTTGCTGATTGTAAGGGGGAGCTAGTTAGCAAGGTTGCAAGTGAGCCTTGAGTAAAACTTGTGGTTGTAAGGTTGCAAGTGATCCCGTCCAAAACTTGCGGTTGTAAAGGTTCCAGGTGAACCCGTTGTAAAACCTGGGGATAGTGGAACTCAACCTGGGTGGTTGAGAACTGGACGTAGGTCAGGAAGACCGAACCAGTATAAACCCTTGTGTTGTTATCATTTGATTTTTATTAGGTAGTACAATTCACCCCCCCTCTTGTGCATCCATTACTTTCAGAAGACACTATATAAAGAAGCTCATCTTCATTTATGAAGAGGACTTTTTGAGAAATCACAAATCTAGAGAGAGAAACTGAGAATACTCTTCAAGCATTCAAAGCTGCCCAGAAAAGCAAGAGAAGACTTAATACATTGAGAGTTCTTGTCATTTATTCATCTTGTACTCTTTGTAGTTAAGTCTCTTCATTTATTGAGAGCATTGATTGTACTTAAGTGTGCAACATCATCTGTTCTTAGAGAGAACTAAGTTTAGAAAATCCTTTATTTGAAAGGTTGAACCCTTACAGGTTGTAAAGGGGAGTGAGTCTGTAAGGTTGCAAGTGAACCTAGTGTAAAACTTGTGGTTGTAAGGTTGCAAGTGATCCCGTGCTAAAACTTGCCGTTGTAAAGGTTCCAGGTGAACCCGTTTGTAAAACCTGGGGATAGTGGAACTCAATCTGGGTGATTGAGAACTGGACGTAGGTCAAGAGTTGGACCGAACCAGTATAAAAACCTTGTGTGTTTTTATTGTTTGTTTTATTTGGTAGCACAATTCACCCCCCCCTCTTGTGCATCCTCACTTTCATTTGGTATCAGAGCAAGGTCTTTCTGACTTGATTCCAACGAATCTAGAAAGAGAAGATCCAGTGATGGATGCAGATCATCATTCCCTGCCCGATGTTGCTACTCAGCCAAACAAGCCTCCTGGCTTTGATGGCTACAATTATCCCTTTTGGAAGTTCAGAATGGAGACTTATATCAAGGCCAACGGCATTCGCCTCTGGGATGTGATTGAGCATGGTGACCACATCCCTCTTGATGATGAAGGTTTTGCAAAGGCTCGATCCAGATTTACCAATGAAGACTATGCTCTAGTGGAGTTGAACTACAGGGCCATGCACTACATTCAATGCGTCCTTAGTCAGAAGGAGTTCCACAGGATCAGCCACCACAAAACAGCAAAGGAGATGTGGGAGGATCTTGAGGCTGCTCATTCCGGAACCAAGGGAGTGAAGTCCAGAAAGGTTGAGATGCTGGTTGAGGAGTTCCACAAATTTGCTATGCTGAGCCCAACTGAGCTAATCAGAGAGCTGGAGCTTAGATTCACTCATCTTATTAACAACTTGGCCTCTCTGGGAAAGGACATTCCTGAGGAAGAATAAGTAAGCAAGATCCTAAAGGTATTAAAGGGTGACTGGATCACCAAAGTTACCATCCTGCAGGAAGTCCAGGGAGAATCAACCAGCTCTATCACTGCCTTGTTTGGTTCTCTGGCTGAATATGAACCAACCTTGTTGGCTCAAAGAGCTCCTCAAGCTATATCTAAAGCCAAGAACCTTGCTCTTGTTGCTCCCAACAAGGATAGGAATGATGATGACGATGATGAGGATGATGAGGAGGAAATAGATGAAGAGGAAATGGCTATGATGGTAAGAAAATTCAGAAAGTTCTTCAAAAAGAAAGGAGGCTTTCAGAAAGGGGAATCTAGCCACAAGAAGGATTATAAGAAGGAAAGGACCCCTGTGTGCTTCGAGTGTAAGAAGCCTGGTCATTTCAAGGCTGAGTGCCCAAGCCTTCAGAGAGCCAAAGGGAAGGACAAAAGAAAAGCCTTTGTGTCCTCTATCTGGGTGAATAGTTCTGATGAGGAAGCTAGTGATGAGGAAGAGGTTGCTAACCTCTGTCTTGTTGCTCGAGAAGATGGAGAGGAGGCATCCTCAGACTTTGATTCCATCCATGGCGATGAGGTAACGCTTCCTGAACTACAAGAAGCCTATATTGATGTTCATAGAGAATTCTTTCGCCTATGTAAGGCTTATAAAGTGTTGAGAATTAAAAAGGAATCACTTGAGTCCAAGGTGGACTCACTAAGTGAACAGCTAGCGGAAGCCAAAAAGATTCCAGTAGCAGATGGCAAGGGAAGTCCCCAAGCGGAACCCAATGCCTCAACACCAGAGAGCTGCCCTAACTGCAGCAAGATCTCTATTGAAAAAGATAGACTGCAAAATGCCCTGCAGAAGTTCACTAATGGATCTGAAATGTTAAATATTATTTTAATGAATCAAAGGGCATATAGGGATAAGACTGGATTAGGCTACAACCCTACAAGCCCAAAGGGAAAAAGTGGGTGGAACCAAAAGTGAAGCCTTACTTAAAATTTTTCCATAAAGCCACTGATCACAGCTCCACACCTTTTAGCTTCTGCAATTATTGTAACAGGAAGGGACACTCCACGTCCACCTGCAATGCTAGGAAGCATAGAGCTAATAGCTCTTATAAGTGGGTTCCAAAAGGAACCAAGACAACAAAGGATCCTCCTCCAAGAAAAGAAACTAAGGGAGGACAAGGATCCAGAACTTGGAAACACTTCCCAAGGGAAGTCCAACAGCCCAAAGCTCACACTAGGCCAGAGGCGCAGATTAATCACAAGTCCAAGGTCAAGATCAACACTGGACCGAGGGATATGGGAACTAATGATAAAGGACCCAATAAAGGTTGGGTACCTAAGCTTGTCTAATTCTTGCAGGTCTGTCTCAAAGCATCCAAGAATGGAAAGTGGTACATTGATAGCGGGTGCTCGAGACATATGACTGGTGACCGAGACAAATTCAAATCGTTGGTGACCAAAGATGGAGCCAAAGTGAGCTTTGGAGGAAATCAAAGCGGAAAGATCACTGGGGTTGGAGAAGTTGGACCTGTCAAAGATGTCTATCTGGTGGATGGTCTCTGTCACAACCTGCTGAGCGTGAGCCAGAGCACTGACAAAGGAAACTGGGTAATTTTTGATTCACATGAGTGCATGATAATAGACAAGCATGATCTAAAGCTAGACAAGGCCAATCTAAAATGCAAACTTAAGGCAAGTAGAAATGGAAACCTATACACCCTAGATTTATGTCAACAACTAGATGAAAAATGTTTAATATCTAGTGATGAAAATAGTTGGCTTTGGCATAAACGGCTAGCACATGTTAACTTTACACAACTTGATATGCTTATTAAGAAAGAGCTAGCTGTAGGGATTCCATCCTTTAAAGTTAAGCATGATTATATTTGTGAATCCTGCCAACGAGGAAAGCAAACAAAGTCCTCGTTTAAAACCAAGAAGAGAGTCTCCACCAGCAGGCCCTTGGAACTAATCCACATGGATTTGGTTGGGCCAGCAAGAGTGAAGAACTTGGGTGGAAACCTTTATGCTCTAGTTGTGGTGGATGACTATTCTAGGTTCACTTGGACAATGTTTCTTGCCTCCAAGCAAGATGCTTTTGATGCTTTTGTTGTCCTTGCTAAGAAAGTGCAGAACGAGAGAGATCTCAAAATTCCAGCCATAAGGACTGATCATGGAGGAGAATTTGAGAATCACAGCTTCTCAGAGCTGTGTGAGCAGAATGACATTGATCACAACTTCTCAGCTCCCAGAACTCCTCAGCAGAATGGCGTGGTTGAGAGGAAGAACAGGGTTCTGACTGAGATGGCCAGGAGCATGCTCAATGAGAAAGAGGTTTCTCAAGTGTTCTGGGCGGACGCTATGAGTACTGCTTGCTACATCTCTAATAGAGCCTATGTTCGCAAGGGCTTGGACAAGACTCCCTATGAGATGTACAAAGGTAGAAAGCCCAACATCAGCCACCTCAGAATCTTTGGATCAAAATGCTATGTTCATAACAATGGAAAGGTAAATTTGGGTAAGTTTGATCCAAAGGCTGATATAGGAGTTTTTATAGGATACTCTCTTAGGAGTAAGGCTTATAGAGTATACAACATGAGAACTAGAACTGTAGAAGAATCTATGCATGTTGTATTCGATGAAAATCCTACATGGGAATAATCCACAGAAGATGATGGGATACTAAACTTCCCAAAACCACCATCATCTTCACCACCAAAAGAAACACCGGCAAGCAACCCCAAGAAAGAAGATGAACCCAGTGATGAACCTAGAGTGCAGACGGTGCCTGATGAGGTACAGTTGCCAACAGTTAGGAGACATCACAGGGATCATCCTCTTGACCAAGTGCTTGGTGATGTTTCTTCTGGTGTCAGAACCAGAAGACAGGTTCAAAATGAAGTTGAGTTTGGAGCGTTTTTGTCACAAATTGAAACAACTTCAGTTGAACAAGCTCTTAAGGACTGTGATTGGATTATTGCCATGCAGGAAGAGCTAAACCAGTTTGAAAGAAGCCAAGTTTGGGAACTAGTCCCAAGGCCGTCTCATCAATCCATAGTTGGGACCAAATGGGTCTTCAAGAACAAACTGGATGAGACTGGTCAAATAACAAGGAACAAAGCCAGATTGGTAGCCAAAGGGTATAACCAAGAAGAAGACATAGACTATGAAGAAACCTTTGCTCCAGTTGCAAGGCTTGAAGCAATAAGGATTCTTCTAGCCTTTGCATCCATGAAAGGTTTTAAATTATATCAGATGGATGTAAAGAGTGCTTTTCTTAATGGTTATATTAAGGAAGAGGTTTATGTTGAACAACCTCCTGGCTTTGAGGATCATAAACATCCTAAACATGTGTATAGGCTAAAGAAAGCTTTGTATGGCCTGAAACAAGCTCCTCGAGCTTGGTATGAGAGACTCAACAGCTTTTTGCTGGGAAAGGGTTTCTCAAGAGGCAAACTAGATAATACACTGTTTATTTTGCACAAGGATAGAAACATGTTAATTGTCCAGATTTATGTTGATGATATTATCTTTGGGGCAACTAACGAGAAACTTTGTGAAGAGTTTTCTAAGACTATACAGGGAGAATTTGAGATGTCAATGATGGGACAACTAACCTTCTTCCTAGGCCTGCAAATCAAGCAAAAGAAGGAAGGCATCTTCATCTCCCAAACTAAATATTGCCGTGAGCTCCTCAAGAAGTTTGGGATGGATGAGTGCAAGGAGTATGATACTCCCATGAGCACCACTGCCGCACTCGATGCTGATGTAAAGGGAAGTTCGGTCAGCCTGCCTATGTACAGGGGAATGATAGGTTCCTTGCTATACTTAACGGCTAACAGACCTGATATACATCTTAGTGTAGGCATGTGTGCTAGATTTCAAGTCAACCCCAAGGAATCACATCTAACTTGTGTTAAACGTATTTTAAGATACCTTGAGGGAACTCAAGAACTTGGTCTCTGGTATCCCAGAGGTAATTAAGAGTTCTTGTGGGCTTATTCTGATGCTGACCATGCAGGTTATAAAACTGATAGAAAGAGCACCAGTGGACAATGTGCCTTCCTTGGTGGTTGTCTAGTCTCTTGGGCTAGCAAGAAGCAAACCTGCGTGTCTTTATCATCCACAGAGGCAGAGTACATTGCTGCTGCAAGCTGTTGTACACAAGTGCTGTGGCTGAAGAATCAACTGAGGGATCTTGGCCTGAAGTTTCCTGAGGCTCCCATTCTATGTGATAACACTAACACTATCAGCCTTGCCAAGAATCCTGTTCAGCACACAAGAACAAAGCACATTGACGTCAGACATTACTCCATCAGAGATCATGTTCAGAAGAAGGATGTCAAGGTGCAGTTTGTTTCCACTCAGCATCAGCTTGCAGATATCTTCACCAAGCCTCTGGGGGTAGATCAGTTTACCTTTATTAGGGGAGATTTGGGAATGGTAAACCCAAATGAAGTTTAATCTTTAAAATAAACCTGTGCTTAATTGATTAGAACCTGCAACTGTACTAACTTAGGCATCGGAGTGCCAATCTTTAGTTTTGCAGGTCCCCCAATGTTAAATCTTAAGTAAGTCCAACCGGAAGCAAATCCTCTTTCGAATGCAACTTTGCTGCCGCTTGGTGATGACTTTAAGCAACCGGGAGCGCCAGCGCCTGGGTAGAAGACACGTCACCAAATGTTTCATCTTCCTCCACAGGAAGTTGTGCCTCCTCTGACATTGTGAAGAGACACGTGTCAAATAGGTGCGTCGTTCCAATTAAAATGTTTACGTTTTCCCATAAAAGGTGCATATTTTCAATGAAGAGTCATTATGAACCATCACATCGCTTATCACTTCGCATAAATAGGCCATTGACATTCATTTTTTCACTTCTCACACAAATCAAACACCCAAACTCTCTGAAATCATTCATCATCTTCATCGCATCCTCTTCTTCTTCTTCTTCTTCTTCATCTTTTGCATTTCTGGGCATTCATCTCATACATACTATTCATTCCATTCAAACCCTAAACCATTTCACACAAAATGGCCGGATCTCATGAATCAAACCCCAACACTCAAATAGCCACCTCTTCGAAGAAGTCAAAATCTGGGCAACATAAATCTGGGAAATCTGGGCATCCGCAAGAACATTCTGGGAAAAAGAGTAAGAAAAGGGTCCAGTTTAGCGAAGAGCCTTCATCCAAACGCCAGCGAGTAGAAGATGATCTTTCTGTATACAAGGATGGGCCTCTTGAAGTTGTTTCTCCTACATTTGAGAACACTAAACCCTACTTCACCAACGGAATCTTTGTTGATATGAAGAAATTGGAAGATCTGGGTTTTGGTCATTTGAAGGAACATCTCCAGAATTACATGTGTTGGCTGGGTGTAAGCAATGAATACAACGTCACCGTCCTCAGGGTGTTCTACCAGTCTCTCACGGCCAAGCCTAAGTACAAGAAAGTGAATGAGAAAGAAACCATTGGCCAAGTTGACTTCAAGGCCACAGTGAGGGGGAGGAAAATCAAGTTCTCTTGGAGAGATATTAATCGCCTGCTCGGGGTCACTGATGAGGGTATGAACCAATGGATTTACCCCAAGAAGTTGAGTCAGGAGGAGCTTGAGGAAGTTTATGAAACCAAGGGGAAGAAGGTGTCTGCTATGCCTGACTCCAAGAGGGTACTGCAGTATGTCTACTCTCGCTTGATGACTCATAAAGGGGGGAACTTCAATGAGTTCACCCAACTAGACAACCCCTGGCTCCCCAGGTTCCTCACCATGCAGCCGATAAACCCTGGGCAACTGATCAGCTTGGAACTGCACAGATGGTGGGAAGCCAAAGAGAAAACTAAACCTGGCTATCTTCCCTTCCCTCAAGTCATCGCCTTCCTCCTGGAGAAATTCATGATCAAATCTACCGAGGAAGCTGACAATGTTCCGTGCTTGCCCATGGGATCAATGAACATTGGGAAAATGGGGATCAAGTACAACAAGCCAGCAAGGGCCACTCGTTCTGGATCTCAGGCAGGGAGTGCCTCGCATACAACTGCTCCCTCTGTGTCTGGCGCAGGGGATCAAGAAGTGGATTCCCATGTTGGACCAAGCCGTGTTCCAAGGGTATCTGCTGCTCAGAAGGGTCTAGTAAATGAGCTAAGAGAAGAGCTCCTGTTTAAGCTGCCCGATCCCTTGATGGCCCCTCTGCGAACGGAGTTTGGAGAGCGACTTCAGCGGTTGGAGGATCGGATCGATGAGGTGGATACCAAGCTGGACCTCATCCTTGCCATACTTGTACCTGGACCCTCAAACCCTCCTCTACCACCCCCACAAAATGACCCTCCTCCACCACCCCCACGGAATGACAATGACACTCACCACTCACCCTCACCTCACAACAACCCTTACAACTCACCTCAAAACTCCCCTCACCACTCTCCTAGCCACTCTAACACATCCAGCCACCAAAACTCCCCCAACCACTCACATTCACCTAACCACCCTCTCAACGCCTTTGGTTCCTTCACTTCCATTCACCCCTTCAGTTCCATATACCTGCGAGATATCCCTTCACACCTTCACAGACTACCTGAGAGAAATATATCGTCCTCTCCCTATTCACCTACCTTCCCCTATCCTGACCTCTTCTCAGATTCAAATCCCTTCTTCTTCCCAAGCCCCACTCCTTCACCTGAAAACTCACCCTCTTCCTCCCCTGAAAACTCACCACCTAGAAAATTTGGCCCTGATCCTCCACCCTCCCTGGCCCTCGCCCTTATTGATGATGCCAAAATGGGGAGAGATACTCTCACTCAACCCTCCCTATGGCTAGATGAGGAAGTTGCTGCTGCCCTCCGCCGAGCCATGGATCATCAGAGATTGGGTAGAGCAGAAAGTTTTATCCGTAGAGAAGCCATCAGGTTCATGCAACAGCAGCGCTCAGACAGCCAGAGGTCAAAATTGGAAATGGTATTGTATAATCCGCCTGCTGATGCATCTCCACCTGAGCCTGAGCCTGAGCCGAGTCTTTTTCTGCTGAGCCTCCTCCCTCTGTGCCTGCCCAGAATTTAATTGAAGAAATTATGATGAAATATGGGTTAAAAAGGCAAGCCAATCCACCTATTGTGATTGCCACTCCAATCCCTTCTGAGCCAACCTCTGCTCCTCCTCCTTCTCCAATAATCAAGTTCAGCAGATCAAGGAAGAAGTCCTGTGCCAGAAAGGGTGCTGGAACTTCTGAGCCTACTGAGAGTGAAGAAGAGGATCACACTGAGGAGCATGGGTCAGAGAGATCCACTCTGCCTGGGGAAGCATCTGAGTCTCAGCCCTCCACCCAAGCCTCTCCATATGTTCCTCCACCACTAGTGGAAGTCAAGTTAGAGGTGGAAGATATGACTCCAGAAGAGTTTGAGCGGTATGGCAATACGGATCGGCTCACCTTTGATCAGTTTACCCATCTTGATGCTGAGAGGGCAAATGCCAAGCATCCTCATGTGAAAGGAAAAGGCAAGGGAAAGGGGAAAGGAAAGTCAAGTGAAGGTGATGACTCCAGCTATCCTGTGTGGAATGTCAAAGTCAGAGCCATTCATTATCCCTTTGGATCCATGCCTATCTCTGACTCGCCTTTTGGAGAATTTGCTGGGCTTACTGAAGTCAATGACCTGAAGAGGGCCATTGAGGAATCCCTTGAGTCAGAAAGACAGAGAAGAGCTAGAGCCGAGGCAGAGCTTCAAGAGATGCTTGCTCAGATTGATCAGAGTGAGAAGAATGCTCAGTTGGCTAAGATGCAAGAGGAGTGTAATCAGAAACAATTAGAGAGAGAGAGAGAGAGAGAGAGGAAAAAGAGACACCAGCTCTGAACCCAAACCCCTCATGCATTTAACATAGAATTTTTTTGTTTCTTTTCATATTTCTCATGCATAGTTATCTGGCATACATGTATTTATCTTCTTGTTGTAATTATTTTATTACTAATGAAGTTTGCCTTTGAGTTCATATGTGCGCTGTATTTGATTAATTCTTTAATATGAACTTAATTAGATAACTTAGTTTGTCATCAACAAAAAGGGGGAGAATGTTAGAATCTTAAGTTTTGATGAAGACTAAAATATGAAAGAACAAGTTAAACAAAATTAGGTTAATATAGAACCACAAGTAAGAGTACAACCGGATGTGGATTTACTTCCGGATGGATAAGGACTAGCGCTCACGGATGAATGACTCATCCCCCAGCGAAAGCAAGTAATTCATTAAGTCAGAACTCAGTCTAGGAATGTTAGAAGTATAAAATCCTTGAGACTAAGTTAGGACACAACCGGATGCAGGAATGCTTCCGGATGTTTAGAGACTAGTGCTGCCTATTGGAAAAGGCAACACCGAGCGTCAGTGAAGATAACTCTAAGTCATAACTTAAGTCTAGTAGGAGTACTTCCGGATGTGGAATTGCTTCCGGAAGTAAGAGAGCTTCCTTAGAACAAAATGAACTCCCACTGCATGTGACTATGTGTTAATATTGCTAGACTAACGTTCAAGTGCAGCACTGAGTGATGTTGCTTCCGGATGTAGAAGTGCTTCCGGATGCAATCAGAATGTCAGAACGTACAGCAGAGCAGTGTCAGACTGCTTTTTGGCAGAACAGATTTGTCAGAGTTGCTTTTCAGAGATAAAGCAAAGTCAACCCTGCTGAGCATTAATGGAGCATTAATGAGCAACGGTAACAATGGAATAACAGCTATATTCAAATGGCATTGTCACCTACCAAGAGAGAGAATACTTGAAGACACTATATAAAGAAGCTCATCTTCATTTATGAAGAGGACTTTTTGAGAAATCACAAATCTAGAGAGAGAAACTGAGAATACTCTTCAAGCATTCAAAGCTGCCCAGAAAAGCAAGAGAAGACTTAATACATTGAGAGTTCTTGTCATTTATTCATCTTGTACTCTTTGTAGTTAAGTCTCTTCATTTATTGAGAGCATTGATTGTACTTAAGTGTGTAACATCATCTGTTCTTAGAGAGAACTAAGTTTAGAAAATCCTTTATTTGAAAGGTTGAACCCTTACAGGTTGTAAGGGGGAGTGAGTCTGTAAGGTTGCAAGTGAACCTGGTGTAAAACTTGTGGTTGTAAGGTTGCAAGTGATCCCGTGCTAAAACTTGCGGTTGTAAAGGTTCCATGTGAACCCGTTTGTAAAACCTGGGGATAGTGGAACTCAATCTGGGTGATTGAGAACTGGACATAGGTCAAGAGTTGGACCGAACCAGTATAAAAACCTTGTGTGTTTTTATTGTTTGTTTTATTTGGTAGCACAATTCACCCCCCCTCTTGTGCATCCTCACTTTCACAAAGTCTAACTCAAGATTGGGACTTGAAACATCGATCACACCAGCACAAGAAGGGGTAGATGAAGAAGTAGGAGAAGAATGAGTGGTATTAGAAGCACAACAAACATTTTCTTCATTAGATATGTCTGGTGGAAGGTCACAAGATAGTATTTGCTCAAAAGATCCTCTTTCAACAACGACATTATCATTTATGCATGGAGAATCTTTCGTAATTGCACTCACAAAATCATTTAATTCAATAGAACAAAAATCATGGTCCTTCTTTTTTTTTTTGGCCGAATCATGGTCCTTAACAACAACACAATTTTCATTCTCAACTATCTCATGCTCAATAATCTCGTCACTCACAACACTAGTAGATGCATCATGTTCAATATTAGAATCATTCAATGTGTCCAAGACAAGCTCATTAGATTTATCAAACAAGTGTTTCTTTATATCAATGCAATGCACACAAGTTTTAAATTCCATACATGGACAAGATTTTATCACATTCAAATCAAAAACATCATCAAAACCAGAAGAAGGGAGTGAAGCATGTTCATCACAAGAAGAATCTACGACAGTGCAATCAACATTCTCAATTGAACTACTATTAATTGGAGCATTAGAGTGAGTATGTTCAATCAAGTGGTACATCAAAGGATGAATAGATTTATTATAGATAGGAATATTACCTATGGAGGAGTGCATCTCCTCTTGAGGTTCTGGAGTATCCTCCTTTGTTTCAACTTGTGCAAGAGGCTCACTAAAAGAATTTGTCATTGGTGAACATAAATCTCCAAGATTAGAACTTTTTATCTCTGGCATTTGGAATTCAGCTTCCCTTTGACCAAAACTAGCAAAAAGATGATCCAATTTAGCATTCATCGTGTTATTCATCTCCTTCATCATCTCCATTAAATTAGTCCATTCATCAGACTCATCCATTTTTGTAGGTGAAGGGTCAAGAGGTGGTGGTTGATATGGATTATGATATGTTGAAGGGTTTGGAGGATAATAAGGCTTTTGGTAAGGGGAATAATTTGGTGGATATGGATTTTCAAAGTATGGATGATGGTTAGGTGGAGAATAAGGTTGGTCTTGCCATCTTGATTCATAGGATATACGAGAAGAGTTAAAAATGGGCGCAACATGAGAGAACTCATCACAAAATGAGGAAGGTTCTTTATGGCTAATGGTGGTATTTCCTAAAAAAGAATGACACTCAAATGGATCATGGTTATAACCAAAGTTTCTATAATTCCAAGACATGATAATTCAATCAGTCCCAAAGAATCAAACAATCAAATGTGAGCACATATCAAGAACAATATTTTTTCGTTTTTTTTATCAATGCAACCTAAAACTATATGAAATCCTAAATGCAACTATTATGACATAAATGCAACCTAGAAAACTCCTAACCCCTTGTCAATATGAAAATTGACACTTAGTTAACCTAGGGAGTCAAAAATCACTCTCCGGCAACGGCGCCATTGATTTGAGCCTTAAGTCTTTACGCCTTGGGGTTCAAATGCAAATATAATTATTTACCAAGGATTGTAACAAGTGTACTCTCCCGGATCGTCTCTCTACGGAGTCTTTAACTAACTACCTAAATTAACTAAGTGAATGCAAGAAAGCAATTAAGATGAGGTTTTTGTGTGATTACCTAGGTTACTAAACTAACTACTATATTTTTGGTATTTTTGATTTATAAGAAAGCGAATAAAGATGAGATGTGAACTATATGAGATGAGAGTGGGTCATTCAATGGATTTAGCAACCTTCCTAACTTCACTTATGATGTGGGAGTAATTAATCCAAGTTCTAATAGGAAACCTAGAGCAATCGCATCTAGTCTACTTACCAAATCAACTAACTAACGTGGCACATCGCTCATTCAATTAATTAACATGGCAAGCATTAGAAACCAACTTGGTAGTATTGATTCAAGACAAACATGCATAGAGACTCTAGTTAGGAAAACTCCGTAACTATGGACCTAGTGTCCAACTACACATACAATCGCACATATAATTGCCATATATTACAAATCCATAGAAGATTTAGAATGAAGAACATCTATAGCATTAAATCATGAAAGCAATACCAAAGGTTCAAACACATAATAGAAATCTCTAAATTACATGATTGACCAACAAAAACCATAGTATAAAATTGTTCCAATTCACACTCATACAACAATATGAATTGAAATACATATATGAATTGAACAATTAAAACTTAGTAACTCCCCCTTGAAGAACTAGAAGCTCCGGTTGCTTTCATCCATCAAACTCCCCACCAATGGTTTAGCCGCTCATCGAACAAAGCACGAACACACAATCAATGGATGTGGATGTCATGGAATTAATGGTTGAAGGTTGAAAGTGATGGTGGACAATGGAGGAAGGGATGAAATTCGTGCTCAAGAAGATGAGGGATGAAGATATATGGTGTATGGTGAATGGAGGGTGGAATGAGATGAAGTGAATTGTGTATGGAGTGTGGAATGGTGGATGAATGGTTGTTGTCTTCCAAATTCGTGCTCCCTCCTTCCTTATATAATAAGTGATCATAAAACATGCTTGGAGAGCAAGAATTTCCCAAATTAAGTGCCCAAAGCCAATAGGAAAGAGTTGGGGACCAAGAATTGCCTTAAAGAGATAATACTTTCCTAAAATGGAAGGGATATTGCTTGGAGGATAATCTTTTGTAGGAATTTCTTGCTCCCCCCTTATGTAGCATAAAATATGACTCAAAACCATCCTAATTGACCTAGGATTTCCAAAATTGAATGCCCAAAGCATATAGGAAAGATTTGGGGCACAAAAACTTCCTAAAAACAAGGGAATCATTCTCAAAATAGGAAATAATGAAGGGGCAAGTGATGAGCACGTTTTTACACTCCTTTTAGGACTAGGATTGCTTGGGGAAGTCATCTATCAAGATTAGCAAACAATTGGAGAAGAGTCATTCCTTGAAATAATTAGTCCTAATTGAAATAGGACTTTCCAAATATGTGTCTTGATCTTGTGCTCTTCAATATGATGCTCCTCCTTTTGCTCCTAAAATAGGAAATTAGGAAATTTGTGAAGTATATTAAGTCCATAAAATATAAAATGCTTTAGTTAGTTGCCTAATATGCTCAATTATCATTAAAATGCAACTAACTCATCAAACCTAGACTCAACATGAAATGACCTCTAATTCCTATTATTTTTGACCAATTGACATTCTAATTTCACATGCTTAGTGGTATAAAAACATAGAAATATCATGCACAATCAAGGAGTAGGGTGAATCATACACCCTATGAACAATGGTCTATGAGTAGCATTAAAGGTTCTCAGCTCCTTGAAGGTTTTGAAGGTTTTGTTTATCTTGTCTTTCACTTTAGAACCTGCACAATCAACATCAAAAGTCCCTTTACTAACCTTTTTTTTATCAAACTTATATTTATCAAACATGGTATCATTAAATGAATTAGTGCATGGTGTAGAAAGAGTGTAATCCACTTGAATATCACTAGAACATTTCGCATCATCACCATGTAAAGAAGGTGTAGGGGAACATGGGTTAGAAGTAATTGGAGAATCAAAAAAATTAACCATAGGTGCTTTATCATTAACTTCAACATTGGAAGAATTACCATGCATGTCACTTAGGACTAAAGAAATGTTATAATTAAAATTACCATCAACATTAGCACTTAAACAGGACTCTACCTTTTCCAAAGGTCCATAGTCATTAATAATATCTCTCCCAACACCATAAGATGTACGCTCCCAAAATTCAGCAAGTAAGTGCCACTTTTGTTCAATGCAATCCATACATATGATATGTTTATCAAAATTACATGGCAATTGTTCAATTTTTCCAGCATCATTATCACTACTATAACTAGGAAGTGAAGCATGATTAACAATTGATATATGATAATAAAGAGAATAATTATGGCAAGTAACATTGTCAATCAAATCACTAGAACTAGAATTAGGTATGAAGATTGGTGTGGTGCAACCTAATTGTTTCTTGTGAACTTGTGTAGGGATTAGAGAAGGATTTTCTTTTAAAATTTCCTTGAATACTTCTAATTGTTGAGCTTGACGCTCAACCTCCTTTTTCAAATGCTCACAATTTTCCATTCATCCTATCATAGAGTACTTCCTTTAGTCAAGGTCATTATTTTATGATTGCCACTTATCAGTAAACTCATTCATTCTATTGTTGAACAGTTGAATTACATCAACAATGGTAGGTCCTTGACTTGACTCACTTGGTTGGAAAGGAGGTTCATTGAATGAGTCATATGTTGGGTATGGACACTCATCATGCTGTTAGAATCTTAAGTTTTGATGAAGACTAAAATATAAAGGATTAGACCAAGTGCCTAGGAAGCAATAGTATACTTAGGATCCCAAGTAAGAGTGCTTCCGGATGAAGATTTACTTCCGGTTAGATTAGGACTTGCGCATGCGGATGAATGCTTTCATCCCCCAGCGTCAGCAAGTAAATAACTAGGGATTTAACTTAGTCCATGAACTTTAGGTGCACAAACCCTAAGACTAAGCTATGGTTCAATCGGAAGCGAAGTTGCTTCCTGTTAGACTTAGACTGGCGCAGAGCGATAGAATAGATATTACTCCAAGCGACAGTGAGTCTACTTCCCCAAGTGAAAGCGCTTCCTGTTAGAATTAGACTGGCGCAGAGCGACAGAATAGATATTACCCCAAGCGTCAGTAAGTCTACTTCCCCAAGTGAAAGCGCTTCCTGTTAGACTCAGACTGGCGCAGAGCAATAGAATAGTTATTACCCCAAGTGTCAGTAAGTCTACTTCGCCAAGTGAAAGCACTTCCTATTAGATTTAGACTGGCGCAGGTTGATAGACTAGATATAACCCCGAGCGTCAGCAGAAATGCAACATCAAGTGAAGTTGCTTCCTATTAGATCTTGACTGGCGCAGACTGATAGAATAGATTTCACCCTAAGCGTCAGTGAATTCACCACGTCAAGTAAGAGTGCTTCCGATAGCTTAGTGACTAGCGCTGAGTGTTGGGATGAAATACACTAAGTGAGAGTGAGTTATAGTGAACCAAGATCCTTCATCTTGTAGTTTTACTTCCGGATGTAAAAATGCTTCCAGATACATCATAGACCAAATCAGAACACAGTCTAAGTAAACTACTCCCCATAGCAAACAAACTTCCCACAGCATGTATAATTCTTATATATATATTGCTATGTTGGACTAACCAGTATGTGCAGAACATGGTCACGCTTCCGGATGCAAATGAGCTTCCGGATGGAAAGACTCTTGACATTGGGACTCAGAGCTTAACACTTGCAGAGCAAGATTACCACTTGCGGATGAAAGATGATCATCCGTCAGCAAGAGTGCAAGAGTAAAAATCACATACTCAGAAGTCAGAATGCTTTTGTCAGAGCAGAGGTGTCAGGACTACTTTTCAGAGATAAAGCAAGTCAACCCTGCTAAGCATTAATGAAGATGTACTTCTCAACGGTAACATAGGATTAACGGCACTATTCAAACGTTCATATTCAACTTGCCACCTAAGCCTATGAAGCCAAATATAAAAGAGACACTCATTCTGAAGAGAAGTATGATGGAAGAAAAAGAGAGAACAGAACAAAGTATCTGATATATCATACTCATCATTCTACACATCTTCTACTACTCTCAGATCCAGATTTGTGATATTTTTCAGAGAGTAATTTTATTGTACTTAAGTGAGTAACATCATCCACTCTTAGAGAGAGTTAGTTTTGAGCTTAAGTGTTTAGCACAATCAGTTCATAGAGTGAACATAGTGTAAACTTACAATTTGTAAGGGGGAGCATTTAGAGGTTGTCTAAATCTCCATAGGTTGCAAGTTAGCCCGTAAAACTTGCATTTGTAAGGTTTGCAGGTGAACCCGGTGTAAAACCTGTGGGTTGTTAGGTGAACCCGTGCTCGTAAAACCTAAAGTGTAAAGGCTTCTCTTGTGCCCGGTTTAAACAAGAATAGTGGATTGAAAATCTCAGGTGGAGCCTGGGGACTGGATGTAGGTCTGGGTGACCGAACCAGGATAAATTTATGTGTGCATAAATTTACATTCAAACATTCTATTTCGCATCACATAACATACTGACTTGTGCACATCACTACTTCGTAAATATTATCACCAAGCACAAGCAGTCTTTCGAAAAGAAGAATCAAAAGATTTAATTTATTCTCTCACCCAATTCACCCCCCCCCTCTTGGGTGACAGCCACGTTTATCATTTGGTATCAGAGCAAGGTCACTTGTTTAAAGGATCCAACGATCTCAAGTGCAAAGACCTAGGCTGATTTGGGTTACAAAATGTGTTTTGAAGGTTTTGATCATACAATCCCACCCGTGTTAGAAAATGCTGATTTTTACTTATGGAAGGGAAGGATGAAAAGTTTTATACTATCCACTGATTTCAAAATGTGGGATGTTTTTGAAAAGGACTCTGATTTCAAACCAAAAGTAAATTGGACAGAAGAGGACAAAAGCTTATTTTACTTAAACCTTAGAGCAATGCAAATTTTGCACAAAAGTTTATCTGACAATGATTACCAGAAAATTAAACATTGCTCTAGGGCTATAGATATTTGGAACACTCTTGATACTATGTATGCTTCTAACCAATTTCTTGATGATAAGGCTGTCCAAAGCTCACTATGTGCTCCGTGTGAATCCACCGTTGATGAGCTACTGGATGGTGATGTAGTAGAAGCTAGTATCAGCAAAGAGAGAGTGGATCTCCGCCTAGTAGATTCAGAAGCTGAAGAAAATGAGGTACCTAAACTTGAAACTTCTGAATTGCAAGATATGTATAATGAGCTACATGTTGAATTCTGTAAACTTGCAAAAGAAATTCTAGGCTTAAGAAAAAGGAATAGGGAACTTGAGGAACTTATTCCTTCTTCTACAACCAAGGAGTCCAAAGTCCCACTCATAAAAGAAGATTTTTCGAAAGACCCTGAGATTTCAAAAGTTAATAAACATAGAGTCTTTGAAAAGAAAACTGACCACCATAATAGTGATAAGAAATCTGATTCTGAACATCATCCCATTATCTGTCATTATTGTGGTAGAACTGGTCATATTTCTCACACATGCAATTTTAAGAGAAATTTAAATGTGAGAAATAAATATATATGGATCCCCAAAGGACAAGTAAGGTCCAGCGCTAACTATGTAGGACCCAAGTACAAATGGGTACCAAAACTCCCTTCTAGTGCCTTACCTGTGCAGGAAAGATCAAGAGTTCCTCTTGTCCCAAAGAAGAGAACTCGTGGTGATGTCACTACTGCAACTACCTGGTTCAATCATAAGAAGCAGTGCGCTACCACAAGGAACAAAGACCTTGTCTCAGGGATAAGCTATCACAGAGTTCCATTCAACTATCCTGAGAAGGACAAAAGAGAGAGGATGTCTCAACTCACATGGAGAAAACCTGCGAATCCTGTCTCTCCTAAGAAAGTGCTTCAGGCCAAGGATAAGTATAAAAGATCTCCTTGGGTAAGCAAGGGATTATTTAAGGTTGAAGCATGCAACAGTAAAATCTCCTATGCAAATGTAAGATGGACTTATTGAGATTTTACATTAAGCATCATAAGCATGAACATGATATGGCTTATAAGATATTTCACACAATGTTCATACTATACATGCTATCTATGACTATCATTATCAGAAGCCATGTGCATATAGTCATAGTTGATTCGCAATGCTATATTCATAGTGAATAATTCTTAAGTGCATAAGAATCACATACTTCCTACAAACTGACCAGTCAGATCCAAGGTTGGAGACTGAAAAATGGGAAAGAGAAATCATTTGCTATTTTGTAGGAAAGAAGGTACGAAGGAACAACAATTTTCATGATCATACCTGATCAGAGCAATGTATCAAATCTGAATGAGTTGTTGTTCATACTGGGCTCCGAGAGCTACTGCTCCTGAAATTGAGAAGATCAAACAAATTCTACTTGACGCAAATATGGCTTTAGTTATGAAAGCTTGATCGCTGTGGATGCACAAGAGAGAACATCAACGAGTCATTCAAAGTTAAATCTTAAGTAAGTACCATCGGAAGCAAAACTACTTCCGGATGCTCTCGTGCTGACGCTGAATAACTACTCAAGGCAACCAGGAGCGTCTGTCCAACCGGAAGCAAAATCACTTCCGAATACTCTTTTGCTAGCGCTGGATGATAATTCAATATGATCAAGAGCGCCAGTGTCAGACCAAGGGACACACCACTTCAGAAAACGTTTCAACTTCCTCTATGAAACGTTGTGTCTTCTCTGAAGCAACACGTGTCATCAGGTGTGTCGTTCCAACTTAAAAACTTACGTTACCCAATGTGTGAAAATTTGAAAGACTATACCCATTCTATCCTCAGAAGCTTTACCTATAAATAGATGTAACTTTTTCACCTTCACTTTTTACTTGCATTATTTTCACACGCATCTTTTCTCTGAAAAATTTACTTCATCTTCTTCATTGCATTCTTCATTTTTACACACTTCTCGCATTTCATCTTTATTTTCACAACATTCATACAAAAAAAAATGGCCGGTACGAATGAACCCAACCCAGTCATCCAGAAAACCTCTTCTTCTAAGAAAAATAAATCGAAATCTGGGAAATCCTCTCACAGACATTCTGGTAAATCTGGGCACCATAAAGAACAACATGAAGAACATCATGAACGCCAAGAAGGTTCTGGGCAATCACGGGGACAGGGTGAAGACGTTCAGGGTCAGTCTGAAACCTCTGGTAGAATAGAACAGGCAGTGGGTTCTGAACAAGAGCGGGATGCTCAGGGAAAGGGAAAGAAGAAGAAGGTTCATTTTTCTGAGGAGCCTTCCTCCAAGAGGCAGAGGGTTGAGGAAGAAGATGATCTCACAGTTTATAGAGATGGGGCTTTGGAGAGTGTATCCGCCAAATTTGAGACATCCATTCCCATCTTCAACCATGGCCTGTTCATCAATCTGGACAAGTTGGATGAACTAGGGTTTGCTCATCTGCGCCCTTACTTGGAAAAGTATATGCCTTGGCTGGGCATCAACCAGGACTACAACGTCAACGTCCTGCGAGTCTTTTGCCAATCCCTCTCAGGCAGAGCTAAGTACAGGAAGGTGGATGGGAAAGAGCAAGTCCACAAACTCTCCTTCACTGCCACTGTAAGAGGAAGAACCTTCAGGTTCACTTGGAGAACCTTGAATGAGATGATGGGAATCACAGAAGAGGATATGAATGAATGGATCTACCCTGAGTCTCACAAGTACAGCAAGGAGGAACTCGAGGAGTTGTATGGCACCAACAGCAAGAAGGTGTCCAAGATGTCTGATTCTAACAGGCTCTTGTACTACGTCTACTCCCGGATAATGACTCATAAGGGAGGCAACTTCAACGAATTCACACTGCTGGACAACCCTTGGTTCCCTAGACTCCTCTCGCTCAAGCCTTTCAACCCTGGGCAGTTGATATGCCTAGAGCTTCAGCGCTGGTTAAGCAATGACAAGTCAGGGTATCTTCCCTATCCCACCATCATTGCCTTCCTTCTTGAGAAGCATCTGATCAAGGCTACATCTGCTGTGGAAGAAGAGAATGTCAAGTGTAGGCCTGTGGGAGCAACCAATGTGGCAAGGATGGGGATCAAGTATTTCAAGCCTCCTAAGCCCACTCGCTCACGCTCACAAGCCAGTAGTGCTTCTGGTACTTCAGCTCCCTCTGCATCTGGAGCAGGCGATCAGGAAGTTGACTCTCATGCTGGGCCAAGCCGTAGTGCAAGGGTTCCAGCTTCTGTTAGGGCCTTTGCAGAGGACATAAAGGAAGAGCTTCTGTTTAGACTGACTGATTCCTTGGTGGGTCCTCTCCGTGTTGAATGTGAAGCTGGCTTCCACCACCAAGGGGAGCGAATCCAACGACTTGAGGACAGAGTAGGACAACTCGAGAATCACCTTGCCAGGGTGGATGCAAAATTAGACCTCATCCTCCAGCACCTACAAATTCCCCAACCCTCATCACAAGGTAACTTACCACCTCCTCCTCCTCCTCCTCAAAACCCTCCTCCTCCTCCGCCCAACACTCAACAACCTCAGCCTCCACCACAAAATGACCAACAAGCCCCACCATCACCCAACAATGACCAACAATCCCAACCTTCACCTACCCATGACGACCAAACCCAAGACTCACCTCACAACTCTCCACGCCATTCTCCTAGAAACTTCTCATCCTCACCTTCCTCATCCTCATCCTCACCCATTCCCACACGACCAGGTGCCCCTACACGCTCTCCACTCCGCTTCTCCAACCCTACCCATCCAAGCCCTAGACCCATAGGATCTGAAACAGCCATTCACCCCCTCAGCCAACCATACGGCGAGTATCCCCGCCTTCAACCACTCTCCGATGACCATTTACCCTTTACCCCTGACTCCGCTAACTACAAAGAATACTCCTCCACTCATCCTTATGGGGATATCTTTGTCACCACCAGCTGCTTCCCCGACCCTCCTCAAACTCCTGAACACCTATCTTCTCCCACATCCTCCACCTCTACCCTCTCACCCTCCCCTCCCAAGAAATTTGGTCCTGAACCACCTCCATCCTCCTCCACATCCACTCCATCCCTGGCACTCACCCCTGTTGATGATGACAAAAGGGGGAGAAATGTTATGTCTACTCTTCGCCTAAGTATGGCCACAAGGGATGTTCTCAGCCAGCCTTCACTCTGGATTGATGAAGATATCACGGCCGCCCTGCGTCGTGCATATGAGTCTCAGAGGCTGAGTGGTGCAGAGAGCCTTATAAGAGGAGAGGCCCTCCGTTTCCTGAAGCAGAAGAGAACAGCTGAGCAAAGATCACATTTGGAGATGGTTGTGTTTGGGCAGAATGAACAATCCTCACAATCTGAGTCATCATCAGAGCCTCCTCCAAATAAAACAAGTAGAGAGATGGTTGAGGAGATCATAATGAAGTGGGGACTGAAGAGACCCAACCATCTTCCCATTGTGATAGCCAAGCCTGTTCCTGCATCCTCTGGGCAAGAGTCTGAGATCCCTTCATCTGAGCAATCTTCTGATCCTCCTCCCTCGTCTGAGCCAGCTGCCAGATTCAGTGCACCCAGAAAGAAGGCCGTTGCTAGGAAACGTGCCAGAAAGTTAATTGCCACCACTGAATCTGATGAGTCTGAGGAGGAGACTCCATCTGACCTACCTGAGCAAGGAACTTCATCTGCTCCGGTTGTGCAAGAAAATCCAGTGGTCCAAGCGGTTCCAATTCTGAAGGAAGTCAAATTGGAAATTGAAGACATGACTCCTGAAGAATTTGAGAAGTATGGATTCACTGACAAGCTATCCTTTGGTCAGATGGCTTGCCTCGATGCTGAAAGAGCAAGTGCCATGCCCACTCCTCCAATTAGCAAAAGCAAAGGGAAGAGCAAAGGGAAAGGGAAAAGGAAAGCCCAAGAAGTTGAAGAGGATTCCAACTTCTCTGCATGGAATGTGAGAATCCGGGCTGTACACTATCCCAATGGAGAGATCTCCTACTTCGATGATGCTACAGGTTTCCCTGGGTATGAAGAAGTGGAGAACATGAAAAGGGCATACGAGGAGTCCATTGAATCAGAAAGGCTCAGAAGGGAAAAAGAGGAAAAAGAGCTTCAAGAGATCATTGCCCAGATAAACCAGAGTGAGCGTGAGGAAAATGAAGAGAGACAGAAAGAGAGGGAAAAGAAAAAGAGACACAGACTCTAACCCCCAATCCAAATATTTTTGTTGATATTGTTTTCATGCATATCTTCATTCATACTTAGTGAAATTTATTTGTATACATTCTTTACTTGTATATGTTATTTGATTGTATAACTCTGACTTGTAACTTCTGCTTGTCAATAATATTTGTCTGAGTTACTTGCTCTTAACTATTGCTTTTATTCTTCAGCTAATCCTTTCATATGAACTTAATTAATAGAACTAGGTTTGTCATCATCAAAAAGGGGAGAATGTTAGAATCTTAAGTTTTGATGAAGACTAAAATATAAAGGATTAGACCAAGTGCCTAGGAAGCAATAGTATACTTAGGATCCCAAGTAAGAGTGCTTCCGGATGAAGATTTACTTCCGGTTAGATTAGGACTTGCGCATGCGGATGAATGCTTTCATCCCCCAGCGTCAGCAAGTAAATAACTAGGGATTTAACTTAGTCCATGAACTTTAGGTGCACAAACCCTAAGACTAAGCTATGGTTCAATCGGAAGCGAAGTTGCTTCCTGTTAGACTTAGACTGGCGCAGAGCGATAGAATAGATATTACTCCAAGCGACAGTGAGTCTACTTCCCCAAGTGAAAGCGCTTCCTGTTAGAATTAGACTGGCGCAGAGCGACAGAATAGATATTACCCCAAGCGTCAGTAAGTCTACTTCCCCAAGTGAAAGCGCTTCCTGTTAGACTCAGACTGGCGCAGAGCAATAGAATAGTTATTACCCCAAGTGTCAGTAAGTCTACTTCGCCAAGTGAAAGCACTTCCTATTAGATTTAGACTGGCGCAGGTTGATAGACTAGATATAACCCCGAGCGTCAGCAGAAATGCAACATCAAGTGAAGTTGCTTCCTATTAGATCTTGACTGGCGCAGACTGATAGAATAGATTTCACCCTAAGCGTCAGTGAATTCACCACGTCAAGTAAGAGTGCTTCCGATAGCTTAGTGACTAGCGCTGAGTGTTGGGATGAAATACACTAAGTGAGAGTGAGTTATAGTGAACCAAGATCCTTCATCTTGTAGTTTTACTTCCGGATGTAAAAATGCTTCCAGATACATCATAGACCAAATCAGAACACAGTCTAAGTAAACTACTCCCCATAGCAAACAAACTTCCCACAGCATGTATAATTCTTATATATATATTGCTATGTTGGACTAACCAGTATGTGCAGAACATGGTCACGCTTCCGGATGCAAATGAGCTTCCGGATGGAAAGACTCTTGACATTGGGACTCAGAGCTTAACACTTGCAGAGCAAGATTACCACTTGCGGATGAAAGATGATCATCCGTCAGCAAGAGTGCAAGAGTAAAAATCACATACTCAGAAGTCAGAATGCTTTTGTCAGAGCAGAGGTGTCAGGACTACTTTTCAGAGATAAAGCAAGTCAACCCTGCTAAGCATTAATGAAGATGTACTTCTCAACGGTAACATAGGATTAACGGCACTATTCAAACGTTCATATTCAACTTGCCACCTAAGCCTATGAAGCCAAATATAAAAGAGACACTCATTCTGAAGAGAAGTATGATGGAAGAAAAAGAGAGAACAGAACAAAGTATCTGATATATCATACTCATCATTCTACACATCTTCTACTACTCTCAGATCCAGATTTGTGATATTTTTCAGAGAGTAATTTTATTGTACTTAAGTGAGTAACATCATCCACTCTTAGAGAGAGTTAGTTTTGAGCTTAAGTGTTTAGCACAATCAGTTCATAGAGTGAACATAGTGTAAACTTACAATTTGTAAGGGGGAGCATTTAGAGGTTGTCTAAATCTCCATAGGTTGCAAGTTAGCCCGTAAAACTTGCATTTGTAAGGTTTGCAGGTGAACCCGGTGTAAAACCTGTGGGTTGTTAGGTGAACCCGTGCTCGTAAAACCTAAAGTGTAAAGGCTTCTCTTGTGCCCGGTTTAAACAAGAATAGTGGATTGAAAATCTCAGGTGGAGCCTGGGGACTGGATGTAGGTCTGGGTGACCGAACCAGGATAAATTTATGTGTGCATAAATTTACATTCAAACATTCTATTTCGCATCACATAACATACTGACTTGTGCACATCACTACTTCGTAAATATTATCACCAAGCACAAGCAGTCTTTCGAAAAGAAGAATCAAAAGATTTAATTTATTCTCTCACCCAATTCACCCCCCCCCCCTCTTGGGTGACAGCCACGTTTATCACATGCGACCTAAAGAACAATGGGGATCATAGAATTGTACATGTTGTGGTGAGAATGGTTCAAGATGTGAATCATGGTTTTGTAATGGAAGAGGTAATGGAGGTATACAAGGTGGTTCATATGAATAATAGTTAGAGGAGGGGTGGTGTATGTAATGGTTTTGATTATATGATTCATAAGGTGGGGCTTGATATGATTTCGGGCATGGTTGAGAGTATGGACAGTAATTTTATGGGGAAGGACCTTTGAAGCATGGATGATGTTTGGTTGGAGGGGAAGATGAATTCCTACATTGTGATTAATAGGACTTGGAAAAAGAATTGAGAGAGGTCATTACTTTGTAGATCTCTTTAGATAATTCATCCTTAAATGAAGTAATTCCTCTTCCATGGTTAAAGCATATTACTCACTCTCAAGCAAGAAAATATAGTGAACTTTTAAAGTGCTTGAGAACCACAAGAACAAGTTGTGTTCAACAAGAATTTTATAAATCCACAGAACACTAGATTTATTAAATTCTTGACAACTTAGTTGTTCAATCTCAGAAACAAACCAAAAAATAATGGGAATATCCTGAACAAAATAGAACTATAACTTTAGAAGAGGGGAAAATCCTCACAATTAGGTACCATTTGATTTTATTTGCATGCAAATCACTTCTACAAGTTCAAGTGCTAAACAGATTTACAATTGCTCCAATAAAATTCAGCAACAGACTAACATATAAACCTTCATCAAAGTGAGCATGCACAACACAACAACATAAGCATTGAATAGCAGTAACAATGCATCAAAGTGAGCAGCATAAATGACAAAACATATCAGCATTTAGCAGCAGTAAAGAGGAGGGAAAAACATTGTTGTTTGTTGCTGTCATCTTGCTGATTATTTGTTGTTATAGTTTCTGATCTGTAGGGCTATTTTAGTGCTGAATTTACAACTGATCTTGTGCACATTTTGCAGAAAACTTTGTGATTGTAGTGCTGCAATATCTACTGTCATACTGCCCCGATATGTTGCCGCAAATCATTGTCAAATGGCATTGGTTTTTGTTTTTGTTTTTATTTCTTTTCCATGTATTTTTTTGTCAGTTATTGTGACAATATAGCAGCAAAGTTCAGCGGAAAATTAGCATCAAACATTTATAACAGATCACGAAAATTCAGAAACAATTAGTGGCAAATTCACTAAACCTGGACAACAATCTTGCAAAAAGTCCACAAATAATTCTAAGCTATTTTAAGGCTCTCAAATGGCCTAGACAAGTTCCAAGGAATAATAGGGTGTTTGGAAAAATGTCAAACCACTTGAAAAATGCTTAGAACCAAATATGACCACTTGAGTTGTGAAAATGCACAAAGTAGTGATAGAATATTGACCATAATTGCAAAAATGAAGATTTGGGTTTGAAAATTTGCAACAATGATCTAAAAAAGTTCATAACACTAAAAAGTGGTTTGAAGAAATGGATTTGAGAGCGAATTGGTGTGAAATGCAAAAAAATGACCATTCAAGATGCATATAACTACCAAATTTCACTTCAAACCATGAAATTGTGCATTCAAGCCAAACAAACAAGTTTGTGTGGAAGGATAGTACCCACACGCCTGTCTTAACATAGCCGACACAGTGGCGAAACAGGGCACACAAATTTGTTGGGATATTGGCAAAATTCAGAATGCAATGCTTGAAAAAAACTGCAGAATTTTTAAACAAAGCTGTAGAAAGGGAAATGATGATTTTAGGCCACTTGAATCCTCCCCAATGATTGAAACAAGTTAAGAAAAAGTTAGGGAGATTAGAGAAAAACACCCTGCCTAGAAAATGACAACAATCAAATTTGGGCATCAATGTGCTAAAATGATTTAAAGTACACTTTTAAGTGGACTTGAGCACCAAAATTTTGCAGTTGAGTTTAAAAACAATAACAAAGGTCTCCACAAGTCAAAATAGGTAAGAATGACTTTGTTGACTGGTTTACTTGGAAGAATTGGTGATATATCAAATTCTTGATGCACATGAGTGATAAAATAAAGCTAACATTAGGCTAACAATAATTCAACCACATTATTAAAGCACAAACATAATACAAATCACAGTATTAAATTGTAGTAACCAAAACACGACTCCATAAATCAGCAAATCATAATTCTTAGAAACCTAGGTACCATAATATACAATCATAAAGAGATTAAAACTGAAACTAAGGAAAGAGGAAACTTCCTAGTGGATCAAGGAACTCCAACTAGCTTCAACAATCATCGAGGAACCAAGGATTAGCTGCTCATGACATTGGGATTACCTCCATCAAAGTAAATCCCACTCTTGCCCATCAACAGAGATCTGAGGTGAAGACAATTATAGTGAATGGGTTTTCGGACAATGGAGACGGAATGGAGAAAGGGAACGGCTGACGACAGCGAGTGGCAGAGATGGGTGGCGTTGACGATGGTGGATGAAGTAGATGAAGTGACAAGAAGTGTTGTGCGATGTATGTATCTCCCCATTCAAAATGTCGGGTCTTACCATATTAAGGGTGTGAAAAATGCCTTAAGGGCATTTTGGGTGCATCAATTAAAACCCTAGATCTAAGGGTTTAAATAAGATATCCAAGTGAACTTCCAAACAAGGCCCTTACTTTTATAATCTACATTTAGAAAAATAGAAAAATAACTCCATAAACAAGAAAAATAGGGACTCAAGTTGATGGTGCAAGTCTTGCAATGAGGAATTATAAATTGGAATCACCAAGATCACAATGGTTGAAGGTGAATGTAGATGGAGCCTTTTCTCAACTAACAGACGCAATAGTGTGTGGCGGTAATATTATTTGCAGGGAAGTTCCAATATGGGATTATGCAGCGATTAGAGAATGAAAACTCATGGTCGATAGAAATATATGCTTGTTATTCTGGTATGAAATTAGCTTGGGCTATGGGTCTAAGAAATGTAATGCTAGAAACTGATTCTACGAATAAGATTGATCTTGTGAACTCATATCTAAATGATTGCCTTATACATGCGAACCAGCTGAAGGAGATGATCGACAAGTGTTAATGTCTTGGAATCCATACATTTTAGCATGATTCACTTGCACTACTACAGATTGTCCCTATACCAGCGCACCTTTACATGCGCTCAACAAAAAACGCAGGTATTGATATGCTATACATGCGTTTTATGTACAGAGACAACCTATACATGCGCTTTATGAAAGCGCATGTAAAGAAACAACCTATACATGCGCTATTTGTAAAAGCGCATGTAAAGATAAAACATATACATGCGCTTTATGTGCTTTACATAAAGCGCATGTAAAGAGAAAACCTATACATGCGCTTAAAACGCATGTATAGGATTCTTTTTTAATTAAAAGAATAAGGGTAACCCCAAGCACTTCCCATCCCTTCTTCATTTTGAGCACCCTCCGTTCTCTCACCCGACAACTCCCTTCCCAAAACCCTAACCCTAACTCAAACCCAATCATTCTCTCACCCGACAACTCCTTATAAAATCAATTTCTCTTCCTCATCCTGGGATCATCATCGGCATTTCACTTGAACACCTTGCAAAAACTGAGTTTTCTCTTCTATCTCTCGGTCTCTCCCTCTCCGGCGACAAAAGCGCCGATTTCCGGCGGAGCAAGCGGCCATTCACGATTGTAATGGCGAAATCAAGTTCAGGTGATCTTCCTCTATATTTCTATACCCATTTTTTTTCAGTTTATGTGATTTTGGGAGAGAGGCCGAGTGGAGTTTCTGTTTTATAGACAATAACCCATTAAAATAAAATTAAGGTTTCAATCTAGAGGATAAAGGGATGGATTTGGGTAGTATGTTAGTATCTGACTGAAAAACCCCAAGTTTGGGTACAATAGTTCGACATGTTTGGGTTTTTCTAAGGTTTTAAAACTTTAAATTTCTGATTTCGTAAGTTCAATGGAGTTACTAAGTGGTCTAGCATGTTTAATTATTAGAGTCTTCTTTGACTAGTTGTGAAATGTGATTTTCTTCCTTATTTTGTGGTCTGAATCGAGTTTGGTGGTTTAAGGTGATTTATTTGTGTGATTTTAAAGTTTTTGCTGCAACTACTGTTATGGCTGATTAGGATGAAATAATAGAGAAAGCTAGAGGCTTTAAGAAAATGGGAAGTTTTGTGTCTATGTTCATTCTTCTTTCATGTTTGGAATTTTGATGCATATAAGGTGTTTGCAAAAATGTGTAAAAGAAGAACTTGGTTGAGTTATGATTGTTGAGGGCTATATTGTGAAAGCTATCATGTTAGAATCTAAATACATAAACTAATACGTACATATATGCATATAAATTGTTTTTGCTGGAAGTGCTTGCTTTACTTGGATATTGTTAAGATCGAATTTAGTTGAAACACGGGATAGTTTTGAGAGTGGAGTTGGAAGTAAAAATTGTTTTTGAGGTGTGGTTTAAATCTGTAGTGCATGGGTTAATTTTCAAATTTGTAGTGCATGGGTTAATTTTCATGGTTAATTTTCACAAATGGATATACAAGGAACCAAATGATGATCAAGAAATCAACTTCATGTCAACGTGGCACAGTTCTGCAGACTTTGTTAGCTGCAAAATCCCGTCTTGTTCATCATTTATCATTAACATTAAGAAATTATGAAGCAGCATCATCGAATTCTTGCTTCTGTTCATAGTGGAAGGTAATTTTCATGGTTTGTTTGTTTGTTTTAGATTGAATTTAGTTATTTAGATTACATGCTCTGCATTTATATGTTGGAAGTGAGAATATTGTAGCTGAAGAATATAATTGAAGGTTGGTTTTTGATTTTTTATTTTTTTTGCTTTTTTTTTGTGTGGAATGATGAACAGCATTGAGGAAGCTGAAGCTTCTCATGTTTATAGCTACAAACATAGTTTTAGAGGGTTTGGAGCTAAGCTGACTGATGAGCAAGCGTCTCAGATTTCAAGTAATTCATAGTCATTTTCTTATCTTGTTTTAGTTATATGTATTGTGGTGTGGGCCTCAAGATTTAATTAATTAATTAATGATATGAATGTTTTAATTAATTGATAGAAATGCCTGGAGTGGTTTATGTGTTTCCCAATTCTAAAAGAAGGCTACATACTACTCATTCGTCGGACTTTATGGGTCTTCTGGATGATCAAACTATGGAGGTTCTTGTGTTCTCCCTAGAAACCAAGCAAACATAATTGTTGGTTTCATTGACACTGGTGAGCACTTAGCATTCTTACCTTTCACAGGAATTGTTATCATGATTACTTATCTTGCTCCTTTCCAAGTATAATACACACACATTTTTTGTGCATTATTTAGTATCTAAACACTTGGTTGGTTTATTATAATCATTTTTGTCTGTTTAATTTATTTTGGATCAAGGTTGCATGTTAAATTTTAGAGTATTGTTTAGAGCCTGGTCCGTTTTTTTTTAAAAAAAATTAATGATACAGTACATTGATTTATATATCATTGCACCTGGAAGCATTTTGGTTTTTTTCTTACATTCTCTTTCCATGCTCCTTTTTTTGTTTTTCACGTTTTACTTTTTTCCCATTGTGTTTCTATTGCTTTTGTAGTCTCAGGTTATCTATATAGGTCTTTTGAAACTACCATTCATGTGAAATGACACCTTCAATGATGAAGAAGAGCTTAGTGAAGGAATTAAATCATAGAAAAGTGTTGTGGGCTATTATAGTGGAGGTGACAAGGAAATTGGGTGTGCACAAAAATTCACCTCCATTTTCTATTTGAAAAGTCAGAGTGATGCTTCTAGGTTAGAGGGTTTGTTCCAATATCCTATTTAATTTGGCCAAAAAAGTCATCTTTAATTTTATAGGATTACATGCTACCACCTGATTTAACCTAACCATGCATTTGAAAAACTCACATTAGTTTCTACTTCACTTTTTCATTTCTGATTCATGTCAAATTACTTTTTGGTTTTTTGTCAGTTCTGTTTTGCTATCACCAATATGAGGAAGTTTTTTGATTATATACAACTTCCACATCTTAACATTGCCTCATATGCTGCTGCAACGTTCAAGGTTGGTATCATCTTAGTGAATTTGTGAAGATAGATATTTACTCTTATTTTCAATGAATTCTGTAATACCATTAATTCTCTCATGGTTGAGAAAAGACTAAATAATGGTATAATTTTGTTTATAGGGGTTGGGGCTAACAATGGGGTGTTGATCAAAGGAGGAGATGACCCTAAAACGAGCTCAGATGGTGAAGTACATTATATTTGATAAAACCGGCACTTTGACTCAGGGAAAAGCTAGCTTTACAACTTAAATTGTGGTTACTATGTGATGAAATTTATTAAGGACATAGTAACACATGACCAATTGGAGGTGCCTGAATTTGTAAGTTTATTATTGCACATGACATATATAGTCTTAACTTACAAAATTGTTGTTGACTTGTTATTTAAAGTGAATTGTCACATAAATATGTTTATTATGTCCATTAACTCAGTATTATGAAGATTGTCGATCATCAAAGTTATCTATGGAGGAGGTGAATGATCTCATTGAAGAGTGGTGCAAGTATGTTTTCCCTATTGCTCATCCTATTATTCAAAATTTACATCCTTCTTAGAGTTTCATACATCTAAGGAGGAAGTGGGAGTATGACACTTTTGATAGATGAACTAGTTGGTTATTTAACCTAAATGTCTTTTGTTGGTACAACTTTGATGTGTATTTTGGCTGGTACAAATTAGATGACTTTTGGTGCTACAAATTAGATGTAAATTCTGATTGAGATATGTGGATGACTTTTATATTACATGTAAAGTAGTTCTTGTTAAAGGATTTTGGTTATTCTGGCTGGTTGAGTATATTATATTGTGCAGGTAGCAATTTAACTGCCAAAAAGCAGGAAAACGAATTATGATAAATGAAAAAAAAAAATAACTTATACATGCGCTTATGGCGCAAGCTCATAAGCGCATGTAATAAATACATATTTACATTCGCTTTTAATACAAAAGCGCGTGTATATATATATATATATATATATATATATATATATATATATATATATATATATATATATATATATATATATATTTACATGCGCTTTTATTACAAAAGCGCGTGTATAGATATCTATTTACATGCGCTTTTATTACAAAAGCGCGTGTATATATATATATATTTACATGCGCTTTTCTGACGATAAAACATATGTATAAGTATAGATATACATGCGCTTTTACAAGCGCATGTAAATCCTTTCCCGGCGAGGCCATTGCCAGCGTTTTTTAAGCGCATGTAAAGGCCAAAATAAGCGCATGTAAAGGGGTTATTCTGTAGTAGTGTTGCTTTTATATACACTTTTTGGAGATTTTATACATATTTTAGAGGTTAAACTATAGGAAGGATGCATTATACATTTGGTTGCACATTTATTTCTCATTTTTTCAAAGTTGTTATTTTGCAAGGTATTTTTGTATTAGGAAATTGAAAGCATATATTTGAGAAGTTAAAGATGATTGAGGAGCATGCTTGTAGCATTCTATTTGCAAGAGAAGAGGTTAATTTTGCAAGAAAGAATTTGAGCCACAACATGGTTTTATGCATCTTTTGAGTCGTGGTCCAGCGACACAATTTTCTACCACTGTTTTGTGGTGCTGCACAGTCGCCACACTTGGTTTTTATAGTCCATTTGAATTTATGATTTTTTCCTCATGTATTATATCAAATTGAATATTTTAGGGGAACTAAGTTTGTGACCTGTTAATTGCATGGGTAGTGTGTTGGGGAGACTATGTGTTCATTTAAGTCTTTGCCGGAGGCCGATGACATGTTTATCGTTATACAATATGCCTGTCCCATACTACCCAAAGTTGGAGGTACGTCGTTTGTGGCTCTCGTGGTTGTGGCTTGCTTAGGTATTATGGTAATTAAAATTTTGTTTGTTGCCTTTGTTTTGATGGTAATCCAACCTACTCTGTCTGATTTCTCTGATGCAACACATGTTTTCTTTGACCCCATGTTTCCTGGTCCTTCGCCACATAGCAGAGATTCTGGGTGAATATGTTGTTGGTTCTACTGTTCACTCTCCAAAGTAAATCGCTTGGGAAGGTATTGATGTTTGTTTCAAAAGTTAGATGTTGTTGCGTTTATTTTGGGTATAGGTCCTGCCAAGTATGTTGCGTAAGTGATGTTACCAAAATTTTTCCGTAAGTGTACGAATTGTAAAATAGTAAAATCATGGTCAATCCCACAGAGACTAAGAAAATTACTACTTAGGCACTAGATTTCCTACTTTCGTTTAAGTTGAGTAAAACAAGAGAATTGATTTTATAAGCAGTGAAAAAGATTAATTATGATCTAAGAAAAACTACGTCAACACAAGTGAAATTCACGAATCGAAAGATCAACCTAGAGTAACTAATCTCTTATTTGCTTCTTAGATTTTATTCCTACTAAAATTAATTATGAATTAATCAAAGGGAAATTTAATTAGAGGTCCCTCACAAGGGAGTTAATACTGGAAAAATCCCAAAAGTTGAAAATATTAATGTAGGGTCCCAAGGGACCTCACATTAATATATTTGAAAAGTGAAAAGACAATTTTGCCCCTAGCCTTAAAAAAAATTTACCTCCTCCCCCCACCCACCCCCTCCCCCCTCCTCCCTCACCCACCCCCCTCCAGCCGCCCCTCCAGCCGCCCCCACCCTCCCCCCCACCCCCCTCCCCCCTCCAGCCGCCCCCCTCCCCCCTCCCCTCTAGCCCCCCTCCCCTCTAGCCGCCCCCCCACCCTCCCCCTCCCCTTCAGCCCGCCCCCCCACCCTCCCCCCTCCCCTCCAGCCGCCCCCCCACCCTCCCCCTCCCCTCCAGCCCGCCCCCCCACCCTCCCCCCTCCCCCTCGAGCCCGCCCCCCCACCCCCCTCCCCCATCGAGCCCGCCCCCCCACCCCCAACCTCCCCCCTCGAGGGTGGGGGAGAGGAGGGAGGAGGGTGGGGGGGGTTGGGTGAGGGAGGAGGGTGGGGGGGTAATTTTTTATTAAGGCTAGGGACAAAACTGTCTTTTCACTTTTCAAATATATTAATGTGAGCATTAATATTTTCAACTTTTGGGACTTTTCCAGTATTAACTCCCTTGTGGGGGACCTCTAATTAATTACCCCCTAATCAAATTAGCTAATTTAGAGTACTAGTGTCTATAAATGTCTTTCGGTTTCCATTTATATCCTTAATTACCCAGATTAATTATGCAATTTCTTGCACTAATTTACTAGGTCTAATTTAAACTGGTACCACTCTAATGTGACTATGTAGGGCTTCTAGGTATATGTCTATCCTAGTCGCAAATCAGATTAAAAATCTAATCCTACACTATCTAATCTCATGGTCTATCTAAAATTCCCTCTTTCAAGTCCAATTCTAAATTCCCTAAACATGTTCAATGATGGCCAATCACTAAACAATAAACAATAATATCAAGATTAAATAACTAAATTAAATTAAACATAACTAATAGTAGGAAATAAAATATCTAAGAATTAAATAAGTTCATAGTACTCTATGTTGAAAAAGAAATTTAGCCAGACATAGGGTTCATATCCATCCCAATAAACATTGAAAATAAATCTGAAACCATAATGATAATTAAAGTTCTAAAGAGATAGATATTTATCCTTACCAAACACCACAATTTTCTCCAAACAAAATTGAATCAAATCAGTAAATCAGCAAGGAGGCAAAACAAGAGCTACTCCAGAACGTTGATGTGATTGTATGGATGATAAATGATTGAGAAAGAATGGCACCACGAAAGACAAGATATGCCTTTTGAATTTTCCTCCTTCCCCGGCTAGCGTGCGTATGTTTGTTTGTGAATGAATATTGAATTCCTTGTGTTGTGTGTGCGTGAATGCTCCTGTAGGTGCTTTACTTCCTTTCTTCCTTTGACTCGCATGTTGCGTGCTTCTCTCCCTTTTGTTTTGCGTGCGTGTCTATGTGTGTTTAAACTCCTGCACTTCCTTTCTTTCTTTCTTTTAACTCGTTTCTTTCTCCCGTGTGCGTCCGTGATGTGTTCTCTCCCATGTGTGTGTGTCTATATATATATATATATATATATATATATATATATATATATATATATATATATATATATATATATATATATATCAGTAAAATCTCCAACTGCCTCCTTCTTTTTCTCCCATTTTTGTTGACTAGCTTGCATGAATATCTCCTGCATGTTGGCTGGGGCCTGGGTGTGTGCTTTACCAATTTGAAGAGTTCAAACTGTGAAGAGTTCAAATTGTGCCATTTAATTTAAAATCTGCACACACCAAAGTTATTAAGGAATAATAATATAAATATTTTATTTATTTTCCTTTGTTTTAATTTCAATAAATAAATTCCTAAACATTATTTCACTTCCAAATATTTTTAATTCTCAGCAAATTTATTTATTTTTAACTTGATGACTCCCAAAAATGTAACCAAAACATATAACAAAATATAATAAATTTAGGGAGTCATCTGATTGGACCGAAATTTATATGTTTAAGCATGTGCATTTGAGCTTAATTAGTGTGATTTAATTGATATATTTGATCATTATTGGCATATATTATTGTGCATGCTTATTGGAATTAATTGGTGAATATTAGCCTTTTTACTTGCATTTTTAAGAAACCAAGGGTATTTTGGTCATTTTGACTATTTCATGATATTTTATTGTAGGGGGGTCCCACGTGGACCCCACACACCCTTGGTGGAGCTTTGGTGGAGCTTATGTGGCAAGGAGGAGGCTATATGACAAGGCATGTGACATAAAGCAACAATTACCATTTTTGGTAAAAGGACAAGGCACTTTTGGAAGCATCTTACTAAAAGAGGAAAAAATGGCTCCAAGTTCAAATTCAGATTTGGAGTTAATGGAGAGCTTCATTAAGGGCAAAAGGGGAAGCACAATCACTTGGAGAAAAAGGAGGGACCTTTAGAAATGCATGGAGTCAAGATCAAGACCACATTCATCCTCACTTTTCACCAAATACCAAAAATACCCCTCCTCCCTTCATAAACATAACCTCGGCCAAACCTTCCTTCACTACCACCAAAATATCTTTTGACAACTCATAATCCCTACTTGACAGCTCATCAACCCCCTTTGCCAACTCATCATCTAACTAACCCACATACTTAATCCCAACTAACTTCATTTTTGACATATCCTTCCACTTTCACTTTCTCTCTTCTCCAAATTCTCTCAACTCCATCTTCATCTTCTTCATCTTCTTCACTTTGTTCTTCACCTCCATGGCCACCATAACCTCACGCCTTCCTCCATCCTCCATCTCCATGAGCGGCTAGACGTCCTCTCCTCTCTCTCCAAAGGAATGTGCTTGTAGAAATTCAACATTTGGCCTCATGTATTTGTGATATACTCTTTTAGGTTTCAAGCTAGATGTAAGTTTTTGCCTATGTATGACTTCGATTTAGGCTTGTATAGGTTAGAATACCTTGATTGAGGTGTTCTACTTAATTGTGGCTTGGAATCTCTCTTTTGTGTTTAGCTCATGAAAACCTAAAGCTATACGTTTGTAATTTCATGACATATATGTGTGCGATTAGCTTATATGTGTGTTTGTGGAATGAATGTTTTTCTTAGGTGCTTGATTAGTATCTAATGTTGCTTAAGGTATGAGTTCAACTTGAAAGAGCATTAGGCTTGGTTAACCTAATTAAACTGTTTTAGATTTCTTAGATTTAAGAGATCTTGAGAATTTAGTTAGATTATATCAAGTGTAACAAATATATGAGGTCCGATTAACCAAAAGCACAAAGTACTTTGGAGAGGGAGGTAATTCGCAATTCATTCCTTCACTCTTTTACATTCGGCTAGTAGTTTCTTTTAGTTAGGTTTAATTAGTTGTAAACATAAAAATCACTCTCCAACTGTTTGTTAAATTGCGTGACTTAAGTTGCCTTTTACTTGCAAGAATTCACCTAGATCGTGAGAAGACCTATACTCACCGCTATTCTCTTAGTGGATTTGAGTGTTGAATTGTATTGATTAAATCTTTAAGGCGACATAAAGGTTAAATCATCATCAGTAAGTGTAAGTTGTTTTTATGTGTGTGATTAGGCACATTTTATATGTCTATGAATGTGCATTTGTGGATTAATTAGTGGACTTAATTGAGTAATTGAATTATTATTGATATTTTAATGCACATGTGTTTTATGTAACATGTTTGAAATATTGCTTTAGTTGCTTGAATTACAAGTCATTTTTTGAGCCTTTTGTTTCCATTTTTAAGTGTAGGGGCGAAATTGGAAGACCCATGGATGCATTTGGTGGCATTTTGTTGAATAAAAGGCAAGGAAGGAGTAAGAGGACAAGGGATTACCATTTCTGAAATCAAGTGAATTGGAGGGATTTGAAGCATTTTGAAATACTTTCATGAAAGAGCAAAAAGAGCTTAAAGCAAAGAACACATGTGAAATTGTTTCTATCACATACCCATCCACATTCACCCCATTTCTCATTTACATTTAATTTCATTTTCATTTTACTTTCATTTTCATTTCACTACATCTTCATTTTCGGCCAACACCAATATTTCACTCATTCCTTCACTTTCCATTGAATTCATTTATCTTCTTCTCCATTGTCTCTCTTTTTTACTTCCACACCTTCATTGGCCAAACCCTAGACCACCATTTCCATCTCCATTCCCGAGTTTCCATGGCCATCTTCTCTCCATTCCACTTCATGTTCTTCATCCTACACATGTGTGGCTAGGCATTTTCCTCTTCCTCTCCAAGATGAAGCTTTGCATACAAGATTAGAATTCAAATTCGACCAAGGCTTGTGTTTATATTGTGTTCATGAACTCTAGATTTATTTGTATCTTTATATATATATCCTAGATCTTTGGTACATTTAGGTTAGGAACTTTGGAGTCAAATTCCTACTCTATTGTAGAGCTTATGATTGTTCATCTTGTGCTTGACTGAAAAATTGTTGTTGAATTTTGTGTAGTTCTTTGCTCTTTTATCTAGAACGATTGTTTGGTTAATTGAGTGGAGACTGAATGATTTTACAACTCAAAGAGTGTTTAGTTGTGTGCAACAATTAATTAGACATGAGATGTTTATATTGTTGAGTTAGTTAGCTTAGTCAAATGATTTCTTGTTTAACTTGGAGTCAAGAAACTAGATTTCATTTAGCTAGGTTTAATTAGCTTATTACAAACATCTACGGCTAATTAATCTTGTTATGCGAAGTGAAGCTTGGAGAGGAGGACCTTGATTCTTCAATTTCATCACACTTTTCTTTGTGTTAGCTTGTTTAGTTGTTTTAGCTTTGTAGGTTGTTAATTGCAAAATCAAAACCTCAACATCATTGTTAAATTGTGTGGCATTCTAACTTGAATTATGTGAGGAATAAGCAAATTGTGAATTGACCTTGCACTTATGATAAAGATCATGTCATGGACAATGATAGGATGGAAGACCAACATGCTAAAAAATCCAAGAAAGGTGATCACAATATTAGAAGCCCAACAAGAAGATGTCCAAGGCCCATGTGGTGTCCATATTGAAAAAATCACTCCTTTGGAGGACATGCAAGAGTGACTCGTTGACCAAGTCAATAAAAATCAAATATGATTGCATTTAATTTTATTTGAGTCTTTTATTTTATTTCCAAAAAATAAGGCATTAGGTCATTGAATGTATTAGATTTTCTTTTTCATGTTTTTCCTATTTTGAAAAGCTGACTTTTCCTTCAAAAAAGAGTCATCTTGTTTTTAGGAAGGTGCAATTCAAATTGGTTTTTTTAATTCTAGAGTATTATATTGTTGCCTATAAATAGGCTTTACCTTACTACAATTTTAGAACATAATGGAATAAATTGAGAATTTGTTTCTCTTGTGTGAGCTCTGCTCTCATCTTTGTATTCTTTTGAGAATACTAGACTTATCAAGGGTTAATCATCCTTGTGGTGTCTTGTGGCTTGACTTATCAAGGGTTGATCATCCGTGTGGCGTCTTAGGGTTGTAAGAGACGGGTACTCTCCTTCCCATCGATCATCCGATTCCTCTAGGGTTGTAAGAGACAGATACTCTTCTTCCCATCGATCATATCATCTGGTTCATCTTCTCTTGTCTTCTAGCCAATCCGGACACGCTAATCCATCAACTTACTACTTTCTACTAGTAGTTTGCTAGTCTTCTTTGATTAACCTAGGCGACATAGGTTAAATCAGTGTGTTGCTATGTTATGCAAAGATTTTTGTATGTATTCTGTTTTACAAAGCTTGTGAAGATTTTTTTCCAGCTCCCGTTCATTTTCATATCACAAAAAAATTTCCCCCCAAATTGTTTATACCCCGTGGACACTGTCCTATATCGGCAAGACAAAAAGACTCATTATAGTTGGAAAGTTTAGTTCTTTCCTTCCTGTGACGCCATTTTCTACCCTTAGGTTTCACTATTTTTATGTTCTTTGCCTCATATGCTTGTCAATGCAAGATTTTGCTCTGCATCCATTAACAGATGAATTTCAAGGTCGAAGTTTGTTGCATCATGGATTGTCTGTGCTTCATCTCGCTCCTCTGTCCTTGCTGCCTCTGCAGTTAAAAGATATGGAATGGCTATCGTATAAACCTCGTTGTATGTATAGATTATGCAAATTAGTTCATTCGTTAAATTAGGAATGCTCATGAGTATATGCAATTTATATTGTTTGAAGGTGTTTCCATATTCTTCGTAAGAATCAAACATTTCCCACTTCGCCTTGTGTTTATTGATGAAGTCTTCCTTCTTCAATAGATGGTATACACACCACACTATATCATAGGTTGGGCTCTTTCCACTTTTTTGACCCAAGACATTTAGATCTCTGGCACCAAATGCCCATTCCTTCCATTGAAGTTGTGTGCTGGTGTGTTCCATGCCTTTGTGACTGGGCATGATATGTTAGTTGTGTTGCTATTTTCCCTAACCATATTCGAATGCTGAAAACTCATCTTTTGCGCCAATAATTAACAAATGTCTTAAATTTCTCTTCGTTAAAAGGTTCTGGAACAAGAAATGCTCCCTCCATTTTGTTGTTGTTCTGTTTCCACAAAGACCTGTGTATTGGCCTACTTTTCCTCATGTGTATGGTGGTTTTATGTTTAAAAACTGGAAGTGGACGGTTTGTTTCCATTATGCATCCTTAATTTAAATGTGATAATGGATGTGACCTGTATTCGCAGGACCATCATTTGAGTTGTTCTTTCATTTCCATCTATTACTTCATGATTAGTTACAGATGTGAAATATTTGAGACGATAAGTTGTATATGATTGTTTATATTGATTTGGTTTGTATTTATGTAACTTGTGTTATCAGTTTTTGATAATTTTGTTGCACGGTGAAGTTTGACTTTTATATAGCCTTATAGGCTGAATCACAAATGGTGACACAACTTATATGTTACGTTGCTGATTTACTAATGCTAAAAGTGGATTGGTTCATAATTCCTAGGCAATTGTTTGGTTGCAAAGTAAGTGGATTGTTCTTGGCTTGGCCTGAATATGTCTCTACTACGCCTTAATGTATGCTTTTAATATGATTGAAAACGAAATTGACATCCAAAATTTGAAATGAAATTCGAAGTCCTTCAAAATTGTTAAGATAATATGACAATTCATTTCAGATGCAACCTCTACTTGTGAGAATCACTTTCCAGGTAAGGCATAATGTCAGGTAATATCCTTTTGTCGTTAGAATAAATTAGCTTCCTGAATCAGTATAGCTCTTGAGGTGACAAGTGGATTGGTTATGTGGCAGAATTACGATAAAAGCATCAATACAAATTGTAATCAAATCGGGGTCCATTCAAATTCAATTCAAATGTAATGATGGGTGTGGGGTATTGCTTCCTTTTGTTAAGTTTTCCCTGCGTGTTTAGTTTGATTTAGAATGGAATCAGGAATTGATTTGCCAAACTTAATTTGTGTGTGCCTGGTGCATAACTTGCTCTGTGTTTATCAATCAATGAAATATTTCTTTTACCTCTTAATCATTTCCCTTTTGCCAAACTTAATTAAGGTTTTTATTATAATAGTTACCTATAGAATATATAACCTAGTTAATAGATCATGTATAATTTCGATATTAATCCTATTAAATAAATGAATGATGCTTACAATTGTGAGTTAAACACTAATGAATATACCATTACTAAAATAATATAATGCTTATAAATGTTAAGTAATGATTAGTAGGTGAATAACAAATATTAGATAGTGTTTTAGTGCATTTTGCCATTTGAGTAATGAGTAATGTGTAGGGAGATGATGTTTTCTCTATGTAAGTCATTTATCTTTTCTGCATTGTCACTCGGTGAGGCCTTTTTTGTGATGTATTTATTATAGTAGTTACTTATGGAATTTATATTAAAATTTATAATTAACAGATAACATTTAATTTTCATATTGATCCTAGTAAATAAATAAATAATTGATGCTTACAATTGTGAGCTAAACACTAATGACTATGATATTATTACAAAAAAGAAAAATATAATGATTAGTAATATTAAGTACTTCTTACTAGGAAATAATAAATATTAGATAATTTTTCCTATTATTTAACCAATTAAGTAATATGTAGAGACATGATACTTTTTTGGCTGTATGTGGAAAGAAGTAGAAGCTTTGTATAATATTTTTCCCCATGCCTAAATAAATTAAATTTCCTTTTTAAAACAAAATGTGATTTAGAAAAATAAATAGCACAAATTTTGAACTACATTGTAATGGATTTGAGGTTCGCCTATATAATGCACTACTACAGAATAACCCCTTTACATGCGCTCATTTTGGCCTTAACATGCGCTTAAAAAACGCTGGCAATGGCCTCGCCGGGAAAGGATTTACATGCGCTTGTAAAAAGCGCATGTATATCTATACTTATACATGCGTTTTATCGTCAGAAAAGCGCATGTAAATATACATATATACACGCGCTTTTATAATAAAAGCGCATGTAAATATATATATATACACGCGCTTTTGTAATAAAAGCGCATGTAAATATATATATATACACGCGCTTTTGTAATAAAAGCGCATGTAAATATATATATATACACGCGCTTTTGTAATAAAAGTGTATGTAAAGATGTATTTATTACATGCGCTTATGAGCTTGCGCCATAAGCGCATGTATAAGTTTTTTTTTTTTCATTTGTCATAATTCTTTTTCCTGCTTTTTGGCAGTTAAATTGCTACCTGCACAATATAATATACCCAACCAGCAAGAATAACCAAAATCCTTTATATATCAAGAACCTTTACATGTAATATAAAAGTCATTCACATATCCCAATCAGAATTTACATCTAATTTGTAGCACCAAAAGTCATCTAATTTGTACCAGCCAAAATACACATCAAAGTTGTACCAACAAAAGACATTTAGATTAAATAACCAACTAGTTCATCTATCAAAAGTGTCATACTCCCACTTCCTCCTTAGATGTATGAAACTCTAAGAAGGATGTAAATTTTGAATAATAGGATGAGCAATAGGGAAAACATACTTGCACCACTCTTCAATGAGATCATCCACCTCCTCCATAGATAACTTTGATGATCGACAATCTTCATAATACTGAGTTAATGGACATAATAAACATATTTATGTGACAATTCACTTTAAATAACAAGTCAACAACAATTTTATAAGTTAAGACTATATATGTCATGTGCTATAAACTTACAAATTCAGGCACCTCCAATTGGTCATGTGTTACTATGTCCTTAATAAATTTCATCACATAGTAACCACAATCATTGTCGTTGGTCATGTGTTACTATGTCCTTAATAAATTTCAATTATTAATGGAAGAGGCAAAATTGTGGTTGTACACGAGTAAAACAACCACTACCCAAATTTTCATAGTAATGATGCTTATAAAAGAATTGATATTGATACACCAAAGTATGCAACATCATAATACTTAAAAAATGACATTTACAGAAGTGCTTTTTGTGAATGCCAAGCAAAGCTTCTGATCTGATTTCTGACCTGCACTCATTTTAACAATAAACAGTATTTATACTTATATATGTTGTCAATCATGATTCATGACTACATAGCGAATCAAAATTGGCAAGGCTTTTTTAGAATGATGAATTTCATGGAAAACAACTGCAGGGCCTATACCTTAGGTTTTAAATTTTGATTGTCAGCCACCACCCAACATTGATCCTCCTCAAGAATGAAAGGTGCTTCATTTTCATCAGTAGAAGCCATTTCATAGCCTTTAATGGCAGCCAGTCTTCTGACTAAATGATTGTTGTGCTTCTTAGGGTCCTTCAAAATGACTACATCTCCAACAAAGACTTGCCTATAAAAGAAACATATATATCACTAGCAAATAATGAAAACGAGAATCAGTGAAGTAATGAGCTTCTATTGGAAAAGCCAACCATCAAAATGCATTTACCTAGTGGAACTTTAAAGAGTAATACGCAATAATAAAACAGAAGAAAAATACCACAAAGAAAGGGGAAATAATAACCAACTCTAATTACAAACACTGCGCTGCAAAGGAATGGCAAACAAAGTTTGTCTCCATCCAATTCCAAGAAATGTGATTAAATATTGAAATAAAACAGTGCAATCTGTATACTTGTTCTTGTATATTTTCCATATCAGAACAAATGGGGATGACATGAAATGGAGATGTCATTTTAGGGAGAATGCTGTGCTCCCGGGGATAAAACAGTCCCAATATGCCAACAAGCAGTCACAATGTGTAAATTTGTATTGTAAAAATTATTACTTTAGGTCTGCTTTTGGTAACTTCCGAACAAGAAGAGTTGCTCCTTTTGCATCAAAGGTTGGGGCCATCTCTTCTCCTTTGTTCCAGAGCAAGTATGTCAACCTTCCTTGAAGGAGATTCTTCAAAATAACATGATTTAATTCTTTGTCTGTAATGTGGCCCCCTTCATAGTTCTGTGCCACATCATTGAATCAGTCAGAAAAGCTTCTAAAATGTTTAATGCTTATACTGAGATGTACTGGCAAAGTTATGCCATGGAGAGAAAAAAGTCTAATAAAAAGTGATAGTGATAGAAAGACTGATAACAGAATATAAGAAATGTAAAGAGAACTACTGGTAAGAAGATAGGACGATGAACAGAGAAAAGAAAAGAATACAATAGAATAGAATTTTCTGGACTGACAATTAAACTACTATAAGTTCACAACAGGGAATGCAAGTTTTGAGTTGGTGATGAAATTTATTAAGGACATAGTAACACATGACCAATCCAAGTCAAACTAAATAACTGGCCATCAACTAGAATGTCTTTAATGATTAACCAAAACCAGTTTCACAGCAAAAAACAATAGCTTTAAGCCTCATTCAATCCCCTAAGCCAAACCTCAACACTTCACACAACAATCCTCAACTAAAACACAAAGCCTACAGAACAGCTTGTAATTTGCTTATAATTTAACATCCCATCACAAATACAGCACAAAATAGAAAAACATTCAAAGCCTACAGAACAGCTTGTAACATTACAATTTTAGGAAAGTTGACTAAAATAACAAAGTCAGCATTTCATTCCACCCAAGCGGCTCCATTTTCAATGCTCCCATCAGTTTCCAAATCTTACTTATTTCACACATCACTTGTTTAACTCCACTTCCTACTGTATCAGGAAAAAAAATGTACTTTCTATAGTAACTAACCACACAGACCACAAATTTCAGCAACACCACATTCCCAAATTCAGCAACCAATGAGTGTTAAACACAATCAAACCACATTAATAATACAAACTCATAAACAACTAGCAAAAACTTATCTTTCACTAAACTATGATACATTTATTCAGCTAAACTCAGAAATACACACACACAGACCTAATCACAATAAAGCAAAAACACAAGAATAAACAAAAATTCAAAAGGACAACAAGCATAATGAATCACAGGACACTAATCACAAAGCATAATGAATCACAGGACATTAAAACAGAGCGATGAAAACAAACCGCAAGGCTCAAAACTCCACTGATATTCTTCAATCAACAAACAGAACATGATATTAAAAAAAATTACGATATCTACAAGGCATCAGAAGCTACCTACATGAGGAAGAAGAACACGTGATGAAAAAAAAGCGAGAGAAGATAAAAATAGCAGTTACAAAATTCACAAAGTATTCATACAGTATAAGCACCATTCAGAAAGAGAAATATAGCCCTTTATTATCCAAAAGCTCATAACTTTAAGCAAAAAGCACAAACCTTTGCCCAAAAATCTCATAATCTCATACTTTTAAACTAAAAGCACAAACCTTTTAAACCTTAACACCCAAAAGCTAATACCTTTAGACAAAAAGCACAAACCTTTGCAACAAAAATCTCATAATCTCATACTATTCAACTAAAAGCACAAACCTTTTTGAGGAATGAAGCTTTGAGACGAAAGCAGGGACTTCGCGTGATCAGGAATGAAGCTCTGTGATGATCGCGTGATGATTGCTCTGTAGAGGAGTGTTTTCGTGTATGTGTGTGTATATGTATGTGTATGTTGAGTGAGATCAGAGAGCTTCGCGTGATATATGAGGGAGGGTTTTCGTTGTGTTTTCAGTGAAGAATTGCGTGCGTGATATATGAGGGAGGGTTTTTGTGTATGTGTATGTTGAGTGAGGTAGCAGAAGACTTAGAAAACGAGGGAAGACATAAGGGCGCGGGAAATTATCAAACTGAAATTTTTTAATAAATATTTAATTAGTGCCTAGAAGTTCATTTACTAGGCTAGAAGTTTATTATTTTAAGATCAATAGTGTATGTGAACTTAATAATTAAGTTTTTAAATTATTTAATTATTTGATATCAATTTACAAAATTATTACAAATCTATGACTTAGTTTTCTTTATAAAAATATTGATTTACTATTAAATAGGGAGCTGCAAAAAAATTATCAGATCAAAGAAAAGAAGATTAAACAAATCAAATGTGTTGAGTCAACTAATGCATTGGCATAAATTATTTGCAATGAGTCAAGTTTTAAACAATATCAAAAATTTTTTGTTTAAACATTTTGATTAAAACCTATACATGCGCTTGTTGGGTTAAAGCGCATGTAAACATGTGCTATATACATGCGCTTTAAGCGCATGTAGAGGCCACAATCATATACATGCGCAGTTCCTCTAGAAGCGCATGTAAAGCATCACTATATACATGCGCTTTAAACGCATGTATAGCGTTGAACCATATACATGCGCTCTTATGTATAAAGCGCATGTAATAACATACTATTTACATGCGCTTTTTTCTATTCTTCTTTAAAGCGCATGTATAGTTGTCGTTTACCAGCGCTTTTCGTGAAGCGCATGTAAAGATGCGATGGTATAGGATTATTTTGTAGTAGTGATGCCTCTTCCTCATAGTGTAGTTTCACCTTTTCAACTCCAATTCATTTTCTCTATTCTTGAAGTAACTTTTACTGTTACAGTATGTCTCACCTAACGTTGCTACAGGAGCTAAATACTAGCACTGATGGGTGGTGTGTTGAGGTGCAAGTAGTGAGGAAATGAAATGTATACCTTAAAACTTCTCCTAGTACTCTACTTAGAATATTAATGTTGCTCGTTGATAGAGAGGTAAATTACATGTTAGTTTTTATGTTTTTTATGCATGCACATGTTTGTTTGAGTTGTGTGGAATAATCACTGGTTTATTTGTTTCGGTGCAAGGGACAAGTATACAAGTCAGTGTAATCTCCAGGGATTTGCTTGGCCCTTACAAAACTAAGCTTGTCGAAAGCCACACATATAAGATTGCAAATTTTGTGTTTAGTTGTAATGAAGGGTAATATAGAGCATCCAATCCATTCAAAATGACACTAACTCTCAAGACTCATGTTGTTGAATAGCAAAATTTTGTTGTTGATTTTCTAAATAGTTTCTGGACCATACATGATGTTCTTGCTCTCATTGTAGAATCTAAGCTAGATTAGTTTTGTTTTTTAAATAATTACATATTCCTCTGCTACTGCCGATGTAAGTGTATATGATGTTATTAGATTTCTTTCTTAAATGTGAACAATAAGCATTTTACGTTTTTATGTTTTACAGATATCATTGCCTATGTTAAAGAGATTGGAACCCTTGATGATTATTGGAAGGATAATGAGTTTAAACATAAAATGACAACGCACTTGTCTATTAAATTAATATATGCGTGGTAATTTTTAACTCTAGGGATAATACAATTGATTGTGTTTTATTTTATGATTGTGTAACCTATGCACACATGTGTCTAAGTGCAAAATATGGATGAGCCAGTGGTTGTTGTGTTGAATTTTTCTAGGGTTGCTTTCAGACATGATTGTAGTTTCATGCGCATTTGATCTTGTTTTGAACCTCTACAGACTTGCTGGTATTTTTTTTGTTTGCCTTGTATAGTGTCTATGGTTGGGTATAATAATCCTCTCTTTTTGTGAACTAGGCAAAACACAAATCCTCAACTCATTTAATGCTACCAAAGTACTCCACCCGGTCCTAAATATAAGACCTATTTAACTAATTTGGGGAGATTAAGGAAGGTAGTTAAGTTAGTTAATTTTACCTGATTTTCCAAAAATACCCTTACATTAAAACTAAAAACTACGTTATCCTCCATCCTTATTAACAAAGGGCCCACAGATTTCAATGGATCATAGCTTCGAGTTTGAATTTCATCTTCCAAACTCTTGATATCAGATCTGCAACTCTCTGATCTTCAATTTTGTTAGATTTCCGCCCTCTAATCTCCAATTTCTCAAAGGTTTATGCTAATTTTGAATCTCTGATTTTAGAACAAAGGTTGTGAACAATGGAGGTTGTTGAACAATGGAGTAGTTTCACAACAATTTAAGTGCTAAGAACCAATGCAATTAACTTGTCGGAAGAAGAAAATGACGTCATTATCTCAGTACTGGAACACTTAAAATGTCTGATGGTTAAGTTTGTTGTTATGCTTGATCAACTCGATGAAGGAACTAAAGAAGAAGCCGAAATTAGGACAAGTAGATAACGAGTTTGAAAGAGAGAGCACTTGAATTTCACTGATACGAGAAGAGGTGTACTTGCGAGCTTCCACATCATCACGATGTACTTGCGTTCATCATTATCCTCTGTTCAACAGCATAATCAAACCAACTACCACACTTCTTATTCCAAGAGATGGAGGAGAGAAAGAAAAAGCCGATGAGAATTTGTGATTATTATTAAGTATAGTTGTCAAGAAGAAGAAGAAGGTCAATTTGGGAAAAAATGACAAAAGTTGTAATTAGGTCTTATATTTAGGACCAAGATTGAGTCTCCAATTAGGTCTTATACTTAGGACCGGAGGGAGTATCCTTTAATCCAGCTATCAAAGAAGTCAAGGATATGCTTAAGAGGTTAATATTTTATTGGGCTCTTTATTCCAATGTTAATTTCATATTTAAATTAAATGCTAATACTAATACTATTAAACATTATTTTCTGTTACTTTTTGTTTTGTAATGTTTTGTTTTTTGTAACTAACATGTTATTGTTTTAGGCGAAGGTGCAAAAATGATACTAAATTTTAACAAAAATTGTGTTTCTAATACTTAAGTTTTGCGATGTGTAAAAAGAGTACCCAACTTGGGGTTCAAGTGTAAATATAGTATTTTCACTTGAGCGAAATAAAGTTTAGATATGAAAAACTCATATGACCCAATTCCTCTCTCATTAGATAAAATTTTAATGAGGGGCGTAAGAGTCTTTTCATATCTAAATTTTATGTCTCTCAAGTGAAAATACTATATTTGCAACTGAACTCCAAGTTAGGTACTCTTTGCACCTCGCAAAACTTTTGTATTAGAAACGCAATTTTGGGTAAAGTTTAGTATCATTTTTGCACCTTTACCCTTTTATTGTTTATTTAGGGCAAATGAAAAAAAACACCTAATGTTCCAAAGTATAGTGAATCTCTTGTTAAAAGTTTTGCACACACCTCCCAGTATCCGGTGTCCAACCGAAATAAGATGGTGACAATATCAGATATCACAAAGCAGATAGTGGTATTGATAATTTTCCTTTCGAACTTGACTGATATCTATGCTCATTGCTGGTTGGTTGTTTATTTGTTTATGTTTTTTGTTTGTCTATTGATATGTGTAAAGGGGGAAGCATTTATTATAGCATGTGAGATCGTTAAACTAGAAACAATGAATGGATGTATGTGGGTTAACCAAAATGTCGGACAAAACCACGTGTGGAAGATTCTATTGTGATGTGTGGTGGTGCAAGGAACTTAAGTAGGTTACTAAACTATGTGTTTATTTTAATTTTATTGACACATTGTTTTGGTGATCAGTGTTTTACTTCATTCCTATTCCAAGATGAAAGTTGTAACATCCTGAAAAACTTAATATAGAATTAGAGAGTGTTTTGAGAAATAATAAAGGGGAAAATTTAGAAATTTTAGAATTTTTAGAAATTTTGGAGATTTTTAGGATATTTTGGAAGTTTTGGGGTAATAAGTGTCTAAATAATTAATTAAACAAGTGAAGAAATAGAAATATGATGGTATGACGGAATCCAAAATATTTTGAAGATAAAGGAAATTGGAGGATGACTTTAGTGGGTTTATATTAAAAGAGGACATTATGGTAATTTCCGGTATAAGTTAGATAATCCAATACAAGAAAACACTAAACCAAACGCGGCCTTAACTCTTCCTTCTTCATCAAAGCCGAAGGACCCCTCCCCCTCTCTGAAAAACACGTCGCACACTCCCTCCTCCCTTCATTTTCAATTTTTCTTCTTCCTCAATCTCCACCCATTCGGCCTTCTCTCCTAAAAAGCTTGTCAATTTCGTTTTTCTCTTCTCCTCTACTCCATGGATCTGTGAAACTCTTTTTCGATTTGTGCTTGGATGTGGCACTTTGGTTTTGGCTTTCCTCCGTCGGCGGCTCCGTTTTCCGGCGAACTCGGCGGCAGACAGCAGTGGTGGTGGTAAGATTCGGCCATTTCCTTGTGTTCTTTATGTTATTTCTTCCTTGCAATGTTGTTTTCTCACTATTCCTTTCTCCTTGGGTTTTCTGTTTTGCTCACCTTCGGTAATGGCCGTTTTCCGGCGAGATGGTGGCGGCCGGCGGTGGTCATGCTTCTTTCTTTCATCTTAGATCTTCGTAAGCATCTTCTACTCCTTTCTTGCTTTTCTTTGCGATTTCAGGCGAGGTTTGAGAGGGGAATCCGAAATGAGCCTCTTGAAATGGTTAAGATGAAGTTTTAATTTCTGGGTTTTGTGATTCTGGGCTCTTAAGGTTGTAATACTTGAATTAACTAAAATATATATATATGTTTCAATGAGTTGAAATCTGCTTGTGCGAGTGTCATATAAGGATTTGAGCTTTGATTTGAGTTGTGATTGATGTTTGTTGACTTCAAATTGTTGGTGTCTTGTTTCTCTTTCTCAGTACTAATAAATTGGAAATTTCTGAAAGATAGTTATTCATGTGGGGCATTTTTCATGTTGTCATTGATTTATTGTATGTGCTTTAGTTTCGGTTGGATTATTATAAGAGCTAAATAGCTTATCCTGTTTAGTTTTCTTTAAGAAACAGAACTAATTAGGCCAAGGGTCATCAAATTTTTGTAGGGATTTCCTATTTCTAATCTCTGTTTAATTTGAACAAAAAGGAGTATTTGAGAGATTCTTAATTGTGGATTATATGTGTTGCATGAGTAATTAATGTTGTGTGTATGCTTGTATGCTTGAATCTTGCTGAATTTGTTGATCTTTGAGGTTTCACATGTGGATGCCTTACTCTGCAATTTAACATGGCTGAATATAGAAGAAAAGAATGATAATGACATTAACATATGGATAGGAAAGTGGTATTCTGTTTAGTTCATGACTAGTAAGGGTAATTATATATGTATAGTATGTTTTCTGGCATTTGGATTTAAAGAAGTGCTTAGCAGGATATAAGTGTTCATTGAGAATTATTTGTTTGTTAAGCATGTGGTATGTTGAAGTTGTGGTCCAGGTTTTTGTTCCTTTTCAGGTTTTGACATTTTATTTAGATATGTTTCAACTTTGATTAAAGGTTTATAAAAAACAAGATAATAATTATTTGGTCATACATAGTACATTCAGTTAAATTCAGATTGAAATACTAATTAATTGTGTTGTTTTGCCCACAAGAATCTAATGGTTCTAAAGGTTGTTGATGTTCTTTTCTTTCTTCTCTGTTTGATCCTTGATTGGGTGAAATAAAAGGAGGTTTACAATTTGAACTATGCTGAATTATGGAAGTATGTTGATGACTGATGAGTTTTGGTGTGTATATGGGAAGTGAAGAAGAATTTTAATTTTAAGGAAGTTGACTAGTTTGTGGTGTCTCAAATTAGGTATTACTTTTAGCAAATATAAGTTTAGGTTCAGTTGTTTTGAATGTGAAGGGTCAAATATATCAATCCAAGTTCTTATATGATATCATGGACTGTTATGTTAAAGTGATTAGAATTCCTTATTTTTAGTAAGTTGGAAAGTTTGGCTATATCTGTAACCTTGTTTTCTCACATGATTCTAATGTTTTGTATGTCATGAAAAATAAGCTTCAAAATATTGGAAATGTAGAATCTGTAGAGCAGAGCTGAAAATTGAGTTGTAATGCCACTGTTTTATTAGATTTGATTAGTAACAGGTTGAGAAATATTCTAATGGTGGTAAAAGAATGTAAAGCTTGGTTAGTTTTGAGACATTTAATTGTGGTTCATGCATGTTACATGAATGTACAAAGCCGATTCTTTTTGCTTATGTATGTGTATCTTAGATTTTCTACTATGTCTTTGCAATGGGTTGAATTATTATATAGGGGAATGAATGAAAATCTTACATGTCCAATCCTTGAAATAGAAGCCATTATTTTATTTAAAGTGTGTAGTTCTTCCATATGTAAATAATGTTCTGTTCTGATTGGGATGGTTTTAGTATATTTCTTGAGTAATAAATGTGATGTTTGATATCAATTTGGAATGATAATTTGGATTGTTGTAAGTATGTGTATGAAAGCGTGTAAAGTAAACATGGCTAGGGTGATATTGTTACATGCTTAAGTATGAATTTCCGTATTTCATTGTTCTTGCTGAATACACGTGGTTGTTGTGATTGACTTTGAATTCAATTGTGTGATGTGTTTGCTAATGAACGTTGGAGTCTAGATCAAAGTTCATTATAAAAGTTATTGGAATTTAATCTAAGATCTAGAAGTTTGTAAAATTAAAGGCATAAAAGGGGTTTGGGTTGTAATATCGGTTTGAGAGCGATGTTAGTCATTAATCACATATATACGAATAATTGTTTAAGACTATTATTACTTGGGTTATGGTGCATTTCTAGTACTCCACAATATGGCAAAGTGCACTTACAGTAATACACAATTTCGGGGTGCATTTTTGGTAAGCAAGAATAAATATCGTTGCCCCTATAATAACTCCGTTAAATAAGTCATCTTTGACCGTTAGGAGTAACATTTGACTATTAAAAGGTGACATGGGGAGGAATTATTAATGACGTGGCAATGACTGGACGGACATGTTGCAATGCATGCTGACTGGATTAAGTTGTCAGGCCAAATTAAATTAATACTGGAAAATTAATTAGAGGTCCCCCACAAGGGAGTTAATACTGGAAAAGTCCCAAAAGTTGAAAATATTAATGTAGGGTCCCAAGGGACCTCACATTAATATATTTGAAAAGTGAAAAGACAGTTTTGCCCCTAGCCTTAAAAAAAATTTATCCCTCCTCCCCCCCACCCCCACCCTCCCCCACCCTCCTCCCTCACCCGCCACCCCCTCCAGCGCCCCTCCCCCTCCAGCCTCCCCTTCCAGTGGCACCCCCACCCCCATCCTCCCCCTCCAGCGCCCCGCCCTCTCCAGCCTCCCCCTCCAGCGCCCCCCCACCCCCACCCTCCCCCTCCAGCGCCCCCCACCACCCACATCCTCCCCCTTCAGCGCACTCCCCACCGCCTCCCTTCCCCTCCAGCTCGCCCCCCACCCCCACCCTCTCCCCTCCAGCTCGCCCCCCACCCCCTCCCTCCTCCCTCCACGCCCCCACCCCCAGCTCGCGAGGAGGAGTGGGGGTGGGGGCGTGGAGGGAGGAGGGTCGGGGTGGGGGGCGAGCTGGAGGGGAGGGTGGGGTGGGGGGGCGCTGGTGGGGGAGGGTGGGGGTGGGGGGGCCGCTGGAAGGGGAGGCTGGAGGGGGAGGGGCGCTGGAGGGGGAGGGTGGCTGGAGGGGGAGGGTGGCGCTGGAGGGGGTGGCGGGTGAGGGAGGAGGGTGGGGGAGAGGGAGGGGCGCTGGAGGGGGGGCGGGTGAGGGAGGAGGGTTGGGGTGGGGGGGAGGAGGAGGGGGGTGGGTGGTGCGTGGGGGAGGAGGATGTGGGGTAATTTTTTATTAAGGTTAGGGGCAAAACTTTCCAGTATTAACTCCCTTGTGGGGGACCTCTAATTATTTTTCCCTTTTTTTTTCCACTCAAGTAATGCACAACTAAATATCTTACCTGCCACTGTGGAGCATTAGATAAGGGCCACCTATCAACAATTAATGCCAAATCAGCATTAAATTGACGGAAGTGAGCTCCACTTAACGGGTTATAATCGATGCAACGATATTTATTCTTGCTTACCACAAATGCACCCCGAAATTGTGTATTACTGTAAGTGCACTTTGCCATATTGTGGAGTACTAGAAATGCACCTTAACCCTTATTACTTTGTGTAATAATAGGAGGGATTAAGAGGAAAGTATTTGGAGATTCTCAAGGAAGGGTAAGGAAAAGCAATGGATCGCTAAGTGAAGCAGGTAATCACTCTTACCTTACTATAACATTGAGGGTGACGTTAGTTGGGATTTTCAATCCTTTCTAACCCTCAAATCTTTAAAAGTTATTTTTATACAAAACAGGCTATCGGGTGCCTTTTAAACACGATTATTTTTGTATAAAGAAACTTCATACATTATATATATAGTATCATGTCTGGTGGTTGTGATTTTCCTTGAATAGTGGGTATATTTAGATGTGGTGCTCTGACAGCAGTGTTGATAGAATTATTCGATGGAAAGTGATGGAGTTTGTGGTGAAGTTATATATATTTGGTACTTGGACAGGGGTATTGAAAAGTGAATGGTATTGGAAAGTATCACGAAATTGTTCGCAAATTCTGACTTCTTCCTCTTATTTCTTTCCTTTGTCCGAAGTGGGTTCTGCCACGGATAAGAGAATTTTGTGACAATAATCTTGACAAAGTGTAAATCGGGGTAAGAACTTGCAGGATAGTTAAGGATAAATGAATTTGATTGTAGTTTAAAGCCTTTAAGGTTGAAATAAGTATTGGATTTGGTAAGTATGTTAGGTGACTATATGATGGAGTTACATGATTTTACGCTAGAGATGCGCAAATACTATGGAGTTAAGCTGAAAGGTCTATTCTGATTCTTTCATGGTTGATCAATGTGTAAGTTTAAATTATATAAAATATTGGTTTGGAAAGTGATTTAGAAGATGGAGGATTATTGTAATGGATTTAAGTTATCAAATTTTTGTATGTTGAGGACTCTTGAAGTCTCTTATGGGATGTAGGTGTGATTTTGTTAATGTGAACATTTATGAATTGGATTCCATTAGAAAAATCTTTGATTTTGAGGATTAAGAGTTGGTTGTAGATTGTGGATCTTAGAATGTAAAATGAGTTTAATGTTGAATTAAGAGACATATGACTAGGAGTATTTGGAATTTGAGTTTTGGGGTTTTAAGACTTGTTTATGATATCAATAAGGTGATGAAGTAATGATGATGTGGCTAAATAGAAGGATTTGATATTTCGTGTGATTGATGATTTGGATTAATTAGGGGTTGTGGACTTCAGAATAAAAAAAAAAAAACCAATGAGTTGGTTAAAAGGGGAGTGATTTGATAGTTAATAGAGTGATACTTTCATATGTTCTGAGACTTTGCTCCCATATCATGAGAAATTGGTGAAAGGATTAGGGAAGGTATGATTATTTGGGGTGAAATATTTTGGTAGCTGATTAAAGAATGACTCTCGTTGTCTTATATATTAGGGAAATTGGACAGTTAAAGTGTAGCAAAGTTGGATTATGACTTGAGAATTTAGAAGCACGAGAAAGGATGTATCATAGTTGAATAGAACTTAACACTTTTCTTTCTTAATTCAAATTCTTTGTGATATATTGAGAGGATTATGCCATGTATTAGTTCTAAGAGAGGTTAGTCATGGTGAATTTTGAGGGCAAAATTCCTAAAAGGTGGGGAGAATTGTAACATCCTGAAAAACTTAATATAGAATTAGAGAGTGTTTTGAGAAATAATAAAGGGGAAAATTTAGAAATTTTAGAATTTTTAGAAATTTTGGAGATTTTTAGGATATTTTGGAAGTTTTGGGGTAATAAGTGTCTAAATAATTAATTAAACAAGTGAAGAAATAGAAATATGATGGTATGACGGAATCCAAAATATTTTGAAGATTAAGGAAATTGGAGGATGACTTTAGTGGGTTTATATTAAAAGAGGACATTATGGTAATTTCCGGTATAAGTTAGATAATCCAATACAAGAAAACACTAAACCAAACGCGGCCTTAACTCTTCCTTCTTCATCAAAGCCGAAGGACCCCTCCCCCTCTCTGAAAAACACGTCGCACACTCCCTCCTCCCTTCATTTTCAATTTTTCTTCTTCCTCAATCTCCACCCATTCGGCCTTCTCTCCTAAAAAGCTTGTCAATTTCGTTTTTCTCTTCTCCATGGATCTGTGAAACTCTTTTTCGATTTGTGCTTGAATGTGGCACTTTGGTTTTGGCTTCCCTCCGTCGACGGCTCCGTTTTCCGGCGAACTCGGCGGCAGACAGCAGTGGTGGTGGTAAGATTCGGCCATTTCCTTGTGTTCTTTATGTTATTTCTTCCTTTCAATGTTGTTTTCTCACTATTCCTTTCTCCTTGGGTTTTCTGTTTTGCTCACCTTCGGTAATGGCCGTTTTCCGGCGAGATGGTGGCGGCCGGCGGTGGTCATGCTTCTTTCTTTCATCTTAGATCTTCGTAAGCATCTTCTACTCCTTTCTTGCTTTTCTTTGCGATTTCAGGCGAGGTTTGAGAGGGGAATCCGAAATGAGCCTCTTGAAATGGTTAAGATGAAGTTTTAATTTCTGGGTTTTGTGATTCTGGGCTCTTAAGGTTGTAATACTTGAATTAACTAAAATATATATATATGTTTCAATGAGTTGAAATCTGCTTGTGCGAGTGTCATATAAGGATTTGAGCTTTGATTTGAGTTGTGATTGATGTTTGTTGACTTCAAATTGTTGGTGTCTTGTTTCTCTTTCTCAGTACTAATAAATTGGAAATTTCTGAAAGATAGTTATTCATGTGGGGCATTTTTCATTGTTAGAATCTTAAGTTTTGATGAAGATTAAAAGAATAGGCCAAGTACTTAGAAAGCAATAGGATAACATAGGATCCCAAGTAAGAGTGCAACCGGATGTGGATTTACTTCCGGATAGACTAGGACTCGCGCACGCGGATGAATGATTTATCCCCCAGCGGCAGCGAGTAACTCACTAGGAAATAACTTAGTCCATGAGCATTAGGTACACAAAACCTTAAGACTAGGTTATAATTCAACTGGAAGTGAAAGTGCTTCCTGTTAGATTTAGACTGACGCAGGCTGTTAAAATAGAATAACCCCAAGCGTCAGTGAATCAGCCTCGTCAAGTAAAATTGCTTCCTGATAGATTTTGACTGGCGCAGACTGATAGAATAGATATAACCCTAAGCGTCAGTGAGTCTACCTCGTCAAGTGAAAGTGCATCCGATAGCGTAGTGACTAGCGCTGACTGTTGGATTGAAGGACACTGAGCGAGAGTGAGTAATAGTAAACAAAATCCTTCATCCAGTGGTTTTACTTCCGGATGTAGAAGTGCTTCCGGATACATCATAGACTAAGAGGACTAACGTTCAAAGTACACAATACACTAAGTCAGAACATAGTCTAAGTAAGACTACTCCCCATAGCAAACAAGCTTCCCACAGCATGTATAGTTCTTACTATATTTGATTATATATATTGCTATGTTGGACTAACCAGTATGTGCAGAACTTAGTCACACTTCCGGATGCAAATGCGCTTCCGGATGGAAAGACTCTTGACATTGGAATTCAGAGATTAACACTTGCAGAGCAAGATTGCCACTTCCGGATGAACGATGATCATCCGTCAGCAAGAGTACAAGAGTCAACATCACATACTCAGAAGTCAGAATGCTTTTGTCAGAGCAGAGGTGTCAGGACTACTTTTCAGAAGATAAAGCAAGTCAACCCTGCTAAGCATTAATGAAGATGTACTTCTCAACGGTAACATGGGATTAACGGCTATATTCAAACGGACATATTCAACCTGCCACCCAACCCTTGAAGTCGAGTATAAAAGGAACATCTACAATCAGAAGATGGTTGGAAGAATAGAGCATATTATCTGATGTATTATCTTCTACATTCCTCTCATCTTCTACTCTCAGATCTAGAGTTGTAACATTCTTAGAGAGTAATTCAATTGTACTTAAGTGAGTAACATCATCTACTCTTAGAGAGAGTCATTTGTACTTAAGTGATTATCAAAATCAGTTCATAGAGTGAACATATCATTAAATCCTCTAATTAATAGAGGCTGTTCTTAAGCTTGTGCTTGAAGAACAGAATTGTTATATTACAATAGTAAGGGGGAGCATTTAGAGGTTTTCTAAATCTCCATAGGTTGCAAGTTAGCCCGCAAAACTTGTGGTTGTAAGGTTTGCAGGTGAACCCGTTGTAAAACCTGTGGGTTGTTAGGTGAACCCGTGTTCGTAAAACCTAAAGTGTAAAGGCTTTCTTGTGCCTGGTTCAAACAAGAAGATTAGTGGATTGAAAATCTCAGGTGGAGCCTGGGGACTGGATGTAGGTCTAGGAGTGACCGAACCAGGATAAACTCGCTTGTGCATATTCTGCTTATTTAAATCTCACCCCAAGCACCACACCACTGTATACTCACTTGTGCTTGGGATGATCCATCGTCACTCTCATCAAGCACAAGGAGTAAAGAATTCAAAAAGGGAAAATTATTAAGCATTTTATTCTCCACCCAATTCACCCCCCCCCCTCTTGGGTGACAGCCACGCATTTCATTCATGTTGTCATTGATTTATTGTATGTGCTTTAGTTTCGGTTGGATTATTATAAGAGCTAAATAGCTTATCCTGTTTAGTTTTCTTTAAGAAACAGAACTAATTAGGCCAAGGGTCATCAAATTTTTGTAGGGATTTACTATTTCTAATCTCTGTTTAAGTTGAACAAAAAGGAGTATTTGAGAGATTCTTAATTGTGGATTATATGTGTTGCATGAGTAATTAATGTGTTGTGTATGCTTGTATGCTTGAATCTTGCTGAATTTGTTGATCTTTGAGGTTTCACATGTGGATGCCTTACTCTGCAATTTAACATGGCTGAATATAGAAGAAAAGAATGATAATGACATTAACATATGGATAGGAAAGTGGTATTCTGTTTAGTTCATGACTAGTAAGGGTAATTATATATGTATAGTATGTTTTCTGGCATTTGGATTTAAAGAAGTGCTTAGCAGGATATAAGTGTCCATTGAGAATTATTTGTTTGTTAAGCATGTGGTATGTTGAAGTTGTGGTCCAGGTTTTTGTTCCTTTTCAGGTTTTGACATTTTATTTAGATATGTTTCAACTTTGATTAAAGGTTTATAAAAAACAAGATAATAATTATTTGGTCATACATAGTACATTCAGTTAAATTCAGATTGAAATACTAATTAATTGTGTTGTTTTGCCCACAAGAATCTAATGGTTCTAAAGGTTGTTGATGTTCTTTTCTTTCTTCTCTGTTTGATCCTTGATTGGGTGAAATAAAAGGAGGTTTACAATTTGAACTATGCTGAATTATGGAAGTATGTTGATGACTGATGAGTTTTGGTGTGTATATGGGAAGTGAAGAAGAATTTTAATTTTAAGGAAGTTGACTAATTTGTGGTGTCTCAAATTAGGTATAACTTTTAGCAAATATAAGTTTAGGTTCAGTTGTTTTGAATGTGAAGGGTCAAATATATCAATCCAAGTTCTTATATGATGTCATGGACTGTTATGTTAAAGTGATTAGAATTCCTTATTTTTAGTAAGTTGGAAAGTTTGGCTATATCTGTAACCTTGTTTTATCACATGATTCTAATGTTTTGTATGTCATGAAAAATAAGCTTCAAAATATTGGAAATGTAGAATCTGTAGAGCAGAGCTGAAAATTGAGTTGTAATGCCACTGTTTTATTAGATTTGATTAGTAACAGGTTGAGAAATATTCTAATGGTGGTAAAAGAATGTAAAGCTTGGTTAGTTTTGAGACATTTAATTGTGGTTCATGCATGTTACATGAATGTACAAAGCCGATTCTTTTTGCTTATGTATGTGTATCTTAGATTTTCTACTATGTCTTTGCAATGGGTTGAATTATTATATAGGGGAATGAATGAAAATCTTACATGTCCAATCCTTGAAATAGAAGCCATTATTTTATTTAAAGTGTGTAGTTCTTCCATATGTAAATAATGTTCTGTTCTGATTGGGATGGTTTTAGTATATTTCTTGAGTAATAAATGTGATGTTTGATATCAATTTGGAATGATAATTTGGATTGTTGTAAGTATGTGTATGAAAGCGTGTAAAGTAAACATGGCTAGGGTGATATTGTTACATGCTTAAGTATGAATTTCCGTATTTCATTGTTCTTGCTGAATACACGTGGTTGTTGTGATTGACTTTGAATTCAATTGTGTGATGTGTTTGCTAATGAACGTTGGAGTCTAGATCAAAGTTCATTATAAAAGTTATTGGAATTTAATCTAAGATCTAGAAGTTTGTAAAATTAAAGGCATAAAAGGGGTTTGGGTTGTAATATCGGTTTGAGAGCGACGTTAGTCATTAATCACATATATACGAATAATTGTTTAAGACTATTATTACTTTGTGTAATAATAGGAGGGATTAAGAGGAAAGTATTTGGAGATTCTCAAGGAAGGGTAAGGAAAAGCAATGGATCGCTAAGTGAAGCAGGTAATCACTCTTACCTTACTATAACATTGAGGGTGACGTTAGTTGGGATTTTCAATCCTTTCTAACCCTCAAATCTTTAAAAGTTATTTTTATACAAAACAGGCTATCGGGTGCCTTTTAAACACGATTATTTTTGTATAAAGAAACTTCATACATTATATATATAGTATCCTGTCTGGTGGTTGTGATTTTCCTTGAATAGTGGGTATATTTAGATGTGGTGCTCTGACAGCAGTGTTGATAGAATTATTCGATGGAAAGTGATGGAGTTTGTGGTGAAGTTATATATATATTTGGTACTTGGACAGGGGTATTGAAAAGTGAGTGGTATTCGGAAAGTAGGGATGATGAATTTGTTTAGCTATGACGTGACAGAGAGCCTGGAAGGGTAAATGGAAGAAGGCTTAGTTCTTGTATATATATATTGATTTTAAAACTGTGGTACCCTTTAGACGTCCTTACTACCGCGCATCTCACTGTTATAGTGAGTTAAGTAGTAGATTACTGAGACAAGTTGTCTCACCCCACGATTACTTACATTTTTGCAGGTAATCATGCACAGACGCGAGCAACAGAAAAGGGAATTAAATTTCAAAGGTTGTTTAGATTATTTAGATGTGTATATTGCCAAAAATGTATAGGTCTGCATTCGCTTCCGCATATTTTTATTTGTATTGATATTATTGGTTAATCGGGGAATTGTACTAGGTTGCTCCTTTTTCTAACCATGTTAGGTGATTCTTTTCTAACATGGTTAGCTATTAATTATCCATAATAGTATTCAGGTTATATTAGAAAATTCTTTTCTATCATGGATAGTGATTATTATTAGGAAATTCTTTTTCTAACTATGATAGATTTATTGATATTATGGAAATCATTTTTCTATCATAGTTAGTGAAGGTATTATTGAATTAATCAGGAAATTAGTAACAGTATGTTACAAAAGTTCATTACATTGTTAAAGATGGAAGTGGTACTGCTGCTTCTGTTATTTTTTTGGGATAGGCTTGCAATTAAGCTTATTGGGAAATCTGCTAGGGAAATTAAACTAAAGTTGAATAAGACAAGTCATGATAACTAGCACATTTATATATCTATTTTAACCTATTCCGCTAACGCAGATGATTTATGGGACGCGGGAAGATAAAGGTTATGACTTTCCTGATGAATTAGACACTGTTGTGGGGTAAAGGATGGTATTGTGTCTAAAAGTTAATGATTATAATAAGAGCCATCCTAATACTAGAATAAGTGTGGTTTGTTTTACTCCTTGTCAATATTTGATGGAAAAATGTAATGTAACTCAAGATCAGGTCTGACTTATTCCATTGTTGCTATGTATTTGTTTAGTCCAGTAATCTTCAATACGTTTTGCTGGAATCTGATTTATTACGTGCTAAATGCAGCTGCCTCCTATTGTTGATTTGGGTGAAGAGGTAATATAAGTGAATTTTGCTGTGTGAATATAGCATGACAATGAAAGTCTTTCGCTTAGTTATCATGTAGTTGGATACAGTCTTGCTTTCTTCTACAGATGTTGGTAATTCCAAACGCCCAAGATTGATTCCCACTGTTGTTTAAGTTAAAGTATGTGATGTTAATTATATTTGTTATGGAAACCTAATATGATCAAGTTTGGATCAGGAAAAGAGAATGTTGAGCCTGAACGAGGGAAAAACTTTCAAAGGCACCTGTTCCAGGAAAATCGAATAAAGGTAGAGGGAAAAAGAATATTCTCAAAGAAGACACTAAGCCGCTCAAAGATGTGCAAAGCAACAGTGTCCCCATTGCAAAATCTTTGAAAATGATTAAGCAAGAGATGATATAAGCGGAAGACTTTGTGTTTCAGTAGATGCTTTGGTTGGTCTCATAGTTTATAGGATAATGCTTTTATTTGTAAAATATTACTTATTGGTGTGTTAGATTCTGGTAATATGTATGTTAAAGATAATGGCTTTTGATGTACTATGTAATAGAAGACAAAACATTGAGATGAAATGCTTTGGTTTGTCTTATATTACCTTTGTGTTCATAGGTATGACAGCTTGGTTTGGTCTGGAATATTAAGTATGAAGGTGGTATGTTCCATGTAGATTGGTATGGTTATGGTGTGTATTAATGAAGTATGTGTTATGATGTTACTTATTTCTACATATTATCTTGTATCTTTTGTGTTTTTAGTTTGCGTACTTATTGCATTTTGTCACACCTAGACTTTCTACTACTATGTTAAAAGATTTAATTGAATAACAACCACTTGAACAACCTTTTTTAAGAAGATATGTGCTTGATAATCTGAATAATTTAAAACTTTTCTTCAAAATGGATTTTTAACAATGCATTTTATCAAATAGGAACTTTAAATATATCAAATGGATATAAATCAAGTGGTTATAAAGTTGATTCCACCATATATTTACATATCGTTTATGGCCAAATCCATTGAATTAATACATGTTTTGATTATAATTGCACCTAATTAGCATAGATTCTACCTATTGCTTAAGTTGTTGGAATTTGTTCTAGTTAAGGGCGATTTCGTCATATTTAACTTGATTTATTGCATTCATCTTTTTAAGACCTTTGTGATGCTACTTTAAGTCTTAATCTCTTGTAGATCAATGAGAAAATACAATTCAAAGAGAAGCCAAAGATGTGATAGAAGCAAAGCTCAAAAAGGAGGAAGCAAAGGAAGAAGGAAGAATCAAGAAAAATATTTGAAGAAAAAAGGGTTTTGTTTTGCGCCTCACCCAGGCCCTGAGGCCTGTCTGGGGCTCAAGAATAGAGGCGGTGCGCCACAACTACACCATTGGCGCCCTGGGGACGCCCATGGGTGCCACTTGGGCGCCATTCTGCAGCAAAAAAAAATCAGTTTCGCGAATTTAGGGTTTCTACACCCTATATAAGCTTCCAAACACCCACCCCCATGCCTCTCTCCAAGAACTCCTAGGTCGAAAATACCAAGCTCTCATAGGGGTTTCATCATTCATCTCAATCCCCATGATTGCTTGGGGGTTTTCTTTGAATCTTAGTGATCCTATTGAACTCCCATATCTTTGAAAGAAGCAATTGCACCATCAAATCATTACCAAAGCCCTCCTTCATTAATTTGATTTTAAACCTAAGAAATTTATCTTTTCATAAACTAAAAACAACCATAAACAAGTTTTGCTTTATTTTAGTAAATTTAATCAATGTTTCAAAACACAGAGAAATCACACCCTTTTATGTCAATCCTTATTTGCATTTAGCTTAATTACGGTAGTTAAAGGACTCCGAAAAGTGAGACGACCCAGGGATTGCACCCTATTTGCAATCCTTGGATTAATATTGTGATTTTAACTCCCAAGGCAATTTGTTCATGGTTAAATCAAAAGCAAATAAAAAAAATATACTAATTGCTAAGGTTACTTACAACTATAATAGCTTGATGGTATGTATAATATTAGGTTTAGTTATAACATAAGTTTTATAGGATCTAGTTGGCATAGGTGGAGCTTAGGTGGCAAGGAGAAGGCTAGTTGGCATCACATGTGAGCATAAAGCAACTATACCATTTTTGGTAAAAGGAGGAAAAAACACTTTGTGAAGCATCTTTCCATAAAGGGGAAAAATGGCTCCAAGTTCAAATTCAAATTGGGAGCCTCATTGAGGGCAATTTTGGAAAGAGAAAACGAGCATAAAGTAAAGGAGTGAGGTGGAAGCTTAGAGGCCATTCATTTATCCCACACCCACTTCATTTATGACCTACAATTACCTTTTTATCCCCATTTCACCTTCTCTTTTCTCCCATTTTGGTGTGTCCGAGATTACAACCTCCATTAGCCTCATTTACATGACATTTGGGATTAATTTGCATGTCATTTGGAGTTAATCCCAATGTTCATCCACATATATAAGCAAAAACCTCACATTCACCTCTCATTCTACACACATTTTTCTCTCATTTCCTCTCATTTTCTCTCTTATCCTCCTCACCACCAACGAAATTTCCTCCACCATTTCCACTCAAAGATGGCTTCATCTTCACCATTCCTCCTCCATTTCATCATCTCTATGAGTGGCTAAGCTCTCCTCTCCTTCCTTCAAGTCAAGATTGTGCAATGTAACACCAAATCGGCCTTGTGTGAGAATTTTCATTTTTAGGTTTCAAGTTTGTAATCATGTTAGTTCTCTTATGTCTAAGCTTTTAGGCATGTTAGAATTAGGATTTCATGTGGAGATTTCCATGTGGAGTTCATTTAATCTTCAAACTTGTAACCTAATTCCTAGATCTTGATCTTCATGTGTGTTAGGTATATACATTTTGTAGCTTCATGTGAACAATTAGTTGTGCTTACATTTTAGTTGTTTATTGAAGTGAATCATATATATAGAAGTTAGTTTTGACTTTTATCTTACCTATGGAAATGCATCAAAGTTAAGCTAGGGTTTCTTGATTAATTAGTTTAAATTAGCTTAAGTTTCTTAGATTTAAGAAGCTTAGGCCGATTTAAGCTAGTTACATTAAGAGAGAATTATCACATAAGGCCTATTAATCAAGTTTGCACAATTGAGATTTGAAGGAGGAGGTTCCATCTCTTGATTTCTTCATCTTTTACATTCGGTAACTTTAGTGTTCTTAACATTTTGATTTTAGCTAGTTGATTTGATAATCATATCTCACCTCATTGTAATTTGCGTGGCATTTATCCTAAACTAAGCAAGAAAATTGAACTAGAATTGTGGATTTGACCCTTACTCATCACTTTACCTAAAGTGAGTTTGAGTATTGAATTAATTTTGATTAGCCAAGGCGGCTTTTAAGGCTATAGCAGGCATCCATCTTTTCTTCACCACTACCTTTCCAAAATATGTCAGTCCAACTACCTGAAACCAAAAGTACTTTGCAGTTTACTTCTATGTAAGTAGTAATAGTTCTTAACATAAAAACATATTCATGATAATATCCTCGTCTTTCCAACCTCTTGTTGGAACCTCACTCCCTCTCTATATCAATCATTATTAACGATATATTCGTTAATTAATGGAGGTATTCTGTACCTGCAGGGTTTACTTGAAATATTTGGGATATGGGGGCGCGACCCTCCTGATGCCTAGAGTACTCTACTCTCTTATTTATCTTTCTGAGATAAATATACTTCCTCCTCTTGCATAACTATTATCACGCTTTGAAAAAATAATACTATAATTCACATGCGGATCTAAAAACTTTTATTTTATATATATGAAGTAAACTTCTAGTTGTACTCCAACTGTTACTTATCTTTCCTCTCTTGTTCAAGACTTTGTTTCCTAGCACCAGCGCCACTGGATTCTCCTATGAGTAAATCATGTAAAAGTAAGATTAAGTAGTTACTTTAGGTGATAAACTATTGCTTCCCTCTTAGTCCTAATAATACTACCCTATGATGGATGAAAGAAAATGTAAAATATATATATATATATATTATTGATTTTAAAACTGTGGTACCCTTTAGACGCTCTCGCTACCGCACATCTCACTGTTATAGTGAGTTAAGCGGTGATTACTGGGACAAATTGTCTCATCCCACGATTACTGACATTTTTGCAGGTATTCATGCACAGGCACGAGCATTAGGAAAGGGAATTAGGTAGAAGTTATATAGTTTATTTGGAATGGTATATTGCCAATTTGTATAGGCCTGCATCTGCTTCCGCATGTATATATATTTATTTATTGTTTAATATCAACTAGTTTTGTTTATTAACCATGTTAGACAAATCCTTTCTAACATGGTTAGCAATAAATTATCCATGATAGCAGCTGTGTTGTATTAGTTTATTCTTTTCTATCATGGATAATATTTTAATCATTAGGATATTCTTTTTCTAACTATGATAGAGATATTGATATTATTGAAATTCCTTTTTCTATCATAGTTAGTAAAGATATTATTGAACTAAAAGAGATGTCACAAGTTAATTAGGGAATTAGTAACTATATGTTACAAATCACGAAGAACTCAAAAAGTCAAGAGCATTCAAGCCTAATACCTAGAATATTCATAAAGCTTTAAAGTTCTAAAGAGAGCACTTAATACCTTGAGAGTTATTCTTATTGTTATCATCTTGTACTCTTTGTATTTAAGTCTCTACATTTATTGAGAGCATCCATTGTACTTAAGTGAGTATCACAATCTGTTCATTGAGTGAACTTTATAGTAAATCCTTTGTATAAAGGTTGAACCCTTGCAAGTAGTAAGGGGGAGTGAGTTAGGTTGCAAGTGAGCCCGTAAAACTTGCAGTTGTAAAGGTTGCAAGTGAGCCCGTAAAACTTGCGGTTGTAAAGGTTGCAAGTGAGCCCGTAAAACTTGCGGTTGTAAAGGTTTCAGGTGAACCCGTGTTAAAACCTGAGAATTAGTGGAACTTAATCAACGGATTGAGAACTGGACGTAGGTCAAGAGTTAGACCGAACCAGTATAAAAGAATTTGTGTTAGTGTCTTTATTTTATAGTTTTTTGTAGCACAATTCACCCCCCCCCCCCTCTTGTGCATCCTCACTTTCATTTGGTATTAGAGCGGGTCTTCCCTACATGATTCCAACGAATCTGGAAAGAAAAGATCCAGTGATGGATGCTGTAGAAAACGTACTTCCTGACATATCAACTCCTCCCAACAAGCCTCCTGGTTTTGATGGTTACAACTATACAATCTGGAGATTTAAGATGGAAAACTTCATCAAGGCACATGGTCTCAAAGTTTGGGACGTTATAGAAAATGGGAACTTTGTTCCAAAAGATGCTGAAGGCAAGGAAAAGACTAAGGCCCAATTCACTGAAGAAGACTACACCAAAGTAGAGTTGAATTATAAGGTTATCCTAATGATTCAATGTACCTTGAGTCAGAAAGAATACTTCAGAATTAGCCATCTCAAATCTGCTAAGGACATGTGGGATGCTCTTCAAACTGCTCATGAAGGGACATCTGGCGTGAAGGATAGGAGAGTGGAAATGCTAGTTGAAGATTTTCACAAATTCACCATGCTGCCAGATGAATCCATCAGAGACCTGGAAATCAGATTCACTCATCTCATAAATAATCTTGCAGCTCTGGGAAGAACCTTCACAGAGAAGGAACAGGTAAATAAAATCCTTAAAGTATTGAAAGGTGATTGGGTCACAAAAGTTACTATTTTGCAGGAAGTTCAAGGAGAATCAACAAAGTCAGTCACAGCTTTGTTTGGTTCCCTAGCTGAATATGAACCTACTCTGTTGCCTCAAAGAATTCCTCAAGCAACTGCTAAGGGTAAGGATCTTGCCCTCATTGTCCCCAGCAAAGAAAGAGAAGATGATGATGATGAAGAGATTGATGATGAAGAAATGGCAATGATGGTAAGAAGATTTAAGAAATTTTTCAAAAGAAGAGGGAAGTTTCAGAAAGGAGATTCCAGCTACAAAAAGGAGAAAGCTCCTGTTTGTTTTGAATGCAAGAAACCTGGTCATTTCAAGGCTGATTGTCCAAACCTCCAGAGATCCAAGGAGTTCTCTGGTAGAAAGAAGAAAGCATTTGTGTCCTCCATCTGGGTCAATAGCTCCGATGAAGAAGATAGTGATGAGGAAGAGGTTGCTAACCTCTGTATCGTTGCTAAGGAGGATGGTGAAGAAGAAATCCAATCAGACTTCGAATCCGTCCATGGTGATGAGGTAAGCATGACTGATCTTCAAGATGCTTACAATGATATACATAGGGAGTTTCACAGAATGGCTAAAGTCTTTCTAGTTTTAAAAAGGAAAAATAAATCACTTGAAATAACTGTGAACTCACTAAGTGATGAGCTTGCGGAAGCTAAAAGACTTCCGGAAGCGGACATCCAGGGAGATCCCAAAGTGGAACCCAACGTCCCAAGCTCAGAATGCTGCGCCAACTGTAGCAAGATCTCTATTGAAAGGGATAGGTTATCCAATGCCTTGCAAAAGTTCACTAAACGTTCTGAAATGCTAGATATTATTTTAATGAACCAAAGAGCTTATAGGGATAAAACTGGTTTAGGCTATAGGCATAAAGAAAAGAAGTGGGTGGAACCCAAAGTGAAACCCTACTTGAAATTTGGAATATCCCTCTTTCCATATTAGGAATTAGTTATTTATTTTATTTTTATTTGTATATTCCTTTATAATTATAAAAAAATGTATGTAATTAAGTAATAAAATTTCATAAAAAATATATATATAAAATACAAATACAATGATTATTAATATTCAAAAGACTTTCATAATAGGAGAACAACTATAATGTGAGATAGATAAAAAAAATTATTATTATTATTAACATGTAGAGTGAGGTGTAAGCCCATCTAATATTCCGAATGTGCAAGGTCCAATTACAACAAAAACCCTAGGAAGCCTCTCTCCTATACAAACACATCCCTTCTCATTTTTCTTTTTTCTTGCGCTGCATAACCTTCAGCCGTCAGAGGTATTCTTTTTTTTTTTCCTTTTCTTCAAGTTTTGCTCTGTTATCTCTTACAACAAAGTTATAATATTGAACATCATACCTCCTTTCCACTGTGTTCTATGCATTACACAAGTCTTATAGCTATAGGGCCCGTTTGGAAGCAGGAAAGTTTTGCTCTGAATCTGAAAGTTGTGAAATGATTTCAGTTTACCAAGAAAGCATTTCAGGAGCGGCTGTTTGGTTGGCTAATGGAAGAATATGAAAGTGAAGCACATAAATGACAGTAATGCCCCTTCCTATTGTAACATTCCCAAAAAGCCCCTTATTGAAAAAAGAAACCCCAAGTGCAACACATCTCTTTTGCTACGAAAGTTGTCTCCGGCAAAGGAGGTGGCGTAGTGAGGAAAAAGGCGGCCAACTGGAGAATGGAAGATAGAAACTTGGAGACCAAATTCTGGAAGACGAAGTTGGGGAGGTTTACAGGTTTGGGGTTCATTTGTGGAAGAGATTTGGGTGTTGGGTTGAAACTCTAGAAACTCTAAAGGAGAAATTTTTATTGGGTGTTCTCAGATCTTCTCAGATTGTTCTTGCCCAAACAATTTTCTAGCAATGGCGGTGGTGATATGTAGTTGTTGGATGTAATTTATGTCAAATGGAGTTTACGTGGAACGACCTCTATCTTTTCCCATAGCTGTCATGGTAAAATCGATTTTGTCAGCTTAAAATCGATTTTGCCATCTTAAAATCGAGTTTGCCATTGTAAAATCGAGTTTAGCATCAACAATGACAGTTACAAATAAAGTGTACTCATGTTTAACCTTTTCAACTCACGTCATCCCCAAACTTTTTCCAACATTTTTCCAACATCTAGCGATAGTGGTGGTGATATGGAGTTGTTGGATGTAATTTATGTCAAATGGAGTTTACCTGGAACAACCTCCATCTTTCCCATAACAGTCATGGTAAAATCGATTTTGTCAGCTTAAAATCGATTTTGCCATCTTAAAATCGAGTTTGCCATTGTAAAATCGAGTTTAGCATCAACAATGACAGCTACAAATAAAGTGTACTCATGTTTAACCTTTTCAACTCACGTCATCCCCAAACCTTTTCCAACATTTTTCCAACATCTAGCGATAGTGGTGGTGATATGGAGTTGTTGGATGTAATTTATGTCAAATGGAGTTTACCTGGAACAACCTCCATCTTTCCCATAACAGTCATGGTAAAATCGATTTTGTCAGCTTAAAATCGATTTTGCCATCTTAAAATCGAGTTTGCCATTGTAAAATCGAGTTTAGCATCAACAATGACAGCTACAAATAAAGTGTACATATGTTCAACCTTTTCAACTCAAGTCATCCCCAAACTTTTTCCAACATTATTGCAGTTAAACAGAAGGACCTGGGCAAGAACTTCACACAAGACCCATGTAGATTTTAACTATGTATGTATAGTTTGGAAAGCAATTATTGTTAACCCAACAACTTTTAAAGTGAAAACTCATTCATTTAATCAAAACTCACACATCACAAGCACTCAACACTTCAAATTGAACACAAAAACAGGGTCACAAATGTAGGAGAGGAATGCAATCATGTTTAAGCATCACCATCAATACCCAGAGAAACAAAAAAGACTCCACCAATATGCAACTACGTTGACCACTTTTACTTTCGTCTTCTTACTCGGTACACTGTGCAGCTCACAAATGTGCCATCAACCCCACTCACACCTTCGCCAATGACAACCCAAAGCTTCTCACTCGTTTTTTGCTTGCCCGTATATGATCCCAAGCTCCCAGTTGTGTTTTTGATGTAATCCTTGAGCTTAATTGAAGGGCAATTTGGTACTTAGGACATGGGCCCATACTCAATTTTGGTGGGAAGCCAAATTTGTATTTCTATTTTTAATTTTGGAGGGAAACTGAAAATAGAAACTTTCTAATTCAGAGCAAAGGTTTTTGGCTTCCAAACGGCGTGTGAATGTGAATTACTTTCACTTTCAGATTCTGAGCCTTAGTTTCCTGCTTCCAAACGGGCCCATAGTCCTCACTTTTCTCTTTTCGGTGAAATAGCCATAGGATAAAAACAAACTTATTGCCTTTAGTGCTTATCTCACGATACCCAACGTGCCCCTATTTTTTTTATTTCTTTGTGCATCTTTCTCACGCAGTCAACCTTGTTTCTCCTGTTGCAAATAAAACAAAATTAATTATTACACCCACCATTAGTGTTTCTTTATTTTCATTTGGGTTAGTAAATATATATAAGGAAATACATTGCTCTCCTGCTTGGAATTCTGTTCGGCGTCAGTGCTGGATAAACCATTTTTTATGTGGATATTAAATTGTAAATATGTTATACCCATTATAAAATGTAGTTGCAAGAATTTTAAATATACTCAAGTATGTAGAATAGAAAGGCTTATATATATGTAAGGGAATTATAAATTAAGTTGTAGCATGAGAGTATAGGCTAGTGATAGAAAACTTTAGATGGTATTGTGTAGTGTATTAATAGATATATATGTGCTTATGATTTTGTAGATACTCAGTGAGAGAATTGAAGTGACCTTGTGAGTTCACCTGTGTGCTAAGGAGCGACAGGTAACTCCGGAAAATTCTTCCGTATAACTGTGATTTGTGTATAACTGTATTATAAATAATTAGGACTTGATTGAAATATGTAAGATAAACTACAGTGCTATATACTGAGGAATTTGTTAAATTAGTTGTATGAATATTATTTTTTTAAGCATGCTTGCTTTCCATGTATATTATGTGAAATGTGTTATAGTTTGTTCCTTTTCAAGCATGCTTATGTGTATTGTTATAATTGAATATTACTGTAGTCTTTTTAAGCATATTTGTCTTCTATCAATGTGAAATGTGTTATAGTCTGTTCTTTTTCAAGCATGCTTATGTGTTAATACCGTTTACTTGGTAGTTAGACCTTTTGGAAGTATGCCTATATATGTTGAAGGAATGTTATGATATTATGAACTAGAATTGTATATGTTGTTTCTCTGAGATTGGTAAAATTGTCATAGCATTTGCATTCATGGTGATGGGTAGGAATAGAGAAGATTTGTATAGAGAATTGTGATATCACGTGGTAAGCCATCACTCGGTGCACAGTGAGTGGTACTTTGTCAGGGCCCTCTCTTCTATGATTTCCTTTGCCAGGAATTTCAAGAAGTTATGGGACATGTGACACCTCCTTACATTCGTTCTTTAAGGAGGGGAGCCATAGTCCATGTTTGAGCTCTGTACCTTTGGCAGGGTACATCTCAAGTAATGGTGAGCTTGAAACAATCCAGTCAATTGGATGTGTTTCTGTTTGGACTATGTGTATGGGTTAGCCTATGGCTCCTGTCAACGGAATAAGGGTGGAGGCGGTACAAGGGAGGCATGCATGATACATTCTTTAACTTCATGAGTTTATTATTATTATTTTTGTTTATGTGTTTGTGCAGTGTAATATGTGAGTAATTAGAGACTGTAAATTATTTCGTTGAGTATAATTATTTGTAACATATTTGTATATGAGTTGTTGGTGTATGTTAGGATTTTTTGGTAGTTACTGAGATGTCTATCTCACCCCATTATTAACATTTTTAGGTGAAGGATTTAATATTAAGCAAGGAAAGACACGTGAGGAGTAAGAACTTTTATGTCGATCTCACCTCAGCCTTTAATGTTTTACTTTGTTTTTGTTTTAAAAATAGAGTGTAAATATAATTTTTATTATAAATTGGATATTATTTTGTTGGGGCGTTACAATTTGGTATCAGAGCAATACGATTTTGTGACCGTCAGTCTTATGATTTTGAAAACTATTTTCAAAGATATTTGTTTCAAACTTTTGGAGGTCATGACAATTTAAATATAACATGTGCACTTCCCTTATTTTAGTTTATTATTTGTTAGATTGGATAATAAATAACTTTAGTTTAATATTTCATTTCCTTGTGCTTATGGTGTTCTACAAAGAAGGGGAGAAGTAGTTGTCGGCCAAAAAGTAGCTAAGCTTACTTTACTAAGTTGCATATTCTAGGGAAATAAGAGATGTCAACATCACGAGAAGGATTAAAGGAATAGTCTAATGTGATGAAATGTTAATGGATGCTAGAAAGATAATATTTAATTATATTTACTTGTGGCAAAGAATGACTTTAGTTGAGAATGATTATCTTTTGTTTGGTGTACTGGGAAGAAATTTAAAAGCAAGAAAGTTTATTACAATAATATTATTGGTAAGTAGTAATGTTGTGATGTGGGATGTGTTCTATAGGAAAATGTGTTCTTTATGTTTATAAGGTTTTAGCACGCCACCTAATTACACTACAACATAAAGGAATGTTTTTTTCTTTCTATCTATAGTTGGTGACAAAAAAAACAACTTTTTTTTTATTTCTCAAGGGTATCCCACCCGCGTGTCAAGTGGGACTAATCCTTCGCTGTTCTGAAGTCCCATATAGGGGGTAGACAGCTGGCCTGTGAATTTGCTCCATTCGCAAGGGCTGGGGATCGAACCCCCAACCACTTGTTTAAGGGACGAGAGTACTTACCACTCACGCCAACCAGCCAGGTTAAAAAAAAACAACTTTAATCTCACAAAATCAAACTATCGTGATTATAAGATTGCATAGATTTTGTATTATTATACTCTTTGAGTACTTTGGTTAATTTTCAGTATAAGGATGATTAATGATGATATGATTTATACAAGTAAGCACGTATTTTATTGTATGTTTGTGTGAAGATGTTTGAAACTGTTGAATACATATTATAGAATAGAAGATCATGTGATAAAGTTAGGAATCTCATAATCAAGTAGTTAGACCATTTGTTTGAACTTTTAAGAGTCAAACTCCAAATAACTATAATAGGATTGTTACTATGTAGATATATTTAGAGTTGTGCGGTGGAGTTGTAAAAAAAAATATAGGAAATCACATATGAGAATCTTTTATATTTTGGAAATCAAATTTTGTCAATTAGTAGGAACTTGATGGAGAGTATCCTTAAATATAAGGAAACAAATTATTGCCATTTACTATGGGGAATATAAGAGGAAGTTACTGATTGACTTAGTTGAGATAGTAAATAATTAGGAACCTTTATTTAACATTTAACCCTATTTATAGTGAATAATTTATTTAGGAAATAAAAGGCAGTGAGATTGACCAAGCCTTAAAGGACAATTGATTGTAGGAAATCTATTGATTGTTGTAGACACTACCCACAACCTTTGAAATGGAGGAGAAGAAAGGAACATAAAAAAAATTGAGAAGAAATTAAATTTCATGCAGGAGGTTGACTAATTTTATAGTATGACCATGACTACACTAAAAGGCTTGCAAGTGTGCCAAAGAGAGTATGGGTAAGGCATAGAAAAAGTGTCATGTGTTTAACATTGGGTTTGGATTTGAAAATATGCAAATTTTAAATAAAATACCGAAAGTATATGTATGAGTATATCTTTTTGGGATTAGCTTGGAGTCAAAATAATACTCATTTATTTATTTTACTTGTGATTGAGTATATTTAATCATATATGGTATTTTTAAGTGAAGGAAAATATTATAAATGATATTAATATGTAATTAATTCGTTAATAGTAAAGATTATTATGTGGTCCTTCTAAATTTTGATGTTTGAATTGGGTAGGGATGCAAATGTTAATATAAACTGACGTGGTAGGAGAATTGGTTTTATTAGATCGACCACTTTAGTTAAAGAGGTCACTAAATATGATTTTCAAGGATTGAAGGATTCTGATTAGTCTTGATGGAAAATTGGATAGAATGATATGTTTTATGGTAATTTTAAATATGTATATATCCCTAGGTAGAAGGATTTGAGTATTGAATAGCAGTGAGAGCTAATGTATGATAAGGTTTCATGATCATTATGACTTTATGTGTTTTAATGATTTGTTTAGTTTAAATAGTGCTTATGAATTATTTTAATCAATTTAAAGCATTGATGTTGGGTTAAGAGGAATGTTGAGAGATTCAAAATTGTGAATGGAAGGATTTGATATGGGCTTTTGAGAATTGAAAAGAAATTAGTTTTTTTTTAATTGTTATAGCCTTATTGGTTTATTGGTCCTAATGAGGAGATTATGTTTGGTTGAAATCTTTGGGAAAGAATATATTATAACAGTCGAGTTGTAGATTATATTGGGACAATTTGTTTAGAATTGAGATTTTAATGAAGATTTATTGATGAGTGGATGTATTATGCTAATTAGGAAATTAAGGATTAAATTAAATAGTTGCAGTATTGAGATGTGATCATTTAGATTAAAATTATAAAGCTTGATTGATTGGAGATATGGATGTGACTTTCGGAAATAGGATATATCATATTGGTTATGAATTGAGAATTATATGGGAATATGCTTTTTTTTTAATTGAGATTTTATTGTGGTTTTAATTCGTGAATGTACAACGTTGATCAAGAAAATTGAGGATTATTTGACATGAGCTATTTCTTAAGATCGCTAGTGGGATTGTAGTAGCTAGGTAGACGAGTTATGAAGAATTTGTAGATAAAGGTATTTAAATAGATTTTGTATTCATTCATGGAGTTATTGGAGATGATGTATTTTAAGGAAATATTTGAAGGCAGATAAAGATTGAGGCTGGTATCATGATTAAAATATAGGATTCCAATATAATGATCTATTCATTAGGGTTTTAAATTTGAGATGTTGTAAATGTTTAAGTTGTTGAGTCTCTTCTTAATGTTATGAAGAAATTTTCATTTAGTGTTTAATTTAGAAGTTATGATTAGGATTGAGTTAGTAAATGATAATGTTAGTTAAATTTAAGATTCCATGGTTGAGGATTAAATGACAGTTTTTGTTTAATTACGAAGGTTATATATATTATTGGGAACAATATTATGAATGGATTGTATCTTATTTTGGCTTATTTTGAATTGAAGTCGTGGGCAAGGAATAAACTTCTAGGGAATTCTTGTGTAGTAGTAAAGGAGCTACAACATTAGATTTTAGAATATAAAGTTATGATTGGAGAATATTTTGATGTTGACAAAGGATATTAGAAAGTTGAACTCAATAGAGAATGGTACGTTTGACTAGTAATGTTGATTACAAATCACCCAAGTGTTATGCTCAAAGCAAATAAGTAAAATTGATGTATTATGAGTCTTACGATTGAATTAAGATAGTTTAAGTGTTACTTTAGATTTAGAACATTCTTATATTAAGTGCTTAAGAGTTTTCAAAGGCTTAGAAGGGCTAAGTTGGCTCTAAAAACTTATTCATGGAATTAAGATGAATTAAAAAAAAGGGGAATTAAGAAAACAATGAGATAGTAAAATATGTTTTCAGTGACAATCTCGAGCTTATGAATTATAGTAGTGGGATGTTTTTGAGTTAGTTTAGTTAAGTGACCTTAAAAACTAGTAAATAGTGGCTAAAAAGCAAGGAGTTAAAAAAAAACTTGCGATGATTATTCAAAGTAATGATGAATATCTATCTTACTTTATGTGAGTAAATCGATTTAGGATTATTATGTTACGAATTATTAGTTAGAGTTTTATGATATAGGAAATTTTGAGGACAAAATTCAGGAGGGGAGAATTGTAACATCCCTCTTTTCATATTAGGAATTAGTTATTTATTTTATTTTATATTTTTATATGCCTTTATAATTATAAAAAAATGTATTTAATTAAGTAATAAAATTTCATAAAAAATATATATACAAAAGGGTCATACTTACCTCCAGTGCAATGGGTCCAGTCCAACCAGTGCATTAGTAATATGCTGCCACGTGGTTCACGGCGTTTAACAAGTTAACTCTCTCATTTCATCCTTATTTCACATATGCAGATACCATCTTCTCTCTCCAGCCTACCCCTCCCCCACCCACACACACCGGTCAAATCTGGCCCCTCCCTCAACTCTCCTTCTCCTCTCTCAACCGCAGTTTGGCATTTAAATAAGGGAGATAAAATACAATTAAATAATGCATGAAAGGATGGTTTTGGCAGATATGACAAATGAAGAGGACAAAAGTAATAAATATTGATTCTCACCCTCCATATGAGTGATCAGTGTAGTGCAGTGTGACCCCATCGAGTGCAGTGCAGCATGAATCACTCCGATTAGTTGCGTCCTCCTTGACGAAATGACGAGAGAAATAGGTAGCTTTTAGGGTTTTCAATTTTAAAATTGGGAAAGGATAGACGGTGACGTAACAGCGTTAGTTGTTGAAAATTAGTGAAATCCACGTGGCAGCAAATGATTGGCTCACTGGTTGGACTGGACCTATTGCATTGGAGGTAAGTTTTTTCCTATACAAAATACAAATACAATGATTATTAATATTCAAAAGACTTTCATAATAGGAGAACAACTATAATGTGAGATAGATAAAAAATTATTATTATTAACATGTAGAGTGAGGTGTAAGCCCATCTAATTTTCCAAATGTGCAAGGCCCAAATACAACAAAAACCCTAGGAAGCCTCTCTCCTATACAAACACATCCCTTCTCATTTTTCTTGTTTCATGCGCTGCATAACCTTCAGCCGTCAGAGGTATTCTTTTTTTTTTTCCTTTTCTTCAAGTTTTGCTCTGTTATCTCTTACAACAAAGTTATAATATTGAATATCACACCTGTAACATCCTGAAAAATTTAATATAGGATTAGAGAGTGTTTTGGGAAATAATAAATGGAGGAAATGGAAATATTGAAATTTTTAGAAATTTTGGAGATTTATTTTGAGATACTTTGGAAGTTTTGGCATAATAATTGTCCAAACAATTAATTAAGCAATTGAAGAATTAGAAATATGAGAGTAGGATGGAATCCAAAATATTTTGTAGATTAAGAAGGTTGAAGGTTTGATTTAGTGGATTAAAATTGAAGGACGGCATTTAGGTCTTTTTCCTCCAAATCTTATGCAGTATACTTATATTAAACCAAATCCAAACACTCCCTTCCTCCTCCCTTACATGTTTTGGCCGAGAACCCCACCCCATCTTCTCAACTTCACTTTTCATTTCTCTTCTCCCACATACACCCACACATTTTTGCTCTCACTTCCCACTACCTCATCATTTTGCTTTTCTCTCCTCCTCAAATCCTTGTTAAAACCGAGCTGGATCTGCACCTCATGAGTTCTCTTCGTACCACTTAGTTTTCCAGCGAACTCTCTTCTTTTCCGGCGAGCACGTGCGGCGAACGGCGGTGAACGGTGGCTGGAAGTGAGCCTTGCGGTTTTGCTTAGATTCTTCGAACCGTTCCTCCTTTTCAACTTCATTTTCGTCATATCCTCTTCCCCTTCTTTGTTCTAGCTCGGCCAGCCACTTAGGGGCTGTTTTCCGGCGATATGAGCGGCGGTCAGTGGCGGTGAGTCTGCATCTACCATTCTTGAACTCCGTAAGCATTTGTACTTCGTTTCGCTTTATTTTTCTTGAATTGTGTTCTTGGTAAAGTTAGGGTTTGATTAAAGTTTGGATTTTTGGAATCTTAAAGCTATAATAATAAGTGTCAAGTATTTAATTTGAAGTTTCTTTGAAGCAATTGAGTTTGGTGTTTTCTATTTATTGTGGAATTTCTAGGTTTTAGGGTTTCTTGAAACTAGGTGTTTTGATGATGTATGAGTTATTGCTGAAAACTGAAAGTTAATATATACTTACTAAGGTTGTCTAATGATATTGAAATGGTGGAATTAATTGAATTGAGGTTTAGGCAAAAGGTTGGTGAATAAAGTGTTGAATAATGAGAAATTGGTTATATGATTAGGTGACATATGATTTAATGGACTCATTGGTGGTTAGTAAAGGATTAATAAGGTTTAATAATGATATTGGAATGGTGAAAGTGATTGGATTGGTGTTGGAAGGAAATTTAGTAGTTAAAAGTGTTGATTAATAGAGAATTTGGTTATGTAAATGTGTGTTTGGATTGTGGTGTAGTGTTGAAGACTTAGGAAGATCACTTTGAATGCCAAATTAATATTAATGATGTGGTTTTGGTGAGTTTTACATGATTGGTAAATTTGCATATCTAGTGCATTTTCTTTGTAACTTGCATTGGATTATTATTTGACTGGACATTCTAGGCTGTTTTGGTGCTGATTTGGCTGCTCTGGATAGCCAATTTTTGTTGAAAATTATTTGCTTAGCATGCTGGAAATTCTGCCTGAAAGTGCTGCAAATTCAGTCTGATTGTTTTTGAATCTGGGAATTTGTTAGTTGGAATTTTTGTAAACTGTTTCAGTGGGCTATACTACGAGATATAAGCTTTCATTTGATATACTTTGTTCCCTTAAACTAGTTTTCTACTCTTTGGAATAAATTTTTGAAAAGGGATTGTTTCGCTAAAAACTGCTGGAAATTCAGTCTCACTATTTCTGACTTTGTGACTTTGTTAGTTGGTATTGTTGAAAACTGTTTTAACTGGAGATAGTAAGAGATTTTTGCTTTCATTTGATATATAAAGTGTCTCAAAACTCATTCTAGGCTGTCCGGAATTAATTTTTGAAGTTGCCTTGTTTTTGCTGGAAGTAGTCATCGGTAGTACTGTTTTGCATGCAAACTGTGTTACCTTGCCCTGCACTGTTTTGAGTGATTCTTGGCTACATTTCTCCAGTTTTTTTTACACTCTTTTGAGGGCTGTAAAGGGCTGGAATTTTTGCACACAAATCGTTTGACAAATTGGTGAAAGATTGCACACTTCTTGCACTTTTGCTAAAATTGGGTAGGCTGTTTTGTGCAAAATTCTGGGAACAATTGAGAACTGATTTTTGCTGAATTGTTCTTGTTTCTAACTCATAAATGACAGGGCTATTTGGAAAAATTGGTTGTGGAATTTTTTAAGCATAATTCGTTGACTTTGCAACCCTTTTTGAGTGACATCGTGAAGCTTTTGAACTGTTTTTGTGCACTTGTTTGACCTTAAAGTTGGGAACTGTTTTGCACCATTTTTGGCTGATTTGACACTGCGGTGTATTTTCTAGTGATTGTGGATAACATTGGGCCGAGCTGCAAGCAAGGACTTCGATGATTATCGTATTGTCTTGAGGTGGAGCAGGTTCTGGTAATCACTCTTACCTTGCTATAACATTGAGGGTGACGTTAGTTAGGATTTTCAAAATCCTTTCTAGCCCTCAAAATCTTTAAAAGTTACTTTTATACAAAACAGGCTATCGGGTGCCTTTTAAACACGATTACTTTTGTATAAAAGAATTTGATACACTATATGTATTATTATTCTGTTTGGTGGTGGTTGGACGGGTGAGGTATATAGGTGTAATACTTGGACAGCGGTGTTGATAGGTCATATCGATAGAAAGTGATAGTTGTGGTGGAGATATATAATTGGTACTTGACAGAGTATTATAGAAAGTGATAGTTGTGGTGGAGATATATAATTGGTACTTGACAGGTATTGAAAAGTGATGTGGATTGGGAGTATCATACTTTGTGGTTGAGGAATTTGAAAGTTGTATTGATGGAAAGTATCAAAGGTTGTGATTGAGATGTTGAAAGAATTGTGATCATTGCATGACACTGAGATATATGTACCATCGCGCGATGATAACCGTTTGATAGGTCAATCAACGGTTATTTGTACTGGTCGACAGAGTGGAGACTGTGACCATTGGTCAACAGATTGGAGACTATACCAGCAGTTTTCTGATTGGAGACAAGGACTGCGCCCTTTCTGATTGGAGACAGATTGGGGTTTTCCTCTCATGGGTTTACCAGGGAGGGAAATTGCCCCCTCACTTTTGAGAGGGACACAGAGTCAACTCATTCGGAACATATATAGGGCTCGAGCGTAGTGCCTCCGGGATGGCATGAGTAGAGCACCAGGGTTGTACATGGATGTGAGCTGAGAAGTTGGATTTGAGAAAGTGTGAATGAGTTTTACAGTGATGATAGCAAGGATTGGAGATTGGATGGTGAAGTTTAGTTGATGTGGAAATTGATGGAGGGATTTTGAGTGATACATGGAAAGTAAAGATGATGAATTTGATTTGGAAGTGACAGAGTGATCGGGGCTATATGGGAAGAAGAATTAGATTATATATATACGTATTACTGATTTTAAACTGTGGTACCCTTTAGACGCCCTCACTACGCACATCTCACTGTTATAGTGAGTTAAGTAGTAGATTACTGAGACAAGTTGTCTCACCCCACGATTACTTACATTTTTGCCGGTGATCATGAACAGGCGTGAGCAACAGGAAAGGGAATTAAGTTTCAAAGGTTGTTTAGATTATTTAGACATGTATATTGCCAAAAATGTGTAGGTCTGCATTCGCTTCCGCATATTTTTATTTGTATTGATATTATTGGTTAGCTATGAGAATTGTAGTAGGTTGCTTCTTTTTCTAACCATGTTAGGTGATTCTTTTCTAACATGGTTAGCTATTAATTATCCATGATAGTGTTCAGGTTGTATTAAGAAATTCTTTTCTATCATGGATAATGATTATTATTAGGAAATTCTTTTCCTAACTATGATAGATTTATTGATATTATGTAAATCATTTTTATATCATAGTTAGTAAAGGTATTATTGAATTAATCAGGGAATTAGTAACGATTTGTTACAACACCTCATTTCCACTGTGTTCTATGCATTACACAAGTCTTATAGCTATAGTCCTCACTTTTCTCTTTTCGGTGAAATAACCATAGGATAAAAACAAACATATTGCCTTTAGTGCCTATCTCACGAAACCCAACATGCCCCTATTTTTTTTATTTCTTTGTGCATCTTTCTCACGCAGTCAACCTTGTTTCTCATGTTGCAAATAAAACAAAATGAATTATTACACCCACCATTAGTATTTCTTTATTTTCATTTGGGTTAGTAAATATATATAAGGAAATACATTGCTCTCCTGCTTGGAATTCTGTTCGGCGTCAGTGCTGGGTAAACCATTTTTTTTATGTGGATATTAAATTGTAAATATGTTATACCCATTATAAAATGTAGTTGCAAGAATTTTAAATATACTCAACTATGTAAAATAGAAAGGCTTATATATATGTTAGGGAATTATAAATTAAGTTGTAGCATGAGATATAAGCTAGTGTTAGAAAACTTTAGATGGTATTGTGTAGTGTATTAATAGATATATATGTGCTTATGATTTTGTAGATACTCAGACTTGATTGAAATATGTAAGATAAACTACAGTGCTATATATTGAGGAATTTGTTAAATTAATTGTATGAATATTACGTTAGTCTTTTTAAGCATGCTTGCTTTCCATGTATATTATGTGAAATGTGTTATAGTTTGTTCCTTTTCAATCATGCTTATGTGTATTGTTATAATTGAATATTACTGTAGTCTTTTTAAGCATATTTGTCTTCTATCAATGTGAAATGTGTTATAGTCTGTTCTTTTTCAAGCATGCTTATGTGTTAATACCGTTTACTTGGTAGTTAGACCTTTTGGAAGTATGCCTATATATGTTGAAGGAATGTTATGATATTATGAACTAGAATTGTATATGTTGTTTCTCTGAGATTGGTAAAATTGTCATAGCATTTGCAATCATGGTGGTGGGTCGGATTAGAGAATATTTGTATGGAGAATTGTGATATCACGTGGTAAGCCATCACTCGGTGCACAGTGAGTGGTACTTTGTCAGGGCCCTCTCTTCTATGATTTCCTTTGCCAGGGATTTCAAGAAGTTATGGGACATGTGACACCTCCTTACATTCGTTCTTTAAGGAGGGGAGCCATAGTCCATGCTTGAGCTCTGTACCTTTGGCAGGGTACATCTCAAGTAATGGTGAGCTTGAAACAATCCAGTCAATTGAATGTGTTTCTGTTTGGACTATGTGTATGGGTAAGCCTATGGCTCCTGTCAGCGGAATAAGGGTGGAGGCGGTACAAGGGAGGCATGCATGATACATTCTTTAACTTCATGAGTTTATTATTATTATTTTTGTTTATGTGTTTGTGCAGTGTAATATGTGAGTAATTAGAGACTGTAAATTATTTCGTTGAGTATAATTATTTGTAACATATTTGTATATGAGTTGCTGGTGTATGTTAGGATTTTTCGGTAGTTACTGAGATGTCGATCTCACCCCATTATTAACATTTTTAGGTGAAGGATTTAATATTAAGCAAGGAAAGACACGTGAGGAGTAACCACTTTTATTTTATATTTATTTTGTCATTGACCTCAGCCTTTAATGTTTTACTTTGTTTTTGTTTTAAAAATAGAGTGTAAATATAATTTTTATTATAAATTGGATATTATTTTGTTGGGGCGTTACAAAATTCTTTCATAAAGCCACTGGCTACATGTCATCACCATTTAGCTTCTGCAATTATTGCAACAGAAAGGGACACACCACGTCCACTTGTAATGCCAAGAAGCATGGTGCTAATAGCTCCTATAAATGGGTTCCAAAAGGAACAAACATGCCTAAAGCCTTTCCAAGGCAAGAGACTAAGGAAGTACATAAGCCTAAAGTCAATCATAGACCTAGGGCACGGAAACCTGTTCCAAAAGAGACTCAAACGCCTAGAGCACAACCAAGGCCAAAGGCACAGGTCACGCACGAACCTAAGGTCAACATTGGACCAAAGGTTCCAAATACTAATGAAAGAGGACCCAATAAAGGTTGGGTACCTAAACCTGTCTGATCTATGCAGGTCTGTCTCAAAGCATCCAACAACCGCAAGTGGTATATCGATAGCGGATGCTCGAGACACATGACGGGAGACAGGGACAAGTTCAGCTCACTAGTGGTCAAAGATGGAGCTAAAGTTAGCTTTCGTGGGAACCAAAGTGGGAAGATCACTGGCGTTGGTGAAGTTGGGCCTGTCCAGGATGTCTATCTTGTAGATGGTCTCTGTCACAACCTGCTGAGTGTGAGTCAAAGCACAGACAAAGGCAACTGGGTAATCTTTGACTCTCATGAATGCCTGATAGTTGATAAGCATGATCTCAATATAGATAAATCCAATCTGAAATGCAAACTTAAGGCTAATAGAAATGGAAACATATATACCTTAGATCTATGCCAACAACTAACCGAAAAATGTATTATTACTAGTGATGAAAATAGTTAGCTGTGGCATAAACTGCTAGCACATGTGAACTTTACACAGCTTGACATGCTCATTAAAAATGAGCTACCCATAGGGATTCAATCTTTTAAAGTAAAGCATGATTTTATTTGTGAATCTTGCCAAAGAGGAAAGCAAACAAAGGCCTTGTTCAAAGCCAAGAAGAAAGTCTCCACAAGCAGGCCCTTGGAACTAATCCATATGGATTTAGTTGGGCCAGCAAGAGTTAAGAGCCTAGGTGGAAACCTTTATGCTCTAGTGGTAGTAGACGACTATTCAAGGTTTAGTTGGACTATGTTTCTTCCTTCAAAGCATGATGCTTTTGATGTTTTTGTTGTCCTTAACAAGAAAGTGCAGAATGAGAGAAATCTCAAAATAGCTGCAATAAGAACAGATCACGTTGGAGAGTTCGAAAATCATGACTTCTCTAAGCTGTGTGAGGAAAATGGAATTGATCACAACTTCTCAGCTCCTAGGACTCCACAACAAAATGGCGTGGTCGAACGGAAGAACAGGGTTCTAACTGAGATGGCCAGAAGCATGCTCAATGAGAAGGAAGTCTCCCAAGTATTCTGGGCTGACACCATGAGCACCGCTTGCTACATCTCAAATAGAGCTTATATTCGCAAGGGCTTGGACAAGACACCATACGAGCTGTACAAGGGAAGGAAGCCTAATATCAGCCACTTGAAGATCTTTGGATCCAAATGGTACATCCACAACAACGGAAAGGTAAATTTGGGGTTTTCAAAGACAATGCAGGGAGAATTTGAAATGTCAATGATGGGAGAACTGAACTTCTTCCTAGGCCTGTAGATCAAACAAAAGAAAAATGACATCTTCATTTCCCAAACCAAGTATTGTAGAGAAATCCTCAAGAAGTTTGGGATGGATGAATGCAAGGAGTATGATACTCCCATGAGCACCACTGCCGCTCTCAATGCTGATATAAAGGGAAGTTCTGTTAGTCAATCAACGTATCGAGGAATGATAGGTTCCCTATTATATTTAACTGCTAGCAGACCTGATATACAATTTAGTGTTGGCATGTGTGCTAGATTTCAGGCCAACCCCAAGGAATCTCACCTTACATGTGTTAAACGAATTTTGAGATACCTTGAGGGAACACAAGAACTTGGTCTTTGGTATCCCAGAGGTAACCAAGAATTCTTGTGGGCTTACTCTAACGCTGACCATGCAGGTTATAAAACAGATAGGAAGAGCACTAGTAGCCAATGTGCCTTCCTTGGTGGCGGTGTAGTGTCATGGGTAAGCAAGAAGCAGACTTGCGTTTCACTATCATCCACAGAGGCAGAATATATTGCTGCTGCAAATTTTTGTGCCCAGGTGTTGTGGTTGAAAAACCAACTTCGAGATCTTGGCTTAGAATTTCCAGAGCGGGTGAAGGTGCAAAACTAGCCACCGTAAATTTCCAAATGGACAACTTTGACACCCATAAATTGGATGGTGCAAAACCGTACATTATAAATCAAAATGGGACAAATTTAGACACGCCGTTAAGTTGAAGCTAACAGACGTTTTGATTTAATGAAGGTGGGCCCCACGCCAACACAAACGTCTGTTAGCTTCAACTTAACGGCGTGGCTAAATTTGTCCCATTTTGATTTATAATGTACGGTTTTGTACCATCCAATTTACGGGTGCCAAAGTTGTCCATTTGGAAATTTACGGTGGCTAGTTTTGCCCCTTCGCCCTTTCCAGAGCTTCCCATTCTCTGTGACAACATGAGCACTATTAGCCTAGCCAAGAATCCCGTTCAGCACACAAGAACAAAGCACATTGATGTCAGACATCACTTCATTAGAGATCATGTTCAGAAGAAAGATGTCAAGGTGCAGTTTGTTCCAACCCAGCATCAACTTGCAGATATCTTCACCAAGCCTCTGGGGGTTGATCAATTTACCTACATAAGAGGCAATTTTGGAATGGTAAACCCAATGAAGTTTAATCCTTCATTATAAACCTGTGCTTAAATGTTAAAGCCTGTAAACTGTACTAACTTAGGCATCGGAGTGCCAATCTTTAGTTTTGCAGGTCCCCTTCTGAAAGGGTCATGTAAACGTACAATGTTAAATCTTAAGTTTCTCACATTCGGAAGTGGATCCACTTCCGCTAGCACTAGCGGGAACAATCCCTCAGCCTGAGAAAAGATGGCTTTCGCAAGCAATATTATTATCGATAGCAAGGACAGCTATTGAACCTCGGAAGGAGTAGAGTGGCTGGACGCCATTTTTTCTACTCAGCGTGGGATCTGCCGCTTGCGATTGCTGGTCAGCATCTGGAAGCGTCTATACTTGAGAGTGAAACGACGCCTCTGACATGTTACGTCATCTCTGACACTCTGAAACGACACGTGGCAAAAAGGTACGCCGTTTCAGCATTAAATGTTTACATTTCCCATGCCTTTTCATCATGACCTTTTGCATCTATCACTTCATTTAATATAAATAGGCATTTATCACTTCATCTTCCTCATTCATCTTCTTCATTCATAAACACCTCTCCATTTTCTCTCAACCTTACTCAAACATCATCTTCATCTGTGTTCTTCTCCATCTCCAAACCTTCTTCCATACCTCCATACATTTGTCATTATCATCATCCACACATACAAAATGGTAGGATCGAGTGAGACAAACCCCCATCCCTTCACTAACAAATCTGGGAAAAGAAAAGGAAAACAGGTTCAGTTTGCGGAAGAGACTACTTTCTCCAAACGATGAAGGGTTGAGGAGGAAGATGATATGAACATCTACAGAGATGGCCCTCTTGAGCCCCTTTCCCTGCCTTCAAGCACAGAAGTCCTTATCTAACAAACAGAGTCTATGTTGATCTGGACACTCTGAAGAATCTGGGAAATGATTTGACTGATCATCTGGGTTCATACATGAACTGGCTGGGAATTTAGAATGAATACAGTGTAGGAGTTCTGCGAGTCTTCTACCAATCACTTGTTGCGCATGTTAAAAGAAGAGAAAAGGGAGACAAGACACTTGTTGCTCATGTTCGCTTCTTTGCCACAGTCAGAGGGAGGAACATAGAGTTTGATTGGAAAGTAATCAACCAACTGCTGGGTATCACAGACCCCAACCTCAACAAGTGGAAATACCACAGACGCTTCCCCAGCGATCAATTGAAGGATGCCTATGGCACTAATGGCAAGAAAGTCTCTGGGATGTCTGATATCCACTACATATACTCAAGAATCATGACCCACAAGGGTGGCAACTTCTCAGAGTTCACCCTCCTCGACAACCCATGGCTCCCTCGCCTTCTGCTCAAGGAACCCATCAACCCTGGGCAACTCATCTCCATGGAGAGGTGGGTTGATGGCAAGAATCAGAAGGACAATGCCTCTCTTCCCTTTCCCCAGTTGATTGCCTTCCTTCTGGAGAAGTTCAACATAAAATCCACTAAGGAAGTGGACAACTGGAAGTGCCTGCCCATGGACAAGAAGAACTTGGGCAAGATGGGAGTGTCATACATCAGACCTCCAAGGGCTGCTGGATCTAACTCACAAGGGGGCAGTGCCTCTCAGACAAATCAGTCATCCACCTCTGGTGCAGCGGATCAGGAAGTGGAATCCCAAAGCCAACCTTTGAATGCAGCCTTGGAAGCTCTAGTGGATCAAATAATCTTCAGACTCTCTGCTGAGTTTCAGGCTTCGTTCCGAGAGCAAGTTGGACGAAGTTTCCACAAGGTACATTATAGGATCAAGAAGTTCCAAGCTGATATTGCAAGGGTTGAAGCGAAGGTGGACTTGCTGTTGGCCAAAAACCCTCCAAACCACCAAGACAACAACCCTCAGATTCCCCCAGACCAACAAGATCCCCCACATCAAGATCCCCCCACTCCATGATTCCCCAGACCACCACCAATCCACTAATCCAGACAACCGAGACCAACCTCCTCAATCACCTCCACACAACCAATCTCACCACTCCTCCCCATCCTCCAGCCATTCATCTTCAGACAACCCATCTGACGATGACCATGACTCCCCACCCCAAACACTACCCCCAAGATTTGGCCTAGCACTATCTCCATCTGTTTCCTCCCCTAGCACCTCCCTGACACTTGCTCCTTTTGATGATGCCAAAAGGGGGAGAGATATTGGTTCAAGCGCCTTAAGACAGTCTTCCCTATTGATTGATGTGGACGTTGAAGCTGCACTCAGAAGGGCTATGGATTTGGAACGAGCTCGCCTTGCTGAGACTTTTATCAGAAATGAGGCTGTTCATTTCATGCGCCAACAAGCAGCAGCAACATCCTTAAGTCAACAAGCAGATATGCAAATTGTGTTGGCTGATCAACCCTCTGAGCCTAAGGACGTTCCCCCTAGGTCTCAGTCTTCTGCATTGCCACATGAGTTTGCTTCCACCGATGATTATCTTGCGCATCTCAGTCAGAAGCCTCGTCCTCGGATTGTCATTGCTACGCCTGTGCCAAGTTCATCAAATCCTACTCCTGGTTCTACCTTCATTCAAGGAAGATTCAAGAGAACCGCTAGGAAAAGGGTTCCTCCTCCTCCCAGTGCCTCTGTACAGAATGTGAGCGAGGATGAGTCTGTGCCTCATCAGGAGGAACAACAAGCAAGATCTTCTTCTCAGACTCCATCCCTATTTGAGCAAGCTCAAAAGGCTGCTGAAGCCATACCAGCTGAAGTTGAGGTCAAGGTTGAGGTCAAAGAGATGACTCAAGAGGAGTTCGAGTATTTTGGGACTACCAATCTTACCTTCTCCCAAGCTCAAATGTTGGATGCAATGAGAGCGAACTCTCGAGCTGGAAAAGGAAAGGTGGATATGTCTCAAGATCCTTGGGCATTAAAAGTCAAAAATCTTCATCTTCCCTCTGGAACCGTCCCTCTTGATGACTCCTCACCTGGACAAGAACAGGCAGTTGGGATGGATGAAGCTGCAGACATGAGAAGGGCTATTGAGGAATCTCTTGAGCTTGAAAGGCAAGAAAAGGAAAGGGCTGAGAGAGAGCATCTTGAAGACTTAGCCAGAATCCGAGAGGCAGTGGAAGCAGAACTGAAAGAACTATGGGACAAGGTTGATGAGGAGAGTGAACAGATCAGAAGAGAGAGGAACAGACACCAGAGACTTTAGGACCAAATCCCTCATGCATTGAATATCATACTTATCATTCTGTCTCAATCATACTTGTAATATTTTCATTATACTAATCATTTTGTTGTATTCATGTTTGTAATGTTTTTACTGTCTATCATACTTGTAATTATTTTTGCTTAATCAATGAAGTTCGCTTATATGAATACATGTGTTAGACTGTTATGTTCTTAATTATGCTTTCATAGTTAACTATAAGTTTGTCATCATCAAAAAGGGGGAGAATGTTAAAATCTTAAGTTTTGATGAAGACTAAAACATGAAAGAGCATAATGAACACTTAGGAAGAATTAGATGAAAGTTAGAAATCCTAAGTTAGAACACAATCGGATGTAAAATCACAACCGGATGACTTAGAGCAAAAACAACGTAACTAGCGCTTGCGGATGTAGTATACATCCGATAGCGGAAGTCTATTGAACACAGTCTGATCCTAGATAACCTAGTCTAAGTAGGATAAGCTTCCCATAGCAAAAATGCTTCTCATTGCACTTGATTATATTACTCTGTTGTACTAACATTTGAGTGCAGAACTTAGCTTTCACTTCCGATAGCAAAAGAGCATCCAATAGTGGACACTCTTTGCATTGCACAAACTTGGACTAACACTTGCAGAACTAAGCACTTACTTCCGGTAGCCAAAATCCATCTGATAGCAAGTACAAGAGTCAGAGACCGTACAATGCTCAGATGTCAGAATTGCTTTTGATAAAGCAGAATTGTCAGGACTACTTTTCAGAGCTAAAGCAAGTCAACCCTGCTAAGCATTAATGAGCATTAATGAGAACCACGGTAACAAGGGATTAACGGCTAGATTCAAACGGCCTTATTACCGATTATCATCTGGTGTATATGAGACTATTATAAAAGGAACAACTTCATCATTTATGAAGCACCTCTAAGAACAATACACGAAGAACTCAAAAAGTCAAGAGCATTCAAGCCTAATACCCAGAATATTCAGAAAGCTTTAAAGTTCTAAAGAGAGCACTTAATACCTTGAGAGTTATTCTTATTGTTATCATCTTGTACTCTTTGTATTTAAGTCTCTACATTTATTGAGAGCATGCATTGTACTTAAGTGAGTATCACAATCTGTTCATTAAGTGAACTTTGTAGTAAATCATTTGTATAAAGGTTGAACCCTTGCAGGTAGTAAGGGGGAGTGAGTTAGGATGCAAGTTAGCCCGTAAAACTTTTAGTTGTAAGGTTGCAAGTGAGCCCGTCAAACTTGCGGTTGTAAAGGTTGCAAGGGAGCCCGTAAAACTTGCGGTTGTAAAGGTTTCAGGTGAACCCGTGTTAAAACCTGAGAATTAGTGGAACTCAATCAAGGGATTGAGAACTGGACATAGGTCAAGAGTTAGACCGAACCAGTATAAAAGAATTTGTGTTAGTGTCTTTTTATATTGTTTTTTGTAGCACAATTCACCCCCCTCTTGTGCATCTTCACTTTCACCCATTCTCTGTGACAACATGAGCACTATTAGCCTAGCCAAGAATTCCGTCCAGCACACAAGAACAAAACACATTGATGTCAGACATCACTTCATTAGAGATCATGTTCAGAAGAAAGATGTCAAGGTGCAGTTTGTTCCAACCCAGCATCAACTTGCAGATATCTTTACCAAGCCTCTGGGGGTTGATCAATTTACCTACATAAGAGGAAATTTGGGAATGGTAAACCCAAATGAAGTTTAATTCTTCATTATAAACTTGTGCTTAAATGTTAAAGCCTGTAAACTGTACTAACTTAGGCATCGGAGTGTCAATCTTTAGTTTTGCAGGTCCCCTTGTGAAAAGATCATGTGAGCGTACAATGTTAAATCTTAATAAGTTTTTCACATCCAGAAGCACATCCAATTCCGCTAACACTTGCAGGAACAATCCCTCAGCCTGAGCAAAGCTGGCATTCGCAAGCAATATTGCTATCAAAAGCAAGGACAACTATTGAACCTTGGAAGGAGTAGAGTGACTGGACGCAATTTCTTCTACTCAGCGTAGGATCATGCCGCTTGTGATTGCTGCTCAGCATCCGGAAGCGTCTATACTTGAGAGTGAAACGACACCTCTGAAACTTTACGTCTTCTCTGACACTCTGAAACGACACGTGGCAAAAAGGTACGTCGTTTCAGCATTAAATGTTTACGTTTCCCATGCCTTCTCATCATGACCTTTCGCATCTAAACATCATTTAATATAAATAGACATTTATCACTTCATCTTCCTCATTCATAACTCATCTTCTTTCACAAACGTCTCTCCATTTTCTCTCAACCTTCTCAAATATCATCTCCATCATCTTCATCTGTGTTCTTCTCCATCTCCAAACCTTCTTCCATATCTCCATACACTTGTCATTACCATCATCCACACTTACAAAATGGTAGGATCGAGTGAGACAAACCCCCACACCTCCACTGCCAAATCTGGAAAACGGAAAGGGAAACAGGTTCAGTTTGCAGAAGAGCCTGCTTCCTCCAAACGACGAAGGGTTGAGGAGGAAGACGATATGAGCATCTACAGAGATGGTCCTCTCGAGCCCATTTCCCCTGCCTTCGAACAAAGGAATCCGTATCTGACAAATGGGATATATGTCGATCTAGAAATTCTGAAGAATCTGGGATATGACTTGACTGAACATCTGGGTCCGTATATGAACTGGGTGGCAATTCAGAATGAGTACAATGTAGGAGTTCTGCGCGCCTTCTACCAATCACTCGTTGCACATGTTAAAAGAAGGGAAAAGGGAGACAAATCACTTGTTGCACATGTTCGCTTCTTTGCCACAGTCAGAGGGAGGAGCATAGAGTTTGATTGGAAGATAATCAACCAACTCATGGGTATCACAGACCCCAACCTAAACAAGTGGAAATACCACAGGTGCTTCTCCAGCGATCAATTAAAGGATGCCTATGGCACAGATGGCAAGAAGGCCTCAGAGATGTTTGATCTCCGCCGGGTAATCCAATATATTTACTCAAGGATAATGACCCACAAGGGTGGAAACTTCTCAGAGTTCACCCTCCTGGAAAATCCATGGCTCCCTCGCCTCCTGCTCAAGGAACCCATCAACCCTGGGCAACTCATCTCAATGGAACTCCTCAGGTGGGTTGATGGCAAGAATCAGAAGGAGAATGCCTCTTTTCCCTTCCCCTAGTTGATATCCTTCCTCCTGGAGCAATTCAACATAAAATCCACTGAGGGTGTGGACAACCGGAAGTGCGTTCCCATTGAGAAGAAGAACATGGGAAAGATGGGAGTGTCAAACATCAGACACCCAAGGGCTGCTGGATCTGGTTCACATGGGGCAAGTACGTCTCAGACTACTCAGCCATCCGCTTCTGGTGCTGGTGAACAGGAAGTGGAATCCCACAGCCAGCCCTTGAATGCTGCTACCTTGGAAGCTCTAGCAGATCAAATAGTCTTCAGAGTCTCCGCTGAGCTTCAGGCTTCGTTCCAAGACCAATTTGGACGGAGTTTCCACAAGGTGCATCATAGGATCAAGAAGGTCCAAACTGATCTTGCACGAGTTGAAAGGAAGGTGGACTTGCTGTTGGCCAACCAAAACCCTCCAAACCACCAGGACAACAACCCTAACGACCGCCCAAACCACCAAGATCCCCCACTACAAGATTCCCTAGACCACCACCAATCCACTAATCCAGACCACCAAGATTCCCCCCATCAAGATACCCATCAATCACCTCCCCAAAACCAAGACCAATCTCCCAGAACTCATCCCTCCGACACACATACTCAAACTTCAGACCATTCACACAATTAATCTCACCACTCCTCCCCATCCTCCAGCCACTCATCATCAGACAACCCATCTGACGATGACCATGACTCACCACCCCAAACACCTCCACCCGTCTTTGGCCCAGCATTGCCTCCGTCTGTTTCCTCCCCAAGCACCTCCATGGCTCTTGCTGTTTTTGATGATGCCAAAAGGGGGAGAGATACTAGGGGTACCCTGAGACAGCCTTCGCTATGGATAGATTTGGACTTTGAGGCTGCAATTAGAAGGGCAAAGGAATTTGAACAAGCTCGCCTTGCTGAGGACTTTATCAGAAATACAGCTGTTCAATTCATTCGCCAACAAACAGCAGCAGCATCTTCAAGTCAACTAGCAGATATGCAGCTGGTGTTGGCTGATCCACCCTCTGAGCCTGAGGTCGTTCCCCGTAGGCCTAAGTCTTCTGCATTGCCTTCTGAGTTTGCCTCCACAGATGATTATCTTGCGCATCTCAGTTAGAAGTACGGGTTGAAGTTCATGACTCGTTCTCGGGTTGTCACTCCTACTCCTGCCTCAAGTACATCAGATCCTACTCCTGGTTCTACATTTATTCAAGAAAGAATCAAGAGAACGGCTAGGAAAATGGTTCCTCCTCCTCCCAGAGCATCTGTACTAAATGTGAGTGAGGATGAGTCTGTGCCTCATCAGGAGGAAGAACAAGCAGGATCATCTTCTCAGACTCCATCCTTATTTGAGAGTGCTCAAAAGGCAGCTGAAGCCATACCTCCTAAGGTTGAAGTCAAGGTTGAGGTAGATAAGATGACTCAAGAGGAGTTCGAGTACTTTGGGACTACCAACCTTACCTTCTCCCAAGCCCAGATGTTGGATGCCATGAGAGCAAACTCTCGGGTTGGAAAAAGAAAAGTAGATCTGTCTCAAGACCCAGAGTACTCAGCTTGGGCGTTCAAAGTCAGAAATCTCTATCTTCCCTCTGGAACCATCCCTGTTGATGACTCAGCATCAAGACAAGAACAGTCAGTTGGGATGGATGAAGCTGCAGATATGAGAAGGGCAATACAGGAATCCCTTGAGCTCGAAAGGCAAGAAAAGGAAAGAGCTGAGAGAGAGCATCTTGAGGACCTAGCCAGAATCAGAGAGGCAGAGGAAGCAGAGCTGAAAGAACTTTGGGAAAAATGTGAGGAGAGTGAACAATTCAGAAGACATAGACTTTAGAACCAAACCCCTCATGCATTGTTCATCATACTTATCATTCTGTTTTAATCATACTTGTAACATCTTTACTGTTTATCATACTTGTATTTATTCTGTTTAATCAATGAATTTCTCTTATATGAATACATAAATGTGTTAGACTGTTGTATCTGATTTTAATTATGCTTTCATAGTTGACTATAGGTTTGTCATCATCAAAAAGGGGGAGAATGTTAGAATCTTAAGTTTTGATGAGGACTAAAACATGAAAGAATATAATGAACACTTAGGAAGAATTAGATAAAAGTTAAAAGTCCTAAGTTAGAACCCTATCGGATGTAAAATCACAACCGGATGACTTAGAGCAAGAACAACGTAGGTAGCGCTTGCGGATGTAGTACACATCCCATAGCGGAAGTCAATTGAACACTAAGTCTGATTCTAGTTAACCTAGTCTAAGTGGAAAAACTTCCCATTGCAAAAAACCTCTAGTTTCCAGTTAGACTTGCGGAAGCAAATAGGCACATCACCAAGCGCAAGTGACTTCAACACTAAGCCTAATCCGAGTCTAAGTAGAATAGTTTCCTATAGCAAAAATGTTTCCCATTGCACTTGATTATATTACTTTGTTGGACTAACATTTGCGTGCAGAACTTAGATTCACTTTCGATAGCGAATGAACTTCCGATAGTGAACACTCTTTGTAGTACACATACTTGGACTAACACTTGCAGAACGAAGCTCTTACTTCCGGTAGCCAAAATTCATCCTATAGCAAGTACAAGAATCAGAGACCGCACAAATGCTCAGATGTCAGAATTGTTTTTGTCAGAGCAGTATTGTCAGAGCTACTTTTCAGAGCTAAAGCAAGTCAACCCTGCTAAGCATTAATGAGCATTAATGAGGACAACGGCAACAAGGGTTTAACGGCTAGATTCAAATGGACTAATTGTCGTTTAACCATCTGGTGTATTAGAGGCTACTATAAAAGGAACAACTTCATCATTTACGAAGAACATCTCTCACCAACCAAGAACAACACACGCAGTTATTGAGAGAGAACTAAGAGCCTTCAAGCATAATACCCAGAGAATATTCAGAAAGCTAAAAAGTCAAAAGAGCACTTAATACCTTGAGAGTTATTCTTATTGTTATCATCTTGTACTCCTTGTATTTAAGTCTCTACATTTATTGAGAGCATTCATTGTACTTAAGTGTTTATCACAATTTGTTCATTAAGTGAACTTAGTAGTAAATCCTTTGTGTAAAGGTTGAACCCTTGCAGGTAGTAAGGGGGAGTGAGTGAGGTTGCAAGTTAGCCCGTAAAACTTGTGGTTGTAAGGTTGCAAGTTAGCCCGTAAAACTTGTAGTTGTAAAGGTTGCAGGTGAACCCGTTGTAAACCTGAGAATTAGTGGAATTCAATCAAGGGATTGAGAACTGGACGTAGACCAAGAGTTAGACCGAACCAGTATAAAAGAATTTGTGTTAGTGTCTTTATTTTGTATTGTTTTTGTAGCACAATTCACCCCCCCCTCTTGTGCATCCTCATTTTCAAAACAAATACGGACTCAATGCCGAACCTTGATGCAACCCAATTCTTATTGGAAAATCAATTGTTTCTCCTGCCAGTGTTCTGACTCTAGTCATTACTCCTTCATACATATCTTGAATAGCTCTAATATACTCAACTTGTACTTCTTTGTTTTCTAAAACTTTCCAAAGTAAATCTCTTGGCACCTTATCATATGCTTTTTCCATATCAATAAAAATCATATGTAAATCCTTTCTTTTACTTCTATATCTTTCCATTAAACCTCTAATTAGATATATTGCTTCTGTAGTTGACCTTCCCGACATGAAACCAAATTGATTTTTCGATATGCTAGTCTCAGTTCGTAACCTACGCTCAATTACTTTTTCCCACAACTTCATTGTATGACTCATAAGTTTTATTCCTCTATAATTTGCACAATTTTGGATATCTCCTTTATTCTTATAAATATGAACTAATGTACTCTTCCTCCAATCATCTGGCATTTTCTTAGACCTTAGAATTTCAGTAAATAGTTTAGTAAGCCACAACACTCCATTTTCTCCCAAACATTTCCATACTTCAATAGGAATACCATCGGGTCCAACAACTTTGCCCCTAGTCATTTTCTTGAGAGCATCATCAACCTCACTCACTATAATCTTAATATTACATGTAAAGTTGATATTCCTATCACTAATCCCGAAATCTTCTATATCGTAATTCAAAATTTCCACTCTATCATTAAACAACTTATAAAAGTAATTCTTCCATCTATCCCTAATATTATCATCTTTAACCAATACATTACCTTCTTCATCCTTAACACACCTTACTTGATCTAAATCCCTTGATTTCCTCTCCTTTATCTTTGCTATTCGATAAATTTTTTGTTCCCATCCTTTGTCCCTAATTCTTTATAAAACTCCTCAAAAGAAATAGTTCGAGCTACACTAACAGCTTTTTTCGCCTCTTTTTTTGTTAATCTATATTTGACCCAAATTTTCCTCACTATCACACATATGTAAATCCTTAAAACATTGTTTCTTAAATTTAATTTTCTCTTGAACATTATTATTTCACCACCAGGTCTCCTTTTTACTCCTAATATAACCCTTTGATTCATCTAAAACTTCTTTGGCTACTTTTCTCACCATCATACTCATTTCTTTCCACAAATCATTAGCACATCCTTGTTTATCCCATACAAATTCATTCACCAACCTATTCTTAAAAAATCCCATTTTTCCCCTCTTAATTGCCACCATCTAATTGTTGGTGGAAACATTTTTCGCTTCTTCGTTCTATTAAACTTCACACGAACATCTAAAACTAAAGGCCTATGTTGTGTTGTCACATCGTCACCTGGAATCACCTTGCAGTTTGTACAAATTCTTCTGTCCGAATTTCTTAATAAAAAGAAATCAATCTGTGATCTATTTTTTTTTTTGATCAAAAAATCTGTGATCTATTAACTCCACTCTTATATGTAATCAAATGTTCTTCTTGTTTCTCAAAACAAGTGTTAACAATTTTGAAATTGTTAGCCATACAAAATTCAATAATGGATTGTCCTTCATTATTAATCGTACCAAAACCAAAACCACCATGAACTTGTGTGTACTATCCTGCATCTTTACCAACATGTCCATTAAGATCACCACCAATAAAAATCTTTTCAATGATAGGAATTCTTTTAATCATCTCCTTTAATTTGTCCCAAAATTGTTCCTTAATGTGAAATTCTGCCCCGATTTGAGGGGTATATGCACTGATTATATTAATTGTTTCCTCATCAACTATCATTTTTATTGATATTAATCTGTCTTCAATCCTATAAACTTCAACCACATTTCTCTTCCATTCTTCATCCACAATTATACCAACATCATTCCTATGACTCATTTTACCAGTGTACCAAAGTTTATAACCATCAATATTCTTAGCTTTTTCATCGACCCATTTAGTTTCTTGTAGACATAAAATGTTTATCTTTCTATCCCTCATCACTCCTATTACCTCACAAGATTTGCCTCCCAAGGTTCCAATAATTAATAATAATTCTGATAATTTACATATATCCCGTGCCTCACAAAATTGTCTCTTCATCTGTCACATTTTCTGGAGCCACATACTTTATTTTCTCATCATTTTCTCCACTATCCATTTTCACTATTTCACTTTCCATTTCTCTACTTTCTTTTCTCCACAACAAACATGTATGACCTCTCAATTATAACCCGTAAAGTCGTGAGTGCCGCCCGTATTTTAGTCCCTCGTGAGCCGTGAGGCCAACTCCTCGCTAATAATAACCACGTCTAAAAAAACCACGAAAAGTACACCAAAAGTGTGTTCACATTTTGGCTTAGTAGCAAGAAAAGCAAGTGATACTTCTGGCGCAGGCTGAAAGCGAAAGTGTGTAGTTGACTAGTCATGACTCATGATGACGTGCCTAAAGTCTAACGGAATCGCCCAGCCTTAGAGACACAGACGGCTGCCGTTAGTCACTCCGTCTACTTTCTGCCAACTCAACTTCGAAGACCTTTCAAATTGATCCTCACTCACTCCTCTCCGATTTCCCCATCCTCAATGGCATCGTCTTCTTCTGCAGAGGCGGCGGCGGAAGATGAGAAAGCGTGGGAGGAAGTCCTGCGGCGCATGCTGCCCGCGGGCTCCCCCTTGCCGGACGAAGAGCACCTCGACTACTCCATCGCCGTCGAGTACGTGGGCCCCCCGGTGCCCTACGACGTCCCCAAGGTCGATCCCTTGCCCCTGCCCCTGCCCGCTGCCCCCGACGCTGCCTCCTCTATTCCGGTCGCCATGCCCATCAACAACAACCACCGATTCTCCCGGTTCACGCGATTCCGAAACGCCACTCTCGGTAATAATAATCCTTCCCCCACCAATTATTTCGACATTCGGTGGTCTTGTCTCACCAAATCATGTGTTGCATTTCAATTACGACTCTTGATTAGGTTCGCGTGGGAGTCCTGTGGAGAGTCCGAGCCAGTGGTCGTCGTCGACGCAATTGGATTTACGGAACGGTGAGGAGAGTGAGCTGAATTCGAATTCTGTTAGTTCCGTGTCGTCTCCGAGGCTGCCGAATTCCGCGCCTCAAGGGGAAGCTGGTGGTGTGGTTGAAGGGAGGAGGGCGACTGTTGTGACGTTTAACACGCCGAGGGATTCGGAGAATGAGGAGGAGGAGGAGGATGGATATATGTCGCCGAGGTCGGTGGCGACGGAGCCGGTGGGGTCGCCGGTGGCGGTGAGGAATGTGGAGGCGGGGCCGAGGAGGAAGTGGATTTGTAGTAGGTGTGGGAAGGGGAATAGGCTGAAGGAGAAGGAGGCGTGTTTGGTGTGTGATAATAGGTATTGTAGTAATTGTGTGTTGAAGGCAATGGGGTCCATGCCGGAGGGTAGGAAGTGTGTGAGCTGCATTGGGCAGCCTATTGATGAGTCCAAGAGGTCTAGTTTGGGCAAGAGCTCGAGGATGTTGTCCAAGGTTTGTAGTCCTTTGGAGATTAAGCAGATCATGAAGGCTGAGAGGGAGTGTGGGGCGAATCAGCTTAGGCCGGAGCAGCTTGTTGTTAATGGGAGGCAGTTGAGGCAGGAGGAATTGGCGGAGATTTTGGGTTGTCCTATGCCTCCTCAGAAGTTGAAGCCTGGGAGGTATTGGTATGATAAGGATTCCGGACTTTGGGGGAAGGTGAAATGTTTGGTTTGAAGATACATGCTTTCCTTTTTGTTTGGTCAAACTTGTTGTTTTTGTATTTGTATTTACCTGAAAGTAATGGATTTCAGGAGGGTGAGAAGCCAGATAAGATTATTAGTTCAAAACTGAATATTGGAGGTAAGCTTCAGATGGACGCTAGCAAAGGAAATACAGGAGTTTTTATGAATGGTCGTGAAATAACAAAAATTGAGCTTAGGATGTTAAAGGTAAATTCTTTTTCTCCATGCATATGCTTGTTCCCATTTCCAAACGTACAATACATCATATAAATACAATACGAGGCTTTATACTAAATTTGGTAATTTGTTAGTCTGTGTTATTTGTTGGACTGTAGATAAGTTGGACAGTATTAAAAACCTGAGCTTCCTATAGAATTAACCATCCATAATAGCTTTCTATAACCACTTATAGACTGGACATTGTCAGAACATGATTAGTAGAAATCAAATAAGATAAGATACCACTTGCCAGATAATGATGTGCATTCACACGTACCTAATCAAAGTTGGATTATTATCATTCCTATATAATATGTATTTAAGGTCTCTGCTCTTTTAGGCAGTAGGTAGATGGCAGTTATTAAGTGCTATTATAGTTTGAATGTGTGCTTCCGTACCTCCCCTTTTTATATCTAACTTCACTATTCTTTTTAAAAATCCAGTGTTCGGCTGCATTGCAATATCTCGGAAAATTTGTTTTGAAAGAAAATAAAAAAGAACTTGTTACATTAACTGTATGTGTCTAAGTAGATGAATTGGTTAATGCAAAGCCTTTAAATTGTTCAAGCTCTGAGAAGTATTGTATTTGCTCATCTAACTATAATTAGCTCTATTTTTTTCCTTATCTGTCGAGTTTTAAATAATTAGGCTGGTAAATTGGTAAATCATTAATTCTATCATTATCAATAGATTTTTTCTGATCTGCCTATCATTTCAGATGGCAAATGTACAGTGTCCTCGAGACACTCATTTCTGGGTTTATGATGATGGATCTTACGAGGAAGAAGGTCAAAATAATATAAAGGGGAACATCTGGGGAAAGGTTCTTTCTAATCTGAATACTAGTATTACCTGTTATTTTGTTTATGTATAAGCTTAGATAATGGTCTTATGGTAGTAGCTTGTTTTATGGTAGGCAGGCATCTACTCGTTTCCTTTCTTCATTATTCTCACTGCCTGTACCGCCAAATAATTCCCATGGGATGAATGAGAATCCAACTAATTATTCATCAAGGTCCGTGCCTGAGTATTTGGATCAAGGAAGACTCCAGAAGCTTTTGTTGTTTGGTATGGAACGATCAGGAACATCCACTCTCTTTAAACAGGCATGTCTGTCTGTTTCCAGCTCTTTTTGTGTCATATTCTTGTATGCATGTGCGTCTTTTTGTATAAAACTTTAATTGGTAGGTCTTGTCTTTCCTCGTTTATTGTTCTTCCTTTTAACATAGGCCTTAGTGACGAATTGTACTCAATAGCAGTTGACAATAATTTATAAGATATATTTACTTTTATAAGGATCATTTTGTTTGCATTGCTTTATTATCAACTCTTGAACATTTCTGTAATTATGTTTGTCAGCAAAATTTATGCATGTTCATATATGTGTTTTTGTTTTTATATGTAGTTACAACATGTGTGCATGAATCATGCATGGATGTTACACTGGATTCCTAGGTAGATTTGTGTTTGAATTTGTACATTCATAATGTTTGTGTAATTATCAACAGATTGATGTTTGCATGAACTTATGAGTCATGAATTCAATGTAAATATAGACAATCTGCCATGTTTGTACAGTTTCAAACAACATTACAGAGATGCATGCTTTGTCTTGAGTTTTCTTCTTCTGTCTTGTAATGAGAACCTTTTTGCCTTTTGACTTTTTTTTTTTTTTGGTTATTGCTAAGGTGATTGTATACCAGGCATTTGATATACATTTTCTATGATCTTATTATGAGAAGCGTCTCATTCCTCACCCATGGAACAGGCCAAGTTTTTATACGGCAATGGCTTTTCTGAAGAAGAGTTGCAAAACATCAAGCTCATGATACAAAGCAATATGTACAAGTATCTCAGCATTCTCCTCGAGGGACAAGAACAGTTCGAAGAGGAGGCTTTAGCAGAAAAAGAATCTAATTTAGATGTTGAGGATTCTGGGCCAGGTTACATATTTTCTCTTATTGTCTTCCCTCTCTCCATAAGTTACTTTGCTTTAATTTATAGCTGAAGTGTCACTACTATATTTTGAAGGATGCTGTTTTCCTTGGTTCTTTGGGTCTTGTGCATACCTTGCTCTTGACAAGAAAGAACAAGTATTTATGCAAGCACTCACATGTTCCTGACTGTTGTTCAGTTACTTGAAATATGTGGATAATTGGTCTTCTGATAACGCCATTGCAAAACAGGGAATAGAAATTGGAAAATTTTACTGTGTGGGATTTTTGTTGCCGATCTGGATTGAAGTAAACTATACTAGGGTTGATGAGCAAAGTATGAGGCATAGCTATCTATAAAATAGTGTTGTCTGTGTATTTATTTGTGTTAAGAAAAATGGTGCACCTTGACCTTGCCAAGACAAAAAATCACACCATAGTACATTTGTTGGGGTTGTAGGAGGGCTTTTCAGTATAGAATTGGGCATGGTTATATTTTTGAATTGTGAAGAGTGAAAGTGTACATGATGCAGAATGAACCATTGGATGACTGGGTATTCCAAGATGAGTCTGCAATCAGTACGTACAGTCAAAATGTCTTATGTTACTAACTTTCAACCTCATTAGTTCTTTATTATGGGCTCTTGACTAAGTTTGACTTGAAGCCAGAAAGTTAGTCAAGATTTTGGGGGATGAAGGCAAACCGCAAGGTCCGAGATAACCCAGAAATTACTGCTGCCTATTACTTGATTTCTTGTATAACATTTGGCTTGAGGGCTGATTTAATGAAAAGTCTTGAGTTTATAAGTGGAGGCTCAATGGGGTATATTCATTGAATTGTTTCGCATGAGAAAAAGGTTGGCAATATGGTTGGCAATAATTGATCATTAAATACTTGGAAAATGAGGCCCTAGCACCATGTCAACCACTAGTTGGTTTTTTGATGCCCTAAGAAGGATTAAGGGTTTGAATCTTGTGGATGTAAAAAATTACTTAAGAAGAGCTACCCCTTATTTAGACTTAACAATGCTCGAATCTAGATTGATTGGTGGTGTACGAAATATTTGATTATTATACCCAAAAAAGTTTAAATCGTCAAGTGAATGTTCACAAAATGTTGTATGATAGTCTCTAACAAGTTCCAGTTACCACTGCCAAATGTACTATTCATTAATAATCAATTGCTCAATTTCTGTAGTTGGGCATGAGTTAGCAGTTCAACTTTGACTTAGAAGAGGTAGCAAATCTGACACTGAGGTATATGCTTCAGAAAGCATGTATCTTTTGCATCTCAGGCTTACATTGTCGAGGCATCCGTTAATATCATTTGATCGGAGATTTTTACTGTTTGCAGTTAATCATTGTTCATGCCCTAATTTATTGTCCATATTTGATTTGTCTCAAATTATTTTGAAATATGAATATTATCAAAGAGAACTTATTAGCTATGGTGCTAAAAATGGTGCACAAAAGTTTTCTGTTTGGCTCTATATTTTGGCGAAAAATGCCGCTTTCATTGGAAAGGGACCTTTCTTCTATTAATGTTGTATACAAGGCCTGATAAATTGTTCAGCCCTGAAGGACGTTTCTCTGTCTTTAAAATATGACCTTCTAGTCTGCAGTCAATTATTTGCCACAAGGAAAAACAACCATGTTGTAGTTTATCAGTGCTCATGGGTTTTTTGACACTTTGGATTTCTGAGCGACACAAATTCTAATTGAAAGTTCTCAATGATTCTCATTCACCCTTTTTTTCTTATAAGTTTTTTGGATAATTCAAAGCATCTTTTCATATTATTTATGAAAAATTGATGAGTAAATCTTATGGTGGTTCATTGCTATTAATGAGCAGAAACAGCAGCTGTTGAAAATAAGAGGTGTATTTACTCAATCAACCCAAGATTTAAGCATTTTTCGGACTGGTTGCTGGATATTATGGCAACTGGGGACTTGGAGGCTTTCTTCCCTGCTGCTACACGTGAATATGCTCCCATGGTAGATGAGATCTGGAGAGACTCTGCAATTCAGGAAACATACAAGAGAAAAGAGGAATTGCTTAACCTTCCTGATGTAGCTAAATATTTTATGGATCGGGTATGCCTTCAATAGATTAGCTTTCTATTTTGTTCTAAATTCTAATTTAGTCAATAATTGTTCTCTCTTTCTGTTAAAAACCTGGAAGTTGTTGTTTTCCTTATATTATTATTTTTTTAACCAAGGTACTGTAGAATATTGAGCATAAAACACCGATAACTTTATTGATGGGTGATAGCCGAATATATATAAACGGCAGATACATAAGCTGTTGTAAGCAGCCCTAGGAACACGTTGATTTAGTCTCCTAATATCTAGCAACTAAGTAGCTGTTACATAATTAATAAAAGAAATAATAGTCCTGGGAAAAAGTCTCCTAATATCTAGCAACTAACTAGCTGTTACATAATTAATAAAAGAAATAATAAACTGCTGACCACGTGCACACACTTGACACATAAGCCTAATAATTTGCATATTAACAATACTCCCCCTCAAGTTGAACCATGAATAGTAAACATGTTCAACTTGCGTACAAAATAAGCAAATAACTCTTCAGATAATCCTTTAGTGAGAATATCAGCCAGTTGATGACGTGTAGGCACATAAGCAAGACATATGATGCCACCTTCAACTTTCTCCCTAATAAAATGTCTATCCACCTCCACGTGTTTAGTTCTGCCATGTTGGACAGGATTCAGTGCCATGCTCAGCGCTGACTTGTTGTCACAATACAAACGAAGGGGAGAAGTACTAGTGACATGAACTTCATCAGATACTCTCTTAAGCCACAAACCTTCCATAAGTCCTTGAGATAAGGCTCGAAGTTCTGACTCAGCACTGCTCTTTGATACAACTTTCTGCTTCTGACTTTTCCATGTGACTAGGTTGCCCCACACAAAAGTGCAATAACCTGTGGTAGACCTGCTATTCTCTTTGTCACCTGCCCAATCAGCATCAGTGAAAACTTCAATAGTTCTAAGAGTGCTCTTTTTGAAGAATAAACCCCTACCAGGTGTCCCTTTAAGATACCTCAATATCTTGAACACACCATCCATATGTTTCTGCCTAGGATCATGCATACTTTGGCTGGCTACACTTACAGCAAATGCAATATCCGGTCTGGTATGAGAGAGATAAATGAGTCTTCCCACTAAGCGTTGATACCTTCCTTTGTCTACTGGAGCTTCATCACGCTGCTGCCTCTTTTGTTCGACAGCATCCACCTTACCATCTTTCTGTTTTACTTTCTTCTTGTTTGATTGGGTACTAATTGGAACTTTACTTGGCTTGCATCCAAGCATACCCGTCTCAGTCAACAAGTCAAGTACATATTTTCGTTGAGAAACACAAATACCATCACGTGATCTAGCTACCTCCATTCCTAGGAAATATTTAAGGTTCCCTAGGTCCTTTACTTCAAACTCTTTGTTCAGAGCAGCCTTTATGCGAGTCATTTCACTCATATTATTACCTGCAAGGATAATGTCATCTACATAGACAATGAGAATGGTGATAAGATCACCCTTCTTCAATACAAACATGGTGTGATCTGACAAACATTGTATATACCCTTCTTCTTTAAGGACAGTAGAGAATCTATCAAATCATGCTCTGGGAGATTGTTTCAAGCCATAAATTGACTTGTTTAGTTTGCATACCTGTCCATTTATGCCCTTCTCAAATCCTGGAGGAATTTTCATGTACACCTCCTCTTTCAATTCACCATTTAGAAAGGCATTTTTTATATCAAGTTGCTGCAAGGACCAATCCAGATTTACAGCAAGAGAAAGTAGAATACGAATAGTATCTAATTTAGCTACCGGGGCAAAAGTTTCCTTATAGTCAAGACCATAGGTTTGAGTAAACCCCTTGGCAACTAACCTTGCTTTATACTTGTTTAGACTACCATCTGCATTGTATTTAGGTGAGAAAACCCACTTACAGCCAACCGGTTTTTTACCCTTGGGAAGAGTAGTAATATCCCAAGTATGGTTTTTCTCTAAAGCCCTCATCTCCTCCAAAACTGCCCCCTTCCATTCTGGTTGCTGTAATGCTTCATGAACATCTTTGGGAATAGAAACTTTGTCTAAATGAGTTACAAAATTGTAATAACTTGGAGAGAGAGCAGTATATGATAAAAACTTTTGAATAGGATGTTTAGTACACATCCTAGGCTGCTTACGCTGAGCTATAGGAAGATCTATCTCTTCAACTTCAGCAATAGGAGGCATAGTATCTTGTAAGGGTTCAGGAACCCCCTCGGTTGTAAATAATGGAACAGGTTCAGGAGCATGTTGATCTCTCACTCTTTTCCCCCTCCGCACATACACATTATGCCTGTTAAATCTAGTATTGTCCTTCCCTGTCCCTGACTCTTCATTATTATGGCATAAAATAATTGGTTCAGAAGGTGGTAAAGGTTCAGGAACACGTTTTGAAGATAGAAAATCATTAAATGACTCCCCCTTACTTGAATTTTTATAAAAAACCTCATTTTCAAAGAAGGTAACATCTTTACTAACATATAGGCGTTTTAAAACTGGATCAAAACATTTATAACCCTTTTGAGAGTTTGAATAACCCAAAAATATGCACTTTACAGCTCGTGCATCCAATTTAGAAGGAGGGTGATGTACATGGACAAATGCTGAGCAACCAAAAACTTTAATAGGGAGGCAAGAATCAATGTGAGATACAATATGTGTCTCAGTTAGCTTTTCAAGTGGTGTTTTAAAACCAATAATACGATTTGGCATCCTATTTATCAAATGAGTTGCAGTAAGGATTGCATCTCCCCAAAAATATTTAGGTACATTACATGTAAACAAGAGAGCTCGAGCAACCTCAAGCAGATGTCTATTTTTCCGCTCAGCAATTCCATTTTGCTGAGGTGTTTGAGGGCAGCTTGTCCTATGACAAATGCCGTTTGACTTCAGATAATTAATAAGGGACGAATTACAATATTCTATGCCATTATCAGTGTGAAGAACCTGAATATTACTTTGAAACTGATTTTTAATGTAGGTAGCAAACTCAATGAAGATAGAACTCACTTCAGATTTTTCTTTTAGCAAGTATAACCAACACATACGTGTATGTTCATCTATGAATGTGACAAAATATTTTGAGCGTGTTCTGTTAGAAATATGAGTTGGCCCCCAAACATCACTATGAATAATAGAAAAAGCACGAGAGGGTTTATAAGGAATTGAAGAAAAAGTAGTACGATGATGCTTAGCTAACTCACAAACATCACAATGAAGCAATTTATTAGATGAAAACTGAGGAAACAACTTTTTTAAATAAGTAAGGTTAGGATGACCCATCCTTTTATGCCATAACAATAAATCTTCAGAAACAGAAACAAAACTAGAAATCCTAGAACATAATGCAGTAACGGAAGAGAAATTGAGGTAGTAGAGGCCATTACACTCCTTAGCTGAGCCAATCATCTTCCCCGAGGAGAGATCCTGAAATATACAATGAGTAGAAAAAAAATGAGCACAACAGTTAGCCTGCTTAGTCAGTTTGCTTATGGACAATAAATTGCAAGCAAGATGAGGGACATGCAGTACTGAGTCAATATGTAGCATATCAGAAATTTTAATGGTACCATGACCAGCTACAGTAGCAGAAGAACCTGTGGCTGTCTGAATCTTTTGATTTCCAGCAGAGGGAAAATATGATATAAACATATTTGATTCAGAGGTCATATGATCAGATGCTCCGCTATCTACAATCCAAGTGAAAGAGGAAGGATTTTGTAGAGTAGTGGATAAGTTACCTTGGTGCGCTACAGCTGCTGTAGGTGGTGTTGGCTGGACTTGAAGTTTTTTAAGGAGGTCCAGTAATTGAGACACATTTTCCTGAGACAAGGGAGAGGTATCAACTTCTGCACCTGCTGTATGAGAAACGTCTGTATTCACTTGATGTGCTTTAGACTTAAATTTTCTCGGTTTCCAATTAGATGGCTTCCCATGAATTTCCCAACACCTATCACGCGTATGACCGGTTTTTTTGCAGTGATCACAAAATAGTTTTCCCTTATCAAGGGAAGGGTTATTGCTGGATCTATTACTTACCATAGCAGAAAGATCTGGAGTTGGCAATATTGGGCTAGACAACATCACTTCTTTCCTTGTTTCCTCCCTGCGAATCTCAGAATAGACTTCTCTAGGAGATGGAAGAGTGGAGGAGCCCAGAATTCTTCCACTAACATCATCAAACGAAGGGTTTAACCCATCAAGAAACAGAAGAACACGATCAACATCTTTGTTCTTCTTATTACGGGCTGCATCTTGTGGGCATGCCCATTCTTCATCTGTGAGAAGATCAATCTCTTGCCAGAGAGCACAAAGCTCAAACCAATATTCAGTAACAGTCCTCGTTCCCTGAGAAGACTTCCAACATTGACGTTGAAGAGAAAACAAGTGAGACATATCCTTCCCATCAACATAGGATTCACGAACAGCCACCCAAATATCTCGTGCAGAAGGGAGATACATAAAGGTGCGTTTAATTGAAGTAGACATGGCATTAATTAGCCATGATGACACAAGAGCATTATCAATCTTCCATTGTGCCATGGCTTTAGATTTAGGATCTGCAGGAGCCGGTGTTTCTCCTGTTAGAAAACCTTTCTTGCCGCGTCCTTCAACAGCAAGTAGGACAGCTTGAGCCCAATCACGGTAATTGGTGAGGGTAAGCTTTTCAGAAACAATAAGGAGAGATGAACCTCCTTCAATAACGGGAAGTAACGAAGAATCTTCTCCATTCTTTGAAGAAGCCGTAGATACCCCTTCTTGCGAGTTTGACATCTCGTTTTTTCAGAATTAGGGTTCTAGAAAAAAATGATCGGGTACGGAAGCTAGATGATTTGCTCTGATACCATGTAGAATATTGAGCATAAAACACCGATAACTTTATTGATGGGTGATAGCCGAATATATATAAACGGCAGATACATAAGCTGTTGTAAGCAGCCCTAGGAACACGTTGATTTAGTCTCCTAATATCTAGCAACTAAGTAGCTGTTACATAATTAATAAAAGAAATAATAGTCCTGGGAAAAAGTCTCCTAATATCTAGCAACTAACTAGCTGTTACATAATTAATAAAAGAAATAATAAACTGCTGACCACGTGCACACACTTGACACATAAGCCTAATAATTTGCATATTAACAATAGGTACCAAATAAATTGATGCGACTTTCCGAATGTTAATGTATTAGGAAAGTAGTAAAGATCATTATCACTCTGAAATGTTTCTTTGTTTCACTTAACTTTTTTCCTTTCTGGATTAAATGATTAATGCAATGCAACTAGGTTCAGAGTTGGTCTGAATTATTGCTTCATCTCCTCTATTATTTTTCAAAGTTGACGAGAGCCAATGAAGAAACCAATATAAAATTATATTGAAAATTTAGTGATGAGATTCTGTTGAAATGCTATTGTCTTTAGGTATCATTGTAAAAATCTTCAGGCTGGGGGTTAAAACATGTTTCAGCATTCCAGAAGTAACGGAAGAAATTTTTGATTTTTATAGGCTCATTGTGATTGAACAATTAGATTAACCTATCTGATGGGTTGTTCATTTGTCCTAGCATGTGTTTACCTGGTAAGGTGGTTGCCGACAAGGAGGCAATGTAAATGGGAAGTTTTCAAGTGCATAATGTTATGATATACAAATAAACTGATATGTGACTCTTTAGAAACTCTAACCTGAGCTTTTAAGGCGGACCTTGCTATCAAATAATAGATGTTAAATTGAGTCATGTAAGAGTTTTTGTCAGGTCTACATCTATCCTAGCGTGTTTTCTTGACGGATGTCCCAAATGAATGTATTGGTTATCTTAAGTGATGACATACTTGGTCTCATGTAATGATTTCATGTTTGTTTATCTGTGTAATTGACTCTTACTCAAGCTTTTTGCTTGCCTTTATTATTAAAAAGAAAAAAAAAATGATATATGATGTTGATCCCATGTGCTACAGGCAATAGAAATATCAAGCAACGAGTATGAACCTTCTGAGAGGGATATATTATATGCCGAGGGGGTAACTCCAAGCAACGGCCTTGCCTTCATGGAATTCTCTTTTGATGATAGAAGTCCTATGTCTGAAACATACAGCGAAAATTTAAGCAGTCCTCCCTTGACCAAGTAAATCTGTTTCTTCCATCTCAATGCATGGTGCACAGTCCTTTTTTATCAAGTTAAAGCTTAACTCATTTTATAATGTTGGATGATTATTCTTCCTCCCAGGTATCAACTAATTCGAGTACCTTCAAAGGGACTACGAGATGGTTGCAAATGGCTAGACATGTTTGAAGATGTGCGAGCGGTGATATTCTGTGTTGCACTGAGTGACTATGACCAAATGTGGACTAACAGTTCTGGTCATCTTTGCAACAAAATGCTGGCAAGTCGTGATCTTTTTGAGAGTTTGGTGAGATATCCATGTTTTAAAGATACGCCTTTTGTGCTTCTGCTCAACAAGTATGATGTCTTAGAAGAAAAGATAAACAAAGTTCCTTTATCAACCTGTGAGTGGTTTCATGACTTTTGTCCTGTGAGACCCCAGCACAACAATCATGCCCTAGCACACCAAGCATTTTACTATGTGGCGGTGAGATTCAAGGAGTTATATTCTTCCATAACTGGACAGAAATTGTTCGTGTGGCATACTCGAGCATGGGAGCATGTGTCCGTCGATGAAGCCTTAAAATATGTAAGGGAGGTCATCATGTGGAATGAACAGAAGGATGAGGACATATATGAAATCAATGTAGAAGAATCATTTTTCAGTACAGAAGTGAGCTCATCTCCGTTCATGGAACAAGGGCAAGGACAAGAATGAGTTTACCAGTTTGTTAACTTGTAGACAGACGATCTGAATGATTAAATTATGGCACAGGAACTCACTGATCCGGAGGATTTGATAGGAGGAATTGCATTTTGGTTAGGAAGGGAGGTCAGATTGACTGGGCAATGTCAAATATATGTATTGGTTTTATCTGTATAGGATTTTCCTGATATGGATGGGGTGGTTCGGAATGATTTTTTTCTTCTTTCCATCAGAAATAAGCTAATTTGCCGGGGAGGGTTTTGGTTTTGGGTTGATTTGTTGTCTGTACAGCATATATATTGATATTTGTTCAGGTTAAATTAAGAAGGAAAAAAAGGCTGTAATTTTTTTTGGGGTTCAGTACAGCGGCGTTAGTTTTTCTTGCTGATGATCATTCTGTATAACCACTAGGATAATACTAAGATCAGTGGGTATCTTGAAATAAATGTAACTTATTCATCTCTCCTCCTTCCATGTATATTTGTATTTGCCTTTTTTTTTTTTAATAAAACCTGGATTCATATCAAAAGAACCTCAAGAGTTTATAGTAGCATTACATCGAGGAGAGAAACTTGCCTCGGTTACCCCAATGGGAGGGGATTCGAACCAAACAAAATTTGTATCTAAGGAATGAGCAAACTTAGCTAAATGGTCAGCTATGGAGTTATCCTCCCTATGAAAATATGTAATTACAACTTGCCACTCTCTATGAAGGAGGGCCCTGGCGTCTTGTATTAGATCTATATATGGATGATCCTTGTCACACCCTCTAGTGCATATGTTAAGAGCTTCAATCAGTCATAACCACTATGTTTCTGTATCCTCTGTTCCAACACAATTGTATTTGCCTTTCAGGTATTAACAATATGGATTTTTTCAAATGTTTTTAATGAGATCTAGAACAATTCAGTCCAAAAGAGAAAAGATCTAAATCTAGAGTTTTGATGTGTAACCTTTTCGTTCTCTTTCACTTGAAGTTTTGTGGTATTTCTTTTTCTTTTCGACTTAAATTATCTGGAGTCTTTGATTTAGAAAAGAAAAGAAAAAATACAGATACAATTTCTTGCAGAGTTTAAATTTTCTGCAATGAATATATAGTGTGAATATGGAAAGCATAGGTTATTATTTTTTTTTTTTGGGAACTGAATGGAAAGCATAGGTTATGAGTAATGCAATTATGCAATATATTCGATGAACTGAGGAGAAGTAAACTGTAAAACTAAAGGTGGATAATTGATGACTGCGGACATGAGGAGGCAACCACTTGTTGGTCTAACCCACCATCCCCAGTTCCCCACTAACACCAACTTGTGTGCACGGGAAAGCCTATGATATAAAGACTTCAAAATCTCCAACTTTACCATGATTTTGTTGAAATTGGCTGAGCATGCGTCTTAAAGTTGGTGTGTGTATATTATATGATTACATTTGTGCTTTTTTTTGGAGGTCATGACTCATGAGTAGTACAAGTTATATTTGTATACTACACTTAATAAGAATAAAGTTCTAAAAAAATAGGCCTGTTAAATGGTCTAGGCAGATTAGATATTCAAGAGTAAGTAGTGTAATGATGGTTTAATTGAGATCAACCCGATCATAAATAAAATTTGGGGGATAAATCTCCATTTAACAAATTAATTGAAAAATGAAACCTGTCATGTGTTAAGTATGATTGGCATGTGTGGGTATTATGTCTCTTTCCTTAATTAATTTGTTCAATGTGGATTTATCTCCAAATTTGCCTAAACATGATATATAAAGCAATTAAAATACTTATATATAACCTATTGAAAAGTAATGTTCAAATAAAAAAGTTCAATAGTTTTTTGTACGAGCTCAAATCTGCAACGGATTAAACATTGGTCTACCGGGTTGGGGATACCATGGCAAATAGAAAAGAAAAAAAAATTATTTTATTTTATTTTGTTTCTTTTGCCAGAATGAAAATCTATACAAGAACGAAAACCAACAAGTATAGCTTTCAGTTGTATTGACCCGGTCTACTCAACTCTTCTAATTCTAAAAAAAGGACAAATATCTAGTCACATTATTTCAAATGTTCACAATTAAAACATGAGTGAAAGTGTAAAAATATACTAAATTTTACCTCCAGGAGCGTTTTTAATACTAAAGTTTCGCGAGGTACAAAACGAGTACTCAACTTGAGGTTCAGGTGTAAATATAGTATTTTCACTTAAGCGAAATAAAATTTAGGTATGAAAGGTTTCTTATGTCCCTTATTATTATGTTATTCTCTTCTTCAATTTAATGAGGGACATAAGAGTCTTTTCATATCTAAATTTTATTTCCTTTAAGTAAAAATACTATATTTGCAATTGCACTTGAACCTCATGTTGGTATTATTTTTACACTTCGCGAAACTTATGTATTATTACAAACGCACTTTAAGGTAAAGTTTAGTACTCCCTCCATTCCTAAATATAAGATCACTTTGGTTAATTTGAGGAGATTAAGGAAGACAATAAAATTACATGATCTTCCCAAAATCCCCTCAATTACTTAACTTTAAAAGGAGGAGGAGTTTTCAATGAAAAGAGAGAGTATAAGGGTAGTTTGGGCAAAACTTGAGATAAAATAGGAACTGATCTTATATTTAGGAACTTATCCACTTCCCAAAGTGATCTTATATTTAGGAACGGAGGGAGTATCATTTTTTCACTTTCGCCCTTAAAACACCTTAAAACACGGTGACATAGTTTAAATTGAACTTTAATTATAATATAAGATTGGTTTTTCATAAACTCGCGTAAGTCACAACTACTCCATGGAGTAATTGATAAAGGATATAATTGATTTCTTTTATAAAATTATTAAAAGACTAAACAAATTAAGTATACATTAATTTGCCTGAATTATTTTAAACTAATTTATTTTTTAACTAAATCAAACTAGTTAATTTGACTTATAATTTAAGAAATGATTCCATACGAATATACATTTTATCTAATGATTACTTAACTTAATTAACTTCATCAAACTTCCCCGAAAACAATTAACTAGGCCTTATATTAAGTACTATGGAGTTTTATTTTTATTTCAACTAATTTATCTATGTATTGAATTACACATTGATAAACTTCAACTACTCTAATTTGTTCATAAATATAATAAAAATTTACTTAATTTGATTATAATAATGTTGTTTGTTAAGCTAGTTATAATTACATGATATTCCAAAAACACCCTAACTACTCACCCTTATTCTTACATTCTCTCTCTTGCTTGTTCATTATTGGCGAACATTATGATCATTTAGGAAAAAATGAGAAGAAATCGAAATATGTTCTTATATTTATGAATAAACTCACCTTCCCAAATGTGTTCTATATTTAGGAAAGGCGGGATAATTAATTGTTTCTCTCCTCTTCTAATAGGCAAGTTGATTTTGAGTTATTGTTATTGGCAATTTATAAATCTTTAATTTTTGTAGAAATAGTTCAAAGAGACCCCCACATTTAAGGGCCCGTTTGGTTGTAAAAAATGAAGCGAGAGAAATGGAAAGTAAAGAAATGGTTAGAATTGACATAAAAGGAAATTAAGGTTGGCGTGTTTGGTTGACACATGAGAGAAATGGAAAGTAGAGTTTTATTACTTCAAAAACAATTTTATTTGAAATTAATTTTGAGGTGAAATGACAGAAATGTCCTCCACTTAAGATAAAATGACCAAAAAGCCCTTCACTTAAGTAAAGAAATAGGTAATGTTTTCTTTTGAAGCTCTATTATTCCACCTCTTCCTCCTCCTCTCCAGCTCCACCACCAATGCCCATAACATCACCAAAATCCTGCTCAAGCACCTCTCCTCCGATCCTTCAACCATTACCTCTCCCTTAACCACCTCACCTCTGACAGCAACTCCCACTCCACCATCTCCAGCAGTGCCCTGGACGTCCTATCCCAGCGGCCTCAAAAACACCCTCTCCCTCCACGTCCTCATTTACTACTTGGGCACCAAAAAACTCCACCAGATCACCATCAGCACCGTCCTCTCCGCCACAGGCACCGCTCCACCAGCTTCGTCAACATCACCAAGCTCAAAAGGCGGAATAGTCGGCATTGTTTATGGTTGGATGACTTGTTCTCTTGTTGCAAAGTGAAAAATTTATTAACTAGAATTGAATTGAGGGGCTATGTAAATAATGGGTGGAGACGGTGTAAATGTGGGGGACAAGTTGAGAATAATGGGTGGAGTAAGGAACAAGAGGTGGCGTTACAGAGAGTTTATTCGGCTGGAAAACCTACCCCTAAGTTAAAATCGATAGTAACCAGTTAAAATTGATTGTAGTCATTTAAAATCGATTGTAAGCTTTTGGAATCGATTTTGTCTCTCTTCTTCCAAACCTCTTCTTCTTTGTCTCGCGTACAGTAGCATTGATAAAAAAAGTTGAAGACAATCTCATAACAACAAGTAACAACAATTTGAGCACTGAGGAGTGGATTGAGGAATGAGGAAATTGTGATGACAAATGCCAGAAAAAATCATCGTTCTCTCTTGAATATAGAAATAATCGTCTTCTCCAAAGTTAAAACCACTTTCGATAAGCCGCACCACTGATGTCTGCTGTGAGGTTAAGGCGAAGGACCAAGTAATTGGTGGGCAGTGGCCTTCAAACATAGATGCGTCGGAGGAGAAGAAAAAGAATATAAGGGCCAAAATGGTAATTGGATTTCATGGATGGATTCCCAACACTTCTTGTGGGAGACCATCTTGTGGGAATTGGCAACAATTCCCCACACCAAATGCGCCAACATGATGGAAAGTGTACACTTTCTATGAATTTGTGGGCCCAATGAAATTGTCATCAAAGAATTTGTATAAACAAGTTAGGATTTTAATTCTACGCTCATCTCATCATCTTCTCATCACCACAAATACACACAAATAAATAAGCACATGGTAGGCCCCACTAGGAGAGAGGTTATGGGACCCACCATGTGCTTATATTTTTGTGTGTATTTGTGATGATGAGAAGATGATGAATAACATGGGTGATGAGTATGGAATCACAACCCAGTCATAGGGCCATGTTCTATATATGACACTTTCTAAGACCTTATTGATAAGTATTTAATCAAACATTAAATTTTAATCAAGGTGTTGAGACTTGAGAGAGTAACATGACCCTCTTCCGAGGCAGCTCTGCATGCATTCGAGGCTCATCAAGATGAGAAGCCAAATTCTAATGATCAAAACCAAGGTTCGAAAAACCGGATCGGGCGTCCAACCGGGCAAACTACTGGTTCAATGATTATTGGTTCAACTGTGGTTCAAACGGGTCAACTCGGAAATAATAAAATGATGATATTTAATCAAATATTAAAATATTCAAAAACTAAAAATAGTAAAAATGTGAAATACTTCCTGAGTCAATATAATATACATCCAACCGTGGTTCAAAGTTGTCGCTTCTTCGTGCGCCACTTTGCTATGACTGAGACTGAGAGAAGTTTTGTCGTTTTGCGTTTTGGATTTGGGTGAGTTTTTTTTAAAGGCTAGGGTGCAACGAATCGGGTCAACCGGTTTGGCGGGTTATGTCCGGTTTTGGCGAGTCAAACCGGTCTAATGCCGGTCCAATGACAGAGGCTGGTTAATGATCAGATGGTACCGGTCTGGAGACCGGTTCACGTTTAACCGGTCGTACCACACGGTCCCGGTTTTTTTAACATTGATCAAAGCGACCATATTCCATTTAATGAAGCAATCTAAGACGTCCATAAAAAACAAATATTGACCATTGAATTAATTAAATTACAACAAACTCAATCCCCAACCCATTTCTCTCTACTGTTCCACCACCTCTCTGATAGAGACCATGGCGGCGGGCAGCGGCAGTGGCCAAAGCCCGCTTGGAACTCATTTCAAACCATATTAAAATAATGTTGACGACAATTTTGTTTTCAGCGCTTCTGCCGCAATACTCACTGATTTATACTCCACGAAGTTTGGGTAGGTTTAAACTGGGGAGCATTGGAGGCATTGATGGAAAAAGTTTCTAAGAAACAAGGCTCAAGATCTTCTAAGACTGGGCAATAACCGACGAACGTGCTTTTTAAGATGGAATAAGCAACGGAGCCGGACTCCAAAACGGAGATGTTGGAGATAGGATGTTGAGGAATCTCAAATGCTGCATTCATGCCAACAACATCAATGGGCTTTGTCGTCGCCGTCGTCACTGTGGTCATCATCAAAGAGGTGGTTGAATAACTACGTGGAAAGGGTTGACCGATTGAGTTGTGGTTGGATTTGTTGTGATTTACATTTAATTCAATGGTCAAGATTTATTTTTTATGGATGGCCCAAATTGCTTCATTTAGTGAAACACTATTGTTTTGGGATGAGAATTTGGCTTCTCATCATAGTTGATGTGTCTCAAACGCAAACCCCTCCGAGCCATTTAATCGTAACAATTGAGTAATAGTATCAAAAAATAAATGATTGTGCCATCAGGTATCAAATGGATCTTCTCCATTTCCAATTTGCAATATGTATCATCAATTCAACCCAAGTCATCATGATGAAATTTAAACTTAGTTTTATGCTTATTCAAGTGATTTTTTAGTAGTTGATAGGCAATAGAAGCTTATCATGATGAACAAACTCGAATTCAGGTGTTTTAAGCATGAAATTTATGTTAAATAGGGTTTTGAAAACCATTCGAGAATGAAACCATCTTTTTTATCAATTGAGAAACCAAACTACGATTCTAGATTGTGTATTCAGAAGATAAATGGGGAGAAAGTGTGGAATGGATCTAGTTCCTGCCAATCTGAGACACCATAATAAGTTGGCTTCGACTTGATAAAGCAAAATTGGCTTTGACTTGATAAATCACTAAACTTGTCACGATAATATTTGAATTTGACTGCCACAAAAATTGATTTCAAAAGCTTTTGGGAAAAGTGATCCCACTACCCAAGTCAATTAAATTAAATCCATCTTAAATCCATCATACCAGTGTGTAGTATGCATTGGATGCCGAAAAAGGGTAAACACAATAGAAAAATCTTATGAAAAAATATATCATTTTCACCACTTGACTTTACTCTCTAGAATCTAATGCATATTGTTCTGGGGTTCGTTTCCTATTTGGATGAATTTCCAAAAGTTATTCTGACTTCCAATCTTAGGTTTCACACAAAAACATCCAAACACTCAATTTTTTTGGATAAACTATTTTGAGAAGAAAAACTAAGTTGGGGTTCCAAATGCAATTTTGAGAAAAAACTACATTTTTCTCTTTTTTCCAGCTGAAAGCTTCGAACTCTCATTTAGTGAAAACACTTAGTTCAAAATAAAAGAAACATGAAAAGTTATTCATCAAAACTATTTTTCAAAAATGTTATTCTACTCAAAAGTTATTCTTAAAAACTATTCTAAAAAAGCTTAATCCAAACATTCTCATTTAATCAAAAGATATTTTTTAGAAAAGTTATTCTACTGAAAAACTATTCTCAAAAAGCTATTTTCCCATAAGTTATTCTCCAGAAGCTGAATTCAAACAAGCCCAACTCCAACCCAAAAAAAGATATGAAAAAAGGGTAAAGATACAATACAGGAGATAAGAAAGAACAATAATAAGCACAGAATCTTCAATACATTTAATTACGACTTCAACCTGCACATAATGATTGGACATTGAAAGTAATAGATGATTTAGCGATATACGTTTTCCAGTTTATAGTGTCAAAACTAAAGCATATAATTGCGTTCTCAACTAACAATGAGATAAACGTAAATTCTACTGATCCTTGCATCTCTTTTCTACTTCCTCCAGATTTTGAATATCCCTCTGATACTTACAGATCCGGTAGATACACCTGCCACCACATATATATACATGCAGCTTCGAGTTAAAAGCCCAAAAGACAACTAAGACTAGTCCATCCAATCAGGACTAAACTTATAAAATTGTTACTTACCAGTATAGAAGACATGCTGAAGCACACAGTATCACGTTTCTTTGAGCTTTGTAGAGCTACGTAAACCCACCAACAAATAAAGTCAACAATGTACATTACTTAAAGAAAACAAGCCATAAAAGATATGCCACTAGATCATGAGACTAAATTGAGCAAATTGAAAGTCCAGAACATGATATCAATATAAACCTAAAATACACTATACACAAAAGGAGAGGGAGTTAAGACTAAGCATACAAAAAATTATGAAAAATTGCTTTTGGATATTACTATTCAAGTTACGAGTCATCATATGAATCATTACAAGAATGTCAAGCCATTTCATCAACAACGATCTGTCCTGAATTCAAGTAATAACTGATTCAGAGCAACTTTACTGTTAACTGGGTCATTTTCATTATAATATTGCTACTGCTATCAGAAAGTTTTGCTCAGATTTCCTTGCTGCAATTTTATTTACATTTCAGCAATAATGCTGTGGACTGTACTTTGAATGCTGAAACTGTGATGATTGCATATAAAGAATTCCAGTATACAGAATCAGCTACCCTCTTATTAGTCTTCAACATATTAGAATCAAACATTTTAGAAGTGATTTCTTCACTACTACTATGTCATCAGGTTGCTTCATTATAAATTTACAATATTGCTTATAAATAATTACTGATTTAGAACTCAACAAGTATCCTTAATCTAAATGAACTAGGTAAATAGGCCATACATTTAGAACCAACAGGAGTATCAATTTTTAATATATTTTTAATGTTCCAACAAATCTTTCAAACTCAATGAACCTGCTGCTACAATACCAAAAGATGAAGAATGGTGACATTACAGTTAGCTATATAACATGTATAATTATACGTAGGAAGTCCCTTTAATTTTGCCAATTAAGACAATTTTGAATTTATGATATATTCTTCCAAGACCATCTCTCATTTTTCATATATTGCTATCGATTTTGCACTTTTAATTTTGTCAAGCAATATAAATTTCAATTTTTCTAATTTTCTTCGACAATTATCTTTCATCTTGCTATACTAATTTTAACTTCTTTGTATCAATTGATCCCTTCACAATCTAGCAAACAGGAGAGTTTCAAGTTCAGAAAAAATGGTGAGTCTAACTATTCAAGCAAGGCGAGAAGGATGTGGTTGGTGTTTTTTGCTATCAAACCATAGTTCCCAGAGCTCAAATACCTCTAGTTTCCTAGGTTCACAATTTTTTTCAACATTGAGACACTTTTGGGTATTCAAGAAATAAACCAAACCATGGAAGCAGCAAAACAAGGATGTCGAAACAAAAAATGGACCAGAAAATATAATACATATGAAGCTTTCTTAAGTCTGAACTATGAACTATGAACTATGAAGTATAAATAGCATTAATTGAAGAAAAGAGAAAATTGTATATTCTCAGAAGTACACTAAAAAGCATAAAATTTCTCCAATGAAAAAAGATGGACTTAAGTGCAAAATGCCCATGTAATTGTAATGAATGTGCAAAAATATCCATTTTAAATTTTTTTTGGAGCAAAACTACCCATCAAATTTCAAAATTAGGGCAAAAGTGCCCATCACTGTTAATTTTTTTACGTTTTCACTCATCATCCTTTGCTGCTTCATCACTTTAGCCCGAAAATTGGGGCATTTTTGCACTTAAGCCCAAAAAAGATTTAAAACTGAAATAATCTAAGAACAGAACAAGGAGGCCATGCATGACTCCGTAAGAAGTGATAATTACCGATTCCATTGTAAAAAGGTAAACATAGAAGGTAGTCTTTATGAAAACTAATTAGAAAAAATATCTGAAACCTAAATAAAAGTTTCTAATGCCCTAGATTGGGGATTCCTGCAGTTATTTTTCAACAAAGAATGCGTTTAAAGGCCTTTCAAACAATAGGGCACAACAAACACTCACTCGCCTAAGCAATTCATATCTTCTACTTTCTTTGCTATAACAATACTGACACGCAATACAAGCATACAAAGTCAAGCAACAATGTTTACTTTCCTATGAAATTTAGCCACTTGTGAATACTGTAAACCAAAGCAAACAGAAGATCATCAATTAACATCATTTGAAAGTGATCAGCCAGCGAGACAGATATAAAAGCGTCAGTAATTACGAGCGTTGAACAACGATCACAAGTTACAATGCTAAGGAACATGAACAATGAAATATGCAGCATAGTTTGATATCCAATGATCACCCGCAACAATCGAAACTGCCATAGGATACGAGCACATGGCGAAACCTAAGGAAAGCTAATTTAAGGAACTTACAGATTTCTCGTATCGATCTCGTTCAGCAGCAGTGCAAACCTCAGAAGTACACATCAATCGATGCTCATTCTTCCAGTACAAATCTGAAAACATCACATACAGATAAAAAAAAAAACTTGAGAAAACCAAAAGCCACGATCACCCCTAACCGAACACACGCAACAGCAAAGAGAGAAGGAAAGCGAGGAAAATCCACCTTCATCAGCCTAATCTAATCTAGCCAGATTCAATTTCCTCACCTCTCTCTCAAGGTAATCACAAGTAAGTCACAAATTGGAAGATGTGAGAGATTAATTAAAGACGTTTTATTTTGATACAATGATAAACCTAAAGCATCCATCCGAAAACCCTAAAATTTGGAATGAACGCACAAGGATGCATTCAACGCGTTATTTCGGTGACGTCGTTTATGGAGAGATTGAATAAAGAAGAGGAGAGAATGAGAATGTACCGAGGAGCTGGAAGGCAGAGAAGGGGACGATGAAGAGGGCGGGCTGTAAGATGAGGGAAACGAGGGAAACGAGACGGTATCGCAGGAGCTTAGGGGCGGGAAGAGTGAGGAGAAGGGCCAGTGCGGCTTCTGCGGCCACCACGTACGTCAGAATCATCCATTGAAGCGCCATTTTCTTCAATTCCTTTCCTTTGAGGCTGGTGAAATGGAGAAGATGCTTCTTTCTTTCTTTCTTGCAAAGGAAGCTCGCCACCGACAACACAACACGATGCGGTCAATGCATTTCTTTCTTTTAACCTCTTATCTATTTCCAAATTAAAATTTCAATGGAATTTCTTAAACGCATTAAAAGTGTTTAATTTCCTATTCATCCTTGTATTTTTTTAACTAGTACTCCATCTTTTTCAGATTTCAAAAATATATATAAACTATTTTCTTCACCATTCTCAGTATTTATCATTATTTATTGAGACATTCTTGCGTGAACTCAGTGCACCATGTCATTTGTGGTCTAACCAATCACAAGCAGACACATATGGTCTGACGTGTAATTTTTAATTTGACGTGGCACCCTAAAAATAGGAACTAACCGCTAAAAAAGTTTAAATATCATATTTTCAATGTTTTTTTATTTTTTTGATCAAAAAAAAAATGTTTTTTTATTTTATAGTGTAAATAAAAATATTATTAAAGGTTAGTTGAGTTTTTTTAGGGTGCCACGTCAAATTAAAAATTACATGTCAGACCATATGTGTCAACTTGTGATTGGTTAGACCACAAATGACGTGGTGCATCAGGTTCACGCAAGAATGTCTCTTATTTATAATAATTAAACTTCTTCAATTCATTATATTCCTTTCAATTTATTCATTATTATTTTTTGATATATAAAATCTCAACCCCTTTTCCCTTCACTCTTCAGCAATTCCATCACTTTTTTGAAAAGTTTATTCACTTTTTATGTGTTTTGGTGGTGATAATGATATAGAAAAGGGCTAAGTAGCAATTTAACCCTGGAAGTTTTTTCAAGGGCAATTTACCCCCTGAAATTTTTTTCGGGAGCAATTTAGCCCCTGCTAAATGGTCAACGGTCCGTTGTTTACCGTTAATTATGCTTACATGGCTTTTTATTGCTGACTTGACCTACTTTATGTTTTTTAAAAAATCATTTTTGCCAACTAAAAAGAATGTTTCAGAGTTGAGAAGGAAAGATGGAAATATAGATAAAACCCAAAATCTCACAGTGATCACAAAACCTAAACCTTTGAAGCCCTAAAAATCAGATTCATTCTCGTGAGAAGAACGGCTGAGAACGACGAAGAACACCGAAAAATCTGAGGTATGCATCTTATAATATCGGCACTCATGTATTACTCTCAATACCTTTCATATGAATTTAACATCTTGAAATTCCTTCCCAAATTCATCTCGGCCTTGCACATTAATATACTTTGAGATTGATTCTAGTGGGGCTGCAGGTAGTTTTTGTCCTAATTTACTGTCAATATAGTATTAGATTAATAATTTGCTGCTTCTTTGTTTGTTTTAATGTAGCGTGGACTGCCATCTAACCATGTGCTATATGAGGGGTCGGGTCAAGCATATATGCATGCCAATGCCGCCCAAGATGAAGAAAGTGAAGTTGATGAAACTCAAGAAACTCGATTTCCAGTGCCAAATGAGACGGCAATGAGAACAACAAAGAGCAAGAGTTCTAGACAGCGCAAGACTCAAGTTGTGCAGTACCAAGGGAATGGATCCACTGTTGGAACGCCTACAGACCTCCCTTTTTCACCTCCGGGACTTATGTGGAGAGGGCGTCCCGCCATTACTACCTCTCAACTTCTTTCACAGAGAGATGAACTTATTGCTTCAAGAAGCAATAACAAGGCACCTGTTAGGAGAGGGAGAGGAAAGGGACACTAGGGGGTGGTAGAGTAAATAGCTAGTGTCAATTATATTTTGGTGTAATATGACCAACCCAGAAGCTTTTGATATTTTGCTGGGTTTAAGTCATTAAGGAAGGGGGTAAATGATATTTTGTACATGTCATTTATGTTACTGTGAACCATATTTTGCTGGAAATTTGCAAGTTTGCATACTAGCATATATGTATGTATCAGGACAATCCCATATATGTGTATGCAAGTTTGCATACTAGCATATTTGTACTGAACATGGAATATATGGAAGTTTGCCTGAATTTTATAGGTCAATTATATTTTTTTTGGCAATGATCAATCAGCAGATTCTGTCCAGCCTTATCAGTTCAGATTCTGTCAAGAATTTGTCTATTACTAATTTGTCCATCACAAATGACTTAGTTCAGATGCTTGTAATGCCTAAATCAGATGCTTGTAATGCCTTAATCAGATGCTTGTAATGCCTAAATCATATGCTTGTAATGTACTAATTTGTCCATCACCAGTTTTTTAATTTAAATTTTGAGTTGGAGTGTCTGTGATTCTGTTGGGTTTTGTGGTTAATGGACCAAGATTGTTGAAACTATGCAGAATCTCGGGGATGAAGTATCTCTTAATCCCATGCTCCAAACACGTGTACTTCTGATTATGTAATGCTGTGAATTAGCAGCAAAAGCCTATTACCATTTATACACCAGTTATTTTAATTGAAAGTAATTTGCTTTTACCATTTATCTTGGGCCACCTTGTTGAATGCTAATGCATTGTTGGAGGAGTTGCAGACATAAAGACAGAAAAATGTTAGCTGCTGGTTTCTTGTTAAAATATGTTTCTTGTTTCAAATACTTAGCTAGCTGCTGGTTTCTGTGTTTTATGTATGCAGTACATGCAGTGGAAAGTAACTGCAAGAGATCCAAAAGCTTATCAGATGCTTGTAAGCCAAAATCTGTCCAGTATTATCAGCCAAAATTACTCAACAAAGAATTATTAAATCCCAACCTTATCAGATGCTTGTAAGCTGATTTACAATCTGTACAGTACTAATCTAAATCCCAAGCTGATTTATAAGAAGAATCAATAAATAAATCAACCTTATTTTGTAATGATATGGCTGGTTTATTTATTAATATGCCAACATATGTTTACAAGACTGAATCAAGAGGCCAGCTGAATTTTTTGCGTTGACAGTTTCAAGACCACTGATTTTTTCAGCAACTATCATGAGCTTCTTCTCTGTAGTTATAGCATTATTCAAGATAAAAGCTCTTAACCTCATAAATTACACTGTTACAGCATCACAGGGAAAACTACCATTATATAGCAATATAGCATTGTAATAATATAAAACTACAATTCAGAGATTAAATAAAGATACATCCATTACACCAAAATACATCCACAATAGTAGAATCCCAAGCTAACACCAATTAGTGAATCAAGAACATTCATTACACCAAAATACATCCACATTAAGCATCTATCCACTTCATACATCCATATGAAGAACCCACATGATTAACATATGAAGAACCCATAGATGCCGTCAAATCCCCCATGATTAACACCACCCCAGCACTTTGCCGTAAAAACCCTAGCTTTTTTTTTTAACTGAGTCGAACCCTAGCTTGCATGCTGAACAAAATGAACGACCCCTATGAGATTGAAGGCTTTTTTTTTTGAACTGAGTCGAACCCAGAATCTGATTTTTGGGGCATCACAGGTTTAGGTTTTGTGTTCATCGTGAGGTTTGGGTTTTGTCGATCTTTGCTTCTTTCCTTCTCAACTCTGATACATTCATTTTAGTTGGCAAAAATGATTTTTTTTAAAAATAAACTATGTCAAGTCAGCAAATAAAAATCCATGTAAGCACAATTAACGGTCAACGTTCTTTGACCGTTTAGTAGGGGCTAAATTGCTCCTGAAAAAAACTTCAGGGGGGTAATTAAATTGCCCCTGAAACAACTTCCAGGGTTAAATTGTTCCACTCACAAAACTTCCGGGGTAAATTGATACTTAACCCTATAGAAAAAACTTACATCTAGTTCCTTACTTCATTTCCTCCAGTTGCCTAATAAGAATTCGACATATGTCCAACTAATCCATGTACAATTAACACATGGAGGAGAGAGAAAAGAAGGATAGAGTGATGTGAGTTAGTTGCACATGTGTCTTATTGGGGAACCAGAGGAAATTGATGTAAGGAACTAGATGTAAGTTTTTTCCTAATGATATTACGGATAGAGATCAACTAATTCTAGATCTCCTATCTAGCTTTCCTTTGTGCTGAATTTGTTTATTATGTTTTGTTAAATTTCAAGTCTAGATGTTAAAATGGAAGTAACTTAATTACAAACCCAATGATTTCGATGCTCAAGCTCTTTTTTTTACAGATGTTCAAGCTCTTGTAGAACTAGAATTACTTTCAGGCCAGCTGTCACACCCTTTGAGGTGCCTACAAATCAAGGGGCGATTAGTCTCTCACTTGTCGAGTGGGGGATACCTTGATCATGTATAAAAAAAAAAGAACTAGAATTACTTTCCCGTGGTCCTAATTTAAGTTGGTAGCAGCCAAGAGCACGCGCAGAATTTAATTTAATTTAGATAGAATAATCATACGGTGAGTTCAAAAGTGAATAAATGTAAAGCAGAATTATTGTGCAATTTGATGTATGCAATCTAATTAATACTCAATAAATTATAAGATCAAGAAAACATTTTTCTGAGAAATTAAATATACACAATAATTTATTTTAAATTTATATATATTCATCAAAAATCAATTACCTTTTTTTAAAAAAAAACTAATGTTAAAACTAACTATATGTGTCATAAGTTAAAATTTAGTTGTCAATTTTACTTTCTTAGTTTCCACAATTAAAGTCAACTTATTCTTAATTCTTATACTCCTACTTAAGAGTTAAGACAATAGGGAGTATTCTACAAGTAACATACAATAATACAATCCTAAACAAGAAAAGAACAATAGGTCATGTACATTCAATTTAAGGAAATTTATACTTTTTTATCCGAAATATATGACCTATATATGTACACAATTGATTAAATAAATTATGTTATTTGAGTTTATGGATATGAAACTTATTTTCTTAAACACCCTAATCATTTCAATCAACTCTCTTTCCCCTCATTACTTGATTATTATTTTTTTTATCAAGATTACTTGATTATTATTGACAGAACATAAAATTGACAGTACGGGAAATATGTCTTGTGAAGATCAACACCACGCAGAGGTCATAAGTTAAGAACAGAAGGAAAGGGAGTATAACTCAATTGCTTATGAGGGACAAAATAATAATTCTCACTAAATAAATAAAAAATACTCTTCGATACAGCATAATATAATCTATTATGTAACCAAATATTTCACAAGGTTTTCATCTTTCTTTCCCTCCTAAGAAAGAAACTACTAGAATTTTTCGTTTCCATGACATCTGAGAAATCCTATACAATTATATGAGGTTTTGCCTTACCAACTCTTAGCATAAAAAAGATGTCATTGTATATTAATGTTTCTCCATCTTACTCATGGTGAGCAAAACGATATTCTATTATCCCCTCAATATGTGGTTCACTTATTATAAATAGCTTCTCATCATTGTTGATCAAGTCTACATCAAGAATTCTACCACCATGCTGAGATAAAATGACGGAACCATCAGGATATTTTAACTGTTTTCTTGCCATCTTTATTAGCTCTTCAATACTTCCAGGAACCCATAGGACTGCTCCCACTCTTCCTTCAATTTTGTGATCCCATGGGTGGAAAGGAAATACTGTGCATTTCTTTCTTAGACTTGCAGCTATTGATGGCATGACCAGTGTTTCTGTTATCTCTGTGCAATAATACATGTCAAACTTCTCATTACCTAAAAAACAATAATAGTATATAAATATGAAATGTATATCTCCAAAATATGAAAACTCGTTTTGAAGTGATTTCAGCGCTAAATAAAAGACATTTTTCATTTTATTTTTTACGTTGATCATTTTACTCCATACTAATTTATCTGATGAATTAAAACTTCTATATAGTCTCTAATTTACGTTTATCATTTTTGAAATACATAAGTATTTCAAAAAATTCACGTGACATATGCTGTAATGGAGTAATTTATTTAACCCCTTTAGTCTTCTCAAATGAGCTAACTAACTCTTATATCTAGTATATGATCACATACTTTTGTATCAAGTAGTCTATCTCTAAATGTATAGATGATGTGTGACTTAATTTTCATGATACTTATTTGATATTTCTCCCACACTTGTTAGATTCTCCAATATCATAGATATTTTGGTACAGATTCTTGATCTCAACTATACGCAAGGAAGCAATATACCTGGTAACTTCTGATTTCACATTATTAAACATTAAGTGCATACTATGAATACATTTGACCTTTCCAAACAAATTTCAGTGTTCAAGGTAAAAAAAACAACCTATTATAAGATACAATATTCTAATTGTTTGTGTCTGGTATCTTAGTTTCATATAATTTCTCAAGAATATCACCATATGCCCCCTAATTATTTAATAGAAGCGTTGTATGCAAATATATGCGATGATATTATGTATGGAGAAACATAACATCTATCATACCATCTGATATCTCAGCCAACTGAGAAATTTTTGCCACTTCAAGCAATCTGATCAAGTTCTTGTTTCCACCTATGTGAGCTTCATCAAGTGGTGTATATCCCCACCTGCAAGGGAAAAATGGTCTATAATTCCAAACGTATTTGATCTCATTCTAAGAGTTGCCCAACTTAAGAATTACCTAGATGTACAATTCAACTATTGGAGGTGGTGGTAGTAACATAAAGAATTCTCGTCTAATAAAAATTAAAATTAAAAATAACTAAAATTCAGATCATACCTGTCTGGTTCTAAAACACTTGCTCCTGCTTCTACGAGCATTTCAGCAACCCTGAAGAAACCTTTTGAGGCAGCTATGTGAAGAGCTGTTCGTCTATCATAATTCCTAGAGTTTGGATCTAAACCATAGGCTAAAAGTTTTCTTAAAAGGTCTTTTTCCTTCATTGCAACGGTCATGCATTGAAAACTTCCACTATCTTCAATAGTAAGAGTAGCCCCTTTATTTACAAGCAAAGAAGCTACTTCTTCATGCCCATTCTTTATGGCTTCAAACAAGGGAGAATTCCCAAATTTATCTGTCTCAGACAGTTGGTTTAAAAATGTAAAACAGTTTCTTGCTACAAATTGCAAATAAAAAAATAATTGTGATTACTAAAATTCACAAAAATCGGTTTAAATTTCAACAGCTAACCTGATAAATCAATACTCACTCCTTGGTCAATGAGAAAACGAGCAATATCTACATGGCCTTTGGATGCAGAAACATGCTGTGGTAATAAAATTAAAAACAAGTTAACACTATTATCTCTTCTCATATACATTTTCAGAATTTTTACGTAGATCTTATAACCAAGTTTACTCTGGTTCACGTTTCAAAGCTTAGACTACTATAAGTTTGGCATAACTCGCTTATCCAAATCATTTCTCAGATATTTCCTATGCTTTTTTCCATTTTTTTCTTTTATGATTAAGCTTCACCACCCTACCAATGATAAATTTTTATAGAACGGCGGACATTTTATGAGCTCTTTTATCATGATAATAAGAAGACAGTGTTAATGCCAAGTGGAGAAAAGAGCCAGAATTGTAAGTAACATCACTGAGTGATTCAAGGAAGAATAAGTGCATGAAGTTCATACCAAAGGTGATCTTCCATTATAATCAGTTCTGTTGGGATCTAGTCCCGATTCAATCCAATGTTTCAAAAGGAAAAAATCCCCCTCATAGGCAGCATAATTAATCCTCGTAGCCAGTTCTATTTCACGATTTCCAATTGTCAAGGTGATGTCTGATTCCAAAAGCTTATACTGAAGTCCAGAGTCTTTTCCCTGTCAGCCAAATATCTATGAGTAAGCAGACATATTTGTTTTCTACCAAAATATATCATGTGCCAAAGTTCAAACACTAGAACCAAGCATAAACATCAGTGTTATAATTGTTGAACACAAGCTATCATCGAGTTTTAGCCTTTTCATATCATGTTTATCTGTGGCATCTAAACTAAAATGCAAAGTACCCATTTATGACAAACCATCATGATTTTATAGGGAAGGTTCAGACATTTTCAAAAGCTTACCTCAAGAATATTTTGCAAGATAACCCGACCATCTAAGAAGTATGTCTTGAGTGTTTCTGAGAAGGATATCTTATCTAGACGCAGAACTTTGCAAAATTCACGAGCACAAACTATGTAAGGTTGAGGTAAATTACAAAGAAAGGAAACCTCGCCAAAGGAACTATAGGTCTGATATTGCTTAACTATGACTTCTCGTTCATCACTTTCCTTTCTTAGCTCATCCTGCGGGTAAAATAATAGCCATCAGGCCAAATTTGAAATGAAACACAAAAACTCAATCTGGCATCAGGAGGGGCATTTATATGTAGTATTTTTTTTTTCAAATGTAAAAGCATGACACTTACAATTAGAATTCTGATTTTCGCAACATAACAGTTAATAATGGCAATTGGAAAATACAGAACACTTTAGGAACTAGTTTAACAAGGGAGACACTTTAGAAATGAAGGTAAAAAAATATTCATAAATGCACCACATTAGTTGAGCAACTAGACTTACCAGCTCACCATGGCATACTAAGTAAAGTTGATCTACTACATCTCCTTGCTCCATAATAACTTCTCCGGGAAGAAAAAACTCCTCATAGACATTGATTGCCTGTATAACAAGATATCATTTCCTCAAAGAAGACTTAACTTCTACCCTGTCCCTTTTTGTATGACAGGATGCAACTTATAGCACTAGTAAACTCTTAAAGAGCACATGAACTACAATTGAAATGCCTTGCATATATAAAATTTAAATAACTTTTTAGTGCAAAATCTAAATGAGCTTTGAACTTCTCTTTAAATACTGATGATAAGCATGTTTATCTCATCTGACAGCTACAGCTCAAAATTACAATTACTTGACAGAATCTTAATGCTGGTGTTCATTATGATCAAACACAATCTTTAGGTGCCCATGAGGTAGCTTCTTTATTAATCCCTCCATTAGTAAATAAAAGACATATTTACCTAATTTGATGAAATTACGGATGTTAGGTAAATTAGTTAAAATCATATGATATTATTAATTCACCCTAACCACTTGCCGTTATTCCAACCCTCTCTTTCTCACTTGTTTTTTATTGAAGAACATCATTAGGGATAATTTGGGAAAAGTTGAGAAAAATTAGAAAATGGCCTTATATTTAGGAAAAAACTCACTTTTACAAAGAGGCCTCATATTTAGTAACGGAGGGAGTATTTTGACAAATACTATTTTACTAGCTTTAAGGGCTGACTTGGCTCATCGGTACAACAACAACAACAACAACAAAGTCTTATCCCAACTAGGTGGGGTCGGCTACATGAATCACACGACGCCATTGTGCTCGGTCAGTTGCCATGTTTGGTGATATATTTTTGATCAAAAGGTCTCGTTGGATAATGTCGTTAAGGGTTCTCTTCGGTCTCCCTCTCCCTCTCTTATAAGGACTCCAAACCATTTGATCCACTATTCGTACTGGTTCACCTAATTCTCTTCTTTGAACGTGGTCAAACCACCTCAAGCGACTTTCTACCATTTTCTCCGCAATTGATGTTACCCCAACTCGTCGGCGAATATGATCATTGTATATCCTATCTTTTATTGTATGGTCACACATCCATCTCAACATTCTCATCTCTGCCACCTCCAACTTTTGTTTATGTTTCTTTTTAAGAGCCCAACATTCACTACCATATAACATCGCAGGTCTAATGGCTGTCCTATAAAACTTCCCTTTTATCTTATCTTCGACTTTACGATCACATATAATCCCAGTAGCTTTTCTCCATTTAACCCAACCAGCCTGAATTCTACTATTAACGTCGCTGTTGATAAACGTGGCTGTCACCCAAGAGGGGGGGTGAATTGGGTGAGAGAATAAATTAAATCTTTTGATTCTTCTTTTCGAAAGACTGCTTGTGCTTGGTGATAATATTTACGAAGTAGTGATATGCACAAGTCAGTATGTTATGTGATGCAAAATAGAATGTTTGAATGTAAATTTATGCACACATAAATTTATCCTGGTTCGGTCACCCAGACCTACATCCAGTCCCCAGGCTCCACCTGAGATTTTCAATCCACTATTCTTGTTTAAACCGGGCACAAGAGAAGCCTTTACACTTTAGGTTTTACGAGCACGGGTTCACCTAACAACCCACAGGTTTTACACCGGGTTCACCTGCAAACCTTACAAATGCAAGTTTTACGGGCTAACTTGCAACCTATGGAGATTTAGACAACCTCTAAATGCTCCCCCTTACAAATTGTAAGTTTACACTATGTTCACTCTATGAACTGATTGTGCTAAACACTTAAGCTCAAAACTAACTCTCTCTAAGAGTGGATGATGTTACTCACTTAAGTACAATAAAATTACTCTCTGAAAAATATCACAAATCTGGATCTGAGAGTAGTAGAAGATGTGTAGAATGATGAGTATGATATATCAGATACTTTGTTCTGTTCTCTCTTTTTCTTCCATATCTTCTCTTCTGAATGAATGTCTCTTTTATACTTGGCTTCATAGGCTTCGGTGGCAAGTTGAATATGAACGTTTGAATAGTGCCGTTAATCCTATGTTACCGTTGAGAAGTACATCTTCATTAATGCTTAGCAGGGTAGACTTGCTTTATCTCTGAAAAGTAGTCCTGACACCTCTGCTCTAACAAAAGCATTCTGACTTCTGAGTATGTGATGTTTACTCTTGCACTCTTGCTGACGGATGATCATCATTCATCCGCAAGTGGAAATCTTGCTCTGCAAGTGTTAAGCTCTGAGCCTCAATGTCAAGAGTCTTTCCATCCGGAAGCTCATTTGCATCCGGAAGCGTGACCATGTTCTGCACATACTGGTTAGTCCAACATAGCAATATATATAAGAATTGTTCATGCTGTGGGAAGCTTGTTTGCTATGGGGAGTAGTTTACTTAGACTGTGTTCTGATTTGGTCTATGATGTATCCGGAAGCATTTTTACATCCGGAAGTAAAACTACTAGATGAAGGATCTTTGTTCACTATAACTCACTCACACTTAGTGTATTTCATCTCAACACTCAGCGCTAGTCACTAAGCTATCGGAAGCACTTTTACTTGACGTAGTGAACTCACTGACGCTTAGGGTGAAATCTATTCTATCAATCTGCGCCAGTCAAGATCTAACAGGAAGCAACTTCACTTGATGTTGCATTTCCACTGACGCTCGAGGTTAAATCTATTCTATCAGTCTGCGCCAGTCTAAATCTAATAGGAAGTGCTTTCACTTGGCGAAGTAGACTTACTGACGCTTGGGGTAATATCTATTCTGTCGCTCTGCGCCAGTCTAATTCTAACAGGAAGCGCTTTCACTTGGGGAAGTAGACTTACTGACGCTTGGGGTAATATCTATTCTGTCGCTCTGCGCCAGTCTAATTCTAACAGGAAGCGCTTTCACTTGGGGAAGTAGACTTACTGTCGCTTGGAGTAATATCTATTCTATCGCTCTGCGCCAGTCTAAGTCTAACAGGAAGCAAACTCACTTCCGATTGAAACATAGCTTAGTCTTAAGGTTTTGTGTACCTAATTCTCATGGACTAAGTTATTTCCCAGTGATTTACTTGCTGATGCTGGGGGATGAAAACATTCATCCGCATGCGCAAGTCCTAATCTATCCGGAAGTAGATCTTCACCCGGAAGCACTCTTACTTGGGATCCTATGTTATCCTATTGCTTCCTAGGCACTTGGTCTAATCCTCTACATTTTAGTCTTCATCAAAACTTAAGATTCTAACATTCTCCCCCTTTTTGATGATGACAAACCTAGTTCTATTAATTAAGTTCATATGAAAGGATTAGCTGAAGAATAAAAGCAATAGTTAAGAGCAAGTAACTCAGACAAATATTATTGACAAGCAGAAGTTACAAGTCAGAGTTATACAATCAAATAACATATACAAGTAAAGAATGTATACAAATAAATTTCACTAAGTATGAATGAAGATATGCATGAAAACAAAATCAACAAAAATATTTGGATTGGGGGTTAGAGTCTGTGTCTCTTTTTCTTTTCCCTCTCTTTCTGTCTCTCTTCATTTTCCTCACGCTCATTCTGGTTTATCTGGGCAATGATCTCTTGAAGCTCTTTTTCCTCTTTTTCCCTTCTGAGCCTTTCTGATTCAATGGACTCCTCGTATGCCCTTTTCATGTTCTCCACTTCTTCATACCCAGGGAAACCTGTAGCATCGTCGAAGTAGCAGACTTCTCCATTGGGATAGTGTACAGCCCGGATTCTTACATTCCATGCAGAGAAGTTGGAATCCTCTTCAACTTCTTGGGCTTTCCTTTTCCCTTTCCCTTTGCTCTTCCCTTTGCTTTTGCTAATTGGAGGAGTGGGCATGGCACTTGCTCTTTCAGCATCGAGGCAAGCCATCTGACCAAAGGATAGCTTGTCAGTGAATCCATACTTCTCAAATTCTTCAGGAGTCATGTCTTCAATTTCCAATTTGACTTCCTTCAGAATTGGAACCGCTTGGACCACTGGATTTTCTTGCACAACCTGAGCAGATGAAGTTCCTTGCTCAGGTAGGTCAGATGGAGTCTCCTCCTCAGACTCATCAGATTCAGTGGTGGCAATTAACTTTCTGGCACGTTTCCTAGCAACGGCCTTCTTTCTGGGTGCACTGAATCTGGCAGCTGGCTCAGACGAGGGAGGAGGATCAGAAGATTGCTCAGATGAAGGGATCTCAGACTCTTGCCCAGAGGATGCAGGAACAGGCTTGGCTATCACAATGGGAGGATGGTTGGGTCTCTTCAGTCCCCACTTCATTATGATCTCCTCAACCATCTCTCTACTTGTTTTATTTGGAGGAGGCTCTGATGATGACTCAGATTGTGAGGATTGTTCATTCTGCCCAAACACAACCATCTCCAAATGTGATCTTTGCTCAGCTGTTCTCTTCTGCTTCAGGAAACGGAGGGCCTCTCCTCTTATAAGGCTCTCTGCACCACTCAGCCTCTGAGACTCATATGCACGACGCAGGGCGGCCGTGATATCTTCATCAATCCAGAGTGAAGGCTGGCTGAGAACATCCCTTGTGGCCATACTTAGGCGAAGAGTAGACATAACATTTCTCCCCCTTTTGTCATCATCAACAGGGGTGAGTGCCAGGGATGGAGTGGATGTGGAGGAGGATGGAGGTGGTTCAGGACCAAATTGCTTGGGAGGGGAGGGTGAGAGGGTAGAGGTGGAGGATGTGGGAGAAGATAGGTGTTCAGGAGTTTGAGGAGGGTCGGGGAAGCAGCTGGTGGTGACAAAGATATCCCCATAAGGATGAGTGGAGGAGTATTCTTTGTAGTTGGCGGAGTCAGGAGTAAAGGGTAAATGGTCATCGGAGAGTGGTTGAAGGCGGGGATATTCGCCGTATGGTTGGCTGAGGGGGTGAATGGCTGTTTCAGATCCTATGGGTCTAGGGCTTGGATGGGTAGGGTTGGAGAAGCGGAGTGGAGAGCGTGTAGGGGCACCTGGTCGTGTGGGAATGGGTGAGGATGAGGATGAGGAAGGTGAGGATGAGAAGTTTCTAGGAGAATGGCGTGGAGAGTTGTGAGGTGAGTCTTGGGTTTGGTCGTCATGGGTAGGTGAAGGTTGGGATTGTTGGTCATTGTTGGGTGATGGTGGGGCTTGTTGGTCATTTTGTGGTGGAGGCTGAGGTTGTTGAGTGTTGGGCGGAGGAGGAGGAGGGTTTTGAGGAGGAGGAGGAGGAGGTGGTAAGTTACCTTGTGATGAGGGTTGGGGAATTTGTAGGTGCTGGAGGATGAGGTCTAATTTTGCATCCACCCTGGCAAGGTGATTCTCGAGTTGTCCTACTCTGTCCTCAAGTCGTTGAATTCGCTCCCCTTGGTGGTGGAAGCCAGCTTCACATTCAACACGGAGAGGACCCACCAAGGAATCAGTCAGTCTAAACAGAAGCTCTTCCTTTATGTCCTCTGCAAAGGCCCTGACAGAAGCTGGAACCCTTGCACTACGGCTTGGCCCAGCATGAGAGTCAACTTCCTGATCGCCTGCTCCAGATGCAGAGGGAGCTGAAGTACCAGAAGCACTACTGGCTTGTGAGCGTGAGCGAGTGGGCTTAGGAGGCTTGAAATACTTGATCCCCATCCTTGCCACATTGGTTGCTCCCACAGGCCTACACTTGACATTCTCTTCTTCCACAGCAGATGTAGCCTTGATCAGATGCTTCTCAAGAAGGAAGGCAATGATGGTGGGATAGGGAAGATACCCTGACTTGTCATTGCTTAACCAGCGCTGAAGCTCTAGGCATATCAACTGCCCAGGGTTGAAAGGCTTGAGCGAGAGGAGTCTAGGGAACCAAGGGTTGTCCAGCAGTGTGAATTCGTTGAAGTTGCCTCCCTTATGAGTCATTATCCGGGAGTAGACGTAGTACAAGAGCCTGTTAGAATCAGACATCTTGGACACCTTCTTGCTGTTGGTGCCATACAACTCCTCGAGTTCCTCCTTGCTGTACTTGTGAGACTCAGGGTAGATCCATTCATTCATATCCTCTTCTGTGATTCCCATCATCTCATTCAAGGTTCTCCAAGTGAACCTGAAGGTTCTTCCTCTTACAGTGGCAGTGAAGGAGAGTTTGTGGACTTGCTCTTTCCCATCCACCTTCCTGTACTTAGCT